>JAECWM010000191.1:0-1200000 GCA_018150695.1 Drosophila oshimai
ATACCTGGTCAGTAGCGTGTAAAGCTCCCTTTTCTTAATACAAGATGGATTGCCTGTTGGCGCACATAGTTCAATATCGATAATATAAACATAATATCGATAAGAGTAAACAGAAGAAGTGGAATAAAAACAAACTTTTAAAATAACGTTCACATTTTTTAGACAAACAATTAAGCCATCATCTGGCGGAACATCAAAATAGATTTAAAAAAACATCGATATGCTGTTATTTAACCAAAAAAATATCACGATAAAAAATTTTTTTTTAAATATCGATATTTGGATGTAGCTTTCACATCTCTAAACAACGCGTTCTGAAATATTTGCAACAAACAATAACAATGGTGAGAAATCAGGGTTTCTAAAGGATTTACCAATTAACTTGAATGTTTCGTACAATCCACAGCTCTTCTACTCGTTCTTCAAGTCTCTGGTGGGCAAAGAAGTGGTGGTGGAACTCAAGAACGACCTCAGGTGAGCTCCATTTGTCCAGCACATTGCCGGCTTACTTATCTGCAAGTCGCTTTGTCCCAATTCTAAATTTTGGTTTGTTCCTTGTAGTATATGTGGCACGTTGCACTCGGTGGACCAGTACCTCAACATAAAGCTGACCGACATCAGTGTGACGGATCCGGACAAGTACCCGCACATGCTGAGCGTGAAGAACTGCTTCATCCGGGGCTCCGTGGTGCGATATGTGCAGCTCCCTGGCGACGAGGTGGACACCCAGCTGCTGCAGGATGCGGCGCGCAAGGAGGCTGTCGTGAGCACGAGATAGGGACCATGCACACCACACACCATCCATATAGTTTTGAGCTAAGCCCACGCCCTACAACTAAGTGAAATTCTGTTAAAACAAACCAATAAGAGGAATCCCCGAAAGAAGTCGCTGCGTTATTTACGGTCCATCAGTTTCTGATGAGTCAAGCTGGAGGTTCTCGGGGGTGGCCCTATTTTATGTATATTTCTCTTTTGATACGTCAAGCGGAGTTTATCGCTCCACGCTTGAATGGAGAGCATGTGGAATGTAGGTCACTCTCTGCGTCATGTTGATAATGGTCCATAAATTTGTATAATTGCTGTAACGATGTCCTGATGTCTTGTCTACACATCCCCAGATAGATACTTACACGGCCTCCGGAATGGGCTGTATGTTGTACTGTATGTATTCCGTTTTACGATTGCTATTATTGCTTGGCCCTCGAATTCAACCTTTTATCCCCAATAAAACGGAGGAGCCTGGCGGAATGCTTTTAATTTCTGAACCTCGACCCGCTCGTTAAGTGCCTCTCCGTCCGCCGCCGAATTGCTTTGTTGGGAAGGAATGCGTACTTAAAATGAAATACGCATTCGTGGAGCACTTTTGTTAGGCATCGGCATTTACATTTTGAAATATCCCGCACCCGCGCTCTAAACTTTGGCAGTTGGTCAGCGGAACTTGACGGAAAATCGTGCAATCAAAAGTTGAACGTGTTCAGGGCAAAAATTTACTTACAGCTCAAAATTGCACCGTTAAAATATCGGGGTATATTATCCTACATTTTCAAAAAGTTGAACCGCTCACTAAAGCCACAAACAAACTGATAGATTTATTATTGTAAAATATTGTCTCAGGAAAAAAAACAATTAAAAAATTTAACTACTTAAATGGAAATGAAAATTAAAGAACAATAATAGTTTCAACTTCTGTATCTCAAACTTTTAGATGACCATATATCAATAGTGAAGATTGTTAGAGATTTAAACTAGACCTTTTTTGAAAGTTTCACAATCACAGCGCTCACATAGTGGTTATCTTAAAATTGGTCGTGAATTTTTGAGACTGTACCTAAACGTATTTGCGAACCCGAAACAAAAATAATGTAAACCTTGAGATAACAGAAATCTACATAAATAATTTTTTTTATGGCAATTTGAATATTTTAAATATTATAAGAACCAAGCTTACGAAACAGCTATTTTTAAACTGAATTTTTGGCCAGTGTGGCAAGCTCAGTGCTCGTCTGACTGCGCATAATAGAACGGGAAGTTTCAGGAAGAGGGAGAGGGTCAAGCGCCACCCCCCACGGAGTCCATCTTTCATTATTTGTGGTAATTGGGTTCCTGTTTCCGGCGCAGGTTCTAAAATCAGACTGCGAGGCGCATTTTCGGTCGCATTGTTCGCCGGTTCGCAAAAATGTTTTGCATTTGGGCCAGGCAGAAAAAAGTGGGTTGCTGTTGCTGTTGCTGGGATCTGGAACCTGGCAAGTGTCCCCGGCTATTGCCTATCGCGATGGGAGAGCTCCGCCTGCGCCGCCCATAAAATTTTGTAATATACTCGTGCTCGGGGTGGACGTGAGCCCCGTAGGATTTATGGGGCCCACGAGTTGCAAACACCCAGCCAGCAAGGCAGCCAGCTAGTTCATCAACGTGTTGAGCTGTGCGTGGCGCGTAAAAGTTGGCTCGTAAAGTTTCGCAAGGATCATTCGGGTTTTATTAAAAAATAAACTATACAAATTTGACACAGATTATTTATACATAAGTACGCAGCGAAGTGCGGGGCACATGAATATGCAAACGGGATGTGGGATAGATGGGCATAAACATGCGTTATTGTGCAATTTTAGCAGTCCCTGCGGGGGACTCCCATAATGCAGTGGATTCCTTTTAATGACACGTGTGTGCAAGCTCCATCCTCCGGAATAGCCAGAAGTGTTCGTTCCCCTCGAGGGACTTTTGGCCAAATTGAATTGTGGTGTTCAGTGTGATTCGTTTGAAGTAACTCCTTTTGACATTTTCAGTTGGCCATAAATATTGCAATCACTTGGGGGAGAGCTATTTACAAAGGAAAAATACGATTCCAAGAAAAGCAACCTTGGGAACTTAAAAAACGGAAGCAAAGAAAAAAGGAACGTTAACAAAGGAACTTATAAAATATGAAAATGACTGTAGATTGTTGATAAGAGCTTGAAACTTTAGTTGGTAAAATTCCTAAATTAACCTTAAATTTTAGTCTTAAGATTAGGTTAGATTAAACAAGAACTCATTTTTATTCCAATCACTTTTAAGTAATTTTAACAATAGTTTTGAAGATGTGGTGGCCACAATTTCATCGCAAAGTACATAGAATTAAAATATTTACAATTGTTTACCCTGTTTTTGGCTGTTTTTCCACTGAATTAGACAATTGGTTTTCGAGTAACTTAACGAGAAACACAAATCAAATCACTGACATTTGATTTTAATTAGCTTTACAATGTTGCTCTGCAATTGAGAGAAACTCATTTGATCATCTATGTACATTGTACAATAAACAACCATTGAATTGAACTGACATTTGAACCGGCTCTGATTGCACTTTGATTATAATTGTGTTTATTGCAGTTAATTAGCTTACACCTAAACAAACTAGGGAAAGCAAAACTAGAATTTACAATCGGAATCTACTGTTTTCAAACTGATAAATAAGGTCCAAAAAATTATGGCGATTCTATATTTAAAAATAGTAAGTTAGGTTTATTTCAAACTGAAAATTTGTCAACTATCAAATGTTTTTAAACTTTTTTTTCGGGAAAAAACTTGGCTCAGATTTTCAAATTTTAAAGCTCAATAAAAATAGGACAATTGACTTTGAATGACCACGAGTTTCTCCCAGTGCCGAGCAACCATTTTCCATACGGACTAGCTCTAATCCTACGCTACTCCTAAGCACACCCATTGTGTTTGAAGACTTATCTCTCGATTAGCATTTACTAAGCACAATTCGCACGGCCCGGTGATCTGATCATCGACGCCCTTACTCTGTTTCCCAACCGCTGGCCAGGATGGATATGGAAATATCTCACTCTACGCAGGCCACATCAAATCCTCCCGCAGTCGCCTCACTGCACTGGAAGCTCTTGGAGTTCTAGCTGCCTTCGCACCAGCTCCCTGCTCAGGCAATGGCAGCAGGAGCAGGCGTCCTCCGTCGCCACATCCGCATTCGCATCCGCTGCATCTGCATCTGCATCTGCATCCATCGTTGCCGCCATCGCCAGCTGCTCTCACACGCTCGACACGCGCTCGTTGTTGTCCATCAGCCCACTGGCCACGCCCACGCCCACGCCTCCCCGCTGGCTGTCGTAGCTGAGGACCAGCGTCGAGGGCGGGTTCTGCAGCAGGAGCCGCTCCTGCTCCCTCAGGCAGCTGGGATGCCTGGCCAGCAGAGCGGAACCCTTTCTCATCAGCTGCGGGGTGGCACTGCTGGACACTGAACCACCACCGGAGGCACCAGCACCCGGGCCCACATGCAGCAGACCCACCTGTTCCTTGAAGGGAGCCCCACCAGGACCAGGACCATTGCCAGTGCCGTTGCTGGAGCTGCGGTAGTAGCTCTGCTGGCGGAAGGCGCGCATCTGGCGGGAACTTCCACCTGTTCCGTCCACCTGCGTCACCGCCGTCAGCATGGATGGAGTGCGCTGCGAGTCGCCCCTAGGATTGCGAAATGGGAGTTGGAAATGGCAATGGGTGTGGGTTGGGGAATGCACGATGCGGTGAGGTGATAAAAACCGGACGGAAAAAGTATATATCAGTCGAATGTTGCCAATTGTTTCATGTACTTTTTTTGGTATCAAAATATTCATATCAGTTCGGATAAGATAGGTTACGCCCATTAACGTACAGCTGCAGCAGAAATAATAGCACTCAAAATGCCCTCGGAAAATGCTCTTTTCATGTATTCAATCATATTATGTATATGGCTCGGAGTTTCTATTATAAGTTTTTAGTATTTAAAGTAAGGCCAAAATATATTTCTATATTTTAAATTATTTATTAAATCACATTGACATAAATAATTCATAATTTTTTCAAAGTAAATGGTTTTAATAAAAAGTTTTACTTTAACTTTAAAGATTGGGACGTTGTTTATGGTTATAAAAATCTCACAAAATTCCTACGCTACCTGATGATTTTTAATGAAAAAACTTAAATTTATAGCGCTATTTTTTCTGCCGCCACTGTATGACATAAACTATAATAAGTTATCTAATGTAAATATCAAGCCAGACATGATTTGTTATACAAATTTTGATAAATAGAAAATAAAGTCCTAAAATTTTCTTTTAAGTTCGTAAAAACACTAATAAATTAAATTCATAAATGTAGTATTAATATTTTTACGTCTTTTGAACAAGCAGATGAATAATAAAAATGTTGTTCAGAGTTCGCACCATTAAATAGCTGCAAAAATTATAATTTATTTATTTGTATCTGCACATATTTCAACATGCCCACACCGTTTGATATACATAAACGTGTTTTTCTTTGGTAAAATGTGACTATTTTGATACGAAAAAAGGCACAAATTGAAAATGTGAGGTTTTTTGTTAGTAGCAGTGAATTTTATAGAGCATGTCCACTCACCTGTTCAGACTGTAGGCGTTGTTGTTGCCCCCTCCCCCGCTCGACTTGCCGCCCTTACCCGGACACAGGTGAAAGGCTCCGTAGATGAGCGGGTTGACCAGGCTGTTTGACATCCCAAAGAAGAAGATTGCGTCCTGCAGATCGTCCCCCAACTGCAAGTAATGCGTAAAATTCAAATTAATTTCCTCGTTCAGGCCCTTTTGTTTGGCATTTGTTTATGTTTGAGTGGGCACATTGTGGTCGTTTTGCGGCTGACCTGTTTTCCCATTGCCCTGTATACCCTATATCCTGTGCTTAAATAAATCTGCACACTGGGTGTCCTTTAACAAACCTTCCATGTATGAACTTTCATAAATAAACCGGGGACAGTTTTTTGGGAAATGCATGCAAATAACCATTCAGGGATATTCATATTTATTTTGTTTTTACCAGAAAAAGCAAAGCCTGCGTTCTGATAAAAGTTCTTGTGTAACATAAAAGCCATTTTGTCAACTGTGAAGGGCAAAAAATAATTCTTCTTTCAATTTTGTTATCCTTATTGATTTCTTTAAAATGGTTGTGGTTTGATTTAAAAAATCTTAAATGCAAGAATTAAATATCTTTCTTGCAATCATATTTTGCAAAAATCAAGTAAAGTAGTATGTATATATCCTCACTATTAATTTCCTCAAATTTAAAAGGGTACTCAGGATGTGGTTAACCAAAGTCGTGATTTTTTTTTTTAGCAATTCCTGCTAACTGTGGAGCGGTCTTAATCTTCTACCTCTGGCACAAGCTTTTACGGGCAATCTCTGGCCAGTCATCAAAATTGGGACGCCGTGTCCGTTGGCGCCGTTAAGAAAAAAGGAAAAAATGGTGAGGGGGCCGCAACGATTAATTAAAAATTGAGCATAAGAAATCATTTTTATGTGCGCTGGGCCGTTGAAAAGCGTGGAAAAGATTGTGGCCCTAAACGGATTTGCCATCTGCGCCTAAGCCGAATTCTCGTCCTCCGTTTCTCGTACTTTATAACCAACCCGGGCCGTAAATATGGGACGTAACAACAAAGGCTTCTCCACCTTGCGGGGCAAACTGACAAATCGACTGCTGATTGATGTGCCTTCGCATTTACACGATACCAGGAATCGCTACCCTATCTGCTTGTCATTCAGCCACAGCAAAGAGACCTGTGAGCCAACCCAACTTAAACCAACCCACTCACCCTCTTGTCGGGATTGAGGAACATGAACATAATCATCATGACGTAGTAGGGCGTCCAGCAGATGAGGAAGGCTATGATGATCACCACCGAAATTCTCAGCGACTTCATTTTGGCCTTGTGTATGAGTCGCTGTCGATTCGTTTGCGTGGGCAGCTTTGCCGTGGAATAGTTGGCCAACTTCGATCCCTGGAACATCTTTTCGCTGCCTATGGATTTCCAGGAAATAGCATTAAGGGACAGGACAATTCCATGTATTGGATAATTTGAAACTTACTTGAAATTGTCCGAAAGGTTGACATGTAGGTGCCGAACAGGATGCACAGCGGCAGCAGGAAAGTGAAGACCAGCGTGAAGGTGGCGTACATCTGCTCCTGCCAGTCGGCCGTGTAGAACCCGTGGGTGACGCACTGGTAGAACTCCTCCACGAAAGGACCTCGGGCCACGTGGAATATGAAAAACTTCAGCATCATCCACCAACATCAAAGGGAACAGCGGGAAAGGAAAGTAAATCAAAGGTCAGTTGATAATTGGAAATACTTTTATACACAAACATATACTTTTGATGCTACCATATAAAATTTAAATCCATTTCGCATATCTTATCCAAAGGACATTCGATTTACCTACGAAGGGATGTTCACATCCCTGTCTGCATTTAACATTAAGGTAAAAACAGACTAGTTTACAGGGAAATCCACATGTGGGCCATGGTAACAAAACAAAATGCTGACACAAAACGACGCTTTGATCTGCTCCTTAGGAAGGAGGAAGGGAAAGGACCTCAGTTGAGTTAAAGGCCTTTTGGGTGCTCCCCTTGTTCGGTCTGAATGTGGCCATAATTGAGGGAACATTTTAGGGGAATTCCATTCATATTGCATTGAAGGAGCTTGGTTTTACCAAAAAAGGTGTTGCTTTCTATCCTTCTACAGGGGGAATATATCCCAAAGGAAAATGCTGGGTCTGGGCAGTGCTGATAAAACGTCGGTCGGATGTGTCAGCGCATAACTAATACGCTGAAAGTCTTTATATTTGCACTTTTTATGGGTTTCTTGTCAGCCGCTGTGTCAACAGCTGACCCAAATGGAGAAAATGGAGCAACTAGCCACGCACAACTAAGCACTAAAACTACATAAAAACCCCGTGGACAAACGAGAAGCGGATAATCGTTAAATGGTTGATTTTTATTAATTTCGCACATTTATAACTTCCAAGCAATTGAATCCACTGAAACAGAGGACAGCGAATAGCCCGAAATGGCCCAAAGATATAGATCAAAGTGGGTCAAGGAAACAATAAAAAACCGAATGCAAAGAAAGTTAATTTTGGCTGGTATTATACCAAACTTAACTACTGTTTAAGTTACACATACTTTTAAAACAATCTTTTCTTAACTGAACACTTGCAATTCTTTGTTTTGGTTTTCCCAAAAAGCCCAGAAAAGTTTAACAATTGGCGTTCATCACAAAAGTTAATTTTATGCAAGTTTCCTAACATTTGTTCAAGACTTGCAAGTTGCACAAAAAAAAAAAAAACACAAAAGCCTTCAGGAACTGAAAATGAAAGGGGGTAGCATAATGTAATCATTGTTTGTGAAAGCTTCAACGGCACTAAAGAAAACTGTATTAAAGTTTTTTTCCTAGTATTTTGTTATTTATAGTCAAAACCTTTCTTTTAAATTCGTTAAACGTAACTAAAACTTTTCAACTCTTGAGAAACGTAGCTTTAACTAAAAATAACACTGACTGAATTTAAATGTCAATTTAAAATAAATTTCGTGCTTCTAGGATAAGCCGCTTTAAAATTGTAATTGATTCTGGGTAAATTCCCAATTCTTTTGTGGTGTATTAACGCAACAATTAAGTCACAATAATACACTCCTAGAGACCTGTTGTAAATAACCTTGTGTCTGACTCTATTATGTCAACGTTTTTCCTTTGAGCTGACTTGAGTTAACATTGGGTATTATTGAGTCAGGGTGTTTGGTGTGGGCTGTGGAGCTTCACTTTTCTCGGTATTCGGTATTTGGTTTTTGGGGAAGAGCCGAACAAAAATTGTGCTGTTGAAAACATTTGTTGTTTATTGGCAGTCGAAGTAAATTTTCATTTCGTTTTTTATTTGAAACCAACGAGCTCAGCGGTGCGTCTCATATTGGATTCGATGTGCCTGCTTACCAACATGTGCTCCTTGGTGCAAGGACGTGTGACAGCGGAAAAGTTGTCCGGAAAATTGTTTGAAATGATTCTGGTATTGCTAACTTGGTCGCTTGGCCGTCACGTCTGTAAGCCGCACAAATTTTATGTTCCATGTTCAATAAAACGAAATGAAGAAAGTTTCCCCGGGGCAGTCAACTCGGGAGCAAAAGTGGACCGTAAAAATTGGCATAATTATTGCCAAGCTTTTTTTAATTGGGTGACACAGTGGCTCTTTAATTATGTAACAATATTTTGTAATATGATAATAGCTTTTAATGCTCGGATAATAAATTATTTACAGCAAACTGACAGTTAGACAAAGTCAGAACCTTGTTTAAAAATTCAAACCAAAGTCTGGGTCTTGATTTAAAATGCAAACCAATACATTATGTCCGTTTTATTATTATTTGTCTGGGCCGAAAGTCCTCGTCACTGACCCCAAACCCATTTCAAAATCTGCCAAAAATTCTGCTTGCCTATGGAAGCCAAAAAAAATACGTAAAAATGTAATTAGACCTAACATTTTTTGTGGCATTTAAACAAGTCAGACTTTTTTGACAAGCAGGCACGCACAGGCTTTTGCAGCCACAAACACACAGCCACATATTGCGGTAAGTGTGGCAAACATAATCTCGCCTCGATTTCGGCAGACCGCCGGGAATTATTGTTCCACGCAATTCATTATTCAGATAAAGAAAAACACGACTCGGGAAAATGTTAACCAAATGTGTTTATTTCTCCTAATTAAATGCGTTAAATTAAAGCATACATTTGCGAGCGACGTTGGAGGAGGTACGGAAGATGAAACGTTGGAGGTGCACAACTCGAGTAGGGGAAATAAGGAAAACTTTCCATTCATCTATTTTGGGATCTCCAAGGTGAAGGAGTTGCCAAAACCAAAGGTCAAGCCCTTGTGCCCACTTGTTTTTATGACAAGCTTATCAACCAACGCCTCAGTAGGGTCACAAAGGAGCTGAGTAAAGTTTTCACCCACTTTTCAATCAAACTAAATTATTTCCCCCGTAACCCCCCATCCCCCTGGCATCTTTGAAGTGTCTTCTGGCTAATTACCTACCTTTGACACAGGCTGAGGATGAGCTCAAGTGCCCGGGAAATTTGCGCAGGAACACTGCCCTCCAGCTAATCTGATAAATGAGAGGGCGAGGAGCAGGCCTCGCCCGGGGCCATAAATCAAGGCCAGCGAATCAAGTGTGTAATCGGGATGCGGAGACACGCGGCATATATTATACAATCAATGTGCCGGAAAGCTGGAGCCGAGTCCTAGAACAAAGCGAAGGGATTCCCATTAATGCAGTCCCATTCGGGCTTATCCGCCAGCTGGCAGGGAAAAAGGAATATATCACCCAGTCTATCTGCACACAATGAATCGGGAATATGAATAATGTCTGTCGTCAGGCAGACACTTCCCGGAGTCCGGAGTCCGGACCTTTTTCGGTTTTTTCTGTCGCTTACTAAAAAAAACCCTTTGTTGTTGGGTGGCCGGAATTCGATTGGCTGTCCCATCCCGCCCATCGAAGGCACACGTGTGCGTGTGGGCGTGGCACGGGGCCTAAAGCCACATTTAGTGCACACTTATTGTGCAAAAGGCAATCATTTTTAATGTCTGCACACATTCTGGCGCCTACTTAAGACTATTTGCGCCCAGCCACGGGGCGTATGCGTGTTATAAAGTAAACATATTACTTCAACTTCATCACCACGCGGGCCAAGTGGAGCGGAGTGGCTGGCGGAGATTTCGGGCCAAGGCGGCGGCTGAGCCCCGGATTTAACTTAGCGTAATGGAACGCCCTCCGAAGGCGACTGCAAGTGGGACAGATTATTTTCATAAGCGTGTCTTCTCCGCTTTTATCTCAGAAATTCTTTGACGCGAAATGTTTTCTTGGGACTGATTTTTCTCGGTAGCCCCACGACTGCAGAAGCTCAACACTGCCCTAAATTAAATTATTTTTACCAAGAAAATTGGTCTTAAATTGATGAAATTTACATAAGCAAACCATATTAAAATTCAACCTTGTTGTAAGCGGTTTTTATTTGCGATACTCGAAGAGTAAGCAAATACTGTAAACGATCAAATGTCTGTCTGTCCGTCCGTCCGTCCGTCCGTCCGTCCGTCCGTCCGTCTGTCTGTCCGCACAAACATCGAGATCTCGGGAACTATTAGAGCTAGAACCACCAAATTTTGACACAGACTTCTATGAGCAAGGCGCAGATCAAGTTTGTTTCAAAACCTGACCACGCCCCTTTTACGCCCACAAACCGAAAAACTCTGTGGTGTCCACATTTTTAGTGCTAGAGAAAAGTGGCCCTCACAAATGTTGTTCGTGTTGAAAATATCTACCCAAATATCTAAAAATTTTTAAAATCTGACCATTTTCAAGAAATTGTGTATACAACTGCGTTGAAAATTTTTATTGCGCTCAAAAGTAGGCAAAACTTTTTTTTTTTAAGAGAGGGCGCTTAAAACTGATTGCGCATAAAGTAGGCTCACATTATTGAAGAGGGCTAGCTAACTGTTTTTAAAGAGGGCAATGAGTATCGAATTTTATAGTCGGAAACCCGACTATAGGTTCTTTCTTGTTTTAAGTCAGGAGTATGCAGTTTTTCTTTTGGGTCACTGGCGGTGGGCTGGGCATTTTTAATTTGTGGTGAAATGGTAAAAACGTATTCCGTAAGTCTGGAAAAATGTTTATTAAGGTCTGATACCAGGTATTCCATTTAATAATGGATTTAATAATGTGTAAATAATTTTGAAAGCCTTTCTATCTGTAACCTTTTATCATAATTTTCGTCGTAATTTGCCTAAGTTAAAACTTATGTTGAAGTTTCATTTCGATTTTAAGCAAAGAACTTTCAGCAATGCTCCGTAGATTTTAAAGAAATTATTTTTAAAGTAATGGTAACTCATAAATGAGTTATAATATGTTATATGTTATGTTTTCTCCCAAAAGCAGTTAATATTTATCCCCCAATGCATGGGCACTCACCTGTGGTAAGCTGAGCACCAGTGACAGGATGTAGGTGCCGCCGAGCAGCCGATGACACCTTTTGGCCATGTTCAGCGACTTCATCGGATACTTGACAGCTATCCACCGATCCACTCCAATCAGCACCAGGACGTAAGTGCTCAGGTAGAGGCTGAACATCTGGAAGAGCTTCACCAGCTTGCAGGTGAGCTCGTTGGCCAGCCACTGGACCGTGTAGCACCAAGCTGCCTCCCCGATGATGCAGAACCAGGTGACCAGGACGTCGGCGATGGACAGATGGAACATCAGCGAGTAGATGGCGCTCCACGTGTGCCGCGAGTTCCTCCTCGAGATGCGGGTCTTGTAGATGTTCCAGATGGTCAGCAGGTTGCCCAGGAGGGAGAAGAGCGCCATCACCGCCAGGACATACACCTTCAGCAGTCCGGAACGCGACAGCTGGGGGGCATGGTCCATCACGTGCTCGGGCACCTGTTCCGCAATCGGAGGCGACTCGTGCCGGCTGTTCGTGTGGGCCAGCGAGGAGCTGTTGGCCATCACGTAGGCGGGCAGGGGCGTGGTGCTAACACTCAGGTTCGACAAATCCGTGGCCTCGCCCACACTCACGTCCAGCATGTTGAGCGTAAAGTTGGCGATTTCCGGAGCAGCGGCTGCCACGAGGCGTGTAAAATTGGCCAATGTGGACCAGTTGCTGGCCACCTCGTTATCCGGCTCAAAGTCCATCAGAGGATTGGAAACGGAGGGCAGGCGGCCAAAGGAGGTGGACTGGTCACCCAAGCCCCACTCGTCCTCCATTATGGGTATTCACTCTTGTTTATTGAAAACGTTTATTCACTGAGTTTGGACGGTGGATTCGGTGTGGGGTGGTTACATTTTGTTTTGGTTGTTCCACGAATGGCTTAAATGCATTACACTTTTAGTTTCCATTCATCTTTTGCCTGAAGTTATCATTTAGACAGCTTTAAGTTGTTCGAACTGCAAGTAGAGCAACCATAATGGCACATTAGTGAGCTTTTAATGAAACTGAATTTGATTTCCTAAAACCCAATTAAGAACATTTTCTTTTCCAGGTAAAATCATTTCACCGAAAATAATTGTATCAGAAGCCAAATAACTTAATTATATGTAGATTGCTCAAAAAACATTGCGCTTTGCCATTTAAAGCTTTTTGGTTTTCATGCAATTAGTTTGCCTGTATTTTCCCCAGAAAATCTGTTAATTACACAAAGATTCTCCAGAAGTTGGAAAAATAAATATGAGCTCTTAATAGTAAAAGCCGTCTGATTAATTTTCTGGTTTCCATAAAATAAGATTAAGTGCAGCATTCTTTTAATCATAAAACTACCCTACAATAATCTTTAATTGCAAATAAAAAGCGATTCAATGGTATTATGGTATTAATAATAATGGTATTAATATAGATATACTATAGAAAACTAACTTCTAACGAATCGTTTTTTTAATAAAAGACATTTTTCACCACAATATGTCAAAGTCTTAATTATTTTCAATAAAATGGAAATACATAGGTAGACGGTTGACCAAAGTCGAATTTAGATTGTTACGGTTTGCATGGCTTCGATGAGTATTATTTGCAAAATGACTTGCATGTTTTGCAATGTTTTGCATTTTTTATTAAGTCTGTTCAACAATTTAAAACAGACCAACTTTTTAAGACCACAACAAATATCTGACAAAGCAAAATAAACGTAAAACTTATCATAAAACGAAAGTTTATTTTACCATTGCATGGCTCCAATGAGTTTTATTTGAAAAATGATTTGCATGTTTACAAATTAAATTAAATTATTTTGCTTTTATGATTGACTGGTTTTCCAGGAAATAATTTACATAAGCCTTAGGTCTTTTGTTTGGTTTTTCTATTCCACTGATTTTCCAGAGAATCATTTCCCAAAAGCTAGGCTAATGAATAATATTGATTGTCTTGTGCAATTTAAAGTCAAAATAAAGTAAAAGGCCAGCTTCTGGGATGGGACACACTCAAGATAATTCAATGGCTCAGGTGACCAATTCCAGGTGATTGATTTTTTATTGCGGCTTAGTAATGACCCACTCACCCCAGAGCGGTAGCAATTCTCATAATGGAACACTCCGCTGACCTGTGCAGTTGCAATTACCCACCCAGCAGCAATTACTCGCTGCCAGCCTTGAATATTTGCGATTAACTTTGCTGCAACGAGCGCATTTTATTTTGAGTAGACACAACAACGATGTTGTCGATGTCGATGTCGCCTTCAATTTAGAACTCGACTTTGCCCACTCTGCCGCTGTGTGCAGTGCAGGTTCAAAGTGAAATTCCGTTAAATTTCATTTTCCAAATTAATTTATGAACATAAATTAAATTGAACGCTCGGTTGGGCTCCTGTTGCTGCATTCATTTGGCAGTGGGAAAACAATAAAATCAATTTAAACCGAACGATATGTCCAAAATATTGTCAAGTGGTCTGAGGGAAAATAACCAAACATTTCTGCACATCTCATGCATATCAATTGAAATCAATCGGGCAATTTGATATGAGAATAATTGGACGTGCTCATGTGTTTCTCACTATATGTTACATATGTGTATCGAACAACATGATGGCTGGCTTTCATCGCTAATTACCCGTGAGCAATCTGGGGGGCACTCGATTAAACCTGATTAATAGCTCATGACCTGCCCCGCTGGGTGTCACTACACCAATTTGGATTTGATTGCTGCGGGTAGAGGCATCTTAAAGTGAAATTTTCATCCCGCTCGTCACTTTCGCAGGCCGTTTAATCAACGCGATTAATACAACAAATGCGCATTTGATTGATCAGCAGACGAGGCCAGACGCCCGGGTCCCTCCCGAATGTGTAGCGAAAAGCACATCTGTGCCATGTTCCTGGGAACTGAGTAATAATCCCCATGAAGGCGACAGATGAGCAGCGGGAACTTGGGCGAAAACTTTTTAGCCAATTGTTTGCACGGTTTTTGATTGATTTGCATTCCTGCATTAAAAGCCCCAGACCAAAAATGTAATTCCTGCCAAAGACCGTCTAGACGAATGATTTTTTTCATCGGGTAATAAGATATTATTCTATCAGTCCACGTATTATTATTCGATATATTGCTTTTCCCAGAGTTTTTTTTAAAGCTCAGTCTTAATAAAAAAACAGAGCGAATTGTTTTTGGAAACAATTTTTGCTCTTTCCTTTATACACAAAAAGCCAATCAATGAAATTCGAAATGTATCTCGTTGCCATTTGGCAGGGTTCCATTGAAATGCAACTGCATATTTTGTTTTGTTTTTAGCAGCGTAGCAATGCGTAAAAATAATACGCGAAAGAATGATATTTTTTCTGGCGACAGAAAACATTTTTGGTACTTTTTCAGAAAACCCAAATAATTGGTTCTGCTAAAAAAATTTATAAATAAAGTTCGCTTAAATTTCACGATACATTTTTTTTTACAATTTTGCAGGTAATTTTTTCCGATAACTTTCGCTGTGAATTTGTCAAATATTAACATATAAATTACAATTCTTTGGAAACAGTCCAAGGTTTGTCTAAAAACAAAAATTTTACTCGCTTTTACAGTTAATTTTTTCAGATAACTTTCTCGGTAAATTGGTTGAACTTTTTCAGAAATCACAAATAAGTGGCTTCACTAAATTCACAAAAATTTTTTGTTTGGTTATTGTCTATAGTCTGTTTAAAACCACAAGTTTAACTCGGTTTTAAAGTTAATTTTTCCGATCATTTTCTAGGTTAATTTGTGAGATTTTATCAGAAACCCTAAATAATTGACTTTGTTGAAAAAGTAAATGAATGAAATACACTAAAACTTCACTAATTTTTTGGTTGGTTATTGT
The DNA here is from genome assembly GCA_018150695.1 of Drosophila oshimai. Classification (NCBI taxonomy): domain Eukaryota; kingdom Metazoa; phylum Arthropoda; class Insecta; order Diptera; family Drosophilidae; genus Drosophila; species Drosophila oshimai. The sequence goes on from JAECWM010000191.1 coordinate 15,635, forward strand.
CCAATGTCTGTCTAAAAACAAAAGTTTCACTCGCTTTAACAGTTCATTTTTTCCGATTTGTATTTACGAAAACTTTGCCCATTCACTTAGATCGGATTAATTCCTGGAGCAGTTTGCTGTTATTCTTACAGCTTTACTTTGTAATTACTTGGTGAGTTCATAAACTGCCCAATGGACTGCAGGCAGACAGTTCCTCACTCCCGATTTTGTCAAGGATAATTCCGAGAGCCATTTTCATTATGGGTACAGTGTCCCAAAAGTTTTCACGACAAGAACACAAACACACTACTTCCACTTGTTGGGATATTTGCATTCACTTGGCTAATACTCCAATTCAAGTTGTCGTTCTTGTTTGTATTCACATTTCACATTTATTTGGACACTTTGTGCTTTGTCTTAGCCGAAACTGCGGTGTTTGCACAGTTGGGCCGCTTCTCCAAATACGGTGGAAATACACTGAACTCCGCGGGCTACTTGTCTTTGCCAGCTTAAATATTAACATGTCATTAATTTTTTGGCAGCACTGTCAGTACTCTGCCAGTCCCCCGAAGTATCCCCATCCGTGTACTTCGTTATGTATCTGTATCTCCGATGTGTGCACAATTCACTGTTTGCCCAACATCACACAGCTTTCATGAGCTCTTGAGCACTTGATGCCATTTTGATTATTGCTCTGGGTTAACCAGATAGATAAACCCGCAAACACACACGCATATAAAAAGTCGTTTCAGCGTTCCATCAGATAAAAAATTGAATTTTTAATTTATTAAAGCACTTTGAAAGTAAATTAAGCATTTGTGTTGATTAAAATGGTGGCACTTCATTGAAATGTATTTAAACTTTTGTATGAATTAGCACTTATAAAAAATTCATAAGGTATGGGACGAACAAAATTATTTATCTATTTGATTTACAAATATTTTTATTAACTTAACTTATGAACTTATGAATTAAGTTTTTTGTATTTTATTTTGCTTTATTTTACGTTTAACTCGTAAAAATGTATTTTAGTTTAATTGGGTTCTTGTATTACTTAACTAAAACGTTATAACTTGCCTTGCTTACTTTAATAGATTTAATTAATAGACTCTTTCGTTGCTTATTAAGGACGATTTAAGACGTTTCACTAATTAAATGCACATTTTGTTTTTTTTATTAAAGAGCTGAATACAATTTCGATGTTACAATTTCACTGAGTACGTTTTGGCCTTTATTTGCCCTTTTTTGCTTATCACTTGGTTGTCCCAGTTGGACTCTTAAATCTTTGGCTTCCACTTCAAACTTCTACTCCGGATTCACTGGGAAATTGAATTTTCCGCGCTTTTCAACCGATGCGGTGCGTCGAGCTCTGGTAAATGATTTCAAAAACCGAAGCGGCAAACTCAAATCGTCGCGCCTCTCGTTCGAACCGGTTCGAGTCGGCTTCGAACATGTTGCGAGCAGATTCATTCATAAAAGCTCCGCCACCTGACGGAGCGACCCTCGCTCGTACGCCTTGCAACTTGTTGGCCCACAAAGTCAAGGGCAATGCTCTGCAGACATTACTCATACGCTCTGTGGGCCCTCGCTGCCACAATCCTTCCTTTCTTTACGACCATAAAGTACGGGTTGAGATTTCCTTCAAGCTGTTCGTGGAATAGTTTTAGATTAAGTACAAAATGTTTATCTTTCTTTAATGGAGCTCAACTACATATTTATTCTGACTAATTAGCTAATTTGCACATGTGCACAAAATGTCAATTAAAATGCTGAGCATAAAGCCCCTTTTAGCGAACAACACAGCATTAAGGGCAACTCTAAGCGCATTCCATTTGGCCGCCCTAATTGAGTTTACACAAAACAAGCTTTTAGGAGGGAAAATGAAATCTGCAAAAATAACAGCAAGAGATGAATGCTTCCATTTGCGGTATTCTTCACTGATGGCGGCGGCGGCGGCGGCTGGTTACCTTACCTGTCATTAGGTCGAATGGGAGTTCATATTCGAGCCGGAGGGAAAACGACAACTACGGAGTGGCCCACGGAATCCATTTGGAGGCTGGGCTGGGAACCAAAGCAGGATGAGCACATGCGGGTAAATACCGCTGGCTGGATACAAAGGAGCGCGTGATGACAAATGACGCACTGAGTGGCAGCCCAGTCACGTGTGATGAACCGACAACAATGTCAGCCTATGCGTGGAGCTCCACATCCCACCCACTAATCCCGTCCCCCGAAGCCATTGTTTTCCAGACACTTATGTGAGCGAGCAGCGGATATCAGTGGCAGATGGGAGGCGCCTCTTCAGGTTCATTTCGTGATCTCATCAAACGCACAGCGACAACTGATGACTAAATAATTTTTTCTCCTGCCTGAGCATATTGTTTGTTTACTGATAAACAAAGTATCGCTCGTATCACGAAAATTGAATTATGTAAATTGAACACTTGAGCACATCTTGAAACGATCACATAACATGCTTCTTGCGTTGTGGTAAGATATCAAAATAATTTTCATTACACTGCGAGCTCAAGGGGCTTGCACAAAATTTGCATGTTTTCACTGACAGATTAATCCCCACATGAAGGTATTATAAAATGGCCATGCAACAACAGAGGCATTTCCAAGCAAATTAATTTGAAACTCTTACTGAAAATTAACTAACACACTCGTGTAAGGAACTTTAAGCTATTTCTCTGGAAGGTTTCTGTCCCGGTTTGGTGGGTGTAATCCTCGCAAAGTGCATAATTTGCCCAAGAAAATTATGGTTGCGAGTTTGGGACACCCGCTTCCTGTTTCTCCGGTGATTTATTTCACTTTTGCGCCAAGTTGTCATGGCATTTGACTTGGCTTTGCCTTCCGTTCTAGGCGGAACATGTATGCTATGCCTGTGTATCGCTTTGGGCCCTTGCGACTGGCAAAAGTTTGTCACTGTTGCCAAAATCTTTCGAGTTTTATGTAAAGCATGTCTGCTTTTATTTGCCAGTCCCAACTCGACACAAGAAAGGTCGGCAGCTTAAAAAGTGAAATTGCGTGGCTCTCCGTCGGAATTTGGAGGAGCAGCGGGAGCGGGAGCAGGAGCAGGAGCAGGTGAGGAGGACTCGCATCCCAGATTCCAGCCATCATTAGCTGCGGATGCCTCGCTGATTACGGGGAGCCTGGAAAAAATAAACAAGCGAGGCCCAATATTGGGTGAGGTCCACGTCGTACACGTGCCAACGACTAATGTGCTGCTAGAGTGTGCCGCATAAATAATAGAGTTTATGAGCAGCGGCACGAATCCCGAATCCCGAATCCCGATCCCAAATTGGAACAGATTCGAACGAGGGCCCAGTCGATAGCTGACAGCCAGGTCCATTGACCCAAATCAGAATTTTGCATTGCAGAAATTAAGTTTGCCCAATGGAAATCCAATAAAAAACATATTGACTCATGTACGTATAATGCAAATGATATTAGGCTTCTGCGAAGTAGAAAAGTTTCTCCACTTTCGATCCACTGTGCTGTGGGGCTGTCGAACAAATTGATTTTCAGCTGGCTTTCGGCGGCTGTGGCTTTAACTGTGGCCATATCCACACGAAGACGCACCCGGAAAATTGTCGCACAGCCTCCAGCCCAGATTTTCCTTTCTTCACTTTTTTTGCCCCCCTCTTTTGCCGCCCCAGAGATGTTCATTTTGAGAAGTATTTGCAAACATTTTTTATGTTGCTCCTTCGTGGGCTTATGCCGGCTCTCGGTTTCCTTTCCTTTTGGTCCTTTCTCTCTCCTTCGCTGTGTACTTGGAACTACTTTATTTGGACATTTGGTTGTTTGAAGTGCCGGCTGTCGTTATTGTCCTGGGCGAGGAGAAGCTTTAAACCAAAGTAAAGGAATTATTTTCGAGGACACATGCCTGAGCGGAAGCATAAATTCCCCTCTGCTGGAATGCTTTAAATTGCAGTCCCCGTGGACGAGGTATTAATATGCCAAGAGTATTAAAAAAGTTTATGATTTAAACAGAAGGTATTTAAATTCAGCATATTGCATTTCCTAAAACTAGTGCTTCTCATTCAATAAACTTTCTTTGAGTTGGCCGCATTTTCCTTCAGTTCATTGTCAATATTCCTGGAATATTTGCTAAAACGGATTAAACTCTACTCAATGAGCTAACACCTAACAACTACAACAGACACAAGCTGGATTCTCCAGGGAAACTAGGAATTCGTTATCCTTCGTTATGGTATCCACTTCTATAACAATCCAATCATTTTGATGTCAATCAAAACTCCTACCTTCGGACAGCCATTGTTTGGATTACTACATTTGCTCATACATAAAATCAGTGGGGAAAAAACAAAGGCAATCAAATTAAAACTGCATTTATCCGGTAATTAAGGTAAGCTCATACTTAAAATGCATATACTATGTACGTTTTTGTTTTACATATTTTTGCATTTCTGTCCGGAAAAATTTTGATAACGAAATGTTTTTTGTACTGCAATGTGGGCGTGGAATATATTTTCCCTAAAAATACATTTGTTGTTTGATATTTATTACAATTTCCTAATATCTATGCTTACATGTTAGTTTGCAAAAGTGTTATAATTTTGTGTCGGATATTGAAACAAATGCTATAAGGCGAATAAAACCGTTAAGGTTTTTTCCCTGAAATAAAGTTGCTTTTTCGGTTGGAATTTACATTTTTAGAGAAGGGGTACAGGACCTTCGGCTTGGAATTTGGGCAAAACAAGAGGAACGAGTCGGGTTTCCCGCTATAAGTTGGCATACTCGTTTACCCTCTTTAAAAACAAAACGGGATAAAACGATAGAGTCGCCTTTGCAAAAAGTGTTTTACATTACAAATTTGTGCTCGGATATTATGAAGACTAGACTTTAGGCATAGCAAAATGTTCTTATCTTTATTATTTATTAAAGCGCAAAATAGTTCGAAATTGTAGTAAGACAGTGACATATCATTATATTTTTTTTAAAACGCTATTGCATACAAAATAGAAAAGTTTTGCGTTTGGGGGTACCTAGGTTGACCAAATTTAATCATTTTTTGCAGAAGTGGTGAAAATTTGGTTTTTTACTAGTCCCGAGATCTCGACGTTTGTATGCGGACGGAAACGGACGGACAGAAAGACATTTATAAATGCATTTATCTGCGAGTATCGCAAATAAAAAAAAACCAACATTTTCAGTTGTATCCGTGAACTGACATGGTCAATTATAAACTAGTTTGTGTAACGTTTTTGTGCTTTATTAAAACAAAATTCGTTATTACATTTTTTTAAAAGCTAACTCACAGGACCTTGAGTTTGCAAAAACGTGAAAAAAAAGAGTCGCAAAAACAAGACAATCTTTATTTGAATCCTTGCACTGCCATGAATTAAAAACTAATTAGTGTTACATATTATCTTGTGTGTTGTTCGACATTCAGAAATGTCATCACTACGTGTATACGTGCTGTGACCATGAAAACATTTTACGGAATTACTTGTGAAGCGATAATTAAACATTTTTACGACCGTCGAATAAAAGAGCCATAAACGCATGCAAATATATTTGAGCTCTGGGCAATTCCCGAGTGCGTGCCCAGATTCCAAGTGACTAATTGTGTCCTGCTGTGGATTCCGATGCACAGGGGGACACTGAACTCGGCTGTCATTCAACTCCGGACGACCGTACACGTTCCGGCAATTGACAATCTTGTAGCCATAATTTCTGTCTGGTCCCCATTGGAGTCCCGCTGACCCTTTCATCTTGTGCCAAGAAAACAAAAGGGTTAGCATTATAAAGTTGGACACTCAGGCATCTAGACGTAAACAGAGTACTTACTTTGTACATGAATTTGTATCTCGACTGACTTTACAAATTCACTGGCCACAAATACATCAAACAGCCCAAGTAAAGTACAACAATTTCAATAATGCCGAATAACCAAATTCCTTCGCCAGAGACTTAAATTATTTTGAGTTATTTGAACTGTGTGCTGTACTTTATTTATATTAGCTGAGTGTCAGGGCTGGCGATAAATATTGTTTGCAACATCGTGGCTAAATAGATATTATTATCAGCGAAAAATTTCATTTTCTTAGCTGAGTGGCCAGCTCACGGAGAGAACCCAATCCCATTGTCACTTGCTGGATATATATATTCATTTACTGGCTCGGATATTCCAAGAAGGACGAATAATAACGCACTTAAGACGTTTCCCGGAAATGTGCCCATTCAAAAGTCAGAGGCAGACATTTCGCCTCGCGCTTCGCACATTCATCAAGCATAAAGCTCCTGTTGTTTGAGCTGTGTGTTTTTATTGATTTAATCAAATAAACAGGAGCTCGAACACCCACTGGCTGGGGGGTAAAATGAGCAGCCGAGGAATAGATCCATACTGCCACTGACAGCCATTCAGAGCCAGTCAGAGGTAACCAAAGACTCGAGCAGCTGATTTCCCCTGCCACCACCTTGCGGTGCTGCCGGTAACGTGAGTAGCAGCAGCAGCAGGTGGGGCTCTCTGGTCTAGTGGTAGGATATGTCTGGGGGTGGCCAAGAGCTAAGTATACCCAGTCCCACTCCCACACCCACATCCTGCGACGACAACTCACTCCGGCTGGCGTGTCAGAAGCCATGCAAACAAGGAGCGGGACAAGCTGCAAATTGTTCAACATAAAGGAAACAGAGAAACGTCGCACTCATAAAGGGTCTCGAACGGGAAGTTTGCGTTTTGAGGGTCGTAAAAGGAATTGGGCTTTAAATACGCAAGGCCATTAGGCATTCGGTATAATTAAATTTGAATTTTCTCCTTCTTTTCGCAGCAATGGCAATTAGGTGGATTTCAGCTGCGGAAACATCACACTGCCAGCCGATTAATTAAGCCAACTTTGATGGAACTTTACTGCCCAATAATATATAACAATTATTAAATGCCACGGGTGACGGATGCCTCCAATTAGGTCGAATTAATAAGCGTCGCCGGTCATGTGTACTAATTAAAGCTAAGCGGACTTCTGGCCACAAGACTCTGTTATTGTCCATCCACCTCTGGATATACTTAGCCTTTTGTGCCTCGAGGACTCGAGGACACATGCATAATTGAATGCGTGTCGGAGTCACACAAATCTGTCCGATACGCACATACGTTTAGCTGCTCTTCTCGAACACGAACAGCATAAATGAGCCGGCTAATAGGCAGGACACACAGGGCACACAGGACACCCAGGACACACCCACGCAGTCCAATGAAAAGCGGAATGAATACAAAATTATCTGCCGTCCTTGCAGGGCAATGTTAAGCATTTGTTTCACAGACTTGAGTCCGGTCCTTCGACTATGGACTGTGGCATTTGAATCCTCCTCTAGCCTATAGCCGGCTCTGTATGCATCACGTGCTGCCCAATGTGGCAGAAACTAATGCCAGAGACTCCAAGTTCCAAGCTCCCAGCGATAATGTCAGAGGGAATTGAACGCAAAATGAACCGCAACCAAATGACTGTGGCCCAAACCGCCAGCTGGCGAGTGAAAACTTCCCATGGAAATCCAAGCACTTGGCAGACAGGCCCGCCAACTGCAAATAAAATTTTATCTCCTCCAAAGTAATGCGTGCACAATAAGAGGAATCGACGATGGGCCTAATACCAAATACCAAGTAGTCGATGCAGATACCGACAACTACTTGGAGTTGGCAACAGAATAAAGCTTGATCAGCAACTGAGATGGAAATCAACAGGGGCAGGAAAATTGAATTACTCTTTACTCAATTCAGAATGTTATTTTATGATAGAAAAGCCAGACATCTTAAAGTGCGCAGTTATTTATAAGATTGAAATACGCAGGTATGTGTTTTATTTAATTTATCATATACTATATGAGCATCGACATACAAACGTCATGGTAACTGATTAAAAAAATTATTTAATTTGTTTTGGTCTTTCTTGTGAAATTTTAATAAAGCTTATTCTATTGAATGGTCCTTAGGATATGGCACCATTAATTAGTATTTATTGTTTAACTAGTGACTTGAATTGCAGCTCTATTTTTAAGGTGCTTATTTTAATGTGTTTCTAATATCCTGCATCAGTGGCGTAGATAGCTTTTTGATATAGGGGGGGATATGACGTAAAAATGTGTTTCTTTTTCAATTTTGAGATTATATCATCTTATAATTCTCAGACCCAAGGGGGGGGATTGATCCCCCTGATCCCCCCCCTATCTACGCTACTGTCCTGCAGTGTTAAATTCCGAAAAATCAATTTAAATCTGTATTGCTAGGCTGTAAGCAATCTTTGGTATAAATGTTTATCGTTACACTCATAAAAAAATTAACCCTAAATAATAGAAATTCGCCCTAAAATTTTATTTTTTCTTAATCCAAGGAAATATTTCTTGATTTAAGCAATATTTTTCTTGAATCAAGAAAAATTTCCTAAAATTTAGAAATGGTCGCCATAAACTTAAATTACCCTAAAAACAAGAAAAGATTTCTATTTTTTAGTAAAACTTGTCATTGTTTTTAGAAATGTTTTTCTTAAAAATAGAAAGGCTTACCATATAGGGTAGCCTAGAGGGTAAGCAGGTGGACCCACGCGCATGGGAGTCAAATTGGCCTGGGTTCACTTCCTAGAGGTTTCGAAACGAAATTTTTCCTTTTTTTTTTTGCTAAAACTTTTTTTTATTTTTTGGCGTAACAACTTACTTAAAAGTAAAAAACTATTTAACGTAGTTTTTAACTTAAGAAACACTAAGAAACTATAAATTCGGCGTGCATACACACATCCTCCTAAAAGCTGTTTAGAACAGGGACTACTACGTGCGACTGTAGAGCAGATGTTAGGACTCACGCGTACAGATCCAAAGGTCAGAGGTTCGAATCCCAGTGGAGTCAAATGGAAAGTAAGTTTTATAGATTTTATCAAATGTTAGTAATTAATATTCTTCTGCATTATAAATCCATAGGTTTATTCCAAGAAAATAAAATGAGAAAAGTCAAAATAAATATTTTTCTTGTTTTTTCTTGTTTGTAGAAAAGTATTTTCTAAAATCTAGAAAAGCTCGCCCTAGTTTTTAGAAATATTTTCCTGTATATTAGAAAAATTTTCCTTAAATTTAGAAAAAATTTTCCTATAATATATGGTGAGCTGCCATTGAAGACAAAATTATGGCGAATTCATTGTTTTTAGGGTTAATTTTTTTATGAGTGTATAACAAAGATTTTATTAACACCATATGACAAGTTAATGTGTACAAACTTATCTCTCCTTGCACAAATGATAACGTACACAGTAAAAGGATAACACTAAACCCATATACGGAATACAAGTTTACCAAAACAAAAAGAAACGCCACGTCAGCTGGATTGTCTTCCTTTGCCTTTAATGCGCTTAAAAATGTGACTGTCAACGGTCAATTCGAACAATAGCAATAACAAAGGAAATCGGTAATAGCATCACCTTTTTGTCTGGCCTCCTGAGCACGGCTAAGCCTGTCATCGGCTCACCAATTCAGGAGATTCTGGCTTTAGGGCCCCTGCCCCTGCCCCTGCCCCTGCCCGAGGTCCTTGCAGGTGTTGGGGTCAGAAGTGATACACAAATATTTGTGTACACGCGCCTAAGCCGATTTTGTTTTTAAACAACTCAGAGGACAAGCCGAAAAGCCTTTATATAAAATGAACAGAACAGAAACCCTGTGCCCGGTGTGATTGACACATTGACTGGATGCGAAAGCACCCCTAATACCTTTGCTCACTCCACTGGAAAAGGTTAATCTACTACACGTTTCTATCATGGCGACACTTTAAAAACAAAATTGACTCCAGGATATCACAAATCAGCAGGTAACGCAATTTACAAAACACTTAACTTGGTCCAGAGCGAATTTCGAAATCAAAATCAAAAAGGGAATTAATGGCGGTCGAGCGCTGGAGTCCAATCAAAATCAATACACTTGGCAAATTGCCTATACATTAAGTATACGCCGTGTGGCCACGTCCATTACACACAGTCAATTGGCCCACGCCCCACAACTTGCGTTTCCCGAATTTCCCGATGGCCCAGCAGTAGTGAAACACTAGTTTGGTGAACAGCTTAATCAACAGGCCTAGATCCTAGACGTAAATCGAAAGGTGTTCGGGCCGAAATTAGGGTAAAACGTGGTAAGCAAACAGTGTCGATTCATTATTTCCAGTGAGGACGAACCACGAGCTGGGAAAAGTGGGAAACTGGGTAATGGGCGTAAAGCAAAACACGCACTGCCGATTTCGGTTTTTATTCCTGGTATGGCAGCATCATTAAAATTATAAATCACCTTAGCAGGCAAAATTCCCGATTGGAGGGCAGGGAATTGATGTGGCTCCGGGCTCTGGCCAAACCAAAGCACCTGTAAAGGTGTTAAATCAAAACACGGAAGACGTATACTTAAAATAATAAAGCGTTCTTGGCCAGCACAGGGCAAAGGTTGGCCATTTAGAGCCAGAGCCATGAGTTTACGGCTCGCTTTAAATGCTGGTTTGTGAATAGGGGCCACAAATATTTATACAAGGCCAGGTGTTGTTCTCCGAACTAGTTCTTCAGCGCTTTTGGGCCACTGCATAAATGGTCTATTGATTTTGGCTGCAAACAGGTGAAAGACAAGGGCGTTCTAACGAGCGAAAGACCCAGACACTTTTGGATAGATGGGATAGATAGTCGGTGGCCCAGGTAAACAGTTCGGTGGAAGGAAACTCCCACATTCCAAACACAATGAGATAAAGCAATGGAATCGTACGTGAAAATCAAACAAATGTGTGCTTGGGTATTCATGCCCGATGAATATGGTCGAGAGGTGAGGCAGGGATTTGTTTTTCACCTCCTCTGTTTTATTTCTTTTGGTGCCAGTTCAAGAAACCCAAGTTCAAGAGCAGTTCAAGTTTAAGATTAGAGATATCCAAGTGTCGCTAAGTTCTCTCCTGGACTAAACAAGTAATCAAGAGTCACGACAGCTCGATGAGAATGTCTAATCACTGCTGATACAATCGCTTGAGAGCCAGCTAATGGAGTTGACCACTCAGAGGTGTCTGTCTCGACCATTGATTTGTCCTGTCTCAAATGCACGCACTTGTACACTTAGGCAAAATCGCTTCAGTGGCTCATGCATTCAATTAATTACCTGTTGTCAGTCATTCGAAGCCGTGCCCAAAAAAGCAGGCAACGATTTTTTAAGAGAGCCCCAGGCTAATTTGCTTGATACAATAAATAAAGGCAACGGGTTAAGGAACTCATTCGTTAAGCAAAACAACAAACCGCAAAACATTTATTTATTCCAGCCAGCAGCGACTTTTACCGACTGCCAGCAGGTGAGCAACATGACAGCCAGTCGAAAGCAAAGTCTGGGGCACGCCGGTTTATTTATGTTATTCTTTGTTGTTCTTTTCCAGCATTTTCCCACCTGGCAGATCCTGCCGACCTCCTGCCCTCCATGAACTCTCAAAGGGTTTTAATATTAAGCTGCGCAGTGCAGCACTTCACGAGAGGTAAACTTTTTACCAGTGTCTCATGTGGGAGCTGCGGCATTTTTCATATGCTAAGCTCGGTATTTTATGAAACAACTTGTTAACATTTCTCATCTTTAGCTTACCAGTTAAGGCAAGCCAGTAGAGAGATGTTCAGTTAACGAATGCAAAAGTAAAATAATTGGCTTTGTAAAGTGAATCATGACATTTGTCAATTTAATACATTCTGGCTTTTCACAGAGTTTTTTTTTAATTAAATATTAATTTAAATTTGAGCAATTTGGCTTATTTTGACAAAAACACCTCAACAAATCATGAATTAAACCTATTTAATAATATTTTTATACGGTTTTTTACTATTTCAAATAATTTATATTATCTATTTTAGCTACAACTAAACTCATTTTAAATGGCTGGATAAAATTGTTATTGAAAGCTTTAAAAACTAGTACCTTAATAGTTTAATCGTTTTGAAGGGATGCAATAATCCCTTATGAGGTAATACCTTTCTTATTTCCTCTAACCCCCGTGTAATAATGTTAAGGAACTTGAACTTTTTTTAGTCGCTAGCTTGAAGGTATAAACATATACATTGAGCAGGGAACACATGTTGCGGTCCTCAGACCGAATTGCCAAGGACCGCAAACTGTGATTAGCAGAGCCAATTAGACAGAGGCATAAATAAACCAGGACGAAGGACAGCAGGGAATGGCCACAGCAAATAACGATAACAATAAGAGGAGCAACAGCACGATAATACATTTAATGCAGCGATTTAATTAATGGAATGTGCGCAAGCCGAGCGACTGAGGCCCACAGTCGGCTACGTGATTTATGGGAAGCGCTTAATTATTAAGAAGTTATGCAGAGTTTAAACATTTATTGCAAACAAAACGGCGACAACGTTACGCATACCAAGCGGCATTTTGGGCCTTGGGCCAGTGGCCATTGATCCACCCAACCCCATCCTACACCCCATTGGGTATCGCCTATTGGGGTTTTATGGGTCTGTCGAGTGTTTCGGTACTTTGACAGGTCTGGCTACCGCCCGAAAGTCGGTCATTTTATGAACCCGGCCAGTCATAAATATTTTATGTGTTATAAGAACTGCTGGCCACTGCGACGAAGTCGTTCGGAGCTTTAAGCTACTTTTGGTAATTAGTAGCATTTAGTTAAAAAGGCAATAAATACCGTGTGCGAGTCGGATGACCGTGATTTATGTCCCAGGCGTTCCATGTCAAACTCAATGCTAATTGGTGATAAAAAAAAAACACCCCCAAATAGTTGGGTGAAATTCCAATAAATTTTAGTACCGCAAAATATTCTTAATTCGCGGCCAGAGGCAGTTGATAGCAATTCGGGGGATCAGACAAGGCCAAGTGCCTCCAGATTGCAGTTAACCAAGGAGCCGAGCGATTATAGAAGTCGTTTACACCGTCAGCTCAAGAGATGCGGAAATGTGAAGTTAAGACTTTTGCCATTAAGCGCCTCCGCAACGGAAATTATTATTACGGGTGCTGCTGGCCCAAACCCAGGAGCTCCTTAACGGCCCCGCTGGCCAGAGGGACGGGCAGCCTAATCCATGACTGCTAACGGTAATTAATTTACATTATTATCATAACAAACTGCTCGAGCAGCACGAGCCGGCCGCCCACATTACGCACACGGGGCGTATGAGTGCCCGAGGTTTTTGGTCCAACGTGCAACGTGGCAGCGTCTTCATTAACGCCGGCCGATTCAATTAAGCCGAATGAAATGTTCATAAAATTTTCCATTGTTTGAGGAGCCCCTCAAGGTCACCACTTCAGGATGTTGTTCGTAATTGTTTGGGTGCACCTACCCAGCTTAAAATCTCATTCACAAATAAATAAAGTTTAAGCCTAGAGCCATGATTTATGCACAACTACATTAATGGGTAGGGGAAATTTCTACAGTACTCATATTATGTTGTGAGTGTATGTTTCCGAAAGTTATCCCACATCTGAGACCCGATCATTATCCAACTAGTTACCCCTTTTGGGCTCATTAACACATCATCATCAGCCGTGTGGGGCGGGGTAATATCATGGCCTTAAATAAGGAAAAAGGCATGTCCTTAAAGCCATTTCTAGCAAATGTACTTTATCATCATCAGCTGAGAAAGGAAAGCTTTAAGGGAATATAACCAAACACCAAATGAGTTTGCTTTGCTAAACGAATACGAATAAATTTACTCATTACTGTGGATTGAGAGCAAACAGCAAACGAGTTCAAATAGACTTTCTTAAACTTGAAGCTCTTGACGGATACTTCTTGCTTTTCTAAGAACTACGTTCGTGTGTTTGTATACAATAAATCGAGTTGTTGTGTTTACTTATTGCTACGGAAAGCCAGCAGAAAAATTCATGTGTGCAACAGCTTATGCTGCCACAAGCCAAGTTAACATTTCATGTGCACGATACCTCCAGAAAGTGGCTTACCACACATGTTCTGACCATGAAACCGCTCGCCGTCAGCCCGGGAAATGAATGTATCATCAAAATTCTTCAAATCATGTCAAAGTCTTGTTTTCTGCAGATGGAGCAGATGTGTCTGCCGAAATAAATGGCACAAATGTGTAGGAACTTGGGTTTTCTTTGGAGGAGTGGTACTGCGTACTGAAGAATAAATAACATGCTAATGCCTCATGTGAGCCCGAGTTCCTGTCCGCGTCTCCAGTGGATTGAGTATTTTTCCTCCATTTTTCTGGAGCTCGCATTTACATCCTGCCTGCGTTATTTCTAATTCCAGGACACAACCACCCCCGTCTCACGCAAACACGCAGACACACTCCACTCTGCTCTCCAGTCGTTATAAATAAGCTCGACAATTTGTTCTCGCTCCGCCGTTTCAGTGGGCTCGTCCCTTCAGTTTTAAAGCCCACACGTGACACACGATGGGTCGAGTTTGGCACGAAAGTGTTCCCCGGGGAAGTCCACCAACACGAGCATTCGATTTCAAGCTTCATTAAAAATGTTTAGTGCTTTATTCACGCATCTGCAGAAGCGCGAAGTGCGGGCCAAGTCTAAAATAGCGATGAAGCAACCAGCCAAAATAAACCTTCTCGGGAAGCCATCGTCATCGCCATCAAAAGTTGATAAATAATGCAAAGCAGACAACCCAGTGCCGCAGGATAATAATTGCACTTTGACCCACTAACATATTGCAATTGCAGGGCTTTCAAAAAATGCCAAAAAGTTTGAATACAGTGGGATGATATTAAAGTGAAGTCATTAGAAGTAGCCAACTTTAAGCAGCTTTTCCCGCTGCTGCCATTCAAGAGTCACTTTAGGGCATCTTTGGGATCAGGACCGCAGAATGGTGTCCCGTGGCCCATTTTTTGTTTTTGTTCATGCAAATACATTTTTTGGGAAACATTTTATTTTGCTGCAAGGGTGCTGGAAATAAATTATTTATTATGTTTCTGGTTAAAATTTTCCGTTCGCTGGAAAGCTATTCTATTTCGGTACTTTGCCGCAAGCGAAATCGTTTAAAAAGTCTGTTCAATAAAATTTGCCAAGTCAGTGGAACCCAATTAATTGCAGGGCCAAAGTATTGAAAACTTTCCGCGAAAAGTTTCGCGTCTTTGCAAAAGTCATTGCCAATATTTATTTGTGTTTTTCCCCAACTTTTCAGACTGCCATGGCGCAATGTTCTACATTTAATTAAAAAGTGAGAGCGAAAACGTTGCACATACGCCGTGTTGTACCTTTTGACTTTATTTTTTTTTTTTGATTTTTTAACACGGGACTCTTGTGAGGCGGAATTTGGAGAGCCCAAATCCATTGGCTTTTCACCCCGTGTTTTTTTGGTGCGTGATAATTTTATGCAATTGCGGTCACATTAATGGTTCGCATTCGGTTTGATTTAGGACTGGAGTGCGTGGCATGGAATTTGCAATTACCCCGAATAGTCCTGTGCCGCTCCGCTGACAGCTCAACTGCGAGCGGGCCGCCTTTACGGCGGGCACGTGTCGTTGGTGCGTGTGATTTATGCTTTATGGGTCCCGCCCCCAGAAGTAGGCAGCACTCGCTCAACTGCGGCTCAACTGGCAGGATGTGCGTGCTGCCAGTTTTTAATTGCTTTCCCGTTGTCGGGCCCACAACTGAATTATTGATGTAGGTCAGAGAGCACACGGTATCGCCGGAAATAGCCTGACAACTGGGAGTAGCAAGCAGCACCCTTGGAAACTGAAGTGCATGAGCTGCAGACCTCAGAGGTATCAGTCACATAAATTGAACAACTTGGTAATACTCACAGTTCAGAGTTATGGAACCCCTCTTGATAGCTTATTATTGGCTTATATTAAATTTGCACATGGAAGGGCCTTTTTCAGTTACTTTTTTAAAAAGTTTTGATGCTTCACTCATCCAAATACAAGTACATAAATAAAATAACTTTGCTACACTTTACTCACTGTTAAATGGTTTCTTACAAAGCTTCCTCTTCAATTCTTGCGATTCTATTTTGCCGACAGTCGCGATTTTTATTATAATTGGCCTTGTCGTGTTTTCATTGATTTTCTAAGAAAATCCATTGTCAACTGGTTAAATGGTTTGAGGTGTTGATAAAATTTCAAAGGAAATAGGCTTATCGAGCAGACTGTCAAAGGGGATTTCATTTTGGGTAGAGTCTGTCATTAAGTCATTAATAAATAAAGAAAGCGGCTTATCGAGCAAATTGATAAGCATACATTAAAGCAGCAGACATTTTTGGGAAATTTAAAATACAATCCAAACAAACCAGCGCGTTGTCTCCGGTCTTGTTCTAGGAAACCACAGAAAGTCAATCAGTGGAAAGTTATTACCATTGTCGATTCATAAGCAAACTTGTAATTTTCCGCCGATAATCAATGAATCAGCTGCATATGAGCGCCCGACAAGGACGAACTTTTTCATTTGAAAGTAATGAAAGATATTTCAGTGCGAAAGTACAAAGTGAAGGAGCAGCCTATAACAAATAACAAATAACAAGTGCCTCACCCTGCGCCTGAGCACTTCAGAATGTTCATCTGCACCACACATTCAATTTGAGGAGCAACAAAAATGTGATAAGATTTATGGAGCATCTTCACAGTGGGCGGCTGGGTAACAAGGAGCAGGGCGAAGGAGCACTGCTGTTTCCCAAGCGTGAATCTCATAAAACAGACAGTGACAACAACATCGCGATGAAAGAGGCAACGTCAACGCCGTTTTACATTACAAAAGGAACTAGAAACATTCGCGAACACTGAGAGCAAAGTCCTCCTAAGACATTACAACATGGGTTAAATACTCCACCTCTTTTAAAATCTGAAAACAAATGCTGTAATTACATTAACCACTTTCCTAAATTTCTTTTATATTGTATTTTATTGTAAACATAAAGATTTAAAGATAAAAACCACTGCCAAGTGGAGAAAAAAAACATTTCTCTTATAACAAGGACTCCTAGGATTTTATTTAAAATAGTTATTTTTAAATAGTTATTAGAAAACTCACTCTATTTTTTAATTCCTATTTTGGTTATTTCAAGACAAAATGGTAATTAGGAAGACTTTTTTAGGAAGCGTCCTTACAAAATTCAAAATAAGTTTGAAGGGCTTAGTGACAATTTATTAAAAACCTTAAGAGTGAGAGGGTTTAACAAAATTAAAGCGCAAAGGTTTGTTTTGATTTTTTATAAAATTTATGTAGTACATTTTAAAATCTTTTAAAATTAATTATCTCATACAATTTTATTCTAAGCTGACGAGCTTTTTTTATCTACATTTTTGACACAATTTGGTTGTAATTTTTCTCAATGAAGCAGGGTTTGTGTAAATAAAAATGCTAGGACCTACAAGTGTGTGTTTCGTGGAAACTTGCCTTCTGCTGTCACAATCAGAGTCACAGTCGCACAAAAAAGAAAATTGTATAAATTGGTTGGAATTGAATCCAGAAGAGTTCAGGGAATCAGGTCCTGGCTTGTCCTGTTTATCATCGCCATCGCGGCATCCGAGAGACGTTACCCGTGAAAGGACCTTCGCCGCACTGCGGCCAGGAAGCGACTTGTAAAGAGGCCGCCATGTGTTGACAGGCTGCCCGGGCAATCAAATAACAAAGTTTTACTCCTCGTGACATTTGCCCCCCGTTCCGCCCGACTTAACTTTAGTTTTGATGTACGGGGACGTATGTTTTTTGTGACAGCCAGCAGCTTTAATTGCAGCACGTAAAGTGCTTAATCGGCTGCCAAGGAGATGAGTCGAGACGCGGGACCTGGGCCCTGGGACCCGGGACCCACACATAACCGCTTCCTTCGCACGACTTCATGTGTTCTTCTGCCAACACCCTAATTGATTTAAGCGACACACACGCCAGGGCAAACACTCGCAAATCACGCTACGCTGGCTGTTAGCTTTAATTTATCATGTGGTTTTCACCGAAAATTTTCCTGGAATTTCAAGGTGTCTAGTTGGTGGTAATAGGTGGTAGTTGGAGATAGCTGAAGATGGCTCACTTAATTGTTGTTCTTTTCACCTTGAGCTATGAAATAAACATTCGCCTTCTAAAAAGGTTTTAAAGTAGGTATCTTGGATAGTTATCATTAGTAAAAAAATCTAAAAGTAGGGTTTGTGTTCTTTAGCTTCAAAAATTTCTTTTTAAAGTTTAGAAAGGTAATTCTATTAACTTTCAATGGGTTACATACAACAGTTACAGAAATTCTTTATTTGATAATGAATTTGAAAGAAAGTTGTATAAATTGTTATAATAAAACAGTAATGATAGGTAAGTAAAGTAAGTCCAGTTACACTTTAAGTGTAGCCCCACTGCCTTTAAAGAAGACATGACTACCTGACTAATGAAAAAAAAAAAAAAATCGATGATTAGGGAAACCTCATTTCCTTTTTCATCGGTGATAACAAAGCATTGCTGAACGTATTTTATTACATTTTCATAAAAAAGTGACTTGTGAAATGAATGGCAGCCAGCTGTTTTTTTTGTAAACTCTTCTTGCTAAAATTTTTTGCCTTGCAGAGTACTGAAGAATTTTTTCAGTTCAAACTTTCAAAGCCCTAAATGGAAATTAAGAATGCCTTTTGAATAAACTTAGAATAGCTTTTACCGGCAAACTAAAGTTAAAAAATAAAATAAAGAAGACCATTAGCAGCAGAACACTTTTATAGTTTCAACCAGATTAAAGCCTGTCAAAGAAGAGGTCATCTCTTCTCAAGAAAGCTTTAATGATGTCGTACAAATCCATTGCAAAAAGAAGTTGAAATGAGATTTAAAGCCATGTTTATGTGCAATTTGACTTCCGTTTGCAACATTCAACGGAAGACAGACAAGGATTCCTAGAAAATCACAGAGTGCAAGAGAAACATTTTGAAAAGAAGACATAAATAGAGTCTGTGAACATAAACGTTGAGATTTTTTTCCTTGTATCAAGAAAATAATGCAACGAATTCAAGTGAAAAAGTGAATCTTACAACAATGTTACTTGGGGCTTTTTTCTTTGAGTTTATTTCCCAAACAGAACAATTCGTTCTGGCTGAAGAGAAGCAAAATGTTAATATTCAAGTCACTTGTAAGCCACGAATAAATTAAAAGGATACAAACATGTATATGTGTTTTGTGTCCACATGTTGTTTACTTTTAAAGATAAAGTGCAAAGTTCTCGAAAATAGCCACGTGTATTCCGAAGAGTTTGTTGGCCGCTTGAGCCTCGATGGACGCGACTTCGATTCTTCGATTCGGGCTCCTTTGTGGTCGTGCGAATGACAATGGCTTACACATTAAATATTTATTTATGTTTTCACGCTTGGAGCACAAGTAAAACACAGCAAGAAATCAACAAGTCCTTTCCCTCCCGGGCGGTGACCTTCGTTTGTGGGTATCAAAACGCCGCCAGGGGTCGAATCGAAACGTTAAGAATCGGGTACTGTATCCAAGTACTTTATGGTCGTATATTGAATTACCGACTGACTACCGCAATATGCAATATAAGTGAAGCTGTAGTCACACCTTCAAAATAAACGCGAGCTGCCATAAAAGCTCTCCCAGGTAGAAGACTCTTCTTCGATATCCACTGTATTAAACCCACTCGAGCACATTAATATTAATCCCACTTTAGCGACGTTTTAGGTCAGTTTATAACCATTTCCTAAGCCCCCGTGCATGTTGCATTTTAAAACGAATAAATGTCGTACCCATCTCATCTTGACCGAAGAAGACATAAAGTTAAGCCCTAATATTTCACCAGAAATAAACAATGTAATGCTCGGTAAAAACGAATTGCGTAGAGTCACCGAGCAACAATAAAACTTGGCTAAACAAAACCCAAAAATAAAAGAGCTTAAAGGATAGAACACGTCCTAAGTCTGAGGGAAGTAAGATAAAGCTGTCTTGTCCATCAGAAGGCCATGATTAATAATGGAAACGGTCGTCATATTTGGTTTTAATGAAATAATCATTATAGTTTAACAGCAAGTCCATCTACCAAATAGTACATTAAGTTACATGTTATTACCCGCTCGTGTACTTTAGTACAAGGAAAAATTAACATGTCAGCAAAATGGAATTTAAGCGTTTCTATGTCTTCGATTGGCGGCTTTACTTTTTTTTTGTGTTATCATTATTGATGGAAACTTTAAATACCCAAACAAAAATTAAAACTTTAATTTATCAGATAGCCCATAAAATATTAAAATGACTACAATGTAGAAACTGCAGAATTTTTGCATTGCATCTCTCTGAAAGTAACTTAAAATTCATTTTGCCTAAATATTTGTGTTTCAGGTTGCAGTTTTTTACATACAAATTGTAAAAGCTTAGCCTGCAGGCTTTGTTTACAGCAGCACTTTATTATTCTTTGTAAAAAAAACTTTGAACCGTTGCTAAAAACAATTTCGGCTTTAGTATGAAAATCACGGAGATGCAGTGGTCTAAAAATGAAAACATTTTTATATATAACGTAATATGAGTTCATGAACCAATAAACACTTTGTCAATTATGTACGCCGTTGGAAACACGTTAGGTGACTAATTGCTTAGCTACCAAAGCTTCAATTAAATATCCTAGTGTCACCATAAAGTTAACCATTAAATACAATCTTTTAATTCCACGTGTGCCACTGCTGTTCACCATCCAACTCGAACATGTTGCAAGCAATTTCTAGTTGCAAGGCAAATCAAACTCCGTGTTATTTTTATAGTTGAGAATATGAAGATGTTTGACAATAATCGGATGTTTTACAAGATGACGAGTGATTTCAAGGCCGTAAAATCTGACGCGCTGTTTATCCCAATAGTCGTGTTCTTAAGTTTATGGAGCACTACTTCATAGTCGCCTCAAAGTAGGCTGTAAAAAGATGAAAATCCGCAATAAAACATATTCCATTTTTGAGATATTTTAAATCACTTAAAAATGTTTGGGAACTTTGATTCGAATGCGTTCTTAAATCTCCCAAGCCCTGGTGAACCACAATAAAAAATCGGGATTACAAATTATTTGCACTGTATTTAAATACGATTTAAACTCGATTGCTAGGACAATTTTTCTATTGACGACGCTGAGATGGACCGGGAGGGGCAGCCCCATCATTAAATAATATTCAACAGCTTTAGTGGCCCATCCCGAACGCGATCCCTCCGCTGGTGCCAGTGCCTCTGTGCGTTCCGGTTGGTGTCCCTAAATTTATGTACATGGGTGGTACTTCTAAGACATAAAATACTCGTACGCCTAACAATAACGGTGAGTGTGAGTGTCGGTAGGTGTAAGTAAAATACAATAGATGTGGCCCAGGCTGCGGCTCCTACGAGTAGAAGGTCAGCACGCTCGTCTGGTTGCCGCGCACGAACAGGAAGGGCGGCATGTCCCTGCTCAGACTCTCCAGCCAGGCCATGTAGAGCGGGGCGGAGACGATGTTCTTGCGGGGCATGGGCATCGTCATCACCACCAGGTCCGACTTGGTCGACTGCTCCCGCAGGTATTCCCGCAGGCGCAGGTACCGATTCGTCTTGTCCTGCACCGCCAGCAGATCATCGTCGGTTATGAGGGCTGAAAAAACAAAGAGCAAATTAAATATGCATATTTGGGTAGGATAATTTCAGAAAACAGTGTTTTTGTACTTTATGTTTGTTAATCAGAAAACCTGGTAATTTTAGTATAGGCCAAAAAATATATGTTAAAATCAGTACCTAAATACAATAATTTATTTTTCTGTTTTATAATGGCGAATGGTTAATTCTTCTTCGTTTAAAGAAATTCTTTAACTGTAGATATTTTGTTCAAATTAATAAACACATATTTACTCAGTAAATAACACATTTTGGGATAAACCTTCCTCCTACCGTCATCCTCATTGAGGGTCGCCCTGCTGCTGTTGCCGTTCTCGTTCTTTTCGTTATCCTTTTCGGTCACCACAAAGTCCTTAATCAGCTCGTTGAAGAACTGGGTGGAGGTCTCCAGCGGTTTCTTCGTTATGTCCGGAATCAGCGTCAAGTCTGAGTAGTCGATCCGGAATTTAGAAAGCAAACTGGCCATCGAGCGCTGCTCAAACTCCAGCTCCGAATTCTTGTTGGCCAAAGCATAAACCCTGGAGAAATTAAATGCAAAATAGTTTTTAATTTTTTTCTGTGAAACGATATGCAATGTTTCAGGCTTGCAAAACTACAGCTTCGTACACAGCAGTTCGCTTAAAGTTTAGAAAGTGTCATGAATTTCATTCCCCATTGTTAATACCGTATGCATAAATAAGGCAGAAACAAAATGCGCTTTTTATTTTAAAGGCAATGTTTACATTAACCTTTTTTTAATGAGACCATTTTCTGTGAGAGCTTTCATTCAAACACACGCAAAAACAGATTAATACATTTTTTTAAATTAAATTCTTGAAAAATAAAACAGATTAAAGTGATGCGATTGGAGCTTTAAAAATTTTTTACTTTACGAGCGAGAACTCATGGTTATTGGCTGTTTCATTCAGTTAAATTTCCAAGCAAAAAAACGGGTTTTTACAAAAACCACAACATTTTTTTTGTAATTTTTCTTTTAAAGTATTTTGAGAATTATCTCTTGCATAAGCAAAGAAAATTGTGGTGAGAGAAATTAAACGATGTAAAACATAAAGAAAATCCCCAAAGCATATGCTATTATTTGCCACACTTTGCGACCTTGAGGCTCCAATCTGATGAAAAATATCTGCTTTCGACGGACGAACACTTTACTAAAAATTCTCTGGGTAAAAATTACTTGCTGTAAATTCCTCGTTAACCAGAAGCCCCACGGTTAAAACAATCAACAATTTCGCGGTTATTCGCGAGGTGCTCACCTCAACTTGCACGATTGCCAGGTGCGCCGGGTACTGATGATGTAGGGCAGCAGGAGAGTGAGGCCACCGTCGTCGTACAGCCACCAGACATCGATGACGGCGTGGCTTCGCTTCCGAGTGAATAGGGTGAGATCCGACAGGACCTCTTTGGGCAGCTCAGCGCCCCCTGGACCCTTGTACAAAGAGGCGGGGTCATCATGTTTCAGCTTCGATTTTCGCAGCGAGTTCGTCTGTGGAAGGACCACATTAATTTTTTCACCTGCATCGTTCGTTACCGGGTTCTCTGAATTACCACAAGGTTAGCTGACTTGGCGTCCAACGGATCGGGCATGCCAGATACATCCTTCGACTGATTGCTCGCAATGAACGACAGGTCACTGGTGCTGGAGGCTAAGGAATGTGAATTACAATTTAAACAAAAGTAGCGAAAGAGCAAAACTTGACTACAGCAAAATCATTTCATTTCCGACATGCAAAGACAAAAAACATTGCAGCAATCCGAAAGCTTTTCCGTTTGCAGTATTTGTATATTTGGAGCCCCTGGGACACGTGCTGTGGGAGAGCCGAATTTCCGACTCCGTTAACACACCCCCAAATATAATTTAAAATTCAAATTTACGGGCATTGCATTAATTTTGGGGCCGCATATTGCCGCAAAAAGGTTCTACAGGCGCACAGATGTCGAACTTGGCCATAGCTCGGGGTTAGTTTGCCTGTTAAATGTCGTTAATTTGCGGGAAAGTTTATGGCTTGATTGCGAAACAAGGCAACATGCAGCAGCTGACATGCGTGGTAGTGAGAGCTGGTTTCTTGTGGGAGTGGTGTGGCATCTGCGTGAGTCCATTCATATTCATATTTACCTACTCAGCCTACAACAACTTCACATTCCATTCAAGTACTTTAAGACACGCAATCTTAGCAAAAACACAACTTCACCTGCACCTGCACCTGGCCAGGAGCGCATTCTACGCAGACCCTGCTTGAAGCGCACTGCGATTCGGTCAGCCAGAAGATACGAATATATTTATCCGATATAGATATGGAAAATTGTGGTTTTTGGGTATGTTCAAGGGATTTGTTTAGGGTGGACCACCGTATAACGTAAAACAAGAGTTCATACCTTTAGCTGCTTCGACTTAATATGTGTGTACATGAATACTTTGCGACTTTGTCAATGGACTAGAAAGTTTGGTTGAATTTAAAATTATTGGGGACATTTTCGGAACATGTCCTTACCCTAACATTACTTATTATAATTAAAAGTGAAATTTGCCCAACCATAAACATTTCTAAAAATTAAATAGGTTAATTTCCCTCATAAGTATTTTTATAGTAAAGAGGTATGTATTCATAATTTAAGCAACAGTCGGTCCACCCCAGTTTCCATAGTAACCATATTACCGAGCATGCTACTTACATTTAACTATCTTCAGGCTGTTCTGCTCGCTGTGGAGCATCTCGTTGCGGTTTCGGTCCTCTACGGGATTGCAATTGTGGTGCAGAAGGTGCGAATTGGGTGGGTGGTTAGACAGGTGCGAAATTAGGGGTATAGAGAGAGACATGCAAAATATAATCAGAATAATAATTTAGTTTTTTGAACAATTCCTGTGTTTCCAACCGGATTCCTGCTCCCTACCTTGCGACACGTTCCTGCTGAGCGAGTCGATGCTGCCGCCCAAGCCATTCCGGGCATTGCTCTCCACCGCCTGCAGGTCCCCGGAACTCTCGTTGGGCTGCAGGGTGCGAGGGACATCGGCTGTGGTCTTCCAGCCGTCTTGGGAGCCCAACAACTGTGAGCAGTCCAGGCCTTGGGGTGCCCGCAGAATGGCCACCGAGAGGTACATGTCCAGCGCCTTGTGCATCACGTTGAAGTACTGATCCAGCTCCTTGTGCTCGCACGTCTGCCAGTCAGTCTTGTAGCCCATCAGGATAATGTTTGGCTTCAGCTTACCAATGCCCGAGGCCTGCATTAAAGCTCGAGTGCCCGACTCAAAGTCCTCACCGTCCACAAAGGCATAGAATCCCTTGACCCGATGCTTGCGGAACCAATTGGCTGCCCTTTCCTGCAAATATGTCCGGTATTTCTGGGTGCTCGAACCAGAACGGAGCACATGGCCACAAACGAGCAGCGATAGGTTCTTCGTGAGCATGTAAGCCAGGTCAACAAGCACTGGCCGAGTGTTGGGTAATCCGGATAGCACCAGGATTTGTGGTCTGTAGTTCTTGACGTGCTCCTCCACATTATTGAGCTGCTGCACCGACATAAGGGCATTCTTGTAGGTCTGCGCCTGCGTGGTGGAGCCCCAATTGACGTCCGGCTTCCGGTAGGCCACAATTAAGTACAGAGCCAGCACCGCGGCAAAGGTGATGAGTGCAGTGGCCCACGAGATGAGGAACATGACGGCCACGCAGAGAATAGAGCCCAGCAGGCTCAGCCACATGTTGTAATACTAAAAGGGTTGAAGTAATTTAAATAAACTTCCTCTAGGGATATGTCTAGTAGCTCACCTTGAAGGTTGGGCGCCAGCCCACCGGCTTGGCCAGACTGGCATGGAAGGTACTGAAGTTGATCAACATGTAGGCGGCCAAGAAGAAGTTCGAGATGAGCGGGGCAATCAGGTTCAGTTCTCCGATCAAGATAAAGCTAGAATAGTGGCCAAAAAGTACTCAGGGAATTTTTATGCATAATATTTTCTTGTGTCTCGGTTAGTATTCCACCCTTCCACCTCTATACAAATTTAATATACATACATAGAATAAATCCCCGCATAATTATTGATACTTACGCTGAGGCAATAATAAATGTCAACACATAACCACGAACCGGCTCGTTATTCTTGCCGTAACCCTTGGCAAACCAGACAATTTTTGGATACAGCTCATCTTTGCACAGAGCCTGAAAAAATATACGACTTTAAGCTCAATTTCATCATAATGCTGACTGTCGGTTTTCGTACCTGGAAAACCTTTGGGGCCGAAACCAAACTGGCCAAGGCAGACGACAAAGTGGCAGCATAACAGCCGGCGTAAATCAGAGGACCGAAGCCAGAGACCAGCTCAATCACCTGGAAGGAGTTCTGCAAACCAAAATGACACTCACCTGTGGGGATTCATTAAATTTAATTTTGTTGAGCCTTGATGGTAAATTTTTGTAATTATACTTACCAGGCTGGCAGTCAAGGAATGCGAATGATCCATTGACCACATCAGTGAGATTTCCCGTAGCATCGCGTGCAACTGTACCACCGCACTGAAGCACCATGATCAGATAGGTTCCGGTGGTGATCAAAATAGCTAGGATAGTGCCTTTGGGAATGGATTTTTGGGGGTCCTTAAACGTTAAGATTTATCATAGACTTAAATGTTTGATGTTATCTTTTTGTATAAGATTTATTTTACCTTCAGGTCACCTGATATATTGGCTCCCGCCAAAATACCCGTAGCCGCAGGGAAGAAAATGGCAAATACTGAGAAGAAATCGTGCTGAACGCCGCCCTTTTCCTGGCGATAGTCGGCAAAAAGGTTGTTTTTAAACAAAGTGGCTAAGTTAAAATAACAAATTAGACAAATACAAGATATATCACAAATTTAACAACTCACCATTGTATCCCAGGAAACCCTTGGCCAGCTCTTCATCGCTCTTTGGTCCGATAAAGCTGCCGATGACAAAGTCACCAATGGCTGCCAACAGGATGATAAGTAATCCGATTTGGGCCTGGTTTACCGAAAAAAAAACGATCGCGTTAACTGCTTGTTAATGTCAAAATAACGCATACGCACCTTGGCCTCCCATTCCATGCCAACCACGACGATAATCAATAGAAGCAGGATGGTTACGCAACCAATTATGCGAACGTCCTGAACGCCACCATCAACAATTTCCCAGTCAAAGGTCGACATCATGGCCAGCACGGATTCACAAAAGCCGACCACATACATGGCACATGCAACCGCATTCGCCAACGAAAAAATCAGACCGATGGAGCCACCAAACTCGGGCCCCAGCGACCGGGATATCATGTAGTAGGTGCCACCTAAGGGCGAGAGAGCGTGAAAACCACTTTGAGGCATTTAACGGAGGACGACTCACCTCCTTTGATGACACCATTAGTGCTTATCGCCGACATCGACAAGGCCGTGATGGTCGTCACAGCAGTCGTTGTCAGTATTAATACGAAGCCCTCAATGATTCCCGCCTGACCCACCACCCAGCTGAGGCGCAGGAACAGCATCACGCCCCAAATGTTCAGCAGGCAGCGTACGAGCACACCTTTGATCCAGCCGAATTTCAGGACTCCATTCATGGCGCCCGACTCCGGGTCCTGATTACGCGTCAAGCTGTGCGTGTTCTACGGGTGCACAGGGAAAAAAGAATCATTAATAAGCAGGGACATATGTAAAATGTACATTAAAAACATTCTGTAGCATGTTAACATGATACTTAATTCCTTAATCATCACGTTTCCCTTTAAAAAAATGATGTCCAAAAAAATGGTTGGAAAAATTTTCTTAGATTTAAAAATTTATTTTAAGAAGCTATTTTTCCATGTGTAAGTGGGCGAAAAGTACAAAGGGGATGGGCTCTTGAGAAAATTTCAATAAAGCTGTCTAGTGTTGATAAATGATTCGGCAAACAGCCCTAGGCTGCAGGTGGGGTAAATATCTGTCTTTTCTTTGGTAATTTTAGGTCAGGGGGTAACTTGGAAATTTAAAGAGCCCTTCCGTTGTCAAACAAAAAAAGAGTCCCACGGGAAATGGATGACTTTAGCTACCAGGAATTTTGACAATCCCCCCGACAAGACATTATTAATAGATTAATCAAACGCCCCCGAAACCGAAACACCCGTTGAGCCAATTGAACCCGTGATCTGTGCACTTTTAACGAGACCCTGTCTTAATTGCTTATTGTTGCAAGATGACCAAGTGACATTGAGAGAGCTCTTTTCATAGTATTTCGGTCATTATACTTAATTAATATAAAGTCTTGAACATTACTTTATCTATATCCCAGCTGATGTATAGAGAGATTGCCTCATGGGCTTTATGTCAGCCTGTGATATGACGTTGTGCAACGAATCAATTTCCCAATAGACCTTCAGCAGCAACCCAAACCATTTGTTTTCTCCTATTGACAATCATTTGCTCAGCCAATTGTGAGGGAAATCATCAGCAATTAGTCTGAAAAGTGTGGAAATCAATTAGGGCCAATTGGTGGCATTGCACTGTGGGTTTATTGGGCACAGAATGAAAACTTTTCACAGTGACTCATGACCAGAAAGCTTTAGAAGTCAAATGAAAAGTCAGTGCACTTGTCAGATTCAACGGCAGCGTAGTTAAATTTAATCGGTTAACTTTACGCTATTGTGGGAATAAATTTAGAAACGTGTTGAGGGACCCAACCGCAAATATTGCAACTGACAAGCAATCTCCCAGGGAATATTTCCCGGGGATGCAGTGCCAACGACCGCTCTCGACTTGACTCCTGGTGGCATTCGCAGTCACGCTCATGTGCCTCCAACGCGAATAGCTTTTCGTCTGAGCCGGGGTGACACTTTCCACCAAGCGATTGACACTGCCGGGTCTGGGTCACTTATCGGGTTAAGGGCATTGAATTTTTTTTAAATTTGGGGGCGTATAAATTTAAATTTGACTTTCACTGCGTCTGCTACCCCGCCTGCAACTCGTAAAGCAACCGTATTGTTGTTTTATGGGTCCTGCGCAATTGTAATTTGTGGCCCTTGAGGACCCTGCGTCGTTTTTACGACCCTGGTGTTAATATTCATTTAGTTGACCCGATCAGGAGCGTAACGGATCAGAATGGAACCCAACTCACCTTGCCAACCAGAGTAGCAGAGTTGTGCAGCTCGTCGAGCGTTGGACGGTAGGCCGCCTGGATGGACATCATGTTGCGGTAGTTGTCCAAGCGGGGTAACGCCTCCCGCGTGAAGTGCCTGCGGGAAAGTGGGTGGTTTTCATTTGACACATTCGACAGCAAAGCAGAGGATACACAAAGAAAAAATAAAGCAAAAATCGGTATTTATTTATATAAAATAATATTTAAAAGGATAAACTAGAATCTGGACATTTCTCTTTTAATAATTTAAGGTTACCTTAAATTGGTTACCTTAAAATGTTAAAAATATTTCTTCATACTTAAGCTTTACATTTTAGATACAATTTTTAGAAATAAAGACATTATAACAAAAAATTTTTAAACATTACAGTTTTAAAATATTTTTTCAATAAATGTGATTTTGTTTTATTTATTTTTTTGTCGCGGCTTGAATCGATATATTTTATTTAATAGTTATACTTTTCCTAAAATAACAAAAAGATTTTTATGTTTTTTTCTTCCTATTGTTTTTAATTAAAGAGATTTATGCTTTCTTTTTCTTTGTGTAAAAAGGATGGGAGCAATGCAAACTGACCGGAAACTTTTACCATATTTTGTGTCGTACTCGTTGTCCAGCAACTCGCGCTCCTCCTGCGAGTCATTCGACTCGTCGGACTCCTCATTTTGCGGGTCCACCTGGAAGCGGGTCGTCGTTTGCAGATCCTTGAACCTTGACGGCTTATCCTTGTCGCGGAAGCTGCTCTTGATGGATTGCCTGCGAATCGGAGAGAACGACATGCTATCAGGGTGCTTATTGCTTAAAGGTCCCTTTTACTCTCGGTGTTCCCCTTGGTTACCAGTTTAATTAGAGGTTGTTGAATGGGTTCGCTTTTGATGGAAAGCCAATCGACTTGACGCGCCTGGTGAACAATGATTCAATTTTAAACCCGCAACATTCATTATCAGACAATTTAGTTCAACACAATGTAATTCAATTTAATTCGATTTAGTTAGCTCTGGCTCTCAAACAAAAAGTTGCACTTTCTGATTGCCACCCATTGTGTCGAGGTCCCAGATGATTCCTGCCAGTCTGCCATTCAGCAGACGGCCCCAGGACACACCCACGCGCCTAGACGGCCGTTCAACCTCGCGTCCTCCTCTTTTTTAGCCACTTGCCTCGGGCGATAATATCCTTCATGACATACCGACACCCTACTGTTTGCTACCGCTAATCGAAAGGAGCTTGAGCACTCATGTTCTCAACGAAGGGATCAATTTAATTAATTATTAAGTTAAAATAGCAATATCACATTTTTATTTGATTTATAAGTTTCAAACTTTCCTTACGGCATTTAAAAAAATCAACTTCCATAAGTAAATAAAAGTCAACACTGCGTATGAGTGATTAAGTTATTTGAATAATTAAGTGAGGAAGTCATACGCTGTGAAACCTTTTCTGTAACTTTATATTTAATTACACGTTTCTTTGTATTTGAATGCCTTTTTGTTGAACTCCTAGCCAAATAAAATAATTCTGCCAAATAGTTGCAGGATGAAATACAACACTGCGTATGAGTAATAAAGTTAATGAAAGACAAAACTGCGTATGCGTAATTAAAATTGACTTTATACCTACACGTTTTTGGAAATTTGAATGCCTTTTGTTGAACCAAAAATAAATGCAAAATTAAACTAAACAGTACGTATGAATAATTACTTTAACAAGTCATACGAAGTGAAGCCTTTAAGTTGGCTTAATATTTCAATTATGTACACGTTTTTTTTGTATTTGAATGCATTTTAGTGAGCCACCAGTTTCCACTAGTTTCAAGATGTAATACAACACTGCGTATGAGTAATAAAGTTAATGAAAGACAAAACTGCGTATGCGTAATTAAAATAGAAGCCTTTTCAGTTGACTTAATATTTTACCTACACGTTATGGTACATTTAAATGCCTTTTGTTGAATCAAAAATAAATGCAAAATGAAACTTAAAACTACGAATGAATAATTAAGTTAATAAGTAATACGCTGTGAAGCCTTTTCAGCCATTTCTTTGTACTTGAATGCCTTTTAGTTATTATTTATGAATAAAATTCCTAAATAAAGAGGTACTTGTGAAATATCAAACTGCCAAATGAGGCGCTCTTTCCAATTTGCCAAACGTCTTTTCTCAATGGCCCCCAGATATTTATAAGATATATGAGGCAATTTATGTGTGGCTTGTCTGCTTGGCTTTTCAGATTGCTTGGCAGCCTCGAACGTGGAACGCACTCATAATGATTATCCAGTCAATTGTATGTCAATGAGATTGATTTAATTTGCGAGGCGGCAGCGGAGGAAGCTCCTGTCTCAGAACTCAGGAATTAATTGTTTTTCTGGGAAGGAGAAAACAGTCGCTGTAAACTGGAGGACACCCTTAAGTAAGCTTATCAATAATTTATGCACGAACTCGCTCCCCGATGGCTGCCAATCTGAGCCGATTAAAATGAATTTTTACATGAAATCGCTTTCCTCGTAATCGCAATCCAGTTGCCTTGGCTTCGCAGGATGTGGAGTGTGGAGTGCAGAGCCGTAAACGGGGCTATAATATTTTTATGAGCCTCATTATAATATCTGTAACTTGGGAGGGAGACATCGCCATAATGTCACGGCGACGTATCGACACGAATATTATTTTATAGTTGGCAGAAAAAGACACTGAATGTTCGTCCCTGCCAATTCCCTCTCGACATTTTCAGGGCTATGCAAATTGGCTGTCCACTGCCAATGGGGAACACAAGCGTAAATGATGGTTATTACAACAGCCCGTGATTGGTGGCATTGTTTGTTGTTGTCGTTGTTGTTGAACCTTTTGTGGGCGACTATTGAACCTGCCACAGGTCGGCAACTTTTGGCCAAGTCCGAATTTTCGGAAACTTCACGTGCATTGGAATTCAAGAGAACCAAATGATTGAACTGAAAACTGATGGACTGAAAATTCCAATTGCAGCAAATGTGGCGTAAATGATTAACCGGCATCTCGTTGGGCCGTTGGCATGTTGGCACGTTGGCACTCCACAACGCAGTTTCATATCAATCTTTTCTGCACTGCCACCCAAATTCCCCATCCCCCTTAATGATATTCAAGTTTTGGGCCCTGCTAACTCGGTAATTCATTCGAAGGTCTTTCCTGCAGGAGCGATAATTCTCTAGGCATTTTCAGGCATTTCGCCACGGAATCCTTTGTGACCGGATGGAACAAGGGCGGAATGTTAACGCCGTAATTAAGCGAGCACAAAATACAGGAGGCGACAAAAGCAATCCCTGTTTGATGAAACACTAAACAATTACCAGAAAATGAAAAATTCAAGAAATTTCCATTCTCCGCCACAATAGACAAAGGAAAAGGTCGGACTAGGATAGGACCCGAAAAACCACACCCGTTGCCAACCTTAATTGCACTCAAAAAACAGGTTAAATTGCTCAAGACCTCAAAAAAAGCAATTTTAAATAAATTTAAAGACCATTTTTAATGTTATACGTACTTAAGTGTGTCTCAGAACCCGTATTAAATATTTAAAGGATTACAACAAATTTACTTTAAGTTTTAAAATTTTATGCGAGTAACATTTGTGTACGTTAAGGGATAAATTTAAATGTATATTTTAAACTTGTTCCTTGAAAATATCTAGTAGTGAACTGAAAGTTAAAAGTATACTTTTCATTTATTTACCCAAAAAGTAAATTTCAACTGTGTACCCGCTGTAATTCGAGTGTAGAGCTCTCCCTGCCCCTTGACTCCTTGACCCCTTGACCCATGACCCATCCTGACTCACCTCTGCATCCTGGGCTGGTGTTGGTTGAGCATTTGTGTCGCATCGAATGTGTCGTCCTCGAGCAGCTCGCCCTCGGCATTTGTGAGTCGACGGTAGACCTCGTGCGGTCCGTCATCCCCTCCGTCTCCGAGTCCGAGTCCTTGTCCGGGTCCTGATCCGTCCGGGTTCTGTGACTTGCGACTGTTGCCGTTGACCGGATTCACTTGAAACCTGTTGGGAGGCCGGTCGGCGGCCGAGCCCAACTCGAAGGAGATTGTGTCCGACATGGGGGCCTGTGTTTGTTTGCCGGGTTTTTCAGGGGTCCTCGCCCGGGGAAGATTTCAGCGATTTCTTCTGCGGTTTCCGTGTGCGGGTCGGAACTTTTCGGTCCGTATTCAATCGACCCATCCACTGTGGCTAATTGTGTATATAGGCGACGGTCTGTGGGAGGAGGAAAATCAGGACATCCGTTACTGGCGATTAAAGTGGCACTCTCCCAACGCTTAAAGCTATCTGCAAAGACAAGAAAAAAAAAGTCCCATAAATCAGGATGAAGTGAAATCTCATCAAAAAGACCTGAGTGCGCTGAATTAGTAGTAAAAAGGTTTTTCTAATAGAAACCCACTCGATTATGCATTAGGACGTTTGTGTGTCGGCTGCCGACCCATGCATACACAATTAAACATAGTTTTGTCATCGTCCCTTTTTCTTGCTTTGAGGACACTGAAATAAAAATATTTTCTTGTTATCCCAGACAAAGAAAACACAACCCGAGTTGTCTGCAGTTTGTTCGTCTGCCTTCACCAGATGACGGGACTCCCACAACCCTTTGGGTGTCCATTTAGGAAAAACAGCTGAATGTTTGTTTTTTCACATCACCGATAAGAAATATGTACCTACACAACTGAATTTATTAAAAACCTTTGAACACTTTAAATTTCTCATTAAAAAAAAAATGTATTTATTGGTTTTTGATTATTTTTAATGAAAATAGCACACTGAAATAATTGTCTGTTTTGTATGGAGATTATTTTCACAATGAAGTTTTAAGCTTTGACTCCTAAAGCAGATTTTAATTGGTGGTGAATGGAAATAATTGCCATTAAACCGCATTTAACAAGAAACAGCTTTATTACAATCCACAAAAGTCAATTTAAATAAATGAGATTTAATTTTTTTTGCTATAATCAGGGTAATGAAAAATGCACCAAACAATTATGTAATAAAGGATTAGTGTTTTTTTTTGCGATTTTAATAATCAGGGCAATAAAAAATATATAAAAAACAATTAAGTAATAAAGCATAAGTGTTTTTATTTGCGATACTCGAAGAGTAAGCAAATACTGTAAACGTTGAAATGTCTGTCTGTCTGTCTGTCCGTCTGTCCGTCCGTCCGTACAAACGTCGAGATCTCGGGAACTATAAGAGCTAAAACCACCAAATTTTGCACACAGACTTGTATAAGCAAAGCGCAGATCAAGTTTGTTTCAAAACCTGACCACGCCCCTTTTTACGCCCACAAACCGTGAAACTGTGTGGTGTAAATGTTGTTTGTATTGAAAATATCTACTCAAATAACTAAAAATTTTGAAAATCTGGCCATTTTCAAGAAATTGTGTATACAAGTGCGTAAAAAATTTTTATTGCGCCCGAAAGTAGGCTAACCATTTTTTTTTAAGAGGGCGCTAATAATTGTTTGCGCTTGAAAGTAGGCTACACTTTAGCTGTTTTTAAAGAGGGCAATGAGTATCGCAAATCTTATAGTCGGGAAACCCGACTATAGCGTTCTTTCTTGTTTTTTTTTTGCAGATTTCATCGATAGGCTTATGTGTGATAGCGTATATCGACTTTCAGGAAACCCGAGTGCCCCAATTCGGTGACGAAATCCGAGAAAGCGCTGACATTCCCGTGAGGTAATAAAATACCTCTACTCGAAACGATTAAGCCTACACAATGCAGCGAGTGCCGCCCCGTCTAAAAATAGCTCAAACTCAAATTGATGCAAATTAATCATGATTAGTCTGATGTGGTTGTTGCCAGGTGGATGAATGTGTGATGGGAATCCCTTGGCTTAACTTGCGCACCTGGCGCCATGGGGAAATGTGAAATGGAGGAAATGAAGAAATTTAGAAAGGGGAAGGCGAAAGCGGAAACGGAAGTGTCAAAGAAGTTGCCGGATGGCAATTTGTCACAGTTTTCCGTGACAGCTGGGCTGCATGTGCCGTTTGTGGGTCAAGTTGAGAGGGTGACAAGTGCGAAAGGCAAACAAAGGCGGACAATTAGCATAACAAAACGCCCAATAGCATAATGGAAAACTCAAACAGAAGCGCGGAAAGAGACCGAGATAAACAGCGAGAAAGAGATTGCAAAACGCTGGCTAATTACGCCAATTACGACATTTTTACACAAATTGTGGGAACTTTGCTCAGCTGAGCAGCGCAGAATTTGCACGAATTTATTGCAGCAATTAAGTTCTTAATTCAATGAACCCAAAACAGATGTCAGCTGCGTTGTCAGATGACAGTAGGCAGGCATCCTGGGCAGGTGCATCGCAAACTTCTGGCCGGCTTATCAGCGTGGGACACAAAGACCAACCCGTTGACCCTTCACCCCCAGCAGTCGGCCAGTGATAAGCGCAAAAGCTGCAGAGTTAAAAGTTTCACAAGCGTCAGCTGCCCTTTGACAGATAGCAAATAAGTCCTGGTCCTCCTACTGCTACACAGACAGAAAATAGTGGGGAAAGTTATGTTAAAAAAACGGGGATAACAAGCAAAAGCTGTAATATTTTATAATTTAACATTAAAGTAAAAAGTACATTTTTTATTGATTAAAAGTGTCCTAGTTTCCTTTGAAATAAACCAAGTCTTGAGGACAATTTATTTTAATAGAAAATATCTATGCTCATTGGTAGTATATTTATTAAAAGTAAAATTGGTTTTTTGTCATTTTTAATCAATTTGTTTAAAAAAAATTAATATCTAATCTAACTAATCATACTCAAAACTCTTTATCTGCAAAAACACCACAGACAATTTATTAAAAAAGTATATAAACTCATCCTATAATGTGGCTTATAAATCAAGAATCTTCTTAAATTACAATTTCGTATGATTGATTGATAACCTGACGGAATCTAATAATATTCTTGATTTAATATCGCATAAACTCCATGAGGGTGTTAAATATTTACGTTTTTTCGCTATGTACCAAGTTAGAGGCGCTTCCCAACGACATTTGCTTGATTTATGACCCCATCCCTGATTAATTGGCCATTTGTGGGGTTGGGTGGGCTGCCGAGCTCCCGAAAATGAAGCATTTAGCAAGCCATTTTGCTCTGCTTTGGCCATGAATTTGCCAGCAAAAAAAAAGGGAAGCGTTCGGGTGCCGTAAAAAACGTATCAGAATAATAATTGTTGACAGTGCCACCGCCATTGGGGACTGTGATTCCCTCTTGTTTGGGCATTTTATTTGAAGCGGTGCCTGCTTTTCTTTTCATTACTCAATTCCACGCCCATTCGCCATTCAATTGCCACAATAAAATACGATTTTTACAACGTCGGTGGTATTTGGGAACAATTGCGTATAAAGCTTGTTCTTAGATTTAATGGGCCTCTTTGCGAGTTCAAAGGAAAAAAACATAAGCTCCACCCGCGGAGATTTCAACTCTTTGCATCAGCTGAAAAGTTGAAACCATCCAGGATATAACTCCATGGACGAAATTCAGGGAAAGTGCTGTGAAGGGGAGAATAATTTATAGGGAAAATTTCACACGGGCAGAGGTCATTAAATTGTAAGTGCCTAGGAATTTTATTGCACGACCTCAATTACAAGCTGCTCGAAGCAGCAAAAAGCGAGGGCCATAAAACACTGGCACGTCGTCAGCAACTAAGACGGATACTATCAGCTACCAGCGACCTAATGGCAGGACATCACATGTCCCGTGTTATTCGGCACTGGGCGATATTGATATCAATCGTTTTTATGCCCCTCTCGATACAATCCCAATCCCAAGCGGCAATCAGTGATGTGGCACGCACAAAAAAAACAAAAAAAAACAAAAAACACAAAACTTTTGGCCACCCAGCTGACTGATGTGGGCAGTGTGTCCGTTCCGTTCATCAGTGGATGACAGGAGGTCATCTGGCCAGACGCACACACACACATATATCCTAATATCCTTGCGTACATTATCTCAGAGATGGGCATCAAAGCGGATTAACAAACCAGACCCCGAAAGCAGGATGGCAGGAAGTTGGGGAAAAGCCGGAAAAGTCGGCAAAGCCGGAGCAACAAAGTGTCAAAAACACACAGCACAAGTTGAGCAAGTCAAGCGTGCTGATCCGCATTGTATTACATTATTGTACGCCTCCTCCGAAACTGGCCAAATAAATAAACTAGCAACTAGCCCACAAAAAAAATACAAAAAAAAGCACAAATAAAATAAGAAAAACTAAGCAGGGCACAAAAGGAAAATGAGAGAAAAATGCAAAGCAGCTGGGGAAAGGAGGCCAAGGACCCTAGGGACACGAGCTCGCTTTAAGCCAAAAAATGCAAAATGTTTGGTAATAAACAAAAACGGAAGTCATTTTGGCAATCGGGCTAATTCTTTTGGCCCACATCTCATGTCAGCCCAAAGGGTTACCAGGGAATTCGCCTCGAGCTCCAGCCTCTTAAGCGATTAAGGAGCTCTGCGACTGACAGGCATTAAAGCGTTAACGTCCATGTTGTCAGTCTCGAGAAATGACGCAACATATCTCATTCCCTTCACAAGCAGTTTAATGGCATCCTTGGGAAAAAATACCATTCTTGGAATGGACTGTATACTACTAAGTTGACATAAATCCTTTTGAGTGGATGCCACAGATTCGTAGCAGCAAATCGAGCATTTTCACCTTAAGGTGAAAATTCAAATTATTTCACAATTAAATACTCATAAGGAATGTGAAGACATTGTATTGACATAATCACAATTAATTCAATCGCAGTTTACAACGCAAGTTGGTTGCAAATATTTACGAAATAAATTATGTGAATCATTTAATTGCAACTAGAAACCAATAAACAAGCCATATAAACTGTGCTCAAATTCTAATTCAGTGCACAAAACTTTTGTTTAAGCTTGACCCAGTTTATTTACAGGCCGTTTGCCAAAAGCAGAAAGCAATTTGACAGTATTTTAAATCAGATTGAATTAATTTGGTCAGGCAAGAAAACTCAACTTAAGCTTTAGGCAAATTGCTTACTAACAATTAACAATTGAAAAATGTGTTTTCATTTAACAATTCCAATTTAATAAGCTTAACCGTCGAGGCCACAACGTATTTGTATTATGTATTTTTATTTGAACAGTTTTTGCCAAGCACACAATGTTAACAAAGGACTTAGTTACAAGGGTTTATAAATATATATAAATTCTTGTTAATTATGTATGCTAACGTAATGTGTTAAAAATATATTTAAAACTTTATGTCCAGAGAATATGTTCATTATCAAAAAAAAAATATTTGAAAAAAAACATTCATACATTGAATACTGAGCATTCTCAGAAAAGTGTATTTTTTAATTAAAGTTGGCTTTATGAAAGTGTGTTAAAGTCAGTTATTTTAATTTATAAATTAACAATATTAAATGTAATGCACATTTGTAAGTGTGTATGTGTAACATGTACAGAGCTGAAATTTTTTCAATTGATAATTTACTTGTAAGTCTTAATGATAAATTTGAGTTCTTCGTTGTCCATAAATCCAATTAATGGAACAATGGAAATCAGTCACCAGTTAAGGAAATGTACTACCAAGACCGCTCGAACAAGTTGTTCCACTCACTGATTTCAAGACAATAAGCATTCTGACGCGTGCAAATAAACAAGAAAACAACAAGTGGCAGGCGAAATGCTTTAAATAAACACATAGAACAACGAGAGCACCCAAGTGTTCCCCCATAAGTTTTTCTGCTCTACAAAGGCGTGAAACAATAAAACGAAACAAGTTTGTGGGACACCGGGGATTGACCTCTCCCAACACAAAAACACAAAAAAAAAATCACCCAGATCTGGGGACCAGGAAAAGTTGCCTTTTGTGCGGCACACTTGCTTATTTATATCATATGGTCTTTTGGTTATAAATTTCAAATGAAAATAACCATAAATAATATTTCGCGGGCTTTTATGCCGCAAACAGAAGCCCTTGGCTCGGACTGTACTTGAAAGTGGGTTTGGGGGAGCTGAGGGTGAGGGTCTAAGGGGATACCAGACGACTTTTTATGATTTAAAGTCGTAAAGAGCGAGCAGCCAGCAAGTATTTACGACTCGGAAATGGAAATATCATGCCATTTGGTAAGTACCCAGCTGACTTTTGGACCCCGAAGATGGGAGGCGCCCTCCGGGTGAGGCCACTGTTTTTTTATTCCGCTTCATTTGTGGCGGCATAAATTAAGTGCAAAAGACCACCGACGGCAGAGCAAACACGGGACAAATCACTCGGCAGGAGGAGCACAAAAACAAAAGCTGCCGAATCGAAAGAAAGGTTAATAAAAATATATTACAATTTAGGGGTTTTCATACCACATTCATGTATGTGCCTTCAGAAAATAAGAAAAATTACTTAGTACGAATAAAGGACGCTTGATGAACACTTTTAACGATTCGCCGAAAACAAAAGCTTTAACAAGTTTTAACTTGAAAGCAAGCTTCTACTTAAGGAGATTTTTCCTTCAACAAAATTCAGCGAAAAACACTTTACTAAAGTTAACTCTTTGAATTTCACAAAGTTGCAATGACAAAAGTTGCATCGACGAAATATTTTCGAATTAAGCTATATTATGTTTTTAACTTGTAAGTTAAACGTGCTGTATATTGCAAATAGCTAAACTTATTAGTTGTAAAGGAATGATTATGTTAAAGCACAATATTTTAGTAAATTTAACAACAAGTTTTAACCAGGTAGAAATCGATCAGTAACTAAAATGATGAACCAGTACAAAAGTTTGTGGGTCTTGAAGGTTTTCTTCCCTGTTAGGATTTATTAAAAAAAAATTA
This sequence comes from Drosophila oshimai, assembly GCA_018150695.1. Lineage (NCBI taxonomy): Eukaryota > Metazoa > Arthropoda > Insecta > Diptera > Drosophilidae > Drosophila > Drosophila oshimai. The sequence continues at coordinate 55,054 of JAECWM010000191.1, forward strand.
GCTTAGCCTTTATTCTAAAACCTAAATTAAACTTATATGACCACCAAACACCAGTTAATAAACAGAAACACATAACTATAAATATATTTAAATAATTCCTGACACTCGATGAGTATCTGATGACCTCTTGAGCTGGGAAAAATTCTACAATGTTCGTTTCTGTTGAGGCAGCAAAACGATCCGAGCTGGCAGTCCGAAATCGTGCTGATTACTCAGTTTGTTTGCCAGCGACCCATTAAAATAGGCACCTGCTACAACAGCCACAAATCTGAACCTCGAAATGAAAAAGCTGGATCGTAAAGCCGAGCGGCGTCTCATATGAATATTGTCGCCTTAACCGCAGCTTAATGACTCTGCCCGAGTGTGCAATAAAAATGGATATGGGTCATATGGCATGTGCCAGTTAGTACCTTCAAGTCGTGTCAATTTGCCCTCACCCAGGAGCCAGTGCATCACATGACACCCCCTGTGGAATGCTGTCAAAACCATGTTCGATAGTGAAAAAATGCACAAGTGCAAGTTAGCATTTTATGGTTTAGGCACGTACTGCAAGGATTACCGCCAATTATGTTTTTTTTTTTTGTGAGCCTGCCAATAGTTTTAATTGGTCATAAATTTCTTTCCCGAAAAGCGTTGTGTAAGAGAGAAAATTACAGCAACGAATAAGCCAAGTTAACACCTTCGGCACTTGCAAACTTGCTCCCAACGGAGAACTTCGGTTGTTCCGAGGAAATCACGAAATCGAACTGGGCTTTGGGTCATTTGCACGTTCTCCCAATTTGCATTGATTGGATAGTATGTAAATCCCTGGGCAACATAACTTTGGCTGCCAATTAGCAAATTCTAAGCCGTCTAATCAGCAACTGCGTGCCCAAGCCAAAACCCGTCCACATTTCAGGTTTGCTATGCAAATCGGAAACAGCAAACATCAGTAAGTAGGTAAAATAAAATATTGATTGTCGTTTTCTCTGTAATTTTCCACAACTCAACTTTCAAATAACATTTACAAGAAACAACTTAAGGTTTAAATAACATTCACACGACCACAAAAACGGAGGAGTTCCAGGAACTCCAAATCTGTTTGAGCTTACACTTTAGCCCTCGGGGAATACCAAGGTGAAAATATTGAGGTATAAGTTCATGTAATCCACATAATTTCACAGGTCATTGCACGAATTGTTAGAACCGGCGTCAGGATGATTCAGACAGTTTTCAACCACACTATTCGACACTCGAACAAACAAACATTTTATGGAGAATTCCCTTCGACCAAAAAGCGTGATTCCACATTTATTTATTTGTATATAAGTGGGAACAAAGCAAAATATGATAAATACCTTGGTACCCAACAGACATGTGAGAATACAAGTTTGTGGCCCTAAAAAAACCAATAAGAATGCCAAAGCAAAGCGGAGGACCGAAAACCGTTTACCTGGCCAATTGGCCATGGTTTTGCTCTGGCCAAAACGTTTGTTTCCGACTCTCGAAGCCCAAATTTAAATTTCTCGGATGGGCCCCCCGCATTTCTAACCCATCTAGTGGCCATCAGCGAACATCAAAGGCCAAAACCAAAAGCAAACTGGCTCTAATCTCAAATTGTTTAATGCTAATGCACACCGGGTATTTCTGGCTTCTAATTCCAATTAGACGCGTATTCAATTTATGAATTCCGTGGCCAGAAGCCCAGAAAACCCAAAAAAAAAAAAACGCAGACAACGTCACATCACTTTGATTAGCGGATTTCTTACGCAAAAGAATTTCGCTGGACGCTCGACACACGCCCACGCAATTGCTGTTGCTATTTGCTATTTGCTATTGCTATCGCGGCAGGAATCGCTCAGTCAATTGCCATAAATCTTGATTAAACGTGGAAAGACAAAAGGCGAAAGGTGAAAATTGTCAACGCTGTGGCTGTGGCTGTGACTGCACCGCTACTCGGTATTTTTGTGACTTGGCGCTGCGCCTTGCATAATTTCCAGCCACTCATATGAGTGCCCATTCTCATTCTTATTCTCATTCCCGATCCCATTCATTCACATTTCCATTCCCATTTCCGCCGTGGCCGTGCAATTCCTCAATGCACTGGGAGAAAGCTTCACTGTGAAGGCCCTTTTTTTTAATACCAAGAAATATGAAAACCGCGAGCTCTTAAGAAAAGGATGGTTCCTTTTGGTTATCCTATGAAGGCCATCACTTTAATTATAAAAATAACTGATTATCATCAAAACTGATTTTCTATTTTAAAATTTTATTTTCTCATGCTCATGCTCATGAAAACCGAAAAATTCGATTAAATTCGATTAGAATTTTTGTCACACATTCAATTTGTTCATTCGTTCAGACATTCACTCATTCAAATTCAATTTTAGTGAGAATTTGAATTTGTGGTCAAACTGAAATTAACATGAATTCAGTAAGGTGAATTTATTGTATAAGTGAATTGAGTTAGAAATTTCAAGGCATCATAAGACACATAAAAATTGAATGCATTCATGCATAAAGGGCTTTAATGATAAATATCACTGTTTTAAGTCTTTTTATGTTTTATTTACAAACAGATAATCATAACAAATGGAGGTGCTCTTTTATGAAATTTATTGTTTTGTTTGTATTCATTTTAGGATCTCAATTTGATTTGATAAAGAACTAGCCAATTAACTTTGAAAACATAACCATACTTTTAGAAACCACATTTTTCCAAAAGTGCTTATAATACTTAATAGTATATAGCTTTGTGATGATGCTTTTTTAACAATCGAGCCTATAAATTTGTATTGCCTTAAGTGTTAAGCTAAATATTTTTCTAGTCTCAAAAAGATTTTGCTTGCAATTTATTTTATTGAAGTCCATTTTATTTTTAAACTAAATTGTTCAAGGTTTGAAAAATTTAGTTTGTGTTTAAAGTAGGGAAAAATTATCTACTTTTTCTTTGTAAAAATACAAAAAATTTCTTTGTTAGGTGTGCACAAGTCCTTTAAGACCCTTTTTTATTGTTACTTTGTGGTCTACTATTACTTGAAGTGTACCCCAGTCCCGTCTAGTCATCAAGTGGCATCCGTGCACTTTTTGGTTGACTGTCTAACTCGTGCACTCACTCGCTTTGTCAAGGTTCGCAAGGTCAATGATTTATTAGTTTATTTGTTTCGCCAATGCGTCGACTTTCTTTCTCAGTCTGCGGACTGAACGTATGCCTTTTCTATTGTCTGTGGCTGTGGCTGTGACAGTCAAAGCTCTTGGATCAACCAACTTTAGCGCCAGTTGAGCCGCAATTCCAACGACCCCCGCCGCACCCTCATCCTCACCCACACCCACAGTCGAGAATCATTAATACGGAGCAGCAGTGACAATTTGAGTTGCATTTCCATTAGTCGGTTTGTGTCAAAGGCTGGGCAAATGGACAACTTAATCGGCTTTATGCATGTCGACAGTGACCACAGCTGAGCCCCGCGGAATCCAGTTCGGTTTTGTACATTCCCGCGACTTACATATGTATATAGGCCACGACCTTCAAATGCAACCCCATAAGAAATGTCGATCACTTGGGTTCCGGGTTTCGGGGTGGCGGACGGAGCAAGAATGCAACCCTAGGTCCTGAATTTCTGTTGCCAGGCGCATTTTATTTAAGTCTCACATGCAGCTGCAGTTATGTTTTTTTTTTGTTTTGTAGGGGTGTTTTTTTTATTTTCGCAGGTTCAAAAGTTATGCAATGTAATGCCATATGAGTATTTCTGGCTAAATTCCAGACAAATATTCAGCACAACTCTTTTTTTGTTTTTTTTTTAAGTTCTTTAAGATCTGTAATATTTATTGAGTTCCCAAGCATTCAAAATTTACATAACTAAAATAGCAACCCTTGGTATTGGATTTCTGCTGCCAGGCACGTTGTTGTTGATTCTCATATATCGCATTTTTTTTTTTTATCAAAATTTTTATTTGGGGTGTTGACCCTATCATTTACACACGCTCATACTTATTTTCAAAACGACCACTCAAAATAAGAAGGTCAACAATTAATCTTCGAACGGAAGACCTTAACCATGAATCAAAACATTGATCTGATCAACCTATTAGCAAAAAATTATCTTAGGTCGACCATTGATGACCAGCTATCGAGTTTAGTTAACCAATGGTAGGCGGTGAATTGACTTATTTTTACAACAGCTCCATAAAGACATACTTTATTCACTTGTTTCAAAGTGGGCCGTCTTTGAGTAATTAGTGGATTTTTAGCGTTTTATCAGTGTTTTCCAAGCACATTCGATTGTAAGTTTTTTTAAATTAAATTTTCTATGAAAATATTACAAACAATCGTATGTGCCATGGAAAATTGATAAGAAACGTTTAAAAATATGCTGCTAATTCAAGTGTTTTTGATTGATTTAATGCTGTGTTTAAGAGTAAATTCATTTTTTGCTGGGTGTTGAATCTTATTTAGTTCCGTATATTGTTTTGAGTAAACCTTCGTTATAGGGGTCATTTAAATAAGTTGGGTAATATATACTGTGTGCCAATTAAAAAATTTTGATTTAAAAAAAAAAAAGTGGGGTGGCCGGGTGATATGGACGTCTTGTTCTAAACGGTAATATTGAACTTCTGAATTATTTAAACTCGGCCTTTTTGACCCTCTTTTTAATATGAAGTAAGTACTATTTTTATTAATCTTTTAAAGATTTTAGATCGCAAACCTCCAGAAACCTAAAACCTAACAAACCTTTTTGACCTATTTTGACCTAAAAATGGTAAAATAATATTTTAACCTTTTGACTAAAATTAGCATATTTTGATATGCCGATATATTCTAAAACCTACTATTTTTATTAGTCTATTTAAATTTCACTTTTTGACCCAAACAAAAAAACCTAAACCATGTTACTCTTATGCTGTGTTTAAGCAGATAAATATCAAATTTCAAGGGCTCTAAACATTGGTATAATATTTAATATTTGAAAGATAGGTTCCTAGGTGTAAAAAAGAAAGAAGAAGTCTTGAAACCCAATTTGGAAATTTTTATATTTAAAAGGAGTGGACAAAAAAATATAACATACATTTGTAGTAATATTGGAAATATCTATTGCCAACCAGAAGTAATTATTAATTTGTTTTTGTTTTGCACAAAATTTCAAGGTATTATTATTTTCCCAGACTTTTAAAATTTACCAGTTAATTGTTAAGGTTATTTGATTAAATACAAACATGTCCAGAACTATAATTTATTGCACTCTCTTTTCATAAATTAGGGCTTATTTTTTTGCTCTACTTCTAATATACATACGATTTGTGGTGGTTCACTTTTATTTAAGTATGCTTTTTCAAGAGCACTTAATTATTTTGTTCCTCTTTAAACAAATTAGATAAATTTGAAAGGCACTTGATGAAAATAATTGTATTTCACTAGTTAAATGTTATTGCAAAAATTTTAGTTCGATGTTTTTTCTTTTATTTATACGTGCTCTTTGATTTCCCATTTTTTTTTATACATTTTCAAGAGCACAAACTTAGGAATTCATTTTAAATGCTGGTCTTCGTCCATATTTGTAAGCTTTTTTAAGAGAACAAAAAATAAAAAAAACACTGTTTTCAAGTGTTAAATTGTTACCAAGAAACCATTTAACCATAAAAGAAATGATAATAAACGTTTAGAGGTATAAGAAATACACGGAAATTGAATTCTGAAAACGTCACTAAGAACCTTACAAGCAATGGGTAAAAACATTACGCAACAAAGTATTGAAATCAAAAAAAAAATATTTGCTATTAAGTACCACAATTTAGTGTGTTTGCCTAAGTACTTATAAGTATTAGCCATGTAAACAATATAAAATCACCAGATATGCGAATGCTTTCCTCAAATGACAACTGACCGCAAATTCAGCTGGATTCTATTACCGCGGCTTCAAGACTTTCGTCATAAAATTTCAAAAAACAAGACAACTGCACCGATGAATTATTACCCTATTTAGTTTCCACAAATATATGGAGACGAATGACTGCATTCCCAAAAGATAGACGAGACCAGACCCGGAAAACTGGTAATGGCTTTCAAGTTCAAGTGCATGGCAATCACTCACCGAGATGCTAAGAAACATGTGCTTATGTGCGGGAAGCGAGAAGAAAAACTAGGAAAAGCGGTTTGATAAGCCAGCTGACCAGTGTGGATCACGTTCTGAGTAAAATCTTTAAATCGAAGAATTTTTTGGGTTTAAAAGCATTGATAATTAAAATTAATGTGAGTGGTTTATTTAGTTTCTGCAGAGCACATAGACAAATGAAACCACATTTGCACACAGCGAAATATATAAAAGCCAAAATAGCTTACTTAATTAAGCCTTCAGTGTAGAATGCACATAAATTTAAAAAATACATTTTGCTGAATTTTTTACTCACCGCAACACAAAAAATAAAAATCCAACTGGCGGGCTACTAATTAGTTATTTGTGCTCCAGCCTTTGAGTACCGCATTCCCCATAATTTATACACTTTTCACGAAAAATACACACACTTGTACTCTTTGGTAAATATTTATCTGCGCCAGCGAAAAATTCGAAATCGACAAACGAAAACGAAGCTCACTTGCTGGCCATACAAATAATTATTTTATTATCAGTTCTGCGGCGGAACTCATGAACTGTAAGCACTTCAGTTTCGGGTGAATTCCAGTACGAGCCACAATACCCACTTTAAATTCCCTAAAAGTACACACTTTTGCACCGTCACAACAAATTGGCTTGTACAGCAGGGCACTTCAATGCATTTGCATTTGAATTTATTTTTTATCGATTCGGTGTTCCGCTTTCTCGCACTGCAAAACGCTTTTTCGAGCTAATTAATTGTGTTCCAGTACGGTGAGCAGCGGCAGCCTAGGATGGGTTTCCTAGGTGGGGCAGGCACATAGACTGCGCTTTTGTATCTTGCAGATACTTTTGTATCTTTCACACTTGAGCACTTGCCTGAGGGGCACGTTTCAAAAATAAATATCCAGCACCGAAATAAACGCAGTGTTTACTTCTTCGATCGATCGATGGACGAACGTGGCAGCAGATCCCGATCTTATTCCCGATTCTGATTCTGAATCCCAGGAGGAGCAGTCCAAACGCACGTGCAGAGAGTCGACGAGAGACTGAGGCAAACTCGCGTTGCGATCGCCACAAAATATCAAAAGCGACGGCGAACGAGCCGAATTCGCCGCAGACGAACGCGGCGAACAAACAAATGTTGAGGCACCAAGCGGCGACAGCATAACGAGCTATAAGCTATATATCACGACGATCGAACCCGAGTTGCCCAAACATGCGGCACAAAAAATTCCATTTCACACACTCGCAAAACTGAGTTTTTCGTTTGAGTATCTGTGAGATACTTTGGAGCTCCCTTTCCCTTGGTGGTGGCTTTTGCTCTTGCACCCTTTCAAATGCTTGCTACACTGCAGTGCCATTATACCTTCGTGCCGGTGAATTTAATGAGTTTAAAGATGACTCAGAACGTTGAGACCAGAACTTTGTAAGTGAGTCGTTTGTATGCATTTAGATACACTTCACCCGATGACAATTTCAGTTAATCACCCTTGAAAAATGCATTTGTTGCAAGAAAACATATATGAAATATACCCTTTTTTAAGCCGGACTTTAAAAAGAAAATGTTTAAAATATTATTTACAATTTTGATGTATAAATATAAATATGAATTATACATTTTTGGTGTCAAAAATTAAAAAAACATACATATGAGCATTTTTTACCAGGAGGAAGCTTTATAAAGCCTAAAATAAAAATGATTAAAGGACCTTCTTGTTACACAATTTTGTTTAATACAGTAAAGGTACTAACATTAGAGATACAAGTTTATGAACTGGACTCGACATTACTTAAAAGTTTTCCTTCAAAAATCAAACCATAATGTATGGAAAATGAACAAATCCTGTCAAGGGCGATAAATTAATTTTAAAAAAATGTTTTCAACTTCAGCTAAATTGGAGAACTACTGAAGCGTGAATGATTTAAAAAGACATCTTTCAAACTTGACAACAACTTTTTGTAAATATTTACCAGCTGTTGGCAAATACAAAAGACAGACATCACCATATGACTTTCAAACACACCTTAAGCCGGCAAAAAAAGAGCAAATATTTAGTCAAGGAGCTGAAGTGCTGATGGGGGAATCCCAATAGGAGGGTAGCAATCAAAACCGGTTTCTTTGCCAAGTGCATGCTATGCAAATATTTGGACGGAGGCCATTCATTTCATTAACTGGCGAGCACAGTCATACCAAGGGCCTCCAATAAATGGGAGTTCGCTATCAAGCGTTTCAAATGTTTTATCAAAGATAAGAGACGACTCCGGATAGCTGCATACATATATGTACAAATACCAGTTAATTTGGCCTACAACCCTGCAAGTGGGGAATTGTAACCTTGATGCTTTATCAAACGAAAACGTTGCCCCAACATATTGATTTTGTTGTACAAAGAAAAACCCATTCGACAAATATAGTTTGAATATGGTTGAAGTGCAGCAATTTATGTGAATTGTAATCCTCTTGAGAAGTTGCACAGAAAATGTTCATCTGTAAAGGGCTTTCATAAACTCAATTGAATTCAATTGAAACCAATCCCTTCAGGTTATCTTATACCAAAGTTGATTTCCTAAAATCAAACACTTACCAGTTATTTTTAAACTAGCAGTTTAAACCTATTTTCGTTGAATTACCCAGTAACTTGGTTTCGAGGTAGCAATGATAACAAAGCAATTAGCTTTGAAATATAAATTTATTCACCCCTTTTTATAGAACTTTCGATTCTCAAGTGGCAATCAAGTTTCGACTGCCTATTAATAGTCCATTCGATCGAAATATAATTTTAGTTGACTTAGCAGATTAGCGGTGGGTTTATTTATGAGGTACTCGCAAATATTTACCGACGGCGCTTGTACCCCGCACTTATCAAATAATTAGCACCCGTTTAAAAGCAATTATCGCATAAACATTCATAGGCTTACGCCTCGCGGTGTAAGGTTTGTTTTTTTTCGATGGGTGTTAATCATAAATCATGCGAAAGTCAAACTATGTGGCCCAATGTTCCGCAAACGCTATGTGTCAAACGAAAGCCCCATGACATGTCATTTGCCAATTGTGGGTGTGGGGTGCTGAAACACTGCTCAAGTCGTACAACAACAAAAAGCGAACGTGCACGAGTACTTAGATCAAATGATTTAATTAGCACTGGCCCCTCAATTGTGTTCATTTTAATTACATATATATACTTTTATCAACCGCGAAGGAGGAGGCAAGACTTTGTGGCCCATGTGTCAATAAGTCAAATGATGTTAATTAATTGAGACCGATATCAAAATGTTTTGTAACCGACAGCCTGCCAGAAGCAGTTTACGTTAGCCCGTCGTAATTAGTGGAAACGCACTGTTACACAACCAAGGAGTCCTATATTCAAGGTACTACAGCAGCGAAACTAATTATTCGCCTCAGCTATCCCATGGCCAGCCAAAGTGCAACGAAATAATGACAAACGACCTGTCTAACAGATCTGGGGGAATTTCCAGCAAACCATTATCTATCTGCACCAGTATTGAACAAGGAGCCAACAGAATGGTTTTCTCTTACAAACAAAACAGAAATCAATTTAATTTAAGTTAAGCTCAATTAAGTTCGTCTCCGTTCGTATATTCTCCAAGTGAAAGGTAGCACTTTGAATGGTAAGCAGATAAACTTAAATCAGCTTTCTTTAAAAATAGACTATTGTCACATTTAAAAGACTTGGAATTATAAAATGAAAAAGCTTTATCGCAGCTCCTGAGCTATCTACAGTTAATGTTCAGATAATCAAAATAATTTGGCTTTATGCACCGCCGTCGAATGGTTGAAGTGGTGCTGTGCTATCCGATAGGCAATGCTGCCAGGCCGAACCAGCTGCTGCTCCAATGCATCGCCGTACAGCTGCACCAACGAAGGCTCCTCTTCCACCGGCTCCAAATATGCATTTAGGCCGCCCATCAACTGGAAATATAAAACAAAAAGCCCCAGCTTGCTTATCCCTTTTATAAATCAAAGTTTTTGTACCCACCAAGTTCTCATCGCAGTTTATAAATCGCACAGCCTGCACATGCTCCGACCACAGACGCCTTCGCCATTTGTTATCATATTTTTGGGCCAAAGGCAGCAGTACCAGTGAACTGAACAGCTCATCGCCGTAGCTGGCCGCTTCAAAGTGTTCGACGAACAGATAGTAAAGCGGTTCGAATCTAGCCTTGTCCATCAGCTCCGTATCAAAGTCAAAGTCATGGGCGGCATTCTGTTTGTAGAAATCCATCAGGTAATCGCGCAGCAGCTCATGCAAATCCGGTGCCAGGAACTGTGAGTCGGGACCCATAAAAGCAATCATCAGGTACATGAGCTTCTCCAGCGGGCTAACAATCTGCAAGCCCTCTCGCTCCAGTTGCCGCACGAAAGTCAATGTCATGCGGACCACCTGGTTTTCTTTACAGAAAAAATATATGGCTTATTTCAAGAAAAGCTAACTTTAAAGTGTGTCGCTCACCTGAGAAAATGGCCGCCGGTCGCTGCTGCACATTTTGCAAGTAATTGTTGAGGATAAGCCGCAACTGGAAGAAAGGCCAGTCGGCAGGCAGGATGGGCGCTTGGGTATAGCACAAGGATAGCGAAGGCTCCGAGTTGTCCTGGAGGGACAGCAAAAAAAATCAATAAATATGAATGTAAAAGTTTTGAATTTCAAAATGTAAAACTGATTAAACGTCAATAGCAAGTCTGGATGAAGTCTAAAAACACAGTGTTGCTCCCAGATAATAAAGGGATCCTTTTTTCTTAAATTTGTGTTGTAAAGAACTCAATGCAGTTTCTATTTAACTTACAGCTTTTGTAAGTAAACACTTTACGTGTTTCGTTTTCCAACTATAAACCTATAAATTATTATGTGTAAGTACTTACTGCTATTATGTGTGGATAGACCATTTCTAGGCAGGTTTGCTGCAGAAGTTTTAAGCTAGCTTCATCCAATTTCACGAACTCCCCATTAAAGATAAACCGCTCGAAGATGCTCTTGATCTGCGTGGCGTGAGCGGTAGACAAGCAGCACAGATAGTTGTAGACCAGCTGCAGCAACTGCTGGCGCTCCAAGTAGGTCTCCATTCCGTCCGTGGTAAGCAGCTGGTGGACAAGCCTCAGCTCACTGCGGGCAAAGAAATTGGTGGCCAGGATGCGATTCAGTTGGGAGCTCAGCTGCCGCAGATACTCGGCCAGCGGCTCCAGCACCGGCGGTTGCATAAGAGCTGCGAACAATGGCTTCTCGCCGCTCTCCAGTGAAACGGCTAGCAAGGCCCACAGGTTACTCAACAGGTGCACCGGATACGTCTCGCTGACAATCAGCTGCGGTCCGTAGTCGTGCATCAGTACTGCGCCCACATTAGGCAACGACGCGTGCACGTGGCGCCGATCAACAGGGCGTCGCAGCATTATGGAGCCCTTGCTGAAATGTAGCAATTAAATGTGATTCAACCAGTATCTGTGACGCTCAACTTACGCTAGGTCATGAACGCAAGAAACGAAACTGCTGGACTGCACAAATTTAGGCAGGATGCTGCGCAGAAAAGGCAGAAAGCTGGTGGTTCCCAAAAAGCCATGTCGCGAAAACCAGGAAACAGCATAGAGAGCAGCACTTAGAAGCGTCATCTGGCTGAACTAAAAATACATAGTTGTATATAAGAAAGTTGTTTTAATAATTTTCCCACAATATTATAATTATTATAATCGACAATTCGAAAGTTTTTATTCCTTCGATCTTTACAATTTTCCTGGCTAAGGATATAATTATCCAAAACTAGCGAAAAACTTACGTCTTTTATCTTTTCAACACGAGAAGCCGAATGCACCCAGCTGCAGCAGCAGTTGTTGAGCGGTTCCACGAGAAGATTTTGCCCCTCCACGTCGCATGCTCCGCTCTCACCACTCGCCACCAGTGCCACGAGAAGGGCGGCTGCGTGTTGACGCACCAGCGCCGATCCGCCCATCCCATCAAAAGCACAATGATTGCCGTGCCAGTCAAGCAACTGTCGAAGTGCGGGCAGGAACTGCCTGCAAATGAGACCAAATCATAGTTATTACTAGCAGTCTATAGTTAGTGTGGCTATAAAAACGAGATGCACTCTAAACTACTCTCAGTTCGATTTAGACAATTCAAAAGCATTTCAAAAATGGCCTCCTGGAATTTCGGCCTCCTCCTGGCACTACTCATAATATATGATACAATTCCAGCAAATCAAGGAGTAAGTTCTTGCTAAAACTGCTTTGAAAACACTTCAACTCTGTCCTTGATAGGTTGAGATTAACCCGATGATCATAAAACAAGTAAAGAAACTGCGGCTGCGATGCTCGAATCAGACTGGAGTCTCCGTACGTAAGTAGCACTTTGATCAAACTACTAAAGGATAACCACATTTTTCCCGATTGGCAGAATTGATAGAAAAGTCGACGATTGACAGAGTTTTACCCAACGATCCGCTTTTCAAATGCTTTTTACATTGCATGTTTGACATGTTTGGATTGGTATGATTCTTCTCTTCATATTTAGTTATAATAAACTACTAATTAAGAAAGATTTATCCCACAGATTGACTCCCAGAACGTCATGCACTTGGAATCTCTAACCGAAGTTTTGCCGGAAGAAATACACAGTACGATCTATGGACTTGTCAACGCATGTGGCTCTAAAAGTATGTGAACTTAATCTAAAAACGTTCATATTTTATCGGATTCTCTTCAGAGGGAAAAGATGGCTGCGAGACCGCTTACGAAACCGTCAAATGTTACCTTGAGGTAAACGGTAATTTTATATGGAACGAGATAATTGTGCTACTTGGGTAACACTCACATACCTGAATAAATCCCGATCCACGATTCCCAAGAGCAGCAGGCAGCGCAGGATGCGCAGAGCCTCGATCTGAACGCGCACCATCTGAACCTGCCAAAGATATTCAGATTAAATAAATAAGTCCACTAATAAATATACCTGCAAACCTTATTATCCTGAAGGAACAAGTACTGTTGGAGCCTTGCAATTAGCACGCCCTTAGAAAGACTCTTCGCTATATCTAAATGCTGGCATATCAACACCCGAAGCAGTTTTAGGAATGTTACTTGGGGCTGACCATAAAACTGACTGTTTCCATTCGAAGAGGGAAGAAAATGAATAAAGAGTATTTCTATTAGATGGATTTCATTCGCCAACTGCCGAGCCACTTTTAGGTTTGTGCGGGCGATCCGTATGAGTAATTTCAGACTGGACTCCACTGTGCTATTGTCTGGTTTTACCGAATTAAGGATGAAACTGCAAAGAGATATTAGAAAAGGGGATACCCCTACAGAGCTTAATGGCTCACCGTATCCTTTGCAATATATTAGTTCTAAGCAGGCATTCCATGAGATCAGTCTCAGCCAGTTGAAAGTCGTCCATGGACATGCGGCTCTCCGACTCATCTTCATCCACTTCAGCGCGCACAGATTGACTGGCGGTGAATAGTTTCATGCAGCTTTGTAAAAAAGCAATGGAGTTGGTATCCGTCTCTCCCTCTTTTTCGTCGTTGCGATTCGCCAAGACCTGCAGCGTTGGCTGCCAATGACAGTAAGCATTATCCTGAATGTGATCGAGGAGCACTTCGTCCGTTTCATTGTAGAAAAGGTTTGCAAGGGCTCGGCTCACAACCTCAAGTTGAGCGGGGGCATTGTCATCGAGTCCAAAACGCAGTAGGAAGAATATTTTAGATATTGGTAGAGACAACACTTGATCGTAGAAACCTTGGTTATAGATGCTAAAGATCCCCGCTATGGCACCAAAGGCAGAGATTCTTTGCTGCAGGACAGTGGATCTGAAACAGTTAGTGGAAAGTTTAGTAGCCACTTTATAAAAATATCCGAAGCTCACCTTGCCAATCGAAAGAGCTCCTGAAGAGCATAACCCGGACGATCTGCCTCTTCGCCATGTAGGTAAAGTTCTCGCTCATCCAGTTGAGCTGATCCTTGATCTTGATCCTTGAGCGAGTGAGGTAGGAGCACGCCCTTCCAGTCGAAGCGTGCGTTAAACTGCTGTCCTGGCTTCAATTCGGTAATCTTGGCTGGAATATCCCGCATCCACGCCAACTTGTGTTCCTCCACCAGATTGAAATTAACCCAATTGCCTTCATCACCCTGCTGCAAGAGCTCTAGAGCTGGATTTGAAACAGGCAGCGAGGATTTAGCATGATCAAGGGGTTTTGAAGACGCGAAAGATTTTGGTGGCTGTGGTGGTGCTTCGATTATCTTTGGAGACTTCTTATTATCTTTAGGATTGTGACTTGTTTGACGTTTCTTGGACAGCAAAGCAATCAGCGAGGGATCTGTAACGTCATATTTAAACTATTAAAGCAGTGCATTTACATAGAAAGTCAATTTGTTACCCAATGTAGCCAATAACTGTTCCCGCTCGGCTAAAATGTCTTGTTCACTCATTTGGTGAAGGACATTCAGGTTTTCTTCGTGTAATTCCTTGCTCATTTTTTCATCCTTTATTATAGCACTCCTATCATTTCCTATCGAATCTAAGTTGGTCTTCAAAGTTTCAGGATTTTGTGAACTTGCTCCCAAAAGTTGTTTGGCAAAAATGCTGCGGGGTTTGCTGGTAAGAACCTAATAAAATGGGAGACTATTTTTAACAAACAACGCTTTGTTTATGATCCAAATAAATCACCTCTTTGGGTTGCTGGAAGGCAGATCGTCTGGGTCCATCAGTTCTTTCTACTATTTCACCCAATACATTGGCTATGGTACTTGGGTTTATCTTGATTCCTTTTAAATCACCCAGAATGTTTTCCTGAATTTCATCAAGCAGAACTTGTTTAACATGTGTTCCACCTTCTTTTGCGCCACTTGTTGGAGTTCCTTTGAGTTCCCCAGCTTCCGGAGCAATCTCAGCCTGCTTTTTATCAGCAACAGAGGTAACACGTCCTAATTTTGGCTTGCTCACGTCTTTGTGCAAACATTGACTTCTTTGGAGCTACGTATTTAGTAAAAAGACAATAATTTTTATAACAATTTGTTACATAGAGGCTTGTTAACTTACCTTGATCCATTCGCACAAATGCCGCTGCAGGCTGGAAATTGGGGTTCTTGACCCTCTCCGCATTAAACTCAGCTGCCATCCGCAGGACATCCTCCTCACTTTCTCCCGGCTTTAGTTTCTTAAACATTTTGAACGTAAAACAAAACAAAATCCAATTTTTCAAAACAAAGTCGGCAGCAGTGTGACCGCTGCATGACCGGTAAAATATACCACTTGGCCTAACAAAAAATACTAAACTCTGCCGTTTTAGCTATTTTATCGAAAGTTTCTAGCCATTTTTTTATAATCATAATAACGGTAGTCAAATTTGAAAATAATTTTATTTTTTAAACTTCTTGAAGTACTTTTATTAAAAAATTAGTTTTCGTAATATTTTAGTAACCACAGTATTTCAATTTGGCTTAAAAATATCTGTTTATACTAAGGAACCCCATTTATTTAAATATTTTATTTCAATTTTAATTTTTATTGAAGTAGAAAAAACGATTTAATAATACATGCATTAGCAAGGGACTGATTATTTGTAATCTCCTAATTCCGTTGAATTTTGAATGTGGTGCCTGTATCAGCCAAGCATTTGAGGAGCGATTGTTGCGCCACTAGAGTGTCCTTGTGGGGCAGAGCAGCCACCTGGAAGAACATCTCCAGTCCCTCCTTAAAGAGTTCAATGGCCTCTCCGGTTTTCTGGGACTCCATAGCACGGGCAGCCTCTCGATATAGCTCCTCGATCTTGATCAATTTGGCCACGCTCTCTTTTAGGGAAATGTTCTTGCGGCAGCGAGGACAACGCACATCCTTGGCCAAGTCCTTTGGGAACTTGAGCAAATTAACGCAATTAGCTGAAGTGCACCTGCAAAAAAAATTAGTAAAATATTTGTAAGATATTCTGGCCTTCTAACCCCGACTTATCACTCACCAGAATCGCACTTGCTTGTCCAGTTTCTGGAGCAACGGCCAGTTCTCCTGGCAGGCCATGCAATTGCAGCTGAAGGAGTAGCGTCCTCGCAAGGATCTCTGCCGCTCCTTGAGGTTCATTTTGATGAAAATGGGTCCATAGTTAACGGCCACCACTTCGTTGGGACGATGTGGCTTAGTGGCCGTAAGAACCAACTTCTTGCCCACAAAATGACAAGCCGTGCTGTAAATGTTTAAAATATTGTTACAAATGAAACTTAATAGTCTATCAGAAATATACGTTTGGGGTTAAAAGCTTTAATTGATAATTGAATCCCTCAGGAGATTTTTAACTAGTGTTACACATAAGCTAACCATTTTTTTTAAAGAATTGATTCAACTGAATCTCTACAGCTTTTTAAAAAATATTTTCAAAACAGGCCACACTTCGTATAAATGGTTATTATTTAAAAATTTTTAAGAAAATTATTTTTTTTTTCTAAGAGGACTTAGCACCTCGAATGTTTTAAACACAAACTAATGTTTTAAACGCAAACTAACCTGGGCCAGCACTCGTGATTGAAGTAGGAACCAGTGCCATAAAGTCCGGCTGCCACAAAGACAGTCTTGCTGCCGTCGAATCGATGCTCCTCTGTCACCTGCGTCTGGTAGATCTGGTGGGCATTGTATTGGAGCACCTGCAGCAGACCCAGCAGTGCGGTGGCCACCTGCAGCTCCACGGCCGTGGGATTGACGCCCTCCGTCTTGCGTCGACCGAAGTACAGGGACTTCTGGAGGATGCGCATCAGGAAGCCAGACATCAGAGATCGCTGCAGGTAGTCCTCAGGCTGACGTTCTTCCTCGTGGGAGCACAAGTGCTCGAACAGCAGGTTGGCGGTGGCCAGGCCCTGCTCCAAGCTGGCCGCTTGCGTGAAGACGCGCAGTGCGATGAAGCACAGGATGGACATCCCGGAGCCGATCAGCAGGTCCATGAACTCGCACTCGAATCGGTGGTAACTGGAGCAGGCCTCGCCCATGCATTGCGCAGAGCAGAAGGCAATCCCCGAGCAGTGCAGACAGGAAACCGGTGTATAAAGCCTGTAATTTAAAAGGTTTTCAATTGAATTACATTCAAAAGAAACAGGAAGAATATTCAAATAAACCAATCCCATTATGTTGACCCACCTACCTCTTAAAACAATGATGACAGTGTGTGCCAAAAAAGCTGGGAATCAGACAAGCTGCCACCGGCTCCTCGCAGAGCACCACATCGCCAGTTCTAACCCCTTCGCTGGCCACCACGAAGCGGCCCTTGTCCTTGGTCTCCACCAGCTTCACCACCTTTGAGGCTCCACTCAGTTCGGGATTCTCGCCATGGGTCAAATGTGGCAACTGCTCCGAAGAAGCCTCTTTGGGAACCGCTTTTACAGCAGCTATTTCCTTGCGGCAAAGGGCAATGTGGGTGGGATCAGAGCCAGCCATTTTCTCGGCTATCTTTAGAGAGATCTCGGCACGCGCGGCTTCTCCCATGACTACAAGATATTAAGCGAAATAAATGAAAATAAGGAATCTAGTGTTTACTTCTCGTGTAGCAAAACAATTTACAATATAATTGCTCAACACCTGCAAAATATAAAATGTACAAGTAAGGGCAACTCTACGTATAAGTAATATGTGCATTAAAGTGACACCTTAGAAGAAAATCAAAATTAAAAAAATATTTTTATATAACAAAGTTAGGTTCTATTCAAAAGGGAATTCGACTAAGTTACTTGTGATTGATATTTTTAAAAAAATATATTATGACTGCCCCTCCTGTAGCTTTAGTTAAAAACTTTAAGCAAATAGTATGTAAATAATTTAACATATCGTTAAACAAATTAAACTTGGTAAAGTAAATAATTAGGCCAATTAAATGTGAACTAGAAAACTATTCTTTACATATAACATTATATCTTTCTCCAAAAGCATTATCCAAGTTCACCCACCTGCATAAGCTTTGGCCATCTTGCAGTAGTAGTCCACACTGGTCTTCAGCTCCAGTCCAAAGTTGGTGGCCAACTTGAGGTCACTTAAAGCAGCCTCTCCCTCCCCCAAGAGGATCAGGATGGAGGCCCTTGACCTGTAGGCCAAAGCGAGAGTGAGTCCATCATCGATGACGGGATCAGCATTGCGGTCCGGAGCCCGCATCACGGCTAGATTGGCGGCCAGCAGAGCCTGCTGCAGCAGCTCCCTGCTCTCCTCGCCCTGCCCGCTGCCGCTCATCAGGTAGAACTTATCCGCCTGGGCACGTCGTTGGGCGGAGAAGAGGGCGTCCTTTTGCTTAAATACGGGCTGCACATGCTCCAGGACACCCAGCACCGGATCGCACACCTCGCGATCGCTGAAGATCGACAGCACACGGGCCGCATTGGACTTCAGTTTGCCGAAGTAGTTGCGCAGCCACTTGTCGCCACACGCATCCCGCACATCCACGCAGAACTCGTTGAAGAAGCCCCTCTTCTCCGACTGGACGGTCTGCGTGGAGCAGATGTGGTGATAGCCGTCGTCGAACTCCATGATTTCTCCAAATTATATAAAATCTAATTCAGATTTCGGAAAATGTACTCGTCCGCGTTTTCTGGCCACCTCTGCCGTAGAGTATTGAAAACAGCTGGCGGACGTTCGCCCTCCAAAAATAGCACCGATCGTTCAGTTCAAAGCATTATAAATACTCGCGAACTAGTACCAGGCCGTCATCGGTGTTCACTTTCGATATCTTTTGAAAACTAATCATTTGTGATATATTTTATTAAAGAAATAATAATGAATTCAATAATTATTTATTTTCAATAAACTTTATTCCACTTAAAATGCAAGCGTTCAGTTATAATATTCTTTTTATTATTTGTAACTGGAATCGGGCTTATAAATCACATTAAATAATTTATTTAAAAATTAGCTAAACGTACAAAAATATAACAATATGTATATCAGAGTATTTGTAGTTATATATTCGAAGTTAAATATGTTAAGTATATTTTCTTTGCCTGGAAAATATTCAAGTTTAGTTTAAATATTTTTTAAATATTTTATAGTTTTTCATGGACTAGATAGACTTTGTCAAACCATTAGTTTATCAGCTTGGAAAGACCTTCAAGTAAATAAGAAGAGTAGTTTAAACATTTTTTAAAATTCTGCATCACTCCTTCATGTTGGGTCGCCATAACAAAAAAAAACCAAAAGGGATTGAACTAAAAGTTATCTCTTACTAGGTGTATCAGAAAAGCCTGTGGAACTTAGAAAAAATTATAAACCAATAGTGTGTTTTCATTTCATTTTAATTGTAGATTTTATTTGATCAAACAATGTTTGCGTGGTTTTAATGTTTAATTTTATTTAAATAAGTCAAATGATTCAAATGTAAAAGACTTCATAAAAATGCGGTGCTGTGGTTAAGCATGTTTGGGATAATGAAAAAACATATTTAAAGAGTCATTATTTTCAGTAAGACGTACAAAATTCAATTGGCTAATTAAGAGTAAGGTACAAATTATACATATACTTTTAAATTCAGAACCGTTACAATATATAAAATAGGATTGAACTTAAGATTGGTCGGTTTTGCGTTCGGGCTCAGATTCACATGATATATAAAATAAATTACATGGTGTGTGGGTGTTGTGTTTGTTTTGTTTGTTAGCTTTAGTCACAATTAATCTCGTTGGCTTCAGTTGCAATACGATCTAAGAGAAAGTGTTACTAAACTTAACAAATAAAATGCTACAAATTTTTCAGCCTCGCCGCCGAACTTGTTCAAGACTGCGACAGCTCCGAAGCTAACAGGTCGGTATTATAGTAGGTATATGTATATGTGTATATTATAAACTATTATCATCACATTGTAAACGTTAAGTGTTTCTCATTATTTTGTGTAATCCATTAATCTAAGCAAAAACGAGTACATCGTAGTTTTAATGTCTTTTGTGTTCAAGCTTAAAACGCTGCCGAATATCTATCCATCCGTCGATTAGATTTCTGATTTCTTTCCCTCACATTCAGTCATTCAGCCTGCCTCGCTCACTCTGATTTACGCTTTGTCGCTTTCTAAAGCAGTCGGATGGGACAAACTCAAACCCGTGAAACTTTTCGAAGCCGGTTCCGTTTTTGGTATGTGTGTTTAGCACTGCGAGCAGTTTACTGAGGGCGATTGCCCTCGAAGTAGCCTACGTACACTTGTAAATAAATTAGCACTTAAGAGATAGAGTGGCCTAAACCTACTTATAGGTCGCAGGATAGCCTAAGAAATGTGTGGGATTTGCTCGCGTCTTGCACGCGCCAAAATGTAACATTTTTGCGTTTATAAATAAATTAGCCATAGTATCACTTATTTTGTATTTTAAGAAAATAACCAAACTAATTTAACTATAAAGACTTAAAACGGATAACCCACAACATGGAAGAGGCCTGTTTTACATTTAAGGAAAGCAGCACGAGTCTGTCTCGATGCAGCAGAGAGCGAGTGGCGGGCGGCCCGACTTATCCTACCGCTACTACTATACAAAATGGAGCACAGCGTCAGCCGCAGCACCAGCCGCATCACCGGCCGCAGCCCGATCCGCACTGCAGAGCGGGGCCACAGCCGGAGGGCCAGGCCCGGCCGATTTAACCTGATCGGAGCGGGATTTGGACTTGAGCAGACATCTCACGACATCTTGATGCCCAGCGCGCGACTCGTGTACTCGTAGACCACGTAGCTGATGGACACCGCCGGCAGCACCTTGAGAAAGTTTGGCGTGATGCCGCGGTACAGGCCTGTCAGACCCTCCTGCCGCACGATCTTGCGGAACAGGCCCGTCATTGTCTCCTCGCCGCTGTGCGCGTCGCTGCTCTTCAAGGGTATCTGCGTCTTCCGCTTTTGATTGGCAATCGTTTCGGCGGCTGCAATAGAAAATGGGAAAATAATTATAGCAGTGTGAAAAAATAAATACAAAGCACGGGGCTACATATGTATACTATATCTGTATTAAAAAAATTTTTCTTAGAAAACTCAGATCAATTTGTACTTATATGAAATTAGTAGGTGTTTTACTATTCTGATTTCAAATTCATACTCCCACTTTTAGTGTATACTAAATTAATGAAATATTGCTCACCTTGTGCCTGTAGCCGAGTGCGCACCAGGGCCAGCGGGTAGGAGCAGACCTGTCCAAGCGCACTCGATGTACTGCCGCAGGCCAGGAGCACCAGGAAGCTGGGCTGCTCGTTGTTGTCGTGGCTGGCGATGTACCGTCGCTTTAGAGTCTCGTAGACCGCCAGATCAATACCGGCGTAGGGCAGGATTCCCAGGATGTTCGGCACATAGCCTCGGTAGAAACTCCGCGCTCCCTCGTTCTTGTAGATCTTGGCCGCGGCATCGGCGATGCCCGCGTACTGGCCCGTCTTTCTGAGCGCCAGGCGCGTCTTTAATACTTCCATGGGGTAGATGATGGTCTGGGAAATACCGCCTGCCGCTGCGCCTGCGTAGAAACGCTCTACGATGCTCATTTGCCGGCTAGCATCTTCTCCGCGGATCAGTCGCTTCATCTGTTCGTAAGCAGCGAACTTAAGAGCTGTTTCGG
Organism: Drosophila oshimai; assembly: GCA_018150695.1. NCBI lineage: Eukaryota > Metazoa > Arthropoda > Insecta > Diptera > Drosophilidae > Drosophila > Drosophila oshimai. Next base: position 76,660 of record JAECWM010000191.1, read on the forward strand.
GGGCAATCTTCAAGACGTTGATGCCATTGCCGCGCCACATGCTCCGCGATCCGCCCTCCTTCAGCATGATGTGCATGCACTCTGAGATTCCCATTCGTTGCGTTTGTACCTGGTTTCAAAAATACCTTTATTAATACCCATTGAGCAATCGTTGTTTCTGAGAAAGACTCACCTGCAGGAACACCTTTATTCTGTCCAGCGGCGCTGTGCATGTGCGGGAAACTGCGCCAGCTATGCCACCTGCCACCAAGTGTCGCCACCAGAGGCCCGTCTGCATCTCTTTCTGTGTGAAGTCATCAGGTACATTCATATCCTCGCCAATGTCGAGGTACTGCAAGGATCAAAAGGCACTTGGTTAGAACATTTGAAGATTTGTGGTTTGTGATTATAATTATAGGATTATGATAGTCTACGTCAAATGGAATGAAAGGCTATATAATATTGCAAGCAGGGTATAATATATTCACTTTACTGTTTTAAATAAAGTATACAAATTTAATTAACTTAATTAAGATATTATATTAAAAAAAATATGGTGATGCACAAGAAATAAAATAAAAGGTAAAACAAGAAAGAACGCTATAGTCGGGTTTCCCGACTATAAGATTTGCGATACTCATTGCCCTCTTTGAAAACAGCTAGCTAGCCCTCTTCAATAGTGTGTAGCCTACTTTCATGCGCAATCAGTTTTAGCGCCCTCTAAAAAAAAGGTTTGCATACTTTTGAGCGCAATAAAATGTTCAACGCATTTGTATACACAATTTCTTGAAAATGGTCAGATTTTTTAGATATTTGGGTAGATATTTTCAATACGAACAACATTTGTAAGGGCCACTTTTCTCTAGCACTAAAAATGTGGACACCACAGAGTTTTTTCCGGTTTGTGGGCGTAAAGGGGCGTGGTCAGGTTTTGAAACAAACTTGATCTGCGCTTTGCTTATAGAAGTCTGTGTGCAAAATTTGGTGGCTCTAGCTCTTATAGTTCCCGAGATCTCGATGTTTGTACGGACAGACGGACGGACGGACGGACGGACGGACGGACGGACGGACAGACAGACATTTGATCGTTTACAGTATTTGCTTACTCTTCGAGTATCGCAAATAATTAACTTTTTCTACTGAGACTTTTCTTGATGTATCTTTGGGGTCACTCTTATAAAAACTACCAGAACTTCTTCCGGCGACATCCTGAGACTTCTCCCTAGAATCTCCACCGCCATACGATAATTAGTTATTGTATTAGTTAAACAGCGCCTGCTCTCCCGCTTGAAAACAAACCGCACAGCCACGCAACTGCGGCGCTTGCAGGTGCGGTAATACTAAATAAAAGAAACAGGCTGCAGAATGCATAATGCAAAGAGCGATGCGATGTGATGGGATGGGCGAACTACGCAATCCACACGCGCCACGCCAATCCCCATCGCCGCCAGAGTGGGAATTGCGGAAGCGGGCGAAAGAACGATGCAACAGCCGTAAACAAAAGTTATATCATCCACATTAGTTGTGCCGCTCGGGCATAGACACATATGCAGCTATATGTATATCGGCTTCGTGCCACAACAGTGTATTTTATTTTCGTGATTTCTGTTTTCTTTAGACGTGCCCTCCTCCCGCCCCGAAAATAATTGTAATTGGCTCGCCTTTTGTCTGTCGCCAATTGGTTGTGCAATTTGGCAGATCTCTTTTAAAGAAACTAACTCGAAATATTATTTATTTCTACGAATTGCACAGCTTTAGGCTTTAAATCGAATTACTTAGCTGATAGCCGGAAAGCTGTCTGAAATTGATAACAATTATCAAGTCTTGTGATGCCTAAAGCTTTCGCGCGAGCAAAACCCGAACTGAATCCGACTGCTTCCCAGTAACACAGTTTAAAAGAAAATTCTTGAAAGTTTATTACACTATTCCCCCCATGTCCGAATGTCATTGAAGTTAATTTCAACAATGGAATTGCACTAAAATGATTTGTTTATCTATTCAGCAGAGCAAGATATTTCCAGAATATCCCAGTAACACATCCGCTTTGGATGTGCAAAATTATTTTGCGTGTTTGTCACATTCACACGGTGACAATTTCAGCGACTCTTTGCTGAATGTGAAATTAACCTTTGCTCTAAGAGAAAAATTAAGGGTTGAGTTCACTGAATGGCTTAAGTGTACTTAACAATTTAAGCCGAGCAAACATCAACCTAGGTTTGCACTCATAATTAGCGGATAGCAATCACGTGGGGCTCATTTAGCGGATTGTGGGAATTGAATATTAATCCACTGAGAAAAGAGCGATGGAAATTTTACAGACTGTTAATTGGACGCCAAATGCAACGTCATTCCTAATGGAATTTATCATTTCCGAATTCTCATATACGTTTTATATACAATCAGCAAGGCACATGACTGCCAAAAAGCTTTTTTTTTTATAGACAATGATCTATTTATAAGATAGCCGTGAATTTTGGCGCACCGACGTGGAAATGGCCGTGAAAGGCCCGTAGTCTTGGTCGAAAGGAAAACGGGTTAATAGACGACTAACCTGCGTTATTTCAAACCATGAATGAATGATCATTGATAATAACGAGCCACTTACAAGCTTTTTTAACGCCATGGACTAATACAAATTCAAGGCGATCATGCTTGATTGGTCGGGCAAGAAAGATACGAAGGCAATCGGGGCCAAGGGAGCTGCCCGAATATCTTGGGTTTCTCAAGGCATCTAGAGTGGATCATCGACCGACCGATGAACTTGACTCATGCCCGCAGAATTCGCTGAAGCGATCTTGACGCGGGTTAAATCCCCCGCCGACGTCAGCGAGTTTCGAGTAAACACACAGCAGTGTAATGTAAATATCAACAAGTTTTTGAAGAGAGAAAACTGTTGACGTCACTCAAATTGTGGGGGCCTGACCAAATCCCGGATAAAGGGGCCAGCGGGAGGAGGTCGGTCGGTCACATGGCGCTGACTCAGTCGCCCACTGTGCGTATACTCGTTACACTCATTAACACACATACGCCCTGTTGGCCAAGAGCACAAAAGCGTAACGTTTACAGGCGCTTGGCAACAAGAGAGGGCACTAAAATATCGAAAAAGAGGGAACAAGATTGAGAGCCACGCGTAACGCAAATCTTAGGCACTTCCCATGTGTACACACGAGTGTGTGAGCAAAGTATGTCGTCTTCGCCGATCGCCGAGTCAAAGTCAGCGGACAGGGAGCCTGCGGGGAGGGGGACGGACCGGTTCCATATCAGCACGTCACCCGACGGAGCTCGTTTTAGACCGCCATCGATCGATCGTCTGTTGCTAGGCGACTTTTAATGTCCATGGGGCAACTTTAAAACCGAAAACCAAACCAAACGACGCACAATGTGAGAGATTGTGCAAGTACAAGTGCAGCGAACAATTGCAACAGCTGCGAAGTTGAATAGCGGAATGAATATTAAATCGCTGCCATTTAAAGGGTATTTTTAGATGCACAGGGAAAAAATTAACAAAATTGCTCACATGTGGTTGACACAATATAGCTTCACTGAAAACTATATAAACTTTAGTTGTTTTTTTTTTTTAACGTGCTATTGGGTAAATCACTGAAAACAGAGACTGCCTCATGGAGATCTCCATTGAACTACCAGGAAAAACCGCAGACGATAAGATTAACTCAGCAAATAAATGGCGGGTGAGTCAGCTTCCGCTGCACTTGGTCATATAACTTATCGATTCTTAGTATAAAAGCCTCAAAGGGCCATAAAGGGGCCTGTCGTCGACACATACCCGATCCATCATATCACGGAATATGACCACGAAATCCTCCATCATGTCGCCAGCGACTGCCATTTGCTGGATATTGTGGTAATCCACTGGCAGATTGTACTGATAGGTGCCGTTCCGCAGCATCTTGTTAGGATTGCACTGTTTTAGTTCCGAACTCAAACTCCGTTTTCCGTTTCCGCCTATTTTAGCGACGGAATGTGGCTTTCACTGTTCGAAAACAATTGCAAACTTTCACTCTGAAGCTGTTACAAAATATTTGTGCAGCTCTCTTTGGCTTTTTACGGTTTTCTATATTTTATTTTAAAAAATATGTATTTTCTGTCGATGCTGTGCTGTGGCCTTTATAAAGCGCCTAGACTTTGCCCGGTTTGCTTGATTGCAATTGTGTTTACACTTGTCGCGAAAGAGAACAGCGCTCGATCTCAATTATATAACGACGCTCCAGGGCAGAGGTGTTTTATTTGGGGGCTTGAGGGTTTTACGCGCGCACAACCACCGCGGGAGCCAGCTGACAGACGACTAAAACCGAAACTGCGGAATCGGGGACCTGAGAGCGTCGGCGATCGCCTCCGAAGCTTCGCGAGCAAAGTGCACACTTCGTGGCTCTGTGCTTTTCGCGTCTACCTCGTACCGCTCTTCGATTCCCTCCCTTTTTTATGAACGAGTGCGCGTGCGGCCTCCCAACAACCCCTACCATCGAAAATAAACCCCCAACCACCCAGAATCGGCTTCATCACAATTAGTTATCATTCCCTAGGCCTTTATGACAACCAAATCCATACGCCTCTTTCCCCCTGTCACATGGCCCTTGATTCCCTATTGCCAGTATGCAAAGAGTGTTCCATCTAATACCTTTCACAACCGGAAATCAGAAATTATTTATATATAGTCAATTATGTTAACGTTTTCAAATTATACAAAGAAATTAGCTTTTTTCAAACACCTCTTTGATGCAAGAAATGTTTTAATATTACACACATGTTTCCTAAATCATTGTTTTCTATTCTGTTGTCCCTTCTTATTTGAGTTTAAAACTATTTAGGGTGTTTTATAAATATGATTGTTATTTATCACTAACATTAAATTCAACGGAAGTTGTTTCTTAAAAATTTTACAAATACAAATCATTATGTGATTTCCAATGAAGATGTTATTATTTTCACGAGAAACATAAAAAAATTGGTATATTTCCGTTTAAAAGAACCATAAGGAAAAATACAAAAGCGTGGAAAGAAAGTGATACTAGTAAACAACATTCCCTTCCAATCAAAAACTGTGAGGTATCGAAAGTAGCTAATAGGTGATATCTTCAGTCAATGGGCCAGACACTTTTAACATTTATTTGCCTGTTATTGTTTACACGTTTTGGATTCTTTATCAAAAAAGTGACTTTTCGCATGCTAAACCGGTTTGCACCGATTTTAGCACCCTCTCGAGGGTGAGAGTTGATAGCCACATGACGGGCGTGTGACTTTATTAGCTTCTCCCTCGGATGACGCTCTTTCCCTGGGCTGCTGCTGCTCCAGGGGTGATCCTAATTGTTTACAGCCGGTGGAAACTTTTAGCACTTCATTACCAGGCGTACGTCATATGTGTAAATATGGTTTGATTGGGCAAGAGCCAGACCAAAAGGTTCGGGGGAACATTTCGCGTGTCGTCAACGGAAAACACATTCTAAATTTAATACAAAACGCAAAATACAAAATTCCACTCTCTTATCAAACAGAAAATAAAAACGGTGGAATAACAAGCTATTTATTAGAAATTGAGCTCTGACCACACGATTTCAGACTATTGCTGTTGATAAGCAAACAAAAGTCCCAGGGATAACCGCAAACACACCCATTTTAAGGTCCGGCCCCTGTTGAGATGCGCCAGTTGTAACTGATACCTTAACAGGCTGGAATTAATTTATGGTACCCAATAAATAGATGTGGTTAACTGCACCGGGTGCTATTCAATTGCCTACTTAACGAGCCCCCTTCAGTCTTAAATTGCCAATGTCTGGAACTAATAAACAGCAATTCAGACAAACACTAGAATTGAATGATCACGACAGTCATCATCCACGTAATGATTGCGTTTTGATACTGTAAGATATCTCTATTGTGCCCTTAAACAAACTTACACAATATTTTATTTGTTACACGAACTGAGAACTTGCTTGAGCTCAAATGGTATAGAAATAGGTTTAAAGTGTTGAACTTACAATTTAGATATAAGTTTGGAACATGTATAACCTTGTATACATACCCAGTAAGCTATTCAAACACAAAAAAATTTAAAACTCAGGTGGAACTTTAGCTTACTTTGAGAGGTTCCGCATAAATCAATCGCTGGTAAGAGCTGCCTCTGGAGTTCTCGAAAAGTATCGCTAGTGCGCTGCAGTTACAACTTCTAGACTGCAGACTTTGGCCAAGAGTGATTACTATACAAAGCACAATTCGCGTAAATATTATTTTGCAACATACTAACGACAAAGCAAGTACATGTACATAGGTCTTATCAGCGCGAAAATGCGTCCAATCTCTGGGCAAATCAATCATAGTATTGTGGCCAACTTAATTATAGCCACAACTTGATTAAAGCCCAGTTAGTGCGCAGGCTTCGACTGGGCCAGCCGTTCACTTTTCCTGTTCATCAGGCTAATGCAAGACGATTGCCATTCCGGACCTGTGTCCTTGCAAGGTGCCTAAAAATAGAAGCAAAACGGGACCTGCCCAGCTGGTTCTACGTCAGACCCAGTGAACCGGCTTCCGAGAACTCGCCATACTAAATCTGCTTGACAACAATCCCCTGGAGCCGGTTGACCTTAAGATTTCAAGTCTGCACAGACGCCAGCAAAAACGTAAAACGAAAAAAAAAACCTGCGGCTGATAATCTGAAATTTGAAAAAGTTGTTCCAGGCGATCGACGATCTTTGGCTTTCCTTTAAATGTCAAAACCACAGAGGCGTTCATTTGATGTGAGTTGCAGTTACATGGGATTGATATAAATTGTTGAAATTAACAGTGACAGTGAGCAAAATATGATAAAAGTAAACAAAATGATTACGCAGACAACAAAGCAGTGGCATCGTCACCTGCCTCGGCACACAGAGAGAAACTAAATAACCAATGCGATGGTTTTTCTAAACATGAGCTGGCTTATCAGTATTCCAGTTTTTTAGAAATTATTTTTAAAAGAAAGCTATAATTTTTAAGCACAACTGTACTTAACGATAGTTGTGTTGAAAAATTCAAGTGTGGTTCCCAATTTGAATGGACTTAGATTTTTGTTTATTAATTTGACATCTCCTTTTTTTTTTTTTGAACAAGCTGGGACATAAAGCAAATAAACAAATACGTAGACACAAGCAGTATCTCGTTCCGAAATCATATCAAACCAAAAAGATTTTGCAACCACCCAAATGGAGGATCTTTTTATTTTTTCTCTGTGCAACATAAAATGCTGGATCTTTTATGACAATGTAAAAATTATCCCGATAAGCGGGCGGAACGATATAAAAAACGGACTTCCCACAAGGCAAGAGTTTAAACAGTCTGATGAAATAAGCGGAACGTTTGCGTCAGTCGCGACTAAAGAGAGTCATTAAGAGAGCGCCAACAGCTTTATCAAAAGCTCCGACTCTTTAACGTTTTGGGGCCCGAAAATTCAAATATTAAAATTTTCCCTTGGGTGAAGGTTACTACGAAAATAATAGTCATGCAGGCAATAAAACAAGTGGCTGATTAGCGAATGGGACTGATGATAAAGCCTTTATCGGTGGGTGGGATGGATGGGTGTGTTCAGTGTCCAGGCGTTTGTATGTACGGATGTGTTTTCGAGTGCCCTAGATCTACGTGTGACGGACTACAACAATATAAATGGTATTCGTAATATGTAACTTGGCGGATATGTACCTTCAGATCTTCCTCAGTTAGTCAGGAGAAGTGTGGGTGTAGGAACTACATTCGACAGTTTGGATTGTAAGGGTGTGGAGTGTTTTTGTTAGTTTGATTTTGTTTTGGTTATGGGCGAGGACAAGAGGGTAAAAATTGGCAATTAGTTTAAAACAAGAGAACGTTAAACAGCTACAAAGGTACTGAATGTCTAGGTTAAAACGAACGCCATAGAACAAAAACTATCAGTTGGGCAGTGAGTCCCACTGAAAACTCTTAAACTTGCACTAAGTACTAATTTGTTTGGGTGAGTAGTTACTTTAAGAAACTTACAGTAGAGTGCCGCCAAAATTTAATCAAGTCGTGAATGTCCGTTGAAGGCGCCAGGAGCATAAAGTCGCGCCACTCGTTAAAGCTAATGTTCAGGCTCCCGTCTTTATCCATTCTGCAAGATATTCAACAAGTTATAATTGGTGTACAATAACTTTAGAGATATAACCAACCTGGTGAGTAGATTCCTAGCCTCGTCCAAGTCAATTTCCAGGCCCAGGTCCTTGAAAGCGGAAATCAGCTCCTCCAAGTCCACTTTGCCTGCAAAAACTTTCGTATTTAATCTTTGCTGATTAAAATTAGGCGAAAACGCACCATCACGGTTTTTATCTAGGTGCGAGAACTGCAAAACCAAGTTCTTCTCATGCTCCCGCACGTAATGCAAGAACTCAGCGAAGCCCACGTTGCCACTTTGATCTTTGTCCGACTGCTGAAGGAATTTCTGTAACGGAAAATGCGAATGGAATATAATTGAATGGTTTTTTTTTTTACCGGAAAATCACAATCGCGGAATATTACTGGAAATTACTGCCACACAGTCGCGAGCAGCGCGCATAATGAGACTCTGACTTGAGTATCGACCTGAATAATTAAAACAAATCAATTTCCCGTATCAAGAGGGCTTCACCCGCGGAAACCTTATAAATCTCCACAGTCGTCTGCACATTAACCCTCTGTGTACCAACTAATCCATTTCTGATTGCTCGTCAAATACTTGTTGCATGTAATTTCACTATCTGATGGCTGATTCCCAATATAAGTAATTTGCTAATAGAATTAGAGTTTCCATTTCGTGAGTTAAACTAATCATAAAAGCGTGAAAAAGTCCCAATTTTTTTCGTCTAGGAATTTTCCTTTAATTTTCTAGATTAAGGGGTAGTCTTTGAGCAGCTACCAATAACAAAAACATAATCTGCTAGTCGAACAATACATTTCTATAGGCAAGAAAAACTGAATTGTTTAAAAATAGACCATTCTGTTTTCATGTACCTCTTTTGGCAAGTCATTATTCTCTCGACTTAATGAGCCATTTTTGGCAAGCTTTAGATGACACATAGATATGGAGGGTTAAGGCAACCAGGGTCAGCAGTCGTGCCAAATTGTTTGCCCAGATCGGGTCATTCTAATAATGTACGTGGTATAAATTAAGATTCCCAGATACGGTTGGCCGTCAAGGCCGCATATTATTGATCTCTGGCGTTCGCTGTTTTCAAAAGAACAGCGCAGCAAAGGCGCTGCAGCTCCCAGCGCGAATCGCGAGCCCCGGGCACATGTGGCCAACCTATGTGAATGTAGGCATCCAACCCTTTCCCTGCTCACCTCCGCGTAGACGCTCGAGAGGCCGAACTCGTGCAGGGCCGCCGACAGGTCGTGGATGTCGATCCGTCCGTCTCCGTCGCGGTCCAGCTTGTTGAAGATCTTCTCCAGCCGCTCCTCGTCCTCGATGGGGATCTCCGTGGGCAGGATAGGGCCGGGGTTGGAGTTGGCGACCATGTTCTGGGGTCGCATGTCGTAGGGCATGGTGGCGAGGTGCGCATGCTGCAGGCTGAAGTTGTGGCCGTGCTCATAGCTGGTGGCTTGTGCTGGGGTGCGGGATGAGTAGGTGGCCTGCGCCTGCTGGGCGTAGTTGAAGCTCAAGTCGACGTCGATGCGCTGCTCCTGATCCTGCGCCTTTTGATCCTTGTGATCCTCCTGCTGTTGCTGCTCCTGCTGCTTGCTTACTGCTAGGGATGCGCTGTGTTCGATTCCAACTTGCTTTCTGACCATTCTCCACACTCGTGCTTACTGTTTACCTCGAGTTTGTTAACGGCACCTGAAGGATCTCTCTGGGATTGCTCTGATTCTCGGGGGGATTACGTGTGGGGGAAACTGCTGGGCTGGGGCTGCTTCTAAGGCAGGCGCATTTTGGTCTTCTCTCTGGGGATTAACCTGGAAAAACAGTCGCCTGCAACGGGAGATTGTGTATTGTTTGAATTAGCCTAATGTTTACTTGTCTGGCCAAATGATAAATAAACAAGCGCTGCGGATCGAATTTCCGCGTGATGAAGTCATCTGGGATAAGTTATTTTCACTTGGGAGGTGCAAATTCTGGCACTTGCACATCCATTGATTTTCGCTGCTAATTTGAAGGCCAGCAGCGCATTTCCGGAAAACCTTGAAAACTCAGCAGCCCCACGCACACGCACATGTCTCCAAAGCGGAGAGGTGAGGTGAGGTGAGGTGTGGGGAAAAGGGAGAGCAGAAGGGAGAGTTTCCACAGCAACAAAACTCGAACTTTCTACTTGTAACCACAGCTTTAATGGCCAATTCTTCGTACTCTCACGCACTTTCTCGTGTCTTCTTTGCTTTATCTAATTTCCTTAAAGTTTCTCCAGCCAGGTGTGGCTCAAATTTCAACCGAAACGCTTACGAATTGTTGCCAATTTGGCAAAAATTGTTCTTCAGTAGATTTTCATACACACACACACACACACATGGGCATAGCACACGAATGGAATGTGGATATGCAAAAGAAAGCGATAAAATTTCAATTCTTATCCCACTATTTTAACACTAATTACCTACTGTTTGGGGCTGAAGGACTCACAACCTGGGTCTACGCTAATTCTTTGGGTTTATGTGTTGAAGCAAAAACATGCAGAACTCTTTGATTTTAAGCGAAATCGAGGTGGAGAAATATCGATGGCGCTATCGATGCTTCGATGGTTTTTATCTTTTTCAAACATCGACGGATGGTTGGCTGGCGTTAGTGTATTTTTGCTTACTTTCTTTTTCAGTATATTTGTTACAAATGCGGGCACACTTCTGGTTCTGCTCTACGTTTTATTAAGGGAACTCCCTATGCTGTTAAATTGCTACATTTTTATACCAATTTTATTAAAAAAACAAATTTTAAATACTGTTTTGTTGCTGAATTATATGAATTATTAAAATAACACAAAAAATTTAAGATATTGAGGGCACGACACAAACGGAACCAAACAAGGTTCACTTACAAGTTATATCCAAATATACTTTTTATAAATTTTTCGGAAGAATTTTTTACCCGTGACTTTAATTTAAAATTTTTTTCTTAATATTAAATTTTTGGTAATTTTTTTATTCAGAATTACACAAAATCAGTTTTGGCTTGCAATAGCTAAATAAACTGAACCGATTTAAAACTCTGATTCTCTAGCTTAATTTAAAATAAATTGCATTCAAAATTATAGCTATAATTACCTAATAGTTGTTCATAAGTTGCATTGCATTCCTATCTTCCAATACAACTAAATATTTTATGATAAAGATCATACAAATAATAATAAAACAAACCAGTACACTTGTTAACATAATATGTATTTTCTTATCTCGCATTCTTCAGAATCTGTTATATATTTTAAGCTAAGTAATTCGTTAAGTAGGTCTATACAAAATTGGTCTAAACTGTTGAAATGAATGGGAATAGTTGCACTTTATGTTTGAAGTTGGAGCAAGCTGGTAGTTTTGGAATACATATTCAGTTAATTACATTAAATGCGCGCACAACAGCTTCCGCCTTACATCAAGACACATAACAAGGGAAACAAAACGAACTGAATGGAATACAAAATACAATCGCTTGGGCTCGGTTCGGACTCTAGTTCATCAACAGGTCCCAGGCGTCGTCCTCGGCGGTGGCCTTGTTGCCCGAAGCAGCGGCTGCCGGCTTGGACTTGACATTTTTCACGTCCAGGTTGTCGAACCCCTCGCTTAGCTTCTGCGACGTGTCCTGCAGCTTCATGTTGCGGCGGGCCGTCGATCCGCCCGATGGAGCGTTTTGGTAGGAGGTCTCCGCACTCTGATAATTGGACGCCTCAAAGCCGGACCAATCGGCGTCGTGGGTGAGGCCTGCAGTAGCTGTGCCGCTGCTGGTGCTCAACTGATTGTGGTACGAGCTGGAGCTGGTCAGGTGCGTCTTGTTGTTGGCGTTCTCCTGCCAACCGCCCCAATCGCTGTCGCTCACACCGCTCTGCTGGCCCAGTCCACCAGTCAGGTTTCCGCCCACCGAGTTGGAGCGCTGGTAGGCGCTGTCCTCGAAGTTGGGATCGTTGTAGCCACCCTGCGGTGAGGAGATGTTGCTGCCAGCCAAGTTGTTCCAGCCTCGTTTTCCAATATCGGTTACCTGTGCGAAAACGTAAAGTTAAATAAGAATCCCAGGTGGAGAGCAGTGCTACAAGACACAGCCAGATATTCTCGCAACTACAAACCTTGAAGGCTACATCAGTGACACCGCTCTGAACGGAATCTAGCAAAGTTCCTTCTTTAATCTACAAACAAGCAAAGAAACAAAGAACACAGACGCAAATAAATTATACAAACAATAAATGAGACTAAACAAACAAGTTGACTAACTATAATGGCCTATTTTCACAGATTTTGTTTACTTTACAACTTAAGAACTCGAGAAAAATAGTATTTTATATCACAAAATATAATTTAAAGTAGGTAATTAAAAAAAGTAGCAACACATAACATAAACATAATATACGCAAATTATTATTAAAATACATTATAGCAATACTTAAAGAAATCAATGTGTACTTTACATGAATGACTATTTATAAAAATAGAAGTCAAGTCAAATCAAAATAAAGTTGAACAAAATCCGGAAATAAATGCTCACATTTTAAGTGACAAATAATGATAAACAAGACTAACCTTCGTTGAGGCCAAATTGACTGTGGTGACGGCCTTCTCCTTGGCTGTGTTGGCCAACTTGGAGGCGTTCGTCGAGAAGAGACTCCAGCCGGAGGCCAAAGTCGAAAGCGTCGAGTCAAGGATCTCCTGAGATTGCGTTTTCGGTGGTGGTTCACGTGTGAAACCGAAACCTGCATATTTTCCGCCCTGATTCGGTGGAACGTTCCTGAAATTAGCATTTTAGTACACAGATTGTTGACAATGGTTAAATATGTGGTGCCTACTCTGGCCTGGAGGCATTCTCCACTTGGCGTTTGCAAAAGAACTCCTCCTTCTGGTCCTTGAACTCCTGGGTTTGGTACTGCTGATAGCCTCCAGTTTCTCCGCCTCCCCCGTTTTGATAGCCTCCACTCGCACCGTAACCTGTTGCACTTGGCCGCGATTGAGAGTTGCTGGATGCACCTCCTCCTCCACCGCTGCCGACTCTGGTTTCCGCCTCCTTCTGGTCCCAGCTCTTGCCCTGGGCCAGAGTGGCGATCTTGTCCCGATAGAGGGCCGCCGCCTTGGAGTTGTATCTCTGGGTGATCGGTGCCCTTTCGTTCCAGTCTGCCTGATCCTCCAGGAACTCCCTAGCATTGCGATTGCCCCCCGCCTTCATTTTCTCCAGCTCGATGTCCTTCCACTTGTCCATGGTCACAGATCGCACGAAGGACAGGTGGACGCCCAGACTGCGGTGTTTCCCCGAGCACTCCAGGCAGATCCAGATGCCGTAAGTGACAGAAACCCACTGCGGATTGTGGGTGCCACACTCAAAGCATTTCTGTGGATTACAAACAAAGAAATCAGAAACACATATCACATATGTGAGAAGGATCAAACCTACAGAGTTCTCATCCTGGGGCTTCAGCTCCTGGAGCACTCTTCGCGTCCTGGGACTCGCCATAACAACTGGTTTTTACGTGTCCTACCCGTTCCTATGCGATTGCCCAACTCTCGATTTCAGTAGCGCAGCTGATATCAAGTTGCTAGTGAAACTTTTGCTGACGCTGGCGCTGATTTCGATGCAATCTTGGAGACGAGGCGGGGATTCAAGCTCCAACAGCCGCTTAAGAGCCTTTAAAGTCCACGGATTGCAACGGCCGCGTGGTCAAACACATTTAACAGAGTTTCTAATTAGTTGGGACAGCTTCGACGATCAGCAATAATGGCAAATTGGCAAAAAAAAATAGTTAAGCGTGTCCCCCTTGAAATTATTTTGCAGTGTGGCCGAAGGGCATCACTCGCGAAATATCGCTTCCAGTCTGCAGATGGCATATATCGATATATCGACATGTTTTTAGTGACTGGGCGGGTGATTTAAATATTTGATTTAGGACAAACGGAAATACATTGGAGCATTTTGAATCTAATTATTCTAAACAACTCTTATTTGAATGAGTCTGTCTGTTATCTAATGGTGTATTTGTTTTTAATATTTATTCTTTTTAAGTATGTAAATTTTAAATTAAAAATCAAAAAATTAAACTTACGTATACTATTAAATTTATACCTGGAAACCTAATAAAAAAAGTATTAATTTTAAGTGTTTATGTTTACATTTTTATTTAAATTATACATAAAACAGGAGTGGTGGTTTAACAACATAAACAGAAAAAAATAAAATTTTCTTCTACAACACTTTTTAGCTAATATTTTAATTAGCAACAATGGATCTAACTTGTACTATACCTACTTAAAACTCATAATCTGAATCAAAAATATTGTCGTTGATTTGTTTAACAAAAATCTATTTTTAACAACAAAAAATGTGAGAAATACAGTGTGAAACATAAGGCATTTGTATAAATAAGATCAAAATTTATTGCAGAAAATCTCCCTTCGCTCTCCGACAAATTCAATTAACCTGACTGAATTCCAGCGCCTTTGTTTTGAGCAGACGACTCCAACAAATTATACACTATCACGCTGATCTGATTTCCCGATCGGACTGATTCATGTGCCGACCGCTGGTGACGGGAGATGCAGCGCCAAAATCGCTGCGTCATCCCAAAAAAGTTAATAAAAACAGCGATTTATCACACTCCTAACAGTAATCAATCTCCTACCGATCGGTCGGTGGATTCGAATGTGGATTTGGGGCTTCGGATCCCGGGCAGGGGAAATTACTTACATGAACGACTTCAATGCAAACAGACCGCGCTTGGGAGGCCACCGGCTACGACAGGGAAGCCGGGAAATCCCAATTACGGGCTCAGGCGCCGCTCAAAATTTACCCCATTTCCCCAGCACTTTCCCCATTTTCCCCAGACCCAAAGGTAAGTGACCACACACGACCGCACATTATTCATTGCCCATGGATTAGCATATAATTATGCACAATATTTCTGCAGATCGGCTGCGGACCGCTGCCCACCGCTAATTCCCTTTCAATTTCCAAACTCGCGCATTTATTTAAGTCAGCGTCCGCGGTTTTAATTGGAGTCGCACGCCCAGAAGGGCGTGGCTGGATCGGAGGATAATTGCCGCGGCGACCGGAGGATGTGTTGAATTGAAAAGCCTGCCGGGTAATCCGATCGATCGATCGATTCCATTCGTGGTCCAGAGCTTGGTCCGAAACCCAGCTGAGTTACCACTCCTGCCGACCGCTAAGTGAGCCGGGCGTTCCTCGCTGGGCACTCGCTCGACGCTTTCAACAACTACTTGTCCCGCTGCTGGAGCAGATCCAATACACTCAAACCATTTTTGGAACACATGAAAAAATATAAACAAATAAAACTTAACGTTTGTTAGGCACTTTGTCCTTAAAAAATTTTACTTGGGTAAATTTAAAAAGCATTTATTAACTGTCTTAATAGTATAAGTATACTTAATGAAAACTTAACATTTGTTAGGCACTTTTTTTTTTATAATATATTTACTAGCAAAAATGTTACAGGCATCTTTTTTTTGTAATTTTAATACAAATTAAAATTTAATTAATAACGTATTATTTGGAATCTATAAAAAGATCCCGACAACAATGGTTGTTGTATGCGTATGTATTTTGTTTTTCATTCAGTTAACAGATAAGCTTCCAAATTTTACGATCAAATATTTGTTTGTGATAGGTCATACTCGTAGTCTAAGGAGATTTTTGTAGGGTTTTGTAAACTATTCTTATCTTAGTTTATTAGCTTTCTCTTAACAAAACAATACACATTTTTGTGAGCTTCCTAATTAACTCTAGTTTTAATAAAAATCTGTGTGTATACATTTGCGAAATAATATATTTGTTAGTCCCTTCAAATGATCTTTGTCTTATAGAACTTTTGTAAGTCTTAATTATTTGCAGTTCATTTTTGTACGACTTTTACCAATAAGCTATTTTAAGCTAAATACAAAATGAATTTAAGAAAAACCAAACCCTAATTAGGCACCATTTTTTTTCTTTAAACTCCATATTATCCATACTTGTTAAGGCAAATAAAGAATAAGTTAAATGTTGAAATATTTTGGCCATTAAACTGCCAAACTTGTACCTTGACAAAGCTCCATTTCTTTCCCTTAACTCCATTTAATCCATATTATTTTTTTGAATGTGTGATTCGCTGGTGGTCTTATCAGAAGCCGCTGTGCACTCCCCGATCTGCCAGAAATGGCATTGCTGCGCATCCATTATCGGCTCTGTCACTGCTCTTGCTCCGCTCTTGCCACGCCCCCAAAAGCGCCACTGGGCATTTTGCACTCCTCCTGGTCGTGGACGTGAACGTGGACGTGGACTTGGACTCCAATTCGGGCTTGAGTTTGGGTTGGGTCCTGAGTTATTGTGTGGATACGATCAAATTATAGGCTTAGGCTTGCATTAAACTCGCATAGACGTCGTCGGTTGGTTGGTTGGACCCCGGACCAAAGCAAAGGTTTCTGGAGAGGATGCGCATTTTATCATCGGAGCATCCGGTCCCTCCCATGGTTAAGTCCCCCCTTCCACGGACTTGCTGCCCCCTTTGCGGCTTGTCAACACGTGCAAAACAATGCTCGATTCGAATTCCCATTCCCATTCCAAGTCCCAATCCCAATCCCATTTCCATTTCCAATACCGTGCAAATGAATTTGAATTTATGCAAATGAGCAGACTGTTCGCACGCCGCAGCCACAAAGTCTGCGCAGGCACAGGTGATCTCCCTCTAAAATAAAATCGTTCGAAATTGCACCAATTAAGGGGAAATGTATGGGGAATGGGTATCAAGGGATCGAGGGGAGGGAATGCAGATTGGTCTGCATTTATCAGCGATATTAAAGCGTTAAGTGAATTACTTATTCTCCTGGTCGCAGCAATGCGTTACCTTTCATGTCCTGCTGTCGGGGATCTCCATCCTTCGAGGAGGAGCCCCTTCCCTTACCGCCAGTTGTCAGTGCTCCGATGTCGATGGCCGCGATCTTGCATGCGACAATTATATAGGCCCTGTGTGCTGTGCTGTCCTGTCCTGTGCGACGCCAGTTTGGCTCCCGCTCTCATGGCCAAAAGCGGCAACTCTCTCTCAACTCCAAGTGGGGGGGTCAGGAGTGGGTCTGGCTACCGGAGAAGCAAGGCTTATTCCTGGTCTCTGGCTCCTCGCCGCTGATCGATTCGGGCCCAATCGATCGGCAGCATCATGCAACCGCGCACAGCCTTCAGCTTCAGTTTCAACTCAAGATCCCATTCCAGTGGCTAGTCTTAGGGGGTTTCAGGAGGTTTAAATACGCCACATTTACGTTGTTATGACCCTTCGAAAATATTCTTTCTTAGTGAAAGTTGTATAGATTTTAAGTAAAAAATATTAAGAGATTTTTAATCAATTATCCTTGGAACAGTGCACATGTTCAATCATTGTGCCTTCAATAAATGTAAAATTATGTGGATTGTCCTTTTCAGACGTGGTACTGATCCTGATCATAATTTCATATCGATCCATTACATCTAAATATAAACGGAATAACTTGTGTATTTTTAAGTCCCCCAAAAAAAGTCGCCCCTGAACTCCAATCTTCAACCCAGTCCCAGCCCGAATGCTGCTCCTTAGCTTAACAAATCGTGCCAAATAACACAACATAATGACAACAAAGCAGACGACAGGGACAGCAGCGACCAGCGAGTCCGCAGACGTTGTCCACTTGGCTGCCTTTTTGGAGTTGAGAGTTGGGAGTTGGGAAATGGGAGTCGGAGTCGGAGTCCGAGTCCCCAGTCGGTGATTGCCACTTCAAGATTTTGCCACTCACACTAGCACAGCGTGGGGATGGCGAAAATTAAGAGATATTTATAATAAGCACGAAAACCACTTAATACTAACGCCTTTGGCAATTAACAGGTACAGGCAACAGAAAACGGCTGAATTTGCGGCAAGGATGCAACCGGGACTCTCGGATGATATGCAGCACAATTTTGGAGTCGGTGTTCCATTCACAGATACCTATACCTAGTGCAGATCGCGCACATTTCTCCTATTGAAAGCTTGAGCTACAATTGCCACAAAGGCAACCTCGGGGAAAAATAATATCACGCTGAAACTACTTCTTATATAAAATGCAATGAGGTTATAAATTGTAAGACATTCCAATAAAAAAAACAACAACATTCAAAAGAAGACTTCTGAGTTAAAAATATAATAGGTTATTTCAATTAAATATTAGTCCTTTAAGTTTCTTTCACAGTTATACCAAGTTAACAGCCTCTGTTGTGTTACGAATATATTACACAAAAAGTTGGTTATTGTGATAATTTTATAAGCTCTCCAAAATACTTCAATTTAATTTAGTTTATTTTTTTTTAAACATTAACTTTAGTTTCAAAAGTTTCTTTTTCCGGTAAAGGTTTCAAAACCTGTCAAGGTAAAACATCATTGTTTAGTGTATTAAAATAATTTATAGATTTGAAGATACATGCTAACGTTTTAATGGATATATATTAAATTTATATTCATCTTTTTGCAGTGAACCTCTGTTTTGTATGTCAATTTAATGGCGCCTCGATGACAACATAAATATTTTTCTGCTTACATACCCTTCATTGCAACCAGCCTATGTTAAATTGAATATAAATTGAATTTTTTCCGGTGTAGCCCTTTCTGGTGGCGCAATCCCTTTCTGACGACTCATCGAGAGCCGCAGGTAACCGGGATCCGCATGGAGATTCGGGGCTTTAATTGTTTCGCATTCTCTTGGCGTCAGGCGTCGTCTTTCTTTCATCACCGATCGACGCTGGAGTTGACGCCTTCGGTGGCTCATTACAATCAATAATGGATAGATGGTAAAATAGCGGCCAGGCCATAGTTCGATTGATTCTCACCGATCAGAGATCAACGATCAGCGATCAACGATCAACGATCAACGATCACCGATCAGTGAAATGAATAACTGTTTCGGGGGCTGCCCCCGTGGATCGGATCGGATCGGATTGGGATTGGATCGGGGAGATCTCTTGAGCGAACGATTATGGCAGTGGTTTTCTGATTTGACAGGCGTTAAATTAAAATTTAATTCGGCCATCTATATAATTATAGTGATCCATCCGAGCATACACATTGACGACAAAAACGAGGACGGCGACGAGTCCGCAGCGCATGTAATTAAAGCCACATTAATCACCCGGCTCCAGCAATGGATCCCCCGCCGATCCCCCTGATCCCCATCCCCTATCCACGATCCCCGATCCCAACTTCACCAGGTACTTGAGTCTTCTTCGAGTCTCTCTGAGCTCCTGCCTCTGTGTCTGCTTTTCACTTCGCTTTTGGTAGCCACCAAATTGTCAGATTTGTCCACTTGAGTTATTTTCGAAAAGTCTCTCCCCCGTTCCCCGTCCACCCCCCTTGGATGTCAGAGGGTGTCATCTTCTGAATTCCCAAACCAATTATACGAAACTCGTGAGAACTTATCGCACGCATGTCATCGTTCCGATTTTATTTGTACTCAGCACGCGGTTACTTTACAAACTGAATAAATTAAGTAAAAATTGCACTAAATTCTCGATTTAAAGCGATAGGAAAATGGTCACTCTGGGTCGTGCTCCACGTTAATTACCTCCTCCGGTTCCTGTTCCTGTTCCTGCTCCTGCTCCTCCACCTGATTGTGGCCCAGATTAACGGGAGTGTTGGTACCCATATACTTGGCTATGTACTGACGGGCGAAGCTGAGGGCAAAGGCAGCCGCCGAGGCCGAGGGCATGGTCATGGTCATGGGCATCGGCATGGCCAGAGGAAGAGCTCGGAAGGCACTGTGCTCACCGCCCATTGATAATGGAGCTGATGCTGTGGGTGAGGCAGTTGGCACCACTGGAGCTGGCTCTTCCACGTGGCTGTTGCTGCTGATGGTGCTGGTGTTGCTGCTGCCGGTGAGATGGTATCCCCCGGGATATGGCTGCTTCGGCTGGCCAGACTCTGCAGCTGGAGCTGGAGCTGGAACTGGATTGGCCACCGGATTGTTTACAGGAGTGGGTGACCTCGACCTCGATCTCGAGTCGCGCCGCTTGAGCAAGTTGACCCGCTGGTGGCGCCGCCATTTCGCTCGTCTGTTGGAAAACCAAACCTGGTTGATCAATCGGTGAAGAGACAATTTGTTAGTCGATAAAAAAAGAGCTTGGGATCGATGTGTGTCATCTCCGGAGTCGCTAGCTCCGAGTGGTTAGTAGGGTGTGGGTGTGGGTGTGGCTGGGAAGTTGGTATAAAAAACGAAGAGGACTCTCGACTCACCTGCACCCTGGCCTCGCTCAAGGCCGTTCGTCCTGCCAGTTTTTCGCGGGTGTTCACACATGGATAGTGCGACTTGTCAAACTCCTTCTCCAGCTCGTCTAGCTGCTCCGGACTGAAAGTGGTGCGGTTGCGCCGGAACTTTGGCTGGTCACTGTCCTGCGACTCACTGTCCTCGCCCTCAATGTCTGAAAAAAGTGTAAGAAGTAAATATCTGCTTAAGTATATTATCATAAAGTAAGCTTAAAAAGATATGTTCAAAAACATATTTCTCTTGAGCTTTATTAAAAAATAAAAGACATTTTCAAAAGCTATTGAAATATTTTACTATTTTGAAAAGAAATTAGATTAACATTTATTTTTCTTTAGCACTTAACATTTTGGATTGCACTGATTAAACAAATAGAAGGTTTATATTTATTTATTTTTTTATTAACCCTAAAATGCTTTATAAAAAACTTATTTTGTGAGTAGTTAAGTAATTCTGAAAATCTCACGCATTTAAGTATTGACAATTTGAATTCTGTATTTTTGGTAACAATTATCCCCAAGTGCTGTGTTTACATTAAAGTGTGTTTTGTTTTTATTTAGCTTTTTGTTAATTAAATTTGAAAGTGTTATTTTAATATGAAAAGAAAAAGAATTATTTTACTATATTTTTTGTGATCTTCTTTACCAATTCTTTTCTAAGTCATGTTTTAAGACGTACTATAATTTAGAGTGACATTCCAAAAAACCAAATCAAAGATCGCTTGACTCACCTATCATCCGATTGGCATCCGCGTCCGGAGAGCGGCTGTCCCTGCTCCCCGACTCCGACTCTGGTGAAAGGGCTGGCAACGAGAGACGACCACTTCCCGCACTGCTGTCTCCACAGGCGCTTCCGGTGTTGGTGTTGTTGCTGTTGCTGTGGGTGGTGTTGCTGTTGCTGCTGTTGGGATTTGAGCTGATGTTGCCCTCGCTCCCATAGCCGCTGCTGCCTCCACCTGGCTGCAGTGCACCACCTCCACTTCCACCAGCTCCAGAGGGCAAGGGCACAGCTCCCCACAGAGGATGATGAGCTGGCCACGTGGGGAAGCTGGTGTACGGATGTGGGTGGGCGGGGTGAATGGCATAGCCGTAACTCGCAGCCCGTGCAAACTCCGCTGCTGCCCTTTCCGCAGCTCGATTCCTCAGTATGCGGTTGATGCTGCTTACCGATGGAGCGGTGGCATTGGTGCAAACACCTAGGACAAATTTGAAGAAATTGCAGTTATTTATAGGTAATGAAGGTCATCTATATGATTTTTTAATCCCTTTTAAAATTTATATTTTCATAATTTAAATTGCTTTAAAACTACGTCACTGCTACCTATTTTCTAAAGTTATTCGGTTTTACCTTCTAAGTAAAAATAGTTGTAGTAGTGTAGTGTAGTAGTGTAGTGTAGTAGTAGTTGAATTTTAGTATTGAAATACGTTCTACAATGTACCTAACATATAATGTGTTTAAATCGCATTTTTTTAAGGAGCCCCTGGAACCTTTTATACTAGCTTTCATAAGTCTTATTTTAGAAATCTTATAAATCTCATAAATTTTATGTTTTAAGCCTTATCCCACAACATTTTTACAACACGATGGATATTTGATATGGATAAGATGTTAGACCATAATGGTATAACTTTACCAACAAGTTGATTATAATTTCTAAAGATAAACTTTAAACGAACTAAGACAGCACTGCTGTGGACATATGTGTGTACTTGTGTTCTTCGTTTGTCCACCGGATGCTGGGCATCATGACCTGCTGGTGACCCCACCGAAATGAGCTTAAGATTGACTGTAATGAGAGGACTGATTGGGATCTCCCTGTGTGTGTGTTCGTGCGTCTCATGCGAGAGATGGCTATCGGAAAGATTCATTGCACCGAGCGATGCGAACTGACCACCGTCCAGTGTCCAGTCTCCATCCACTGACCACTATCCACTGACCACTGACCACTGTCCACTGTCCACTGCCCACGAGCAACTGTCAACCGGGCAACCAGAAACCGTCAACTGGTTGCTGCCGACTGGACTACTTACTGCCTCCTATTCTGTCCGCTGCGATTATCTCGCCGCTTCAGAGGAGGGAGCCCAAAATGAGTGACACAAATGTGAGCACATTTACATATCAATCGGACTCGCAGCGGATGTTCATAAATTAGCCAATCGATAAATCTAAATCTGCCGCTGTGGAACAATATATCCTATCCTCCCGATTCTTACAACATTAAATGAGAGCCCTCGAGCCGGCGATCGGGGAGCGGATAAATCGGCAAGCATTCGCATTACGAGCACCATAAACACATCAATCCCAGTACCGATGCCCCATGCTGATGGCTGCTCCTTCAGTTCCTCCTGTCAATCCCAAAGAAGCTGGAGGAAACTTAAAAAGCCGGAGATGGAGATGCGCGTAAGCAGCAACTTGGAACCAAGTCCAGACGCTTGTCGCGACCGTTGTCATTTGTTGGGCAATTTCGCTTTCGGGGGTTCCCTGTCAGTTAATTAGCCCAGCTACTTGCATTGTGTCTCTCCCTACTCCAAGCTCCCTTCTCCAAGCTCCCTACTACCTACCCCCACTCCATAATCGAGGTCCTGCCCCATTGATCGGCATCTGCCCCTGGATGGACTCATTGTTCGCCTACCTTCGGTGATCAGTCGCTCGCGGATTTCCCACGCGAAGATCGTCGGGTTCTCGCGCTTGTACTGCTCGATCTTGGAGACCACAGTCGGGGTGGCCACCTTGGGCTTGGAGCCGCCAATTAGGCCTGGTGGTCGCAGGGTGCCTGCAGGATTGAGAAATTGTGGATTAGTAAGTTTACAACTCATATTGGCTTACACAAGCAATATCCCCAAAGTCACTTTATTTTTGGACACTTAAGTAATAGCCCTTTTGACCCTTTCAATAACACAGGGCAACAAAATCGAACTTTTTGAAAATTCCACGGATCATATGAACTTTTATAAAGAATTGGGTTCTCCATATTGGTTTATGCGACGAATAGAAAAGTCGCATGTTGACGACTCTCTTCCAAAATCGTTTTATTTTTCGCAGGATTATACACTTAAAACAATGCATTGGATCCCTGCTTGAATATTTGTCCATTCCGTTGGAATAAGTCGTCAAAGTTGAAACCTCATATTTTACTCAAGTTTTTGTAGATTCAAGGGCCTTTTAAAAATATACCTAAAATGGTAGAATTTTTTATTTTACCTAGATTTTGTAGCCCTATGTTCGCTTCAATTTTGATTTTTATTCCTATCGTGATAATATTTTATTGGAATTCTTATAGAAAGTAAATTTTTTTACTTATTTACTACTATATTTTCTCACCATTTTTGAAAAGTCATGGCATGCTTAGATGGTCCATTAGAAAAAATTTTTTGTAGCTCCAAAATAATATAAGCATGTGTGTTTAAGATTGCCTTGACTTTTCAAAAATTGGGAGAAAATATAGTAGTAGAAAAAGTAAAAAAAAAAGTACTCTTATTGCTATAAGAATTCCAATAAAATATTATCACGAATATGCACAAAAACCAAAATTGATCCGAACATAGGGCTACAAATTCTATGTAAAATAAAAAATTCTACCATTTTAGGTATATTTTTAACAGGCCGGTGAATGGGACAAAAACTTGACTTATACGAGAGATTTCAACTATGACGTCTTGTTCCAACGGAATGGACAAATATTCAAGCAGGGAATAATTTTTGTTCAGTGCAGTAGTGTCTTGAGTGTATAATCCAGCTAAAAATATCACGGTAACTTCTTTGGAATAGGCGACATAATTCAAAATGTCGTCCAACATGCTACTTTTCTATTCGTCGCTATACCGCGGAACCTATAGGTGATGGAAAATAATTTTGTATGGGACTTGGACTCAGGAGAACCCAATTGTCATGGAAAAGTGCAAATGATCCGTGGAATTTTTTTAGTGTTGCCCTGTGTAATCTTTCTTACTCCGTAAAAATATATCAAAATAAGGACAAACTATATTTTATACATAATTTAAATATTAAACCTTTTTGATATAAATGTATAACCTTCCAGGTACCTTTCTTTTAATACCTTGATTGAACATTAAGGTCAAAATTAATTTAAATGAAATACATACATAGGTATAAGTATTTTATTTCGAGAGCTAAGATAATATGTAATATATATAAGTTTAAAGTTTAAGTAAATTGTTACCAAATATACAATTTTGAATCTAAATTTTTCATAACTTATTTCAGTTATTAAATTTAAACAAATCGTATTACTTTTGGGACAGAGAAATCCATAAACAGGCTAACAATCTTAGTGATTTATGATAATTAAAAGCGATTGTTTTAGGAAGAAATTAGACCCCCATGGTTTTTGACAAATATCTTTTACTAAATAAAATATGTTTTGGGTTTGGGACCCAACCTAAAATCTATTCGGCTGAGGGCGTGTCTGTCCGGCTAGTATTTTAGTATACCCCATCCCAGTTGTGCAATCAATTTGGCTGTGTTCCTATGCCTCTGGGGCCTGGTATTGTGCGACTCGCATAATTTTCACATTGTTCAAAGCGACTCCCGTGCTCGTGTGGGCGTTTCGAACAGGTCAAAAGCCCTCCGGGCGCAGCGCAGTGCATTGTGTCCAGATACCAGATACCAGATATTTGCTACCTGCTACCTGTTGACTGACTGACTGCCTGCTCCGAGCCACTAACTAACTAGACAATTAAGCCAGCAGCCGGCATCCATTCAGCGGAGCGCTAATTTGAATATTTGACAACATCAGCGGCCTCAGCTCAGACTCAACTCGAAGTCGCAGTCAGAGTCACATAGTCCCATAGGCACAGATAGTCCCACAGAGGCACAAAGTCGGCTCAAATGATAATTCGTCGGAAGCAGTTGACAGGCGCGCGCGTTTATCTTGTAAATTGAGCGCTGTCGCTGAATTACACCCAGAGAAAATCCCAAAGATACGAGTATCTCATGAAATCGACGGATTAGCTGGCTCATGCGGACATGTCATTAATAATCTATTATCTTCTAGTTTTAATTAGCACAAAAATATATAGGTATGTGTGGAGTTTACTATACTTTTGTTGCAGTGCTGCCTTAAATTAATGAATGGGCACAAACGTACTTGTACATTTGTTTTCTAGCTTTTTGTGTGTGCAAAACGGAAATTATTTACACAATTTAAATTGACTAGAATGGGAATGAATTGCATCCACACAGATCGGATGGTGCGATTTGAAGTTACGCTAATGAATATTTGTGAATGGGCAGATTTATTTAGCGTAGCTTTTTCCTGACACACTAAACTAGCTATCACAAGCTGCTATAATGCAGTTATTTACATACTTAAATAGCACTTGACTGAATTACTGCATTAAATCAGTTTTGAATAACATTGGCTTGAGGCTAAAAGTCGTTTTCAACTAACTCTTTACCAGTATATCCCTATTCTAAGACAGGACTTAAATAATATGTACAACGCTCCTTAATGTAACTATTACTTTGACACTTTTGTACCTATAAACATTGCATTTGTTAAAGAGTTGGAGGAAGTTGTTGGTTATTTTCTGTAAAAGTAAGCCAACTTAAGGCCACAAAGGGGATATATTTTATTTATATATATTTAAAAAGAGTTACAAAACAATGACATAAAAAAAAAATTAGTTCTTTTACTGTAATATTTTTATTTATAATAACTATGCAACATTTATTTTCGCTTGCGTTGAATTAGTGTAGACTTTAAAATCGAATTCTGTATGTTTTTCAAAGATAAATCTTTTTTTTTTAATTATTTTTTTAAACTCATAAGTACTCCAAATTATTTGTTTCCTGCTCTAAATGTAAATTATCTTTCTGTTTAAATTATCGAGTTTGCAAGTCAGAAGGCTGCAAATTGAGAATGACATGCCCAAGATTCGGAATCACAGGTGGCAACAGGTGTGCGGCGGCTGGAGACTTCTTGAGGGGCAAGGAGGAGGCAGGGGCAGGAGGAGGTGGTGTCCAGGTGCAGGTGGGGGCGATGGCGATTGCCAATCGATTTGTCGTGTTTACGTGACCCCACAACGGAGCCGTGCAAATCGATTGGGACGCTTGGGGACACTTGGCGATTGCATTTGGGGCGCGTGTTTTGTGGTTCCGCGTTATGCCGCTGATTGCATTGGTCAGGGTGGTCTAGACCACGTTTGCCTATACTCTTCATTCCCCTCATCTGATCCCCAAACCCAAATCTGTCCCAATGACTTACCCAGCAGCTTGGAAACAGCTCCTTGTTGGGATAACATGTGCTGGGCCAGATCGTATCCCCTAATTCCAAAGCGGGAGAGCTCCAGTAGTCGGTGCTGGGAGGCCAAAGCGTTTAGGTTAGTCGCCGCCGCCGCCGCTGCAGCTCCCTGTCCCCCAGATGCATTGCCTCCGCAGAAGAGACCGCCCAACGCCGGAGCAGGGGGTGCTCCCTGGGTCAAGATGGGCGTGGAGGGGCTCAAGCTGTGCGGCTGGGCAAGAACTGTAAAATAAAGGGTACAAAAGTGATAAGTACACAGAAAAAAACAAGGTGGATTTTCAAAAAAAAATTATAAAATAAATTTATTTTAATTATTTAAAGTTGTGGGGCTTACAAAACTCTGAAATAATTATATTTGTCATATGAATTTCGTATTTTAAATATGTAGCAATCAAATAAGTTTAGAAACGCAACGTAAAATTTCAAAATTTTAAAGACTTATGAAAGTTATGACAAGCTTAAGTCATACCTTGATTAATATAAAATAAATAAACATGGTCTGTATATTTTTTTAAGACCTTCTGCTTTGAGATTAGCTTAACTATTAAAAGTTTGGAAGTTTCCTCATATGTTTTGGCTAGCATTACAAATCCAAACAAGAGTAGATAGACAAACATTTTAAATTCTACTGAATTCAAAAACATATTTTACGCCTATTTTACCTCAAAGTCTTTAGTTTTAAATTTTTTATAACACATATTCGTCTGAGTGTAGAGGCGCAAAATCATTAAACGTCAATTGGAATTTAAACGAAGCTGTTGCCGGCATTCCGCGCGTGACACAGAAACACCAAGAAATTTGTAGCCCGATCATCGACTGAGGCCTCCAGGATTTGGAGGGGGACTGGGACAATGAGATGGCTGGACAAATTTCGGTGTGTTTTTGATCGACGACGTCAAAGTCAGAGTCAAAGTCGAGTCCAGAGCCAATGGTCCAGGTCCAGTGACGTCCGTCCAGTGGCGGAAGTGTCAACGTTTATGGGCATAATGGACGCGGTGTGGTCCATTACCGCTGACACTGACTGCTGATTCCAGTCGGAATTTATGAAATTCTCGGTGGCAATTTGTTGGAGCTGGAATCGGAATCGGAATCGGGAGATCGCTTGTCAGAGTGGAGGCAGCAATTGGCCATTCCTCGGATGTAGAAGCTTTTATGTTCATTTTGACATTTTATCTGATCGCGAGAACTGCACACATTTTAACACCTCTTTTTTGGAGTGATCGGGCTCCGTGTGTGGCGACGGCATGCCAGCGGGTTTTTAGTATGCTCTTCAATCGGGAATCAGCAATCGGGGATCTCCTCTAGCTTCAGCTCCATCTCCAGCTCCTTCTTCTCGGCTAATTAAACTCCATGCAGATGGGACCGGGCTTACTCCATTTAAGAGTGGCTGCGGCAATTTGCTGCACTCGCATGTTGCGCCAATTGTTGTGGCCGCGGTTATGGCCATGCTTGATTTATGCCGCCGCAACAGCCGGCCAACTTGGATGTCAACAGAGCTCAGTGCCTCCGGATTGTCCCAGTTCCAGTCTCAGTCTCAGCCTCAGTCCCATTCCCATTTCCAGTCTCAGTCCAGATTCTATGTTAAAGTCGGAGCGGGATCGACCGATGATTTACTACGCAATGCGACAGCTCCGACTGCCCCGCGATGCGCCTCAGTCAATTGCAAAAGCGGCTTAAAATCGCTGGAACCACAACCCAAACCCGAACCCTTTACCCTGCCCCTCGGTTTTCTATACACTGACAAAAAACTTCACCAGGGTTAATTGTTCTGTTTTTGTTTGTGGTAATACCAACTCATTTAAAAGGTGTGCATGATTATTTTCTAGTATCAAATTTATTAAAAATGTATTTTTTTCTAAATAGAACTTTTTCATATTCCGACATCAAAAAACAATTTTTAAAGGCTAGCAGAATTATGTTACCTCAAAAGTCCTTATTAAATAAAATTTTAAATTTGTAGAGATATAAAAGTCTGCCCAGTATATCTTTTTTCACAAGTCAATAAACTGAGGGTTGCAAATTAAAACCGGAAAAAACCAAACTAAATTTATGATAAACCAAAATACTGAATAAAATCCTTCTCATAAAATTACTTTAAATTTTTATTCCTAATTAACTAAAGGATTTAATAGTTTATATTTTACATCAATTTGTAGTTTTTTAGAATTTACCAAAATGTTATGTAAATCCAAATAACAAAACTGTAAGTTTCAAATTCCTAAAAAAATAACAATAAGTAGGTATTCAAATTTCTATACATATAACTTTGTTATTTTTTCCCCCTCTGTACACACTTTCACGTCACCGTGAGACTTATAACAAGAAGCGATGCCGATCGGGCTTGGACTCGGAGCTCGGAGCGGAGAGCTACAGCTCGAACTGGGGATCGCAGCTCGCCACAAGTGATGATCGCCTCGGAATTCAATTGATAGTTTGATTTATTGCTACCGGTAACTTTTTGCCGCTGCTGCCCCTTTCCCAGGCACTGCATATAAATTAAAGTTGCTCGCTTTTTATGTGGCTCCTCAACGCATCCTCGTCCCCATCCCCATCCCGATCCTCCACCACATCCCCAATCCCCTTCAGTTAGTGCTCGCTGATCTTGTTTGTCGCGCGCAGCGCATTACTCGTCCTCTAAAGCTTCTGGTTTTTACTGCCTGTGCGCATTACTGCGATCTTCGCACATTTTCCTAAGATGCAAGAATTTTGCTGCGGGGAGATGTACTCTTACATAAGTCGCTCTAATTTTATGCCATCTTTTATTGGTTTTTTTTTCTACGGTCTTGGATTAAAGTTTACTATTTAATTGTGGCTAACCAGCGGGGTATAAATATGCATATGGCGGTAAAATAACTTGAACACAAAGACTATTCTAATTTTGCTTCAATAAATAAGAAGCTATTTTTCTTCAACTTAATGTGAAAAAAAATTACTTTCAATGGATTTTATGTTTTCTGATATATGTCATTTCCTTATCACTTTTTAAGGTTTTACTTTAAGTTATGGAATGACTTTTTAATAATAAACAATAATATTTTATAGAACTGTAGTAGCGATAAATGCGTATACGTAATATCGCGTATGCTTCGTGCATCTAAGTTGAATCATCATTTAAAGTTGCTCGAATTTTGAATGTATATTGTACGATATAAAAAGAGTAGATACAAATTTATTTCAAAAAACGTTAAAATAAGCTCTATTTATTAAGAAAAATTAGACTGAAAAATTATAGAATCAAGTGCTTAAAGTAATTTTTAATTTTTTACTAACCACTGCGAAGGTGACACACTTAGGTTGGAAGTAATAAAATGACTGTTGCCTTTTGCAGAGGCTTTAAAAAGACCAAACAAGTCATGAAATGATAACCCCAGTTCCTTAGCCGGCAGAAGCACCAACTAGGGTGACACACATAATCATATACGTTGCGCAAGGAGTTGGGACCATGTGCATTCTGAACTGAACCAAACTGAACCGAAGCGATCCGAGCCAAACTGAGGCACTCTTCAAAATCATTGTGCACACCTTTTATACGCTTGGCTTTCTAAGAATAATGCGAATACACGCACCACGTAACCCGAGAGCCCTAAGTATGGTTTCTGCCCTATGCTTAAACTTCAATGTATGCCATGTACCCATGTATATCGCCTCCGTCTCCTTGTGCCCCTGGGTCTCCTCAGTCTTCGTCTCCGTCTCCGGTTGGTGTCTCTTTTCTCCTCTCTCTCTCTCTTTACCTCTCTGGGGCTCTGGGGTTCTTTTTATAATTATTTATTTATTGTGCAACTTCCAACACCTTCTAGAGACAAGTCAAAGCTTTGGTCGCCTTGCCCCCTCCCGGTCCCCTCCTCCACTTTCCATCCGGGACACTGTGTGTATCTTGCAGATACACTCGATGGCCGCCGACGTGAACTAATTTTATTTGACAACCCATACTTGTGCAAAACAAATTGCCACTGATGTGCGAAAGACCAAAACAGTTGCCACAGTTGTGTGCTGTGTGTTGTCTGTTGCTGCTGCTGCTGCTGCAGTGGTGTTGCCGCTGCGTTGCTGTTGTGAAATTTCCAAATCATTGCACTCCTCCAGCAGGCATTTGACTAGTGCCACCAGTTTCTTGTGGCTGGCTTTTGTTTTAAACAGTTTCGGGCCCCCGATTCCGATATCCCTGTCAGTTCACGGAATTCGCCCGAATCTTGCGGCTCACATGGAGCGTGCAGCAGCAGCAGCAGCGGCAGCAGCAACAGCAATAACAGCGACGATATCAGCAGCAACATCAGCGGTTTTAGCAGCAACATTAGTAGCAAAATTAGTGACTACAGAAGCAATGTTGGTAGCTATAACAGCAAAAAATAAAGCAAACTAGACGAGTGCACAAATAAAAACCATATGTACATTTTTGACTTTATGAGAGTTGTGCTCTTGTGTATTTTGCCTAATAAAATAATGACTTTTTCGGTACGGTTTTGAAACAAATATTTAACACACCTAATTGTGTAAAGAAGTGCGTTTGATTCCATCAAGCTGAGGACAAATAATTTCGGTATTTTTTAATAGAAATTTTAAAATCCTTTACAAAGCAAATTAAAACCGTTTACCTTTCATACCTTAAACTTTCTTAAAAAGAAGTCCTAAAAAATAAAATTGTTTTTTTGTGGCAACGAAAATAACAAAAATAAGTGAAATCAATTTAATAACTTAATTTTGTATCGTAAAAAACGGTGATTTTATCTGTATTTTTCAATAAAAATGAGGGACTTTTATCTAATTTGTTGAAAAATACCAATGAGATTATTTTGTTAAAGCACAAACGACAAGTTAATTTACTAGACTGTGGATGATGATCTGTTTCTCAGGTTGAACCCAAATAAAGGTAATTTTTTTGTACCACTCACCTGTGGGCGCTGCCGTGGGCGAAACGGGCGTCATTGCCGACGGCTGGTTGACGTTGACGCCTCCGGCGGAGCTGCCCAGCAGCTGCAGATGCGACGGCAATGGCACTGCGGCCATGGGCATGATTGCTACTCCTGCCGGGGATTCACCGCTCCCGGAAGGCGTTCTTGATATTTTAGTGGTTGTGGTGGTTGTCCTTGTGGGGCCGGGGGATGTGGTGGTTGTTGCCATGCCACGCTTCCAAATTGTAAGACCAGCTGACAACAAGATGGATTAACTTTTGGGCATTTTATTGGCCCTGTTTAACCGACGGTGGTTTTTGATTTTTAAGGGTTTTCGTATTTTTGCTCGCCACTCGAGAACGCGAACCGGAACCGACGCTGCTGCCGCTCGCTTCTGTTGCTGCCGCTTGTGTTGTATGTTGCTGGTGTTGCTGCTGTTGCTGCTGCTGCTGTGTGTTGTTGCTGCTCGCCGCTCGCTGACTCGACGCGCACCGCACTCGCACTCGCACTCACACTCAGCTCAACTCAACGCCCGCCGACTCGCTGAATGAGACTGAACTGGAACTGAGTCGAGCGACGATATCTCACTTGGCTGGAATGGACTGGGCTAGAGCGGAGCGGAGCGGAGCTAAAAGGCTAAAAAGCTGGATCGCGTTGCTGCTGCATTCTGGTTTGCCTGTGGTTGTGGTCGGTTCACCACTGAGCATTCACGGGGATACGAGTGTGAGCATGTGTGTGCGTTTGAGCGTCGCCCCATTGAGCGCTTCACTGTGGAAATGAGAGGCAACCAAAAAAATAAAAAATAATGTAAAAAAAAGACGAGGAAACCAAAAACCCAAACCCAAACCAAAAACAGTTGTAAAAGTTCAATAATTAATTACTCGGGGGGCATTCGATTTCAATGCATTGTTTATCAAACTTTCAGGCTAGACCTGCGCTACCAGTTGCTTTCGAGCTTTTAATTGACGACCGATTTTGTTTGGTAATATATATGCATGTATGTATGTTTGTATGTACGTGTCTGTGAGTGGGAAAAGTTTTTATTTTATTGTAGTGCCGACACCACGAAATGGCTGTCAATCATCGATCACTAAACCAAAAAGGCGCACTTGGGAGCAGAAAAGTTTGGCTTTAGAAATTTAGATGGTGTTTGTTATGGTTTATGTAAACATATTGAAATATTGAAAAAATGGGATAAAATAATGTTTGTTAGACCAATAGAAAAAAAAATAATATTGATTTAAGACGAGTGCTTTTATGAATATTGCAGAACGTAATAATAGAAACACTTTCTTATGTTAATTAATAAATTTTTTTTTATAAAGCTTTATTACCTTGTCAAAAAGTATCTACCTTGAATATTTTTATGCTAGCGAAATTTGTTTGAGTCAAACTTGTTATAATTATTAAACATTAACATATTTTTATCAATTCTAAGCCCACGTTCAGTTTATAGTGTAATTAAATACTCTTTTAGTTTCGTGGTGGAAATTAAATGTAAAATTTTGCAATTAAAGATACATTTTTTTTAATTTAGTTTGATTTATTACCTCATATTTATATTATAATTAAATTAAAATTTTAAGGAAATACAATGCAGGTCTTTATACTTTTAATCTATAGTTAAGATTTGACATAGTAAAAGGTAATGTTTTTTTCGCAAAATATTAAATTTTTAATTATTTTCCTACTTTTAATAAATGTTTTAATAGTCCTTTGAAAATGTGTGCAAAAAACTGTTCTCTATTCGAAAAGCGCTTTGTTAGGTGTTCCCTTTCACTTCGTAGTCAACCTTTACTTTGTCATAATTTTTTGCCGTGATCCAGTTTTTACTCCGTAACTCCTGCTCTTTACAATCCTTCGCACAAGACAGGGACTTACCGCACAAAAAACGCATTACACGGGACATTGGCGGACATTGGTGACTCGGCCGGACGGAAAACCAATGAATCCGCGTTGGAAGCGACTCCACTCGTTTTGGCCAACAACTAAGCGAGGTAAGGGCTAAGGGGTGAGGTGAATGGTGAGTGGTGAGTGTGAGCAGCGGCGTAACCGATTAGCGGCAGCCACTCAAGAGCGAGAGGGAGACACAAAACCTGCGCACCAGGAGCGACAAAGAGAGAGAGGGAGAGAGAAGGAGCCAATGCAATTGCAGTGGAGTGACAGGAGCGGCATGAAGTGAAGATGGGTCGGCTAATTGATTTATTTCGCCCACTGTGTTCCCCTTTCATTCCCACTTGGGCGCTGGTTGGCTGCTTGAATTACAGAAATCAGGAGCCATGTAATGGCCGCCGCGTATTAACTGTACTTGTTTGTGAGTGTGTGTGTTTTTTAAATATGTAATTCCCCACTGCAGGTGTTGCAATGCAACTCCCCATCGCTGCCTCTCTCCCCTCTTGGGGGTGTGACACAGGGGCGAAGTGCAGCCAACCTCCCACACTGATAATGGAAAATAATCAATTTTAATGGGCTATAATTTGCCAGCGCAAAATAACAATGATTCACAGATTGAAAGGCAGAACTTTGGCCATTCAAAAGGCCAGCGCACAAACACGCAAAGAACTTTTCGAAACAGGCACATTAATTTATTTATGTTGATCAAAGACTAAGCAAAAGTTGCTTCCACTAAAAAATATTTATATATCACCAACGAGAGAGAGAGAGAGATAGGGGGGTGGGAGAGTGAGCGGGGCATACATGCGCGTTGAGTTCAGCTCACCTTACATAATTTGAGCCAAACTCAAACCAGCTGGCAAATTGAGTGAGAGCGAGTGAGAGGCGGGCCTGAGAGCAGGCTTGCAGTTGCGCACTGTCCCCTATAACTGTCCCGTTTTCTCTCAGGTAAATCTCAAGTCCAGGCAACAACCAATGAGAGTGGTCGCAGCGAACTCAAAGAAAGCCAACGACCCAGAGGTGGAGGGAGGGGGCCTTTCTTGGGGTCCCACTCGGATGTTCGGGGGAATTGTAATTGGAACTGAAATTGACTCGGGATGCCGCTACCCCCCCTTCTGATTGATTTCGGCCTGCATGATTGATTAGATTAATAACGCGGCTAATTAAACATTTATCACTGTATCTAACGAACCGACCGGAGCGGGCTCAAATTAACCCTCGAAAAGTAACACAAATTATGTCTGCTGCTACATACAGTCCAACATCAATAACTGAAACTTTTGGAAGACATGTGCCATGTGATTAACTAGTTAATATAAGCATTTTTAATTCAGCAGGAATATTTCTACGATTTAGAAAAAAAAGTTAAACTTATAGTTTTTCAACTGTAGCTTTTATTTTACCTAATTTGTTTGCAATTTTTTTTTAAACTGTAAACTTTATTTAAATAAATTTATTTTTTTTAAGTTTAAAATTTAATTTCAGTCAAATTTTCTTTTAATCTAATGACGTTGTCGGTTCAAAGCCATTTCTTCTTATCTTCCCAGTTTCAACGTTTTAAATCTATTGTAAACTTTGAATATAAGAAAAAATAAGCACAATACACTCACAATAACCAACAAATTTAATAACTGTAGCCTATTTTCAAGCTTCATAACTTAAGTGTTGACTCCTACTCTTTATAGATATTTGGAGTGTTTTGTTAATCAAAAGCTTTTTTAATTTAAGCTAGTTTAAAATTGTACAATACTTAGTTCCTTGGCCATTTTCCTTGAAGTAACCTCTGTACCTCTTAAGAAAATATGTTTGACTGGGTGTTGATTTTCAGGCAAGAATTAAAATTTCTTTAAATTATTTATATAATTTATTCAAGTTAGGAAAGTTTGACTGTGTGCCTGCTTCTAATTGCGTTTCGTGATAGTTTTTCGGGGATGGGATGGGCGCATTAATTATGGCCGCCTTGGCCTAACGCCTGTCGGCCGCCATTATTTCGGTAGCAGCAAAGTGGCCAAGTTCCAGCCAGATAGCGATCTAGTATCTACATCCAAACCCGAACTTACAGCCAAAACCAGCCAAAGGGCCAAGCCCTGTGTGCCGTGCATATTTGTGGTAGCCACGCTTCCTGTTTTTGTTTGCTCGCCCGTCCACTGTCCGTTGTCCGTTGTCTGTCCGCTGTCCGCTGTCCGGCTGAAAATATTCCAAACAATGTAGACAAGAAGTGCTCAGGCCGGGCGGAGTTTTTGTGGCCGTGGTTAGCGACGCGGTGGTGTTTACCCACATGTAGGCATATGCATATGCTGATTTCCACCGAGGCGGGGGCTTCAGTTTTTCAGTTTCTGGGGGGGAATGGGTGTGGACCTGGCCGACTTGGTGAACCGTGAAAAAAACGCTGGGGTAAAATTCTCCTCCAGCACAACACAGAATAGGAATTTCGTAATGTTAACAAACAAATAGAAAATAGCTTTCATGCACAGCCCTGTAGCTTCCTCCCAGAAAGACAGTCAGCAGGCACTTTTTGTTTAAGGGACTTTACACCGAAGGAAAAATATTACTACAAAATTAATTTACCCATAAAACTATATGATTGTGACGGAAATCTACACCATATTTTTCGGTGAAGATTATACTACATTTTTGTATGGCTGTTATAACAACATAAACTATAATTTATTTAAATGGGTTTGAGGGTTTTTAAACGCTTTATATAAGTTTCACTTGTAGCTATCTGGCTGGCTGGCTGGCTGGCTGGCTGGCTGGCTGGCTGGCTGGCTGGCTGGCTGTCTGGCTGCGTAACACTTTTTGGTTTGCATGCAGGCCTGCCAACTTGTTTTTTTTACCGATAATTTATCGATATCTATAAAAGAGCGCGCTCTTTTAAACCGGAAAGCGTTTCTTTTAGTTTTTTAAAACTATTAATATTATTTCAAACAAATTTAAAAGGTTTTGAATAACAGTTTATAGGGGTTTGTTCAAACAACAATTTGTTAATATTTAAAAGGCTCTGAAAATTATGCATTACATTTTTCAAAATGTTTTGTGATGTCAAATAAACTTTTTTTTCTACTCGACAAATACATAAAACATTTTTTTTACTAAATTCATTCCTTACTCCCTGAGTTTGGACGAGTTATTGTTCCTTTAGCCAAGGCAATAAAAACTTTAAATGGTATAATTCTAGTTTTTCTCAGCGTAAGACCTTATTTCTGGGACCCAAAACCAGCGGAAATATGCTCAAGTTTCTGTTTTTGTTGGTCGGAAATGTTTAGCGCTTGCTCAGAATGATTAAAGTGTCGCTTTTTGTCTGGCTCCAGTTGCTTTTTCCCCATTTGCATATAAATGTTCCTCAAATATTGCTGACTAATGCGAAAGCGAACAAATCTACGTACTCCATTGTAGGTTAAATTGCAAAGACTTCCTGATTCTTCTCAAAAGTTGTTGTAAGCGCGAAATTGATTTGGATACGCCATTAACATTTACAATTACAATTGTTAGAAGATTTTATGGAGGTTCTTCAAAAGTCGTATACATTTTCTTTGCCGTTATTAAATGGGCTGATAAAAACATATATATTTGGTATGCTTTATGTTAAAATGACCTTCACTTACTTTTCCTTACATTTGCTTGATTGACTATAATTTAAGCAAGCATAAATAAAAACAGTATGTAACAGTATTTTATAAACAATACACAATAATAAAGTGAGCACTTTATTTAATAAAATGTGTATGTCTTATTTGTTTAAAAGGCACTTTCTCATATTTTTAATTTTTAATTTTTGTTTTTTTAGGAGTTAACAATAAATGTAACATTTATATATTATTTGTTAACGGACGTAGATTTTCTAAAAATATAATACTTTTGAATACTTTTTAAATAATTAAATCTAACAGTGATATAAAACAATGATTTTATATATTCATATTTTGTAAAATATGATACAAAGCTTGTGTAATAATCCTTCAGCCTTAATCCCTTTCTTGGGTCCGTCACTCAAATTTAGATACCGAAACTGGCGGGCTGCTGACTGAGTCATGTGAATCAATACATATCACGGCGAGCACGCACCACTCGGCCGGCGGAATGTAATGATTAACTTTTCGCAGTTGCTAAATTAAGTGAGTTTTTACTGCGGATGGGATGGAATCAGGGGGCTATGAGGAGCTAAGTATAAGAGGAGTGTCGCAGTGGCGGCTCCTGGTGCATCATCGACAAGAGTAAATTTGCAGTTGGTCAGCAGCCGAGGAGTGAGACCAAGGGGACTGCAGGGGGATCGCATTGCGTGTCTGCGACTGGGGCCAGAAATGATTTCCACATACCACAGCAGTTAAAGCCCTTAAGTCAGGGAGAAAATCCAATTAAATTCGGTAGCGAAAGAAATAAGTCTGAACTGTCGGCAAAATGATTCTACATACACGTATTTGCGTCAACATTGATTTTGCAGAAACAGAAACATCCAAACAGGGACTCCAAGGAGCGGGGCAGGTGCGGGCTAAGCGGATCGGATCCAAGACAAAGACGGACAGAATGTAGTTCATGTGCATGGCGATGGCGTGATTGAGGACGAATTCGAGGACAGCGGCAGCAGCAACATCAGCAACTGCAGCAGCAGCAGCAGCGGTAGCAGTAGCAACATCAGCAGCGGTAGCAACAGCAACATTACCAACGGGAGCTATAATGCACATAGAATAATATTTAACTACAATTGGGTGAAATTCTATACCCTTTCTTTCCGAATTAATATTTTAAAATAATTTATAATTAGTTTTAAAACCTTTTAAAACCATATAAACAAAGAAGAATGAATTTCGAAAATGCACTTAATATAAAATGCATTTTTTAAGGTTTTTAAGAGGCAAAGATTATTTCTTTCAGTAGGAAATGTATCATTTACCATTTATCAACCCATATTTTTCGATTAGCAATAACAATTTTTTATTTTTCAATTAGTTTATTTAAATCTTAAACAATTAAGTAGTAATTAAAAACGATAAAGAAATCATTGTTATAATTATTATTAAGTTTAATCTAAGGAAAACAATGATTTTTTATTTATTTACAATTACTACCTAAATTTAAGTGTTATTTTTGGTGTTTTATCAAAGTTAAGATATTGAATTTTGAATTTTTTTTCTGTGCAACATCAAGAACAAAAGCGACATTAGCCACATCAAGCTGCAACTTCTGTTTGTGGTGCAGTTTGTGAGGCGTGATGTGAGTTAAAGCGTCTGCCTGGACTTGGATTGGATGGGATTGACTCTCGGTTTGAGTTTGAGTTGAGACAAAGTCCGGACTCCGGACCGCAAAACCGTCCAAAAGTTGCGTGCCCATAGGTCTTCTGTGTAATTGCGCAACAATTGTCAGGAGAGGCTTCACCCAACTCCACACTGCCCCTCAAATCCAAGTGCACTCCTGTCCTGAATTACCCTTCTTAAGTAGCAGTTGGCGCTGGCCCCGCAGTCACCGCTTTTAAGGGCAGAAACCGCAATCAAGACACGGACACGTCATGGGGCCAAAAAACTACAGCAAAAACATATAGCTCCTCCAGCTAAGGCGACTACCGACTACTACCTTCGTGTCTGCGTCAAACTTGCGGAAATCTGATTTTAAAATTATTAACAACATGCAATGGCTAAATAGTTTTGCATTCGATAACAAAAGCCGCTCCTCCAGAGCCAGGTTTTTGAGCATGTTCAATCTCTGCTCTGTGGACTACTCCACGAAAAAATCCAAAGGAAAAGAGGGTAAAAATTCGTATGTTTAGTGACCGCATCATATAATTCACGAATTCAAATTCAAACTATCGAATGGCTAGCGAACCGTTATAGGGTTAATTAAATGCAGATCCAGTAGCTCCCGTTTCCACGCCAGTTTCTCCATGCAACGAGCTCTAAGCTCTAAGCTCCACTGCAGCTGCAATTAGAAGTTGCACAAAAAGCGCAATAGGAAAAACCAGGGGGAAAACGAAAATGAAAAACATGGAAAACAAAATGGCGATAACTACGGCAATTTGCATATAAATGGACGTAGAAACGTCTTTAGTCACCCGAATCTTGAGCAAACCATAGGAGCGATTAACATTGTTGTCCAGACCGCCTGACAAGAGGGGGCTTGGGGGCGTGGGAGGCACAGGCGCCGCAGGGGGGTGCGACAACAGCAACCAGCAACAGCAACACAGCAACCAAGCCAAGTGCAGTGGCAACAGCAACATCAGCAACCCACGGAAAGCGCAACAAAATGGCGGAACAGCCGTCAGAGCGTGGCACCAACAACCAACACCGACCCGAACTCGTAACCCTCGTACTCCTCCTCCCCCGAATCCCACTTTCCACCCAACACCAAGACCAAAACCAAGCCAAAACCAAAACCAACACCCCACCGCTGGTAATGGTGATGCCATCAAGCGTGTTAGGTCGGTGGGCAACGGTTACTTTACTTTACCTTACCTTACTTTACTGCAAAAGGGACTGAAGCCGATGGCCTCGACCTCCCAGTGCAGTGAGCGAAATTCGATAGGATAAGCTTCAGGTAATTCCAAGAAATGAGCCACATAACATTACACGTAACTGTTGAAGGGTGTCAAGTAAATATCTAAGACCAATATCTTTTTTTGAAAAATAACTCTATATTAATTAAGCTCTTTTCATGTAAAAATAAAATTACTCAACACTTTAGTGTAACCTAGAATATATTCCAAACACAAAGACTAAAATAAAATTATTATTTGCGATACTCGAAGAGTAAGCAAATACTTTAAACGTTGAAATGTCTGTCGTAAACATCGAGATCTCGGGAACTATAAGAGCTAGAACCATCAAATTTTGCACACAAACTATAAGAAGGCGCAGATCAGTTTGTTTCAAACCTGACCACGCCCCTTTTACGCCCACAAACCAACTCTTGGAGTGCACATTTTTAATGCTGAGAAAAGTGGCTTAAAAAATGTTGTTTGTATTGAAAATATCCCAAATATCTAAAAATTTTGAAAATCTGGTAATTTTCAAAAATGTGTATACAAGTGCTTTAAAATTGATTGTGCCTAAAAGCAGGCTCTTTTAAAGGGCGTTTTTTCTTGTTTTGTTTTTCTTAAGAGGGCAATGAGTATCGAATCTTATAGTCGGGAAACCCGACTATAGCGTTCTTTCTTGTTTTATAATAAAAACATTTAAGTCAAAATTAAGAAAAAGCAGATCTATTAAGGAACCTTACGGATATAAAAATAAATACAAATTTTAATACTTTATAATTATTTTGCCTCTGAACAATATTAAAAAAGGAAAGTTATTACATAGTAATTGTCAAGTGAAATAGTTAATATTAAGAATATTTTTGTCTTTCTAAGGAATAAAATCAACATTGAAAATTGCAACCCTTTATTGCAGAGGTGTTGTATTAGCGAAATTAAGTTTGATATCATGAAACACATGGCTACAAATGATTGTTTTGCTTTCCAAATTTATTTATTATTATTCCTGCTGTGAATAATTTGCGCACTGGTTTTACTTTAATAGTTATAAACACACTGAATTTTCTGCAAACTGCGGTTAACTTAGTTTTACAAAACCAAATGGAGCTCAGTGTACAAAGCTATTTGGTTGGTGCTACCGTCAGCTCTAGCGCCCCATTCCCAGTCCTTCTTTGGAGCCCTCACCACCACCAAGCTCTCGTATACTCTGGTAATTGCGATTGTTTTTGTTCGAGTGGCGGGGCATTGGCTGCAGAAAGGCGACCGCTGCAGTTGCCGGAGCAGCTCAGGCAACCACCCGCGACCTTTCCTCCTCCTCTTTCGCCCAATAATGCCACCCCCACCCCCACTGCCAATCCCCACCCCACTAGCCTGCATTGATATCACCCATTGTGCCGGCGGAACGACTGTTATTATGCAAATGCCATTCACAGGTAATTACCACGCTGCACCGTTATAATTGCACTCGAAGCCCAGCTAGAAATCGCGATTGCAGTTCGCAGTTTTCAGTTTTCAGCTTTCAG
Source organism: Drosophila oshimai (assembly GCA_018150695.1). Lineage (NCBI taxonomy): Eukaryota > Metazoa > Arthropoda > Insecta > Diptera > Drosophilidae > Drosophila > Drosophila oshimai. Next base: position 118,048 of record JAECWM010000191.1, read on the forward strand.
CCCGCTACCCCCATCCATCTGAAAGAGGAAAAACGCTGGAAAATCGAAACCGCCAACAAGATGTTGTTGCCACTAATTGCAGTAGCTGCTCAGTTGAGTCGAGGCTCTTTTCCCTTGGCAGCCCAATCCACAAATGCAAAATTCGCTTGGCTATTTCGAAACTTCGTTTAAATGGCAGACTCAAATTGCCATTGTACTTTGGTATTACAATTTTTAAAAGATTTACGATTGCTTTTTTTGGGTAATAGGTTTTTGTTAAGATTCATGACGGCTACTTGTTTACATTGAAGATTAACACAGTAAGGAGCTTAGATTTGGATTTATTTGATTTGGTTTCATTTATTACATTAAAGTTTAACTAAGTTAAGAGCTTAGTTTTGGACATTGACAATACAAAAGCTTATAGATTTATTTAAACCAAAATTTGACATTAAGTGACTTCTGAACCAAAATAAATAAAGATTATGTTCAATAAAAACAATAATCGGTAGAATAAATAACATTCTGCTACTTTATATTTCATAAATTTTTCTACCTATTAGGTAAGGTTTAACATTTTTAAATAATACTTGAAGTACCTATGCTATTATATTAGATGTGAAACTTAAATCATTACACGTTTGTTTAATATTAGTATACAACTAATACTCTTTTTTGTAAATTAAAATTATTCAGTATACAAAGTGAAAAAGTAGCTATATTAGTAAACAGAAACACTATATACTGACTGTATTTTATTTTTAATACAACGCTTATAAATTTTAATACCTCGGATTTTGTTGCGTGTACTCATATTTACAGCTAGAAATAATTCTTAAAGTCTTAATATTTAAAAAAATTTTATTTAATTTTATTTTTAAACATAGAATGCTGTAAAAGCGACTCTGCAGTTCAGTAACTCAATAAAGCGCAGTAAATTTGAATAAATTGGTCATATTGAACAGGCTGTTGCTGAGATGTTTATCTAGAGCCTGACCTGTTACCTGTTCCTGACTGCAGCTCCAGCGGCACCTTATCCTTTCCTTTTCGACGACAATGGGACACTTTTGTGCCGCTCTTGTGACACCTTGGCGGCTGCATGAGAACCGAAGAGAAGAATCTGCATCGGCAGGCAAATTAGAATAACTTAAATACACGGCGGCACGCATTAAGCGGCTGCAGGCGATACAATCTGAGCTCCTCTCGATTTCTGTTTTTATTTTCGAAGAGGGGGAGCCCAGCGAATGCGAATCCTTCTCACTCGACTCTCGCCCGCTATCAAAAAGTAATAAATCTGCCGCTGATCCATCGTAAATCTTTGCGTTCCCTTCATGATTTACCCACATAAATCAAAATTATCGACCCTCAGACTCCGCAGTCTTCGAGTCTTTTGCTGAAGCTGGTGAAGCTGGAGCTGGAGCTGGAGGTGGTGGAGTCCGAGAATCGGAAATCGGGAATTGGCGTCAGAACTGGGCCTGTTAACTGCTCGAAAGTGTTAAATGCATTCAATCTGCGAACTTGTCCCCAACTGATTGGGCAGTCTGAATTAAGTTCGAGCCCCGGATCATCTCTCCATTAGCTCAAATCTTGTGCTCATTATGGGGATATGTTTTTGGTCACTGCATTTAGTGCCTCAATTATCGCTCCTGCAGGAGGATGAGAGGATGAGCTGGGCAGCAGCAGCATTTCCAGCTGTCGGTTCAATCAAACGGATCACCCAGCCAACCGCAAGTTGGGATCTGCTCACGCACCTTTCTCTTGGTGGCAACGGAAAACTCACATTCGTCACATGCAAAGTGAAATTACCTGGCCGGCTAATTTCATTTAATTTTCGGGCATTGTCAGCCACTCAGCCAAGAAGAAGCGACCGCTACAATTACGTTTACAGCATATTTTCCCCAATTAATAATTAATAATTTGTTTGGGTCACGAAACGCTCTTCAGCTCTGTGAACTGGAGGGCAACAGTTTGTATACAAATTTCGGGTGAAAGAAGCCAGAAGGAAAGGCGACCTGACCCGCCTCCAGACGGAACAATCCGGCTGACTGAGACGGTTAATTGCTGTCACAAAAGCCGAGCACAGAGAGATGGAGTCGGAATCGGAATTGGAGGTGCCTGCAGGTGAAAATCTTTGTGTGGAAAAGACAAAGACCCACCTGGAGAAACACACGCAAGGCCAGTCAGAGGTGCAGAACACATTTTGTGTGCGAGCTCCGTTTCCTTCCTGTCTTGAACTTTATGACCCCGGCCCTTTTCTTTCCACCAACGTCAGTTGGCTGACATCGAATCTGATGGATTTCCTTCTTGGCCAGATTTCACTGCTCCGTCATCTGTTGCTACATGGGGAAAAATTGAAAAAATACAAGTTCCAACTATATAAGTGCCATTAGGGGGAAGCATAATAAATGTATCCTTTAAATTGCGAAAACGAATTTTATTTATTTATTTCAAAAATTAGCAAATATCTGCCAAATAATATAATAGAATTTTTAAATTTAAAACTTACTTATTTACCTTAACACGATAATTAATCATGTAAGTTTAACTTTTCGATTTTAGAGAAATGGCTTTATGAAGTATTGGACACGATTTAATAAGCAAATTATTTTAAAATTTTAGTAAAGCATTTTGGTGTAAATTTGTTCATCCATTAGGAATACCTTTTTAAAGTTATGTGTATCCGAGGTTCCATATTTGGGTGGGTTTTAATGACTAAATGATAAAATGAAGATTAAACGTACTAAAACCAATGGTATTAACATTTTCATATATTATGGAAATGTTTGCAAAAATCAATCAAAATATAGTTTTAAAAGTAACTTAAGATATTATTATTTGCGATACTCGAAGAGTAAGCAAATACTGTAAACGATCAAATGTCTGTCTGTCCGTCTGTCCGTCTGTCCGTCTGTCCGTCCGTCCGTACAAACGTCGAGATCTCGGGAACTATAAGAGCTAGAACCACCAAATTTTGGGCACAGACTTCTAGAAACAAAGCGCAGATCAAGTTTGTTTAAAACTTGACCACGCCCCATTTACCGCCCACAAACCGCGAAAATCTGTAGCACCCTTTTTTTATGCAATCGTTACGGTTTAAAAGAAATATAATGATATGTGCACTGTCTTACTAATCCGAACCATTTTGTGCTCTAATAATTAATAAAGAAGTTATAGAACATTTTGCTATGCCTTATACATATGTAGTTAATGTAGCCCCATAGGTGGCGACTCTTGTTTTGTTTTTTAGCCCCATAGGTGGCGCTATCGTTTTTTCGTTTTGTTTTTTTAAAAGGGAAAATGAGTATCGCAAATCTTATAGTCGGGAACCCCGACTAGTTCTTCCTTGTTTTACATTTAAAAATGGTATGTAAAATAAAGGAAATACTTCAAAATATTTAAATTTTTTGCCTGTGTAAACCAAGAATCTCCCCTCCAGGCAGCTGATGTGTTGGTCTAATTCAGCCTCAATTTGTGCCTTGCGCATACCCATAAATTAATTGATGCCCTGGCCAGCTAGCTGAGTGATAACCATCGCTTCCTCGCTCCCACCCTGCCGATCCCACTCCCTTTTGTCCAGATCCTGTTCCCAGTTTGCATTCACTATGCATTTAGGCTTCGGGGGAAAACTGAGAGCAGCTTCCCTGATTCTGCGGCCAATAGAGACATCACCATCGGCGTTAACCCATCCCATCCCACCTCGCGACCACTTGAATTATGTATGTCGCGGGCTGTGAATGAAGCGATGTGCGACCAGGATTGGCTAATGTACGGGCTGTGTCCGCTCCGTGGCTGCCACTGCCCACTCAGTCCGCGGATCCCCAACCCGAACCCGATTCCATCCTCCTCCTCCTACTCTCCGCTGCCGTATCATCAAAATTGTCGTTGGCTCGCAGTTAAATTAAGTCATAAATTCAGTATTTATCTGCTGAATGTAGTTTGTTGTCCGGTCATCACTTCAGCGTCAGCCTTTGTCGCCGCAGCCAAACCGATCCGGTCGTCCATCGCACAGTGGGCCAGAGCTCGGATAGCAGATTAGGGTTTCCAACCTAAACTCTGGAAAAATGTATTAAATTTAATCTTAATCTGTGAAACTTGTACAAATTTTAAAATAAAAAACAAAATTTTTTAATGCAGTAACTTGACCATAAAATCATACTTGAGTAGTTTATAACTTGTTAAAAAATTTGTTAAGTTTTAGAACTTTTGATGATACCACTAATAACTAACTCTTTGTTTTCAATAAAAGAAGGTTTATAAAAGGTTTATAAAAGTTTATAAGGTCTACAAAAAATTTTAGAAAATTGTAATACAAACACACGTTTCTTCACTGCTTAAAAAATCTTAGCTAGTGGACCGTTTGTTATCTTAAAGAATTTCATAATTTCTTTTTGTAAGAAGTTTTTCATAAATACAATTTTTACAATTTGTCTCAAACTTATAACAAACAATATAACTTGTAAAAAATCAAGTTAAAATGTGTGTTAGAGATATGAAATTAAATTGAATAGACAGACAGCAACAATTTTTATAAATATATTAATTAATATAAAATAAAGATCGAATAGGGTTCAAAATAGTGAAATAAAAGGAAAAGTTTTTAAAATAAGTTAACAGCTATGTAAACAAAGAACCTCTTTTAATACTAAGATTATAATTTTAAAATTAAATTTTTACCATAAGCTTGCAAAAAATTATCTATATTTAATCTGCTTTAAATCAATCTATAAACAAAATAAAAACTTCATGTTTTTGACTAAATGATTGCAGATCCCACCCACTGTCCATGGGCCCGTGAAAGCGGCTTTTATCCAGGTTGCTGTTGCTGCTTTTATGGCAGCAGATAGCTCGCATGTGTCACCCGGCGCAATCCTCCTCCTGTTCCCTTTGCCTTTGGTGTTGGTATTGGCAAGATCCTTGATCGAGTTGGTTCCTGGGGGCTTCAGCGGCTTAGCCCCACTTAACCTGGCTCTTTGGGGCGTTGCGAATAATTGGATTGAGATGGCTTCTCACCAGCGATCCTCATTCGCACTGCCAAAATATCGGTGTTTTCAATGAGACAGACGGCCCATGAGAACGACGCAGTCACTCTCACTGGCCAACTTTCAGATTTATTGGTGCACATCAATTAGCTGCCATTCAGGCGGGTGTTCATCTCATCTCATCTCGTCCCATCCCATCCCATCTCGAATACCGCCGGCAGCTCCGTGGCACAAATCATTGATAATGCAGATCAATACCGTACAGACGACCTGCCGTCAATTAGTCACTCTTTGTCACCGTGACACACTGCTCACGGAATCGGATTCGGATTTGGAATCGGAATCAGCATTCCTAGCGAGGACAGGACCTCGGGCTTTTGCTGTTTACTATTTCGGTATTGTCCTGCCGGCCATTTATTGAAACATAAAGCATAACGCATTTTTTAATGTCACCCCTGTGATTGGATATGGATTTCTGGGCACCTGTATTAAGTACATGAGGCCGGGAGTCGCACAGTTGCAGGTAACCGAGTGGCCGGCAATTGTCATTGTCGGTGTCGCTGTCACCGTGGACGTGGACGTGGATATTGCCGCCGTGTGACAGATATCCAGATATAGAGACAGATCCCGATGACACTGAGTGTTCCAACTACCAACATTCAACCCCAACTCCTGCTCACGTGCGCCCGTTCTTCGTTTCCATTTTTTACTCCTCTGCTGCTCTGGCGGCAGCGTGAAATATTTTGACAAATCGCAGCCACTTAATCAAAAATCATCATCGAAAAGGGATCGATGTTTTGTATTGAGGTATCAGCTCCCATAAAGGACGAGCTGTCCCTGTGTGGGTTGAACAAGAGATTTCCGCCGAAGCCGATAAAAGGTTATAAAAGACAGCACCGCTGGGGTGAGTGCACTGAGGGAAAAAGTCATTCACTGAAATTTAACATTAAGAATTTAAAACTTTTAAATGTTTTTTACAAAAATACTGTAATGTTTATTTAATAAATATTCTTTAATATATGTAAGTATGATTTAAAAATATGGAGATATGAAATGGAATATCTTCTTAAAATTCTTAACTTTATTATTTCAAAACGTTTATAATATCCAACTGAACTTGTGTTTACCAATTAACAATATAAATATAAAATTGGTTGTAAATTTACTTATAAAAATTACTATGATATCCTTTAAAAAAGACTTGTTACTTTCTATTTGATTAATACTGATAAATAAAAACTTATATTTTTTTTTTGCTTGAACATAAAATATTTGCTTCAAGTATTATATTTATCAATATTATTTATTACAACTATTGTTTCAGTGTGAATATAAAATTGGAAACTTCAGAGTGGCTGTCGCACTTGTCGCCTGCTTAGAGGTGAAAATTATGACTATGGTAAACCCTCGCACACACACGTATTTTGTAATGACTGTTCATTTGTGTTAACACGTGATTAGACCTCGAATCAATCTTAATAATGAGCAACGTGACACTCACACAGGGCTAACTATCGGCCTGTAAATATAAATTGGTGTGGTAGCTAACCGATTGAAGTCGCGCGACTCTGACTTTGACTGCCTGAAGTTCATATTCTTGTTCATATTCAGCTTCCCCTCTGGGCGATCAGCCATATAAATTGCCAAACATTTATCAATAACGCGGGACGTGACCAATTAACCGTTTCTCGAGTCAATAAAATGCATCATTAAAACTGTTTGCCTAGTAGACAAGTCCTCAGACAAACAAGATGGAAGACGTGTGATCCTATCCTTGGATAATGATAGTCAAATAAATACATAAACCATTGAAAACAGTCACATAAACAGATAATAAATGTATAAAAATCTATTGTAGCCATAAAACAATAATTGTAAATGGTTTACGGGAAGGAATGTAATAGCACTAAGATTTATGTTTTCTATAAAGGTTAATAGGTAAATGAGATTTTTGAGAGTTTTAATTTAATTGTTAGAAGATAACACGGCTTGATAAATAAAATTAATGTGAACAAGTCTGAATATAAAAAACTTGGCTCAAAAAATAGGTCCGAAACTTCAAATACTTTAAATTTTAGTTGGAGATTTTAAGGTGGTTTAAATAATTGCTGACGTTTCTAAATATTTAATGTTTGATATGTAACAAGAAGAACAAATAAATAGATAAATAAATAGCTTAATTATTCACTTAGTATTTTTCTTAATATTTTTTTTTTATATTATTTGCTCTTCAAGGCTTTTAGACTTTAAAACTGTGACCTAAGCATGGTACAAAATTATAACAATTTCTATATCCGCTTAGAAAACTGGATCCAAAGACACGCACATTTGAATACTTATGATATCGGTACCTGAACATCGGGGCGCTCCAATTCATTGAGCTCGATTCGGATGGGATGGGATGGCATTGGCATACTCCACTCGAATCCACTCCAGATGCTGCGATCGCAGAGAGCGAGCCCGTAATTAAAGTTGATCAGGAAACAAATGCTAAAATCACGCAATTCCGAGTGAGCTAAATGCATCCATCGCATCGGCAGCTGAAGGAGCACGAACTGAAAACTGAAAAACTGAGAAACTGAACTGCGAAAGGTCGATTCGATTGCGATTCGATTGCTTCATCCGACAGGCAGGTGATGAGCCGTCATGCGAGCTGGTCGCTGTGTCTTATAAGTATCTATAGATGCCGCATTAGAGAGCCCCGATGAGAACCCCAAGCTAACGGAGATGGATCGGGGATCTCGGTATGAGGATCTGACGAAGATCGGAGCTGCTGAGCACACACGCGATTGATTAAAAAAGCCACCGCGGAGAGTTTGTTTGGAAGTGTGGGCTAATTTTCATAGACAGCGCACGCTGGACACGCGCATGATGCGTATCTGGGATCTTTTGGGGTCCCCATCCCGTCCCCATCCCCGTCCCCGACATGGTATCCCATCTATGGTATCCTGGCTTGTCGTGCGTCAAAAGCTGAAACTCACCTGTCTGCTCTTCGGCATTTCCGGCGGCTACTCAAAAATTTGGAATGGGGAACGCACAAAAAACCTCAAATGTTGCGTCATTATCGAGAACATTTTTTCCAAAATTTATTCCATATTCACCGCGTTGCTCTAATTTTTTCGGCTGCTTATCGTCCTTTTTGTTTTAATCACTATGCCCCTGGACCCTGGATCCTGGACCCTGGACCCTTTCACCTTGCCATGTTTTGATGAATTGATGATGGGGTCTGGTCCGCTGGAAAAACGCCTAGCAGAACCCTTTTGGTTTTTCTTAATTTGGAATTTATTTAAATCCACAAATGTCTGTGAAGCGAAGGGTGCAGTCAGTCACTCAGTCAGTCAGTCAGTCACATCGAGGTGGTTCGTCGCCCCCGTTTTGGCAGGTGCATCCGATCCGAACCGATCCTCCAGTAGCATCGAATGACCCTTCTGCAACGCCGCTAATGCATAAATAACACGTTCTGGGTCCACAGCCCTTTCGTCCGCAGCTCCTGCTCCATTACAGCGGCCACTCACCGAAAATTTTAAAAGGCGTTTAGCTTGTTACCTTTTAATAATACCATTTAATTCCCCGTTGTGCGGCGTAGGCGCGGAACCATCAATCAGACCGTGCAGATAGCGCCGCAGCGGAGAACTGGACACTGGACACTGGACACAATTCTCTCATAGCCGCGCATTTCATAATTTATTTGCGTTTTTTGTCGATCACGTTGGCTTCATTTTTTACCTCGCCACTTGCGGATGGACAGCTGGAGATACATATGTACGAGTTCCAGAAGTAGCCCCGCATCCTTCAGCTACCACTTTTCACTACTTCTTCACGGGAAAGGTGAGTGAGGAGAATGTGACTGGCCAGAGATGACAATCTCTGGATGGCTTCATCAAACACCTATCTATATTTGAAGTTACATGTTTTACATTATTAATTCAAGCACCTTTAAAATTTGAAAAAATAATTTATTGTGTACATATAATATTTCCAGATATATTTTTATTAAACATTACCTTAAACATACCTGCTATTTCTATTATGGAGTGTAAATTTGTTTGCTTTTAATTGATTTAGTTGTAATTCAAACAATTCTTCCAAGTCAATTAAAATTCAAAAATTGTTTGTTTATCTTTCAATAAAATGGAAAACCCAAATTTATAAATCAAATGTAGTAATTAATTTGATAATTTAAGCAAATTTATAAACGAATGTGAACCACAATGCCTTAATTGCCATATAATCCTCAGTATTTTGCGTTACCATAAAGTAGACGTATTGTACATTAATGACCAAAACTCTTGTGGGGGTGGCAAGTACTGAAGCAACATAACTCTCAAATACTTTCAGCCCCTTCTGTATTGGCAGCACCACGAATTCCAGTGGACATGGCAATAGCAACATGAACATGGCCGACGAACGCACGCTAATGGGCGGCACCCGAATCCACTCCTTACTCACCCAAAACCTCCTTCGCAGTCCTCAAATTCAGAGGGTGAGTGGGTGCTAAGTGACTACTGGCCGGGCAGCCATCCATCCATCCATCCATCCATCCATCCAGTGGGGGTGTTTGGTCTGGTCTGGTCTGCTGTTTTGACGTGGCTGGCAGGCCAGCTGGCCAGGCTAATTTACGAATAAATTATGTGACACCATGCGGGCGGTGGCGGGGGCGGGGGCGTAGTGGGTGCAATTCGACGGGAAAAGGCGAGCAGCAATGCCGCCATTAAAATCGCCAATCACCGGTAGTCAATACCGGCTATTTGAGCCCCCAATCGGTGTTGCAGTGAAAGGCGGCGGGTGAGCATCGTCGAAACCAAAAGGCGCACTGGGAAAATAATGAAAACCTTTTTAATCAAAAAAAAAACATTAACTTGGAAGAGCCGTAAAAAAATAATTAAACCATTGGAGTACAGATTGCTTAAACACAGCAAATCAGTTGTAAACACGAAATAATAGAAATAATAATTTGTCTCCATGACAAAATATTTATATTTGTATTGTATTTATTTGTACAGAGCTTTCAATGTTTAAAATTATCACAGAAAAAATCCTTCATACATATGTATGTTTTTGTGGCACTTATTGTTAAATCAGTGAAAAATAATGGACAGAATGTTGGAGCAGTTTTAAAACACAAAATTAAATATACGACTCTTTTCTTATAAAACTCTTCGAAACGAAATTTATGATGCACTTATTTCAGTAAATAGCTAAAAATTAAAAATAGTAAATGTTTGAGTTGCGAAAAACATTAAAAAAAAATTAACATGTTCAGAAATGAATTTACAAATGTATTTAAACGTAAAACAAATATTTACTTGCCTGTAAAACGATTAGCAATAAAATAAAATGTGATTCCACCGAAATTAGTATTTCGGTAGCTGGAAAGTAATAAAATTACTTCATAGAGCTCTAGAATGTTGGGCTAACATTTAACAGGACTAGCTGTTATTTAGTTATACCTATTATTAGAGAGATATTTTTGTATTTGAATGTGAATTGTTTTCAGTGTGAACACCGAAATTGAATAATGCAGGGCAGTGTCAGGGTTCGAGAGCTTGCAGGAAACCGAAGACGCAAATTGCAGGGTAGCGCCATTTCAGGCGAAAGATCAGCGGGCGGAGGAGTTGTCGGTCGATCGAATTGGAGCGGGAATTGGATCTGGAAGTGGGTCTGGAGAGTCTGCAGCGCTTGTGTTTATGAAGTTGTGGATTTTTCGCCGGTTTAATTTTCGAGCTGACTGCAATTACAAGCCGTAAATTTGTCATGGTGCGATAAATTGGATATGGGGGGCAGAAAGTGGGGCTCCCAGACAGCCTGGGCAGCCTAATGCATGTAATCTGCCACTCAACACCCTGCCAGGTCGTCCGGTCGGGGTCCTGGTCCTGGATTGAATTGAGTGAGATTGGTATTAAGTCTGGACTCGGATCGACTCGACTCGGCGCTTGTAAACCAATTTGGCACGCCTGCGCAATGGGCCATCATCCTATGCTGAATCCTGTTGGCCAAGCAGCCATTTTATGGCCCATAATCAGCAACAAACTAAATAGGAGTCCCAAGTAATCGCCGCTGGCCAATTCAAGCTCACATTTTGGCCTGGTTAATTAAATACGGATTTCGCTTTAATGACCAATAAAACTTGATGAGGAACTTTAATGGCACACGGAAAGGCGCGGTCGCCGAACGCCGATTTCCGATCACTTGAGGATCGCTAAATCACCGTTAAAGCGATACCGCACTATGCATCCCAGTCAATACAAACAATACTCGTAGTCCGGCGAAATCCGCTTTTTACGAGCCAATTGCCAGTGCCAGTGCCAATGCCAATGCTATTTCCAATCTCTGTTGCAGTCCTGGTTCCCCCAACATACTTTGTTGCCGAGGCGCACAAAAATAACTGCTGATGAATGTTGGCGGTGGCAGTGCACTGTAAAAAATTCTACACATCATTGATGATTTTTAGGATTTATTTATCATATAAAATTAAGTGTTAAAAATAGAGAAAATAAAAGAAACAGGATTGCTTTAATAAACAAATAAATACAAATATATATTTAATGAACTTTGAAACAAAAATGTAAAAGTAGTTTTTTGCAAACAAAAATTTAGATAAAAGCCCCTTTGGGACCCTAGTTAAAAAAGAAACAGTTCAAATACCTAAATGTTTTTACGCTTAATAGAGCAGGAAGAAAAAATAAATAAATTAAATCAAACTTCATTTTGCTAAGATATTTCTGCAACTCCAAAACAAGTTATTTGACTATGTGTACTTTAATCATATTAAACCTTTTTTTAAAAGCACTTTAACACATTTAAGCACCTAAGAGTTGAAAAATTATGAAAAAAGTAAAAAGTTGTAAACAGAGAACAGTCATCCCATTTTTTTTACGAAAAACTGTTCACATTTCTAATGATCTATTACTTTTGAAGCGTATTTTTATAATGACTTTTGAATTCCTTGAAGATAATATTAGATGGGTAATTTTTTAAAAAAAGCTGTTCTTATTAAAGCTACATTTTTTTTCATAATTTCTAATGTGAATGTACAGGTTACAGTCTACCCCTAGAAAACCCCTAGCTGTCATGCCCTATCCTATCTAGAGCTCTGGTTCAAAGTCACCAAGTCACTGACAAAAATGTTGTAAGCCGCTCTTAACCATCCGACTGTTGTGCGATTTTTTAATGCCTCCGCCCGTTGCTGTTGCTGGCGGCTTACAAGTCGCCTCATTCGTCCGCCGGACGAGGCATAAAATTAAAATGTTGCACGCTCGCCATCCGGGTTTCGATTCTTTGGGTCTTCGGCTGTTCGACTGTTCAACTGTTCGACTGCTCGACGCGCTCATTAAAAACGCCATAAATGCAATAAAACGTAGAGCAAACATCGATTAAACAATATTTATGGGGCTTCACTTGCACATTGTTCGCTGGCTCTGCGCCCGGGCTCGCCAGCGGCTTCTACTTGGACACGGCCGCGATTCCGCACCACCTCCATTCACCTCCAGCCACCTGGCCAGCACCAAATCCGCCCCAAGTTGACTTTGTTCTCGGTGTTTTTGTCTGCCTTTGCATTGGTCCCCCTTTTTCACAGCTATTGCTATTGCCGCATTTGTCGTCGTGGCTAAATCCGCGATATGCTTCTGTCACATCTTCATGCGGCACCCAGTTGGCCGGAAGCCGATACCATGAAGGACTTCTGGAAAATCTATGGCTAAAGCGGGTATTTACAGGGGCTAAAGATTACTTTAAAGCCTGTTTAAAAAACATTTAATTAAAAAAGGTTAAAATGTTGTGTAGTTTTATAGTACCTACAACGTTAAATGATTATTTTGTGTTTAAAGTTAATAAAATAGCATTTGAAAGTAGGTACATTTAAAAAAAATATGAATTTTTAATTATTAGTTAAATTAAAATAGACTTTTGGGTTTCGGTGTTAAAAAACCAATGTTAGTTAAAAGGAAATATAAATTCTATCTTGACACTGCAGTATTTTGTCATACAAGATATAAACTTTGCCGCTCAAGGAAAGACAAGTGTTAATATATATTATTTTTTTTAGGAAAATCCAAACAAGAAATCATTCATATTTCATATATTTATCATCGTTTGTGGTAATATTTTATTGAACAAAATGTTTAGGAAGTCTTTTTTCCAAAAGAAAGTAGATTAGATACTTATTGTTTATGTTATTCGGTAATCGAAGCTCGGAATATAAGTAAATTGTTTGTAGGTATATAGTCTTAAAGAATATTTTAAATTTTTTTATTCAAGCTCTTATTTTATATAATAAAATAAAACCAAACATTTTGAGTCCTTCCAACAAGCTCCTCTATAATTTACGCCTTTCCCATTGTCAATCAATTAACCCGCAGATGACGTCTTCATTGACAACTTCATTTAGAGCATCTTGTGTCGAAGATTATGGAAATTACTGCAAATTAAATAAACATTTTGGGGCGGCAGCGGAACATATTAATTTGGGATCGCAAAACGGAGATCGGAAGAGTCAGAAGGAGTCACGAGCAAAAATATGGGCAATTTGAGGACCCCGGATCTTGTGGTCTGAGAGGTTAGTGAAAAGTCAAAGTACTCGGAAGGAACGAGGGCAGCTGTTTTGGGCCCTCAGTTGAGAAGGTCCAAGTGTTGAGACAATGGCAGTGCACGGCGCTCAATGAATAACAATTACAGCTATTAATCTTGGGCCAAAACGGCTGGGCTGGTCCTGGTCCGCCAGTTCCAGTTCCACTCCTGCAGTGTGGTTAGACATTACATCCGACGTCCTGCTCGGTTTTTTGTTTGTGTTTTTTGCCTGGCTAAATTGCAGGACCATTTATTTATTTGTTAAGTGGCCGTAAAAGCGGTCACGGCAACAGCATTGGCAAAGGCAACTGCAATGGCCTTTTCTTTTTATTAATTTATACATTTTGTATAAGTAATAATTGTGCGGAAAACGGAAACAATGGAGGTTGTGTAATGCGGCCACTCTCGAGGCGGTAAAAAGCGGGGTGAAAGGAGGGGGGCGTGGCAGTGCCAGCCATCTGGCGCTGGACAAGTCAGTCAGTCAGCCTGTGCCTCTGCCTGTGCCTGTGGCTCATGGAAAGGAGTGAAAATTGCTCGTAATTACCCAGTCACACACACGCACATGTGCTCCATATATATCCATATCCACATATGTAGAGGCGAATGCAAATGGTAAATATGGTCATTATCTGGTCCAAATTCGAGCGCCAAGCAACCACTAACCGGCGCACAACGCCTCCGTATCGTAGAAAGCGCGATTTGAGTTGAGGAGTCCGCCATGTCTGATGAAACCCTCTGAATATCCACATCCATATCCACGTTCATACCCCCTCATGTGCACAGGAAGCACTCGCGATGGCGATCAGCGCACTTACCAACGCTGCTTACGGCCATAACCATCCGGAGTTGGCTTAAAAGGAGCACTGCCACTGCCACTTCCACTGCCACTGCCACTGCAGTAGCCATGCCATTATAATCATGCGCCAGACAGACAGCTCTGTGCGGTTCGGCTATCTTTATTTATTGTGCTTCTGCTGTTTTACTGTTCATAAATATTGGACACCAGCCAAAAGGATGGCCTCAAGTACTGGAAAATGGCCACGAAAATAATTATACTCAAATAATAAAACTTCTGACTCGCCACGAAGGCAAATGAATTGTGTCTAATTTGTCATTTGATGTAGTTTGTGGGTAAAATTGTATAAAATAAATAAGTTTCTTATACAAATGGGAATGGTACTTAATTTAAATGTTTTTACTTACAGCAGTAGCGTTTAATTTAGGTTAATTCTAGAATTTACTATTGAAATACTTAAATACTTATGAAATGTGTACAACCTAGGAGCTCAGGTTTCAAATATTTTTGTATTAGGTATAAGTATTATTCAGTTTGTGACCTTAATCGACCTTTGCTTTTCACTGCTAAAGGTGGTGTCTCAACAAAAGGATGATTTCAAGTACATAAAATGGCCACGGAAATACTTCTGACTCGCCTTTAAGACGAATAACTAGTAATTAAGTTTGTTATTTGCTGTGGTTGTGAATATGATTGTATAAACAAAATGAGTATGAGTATAAACAGGCTAGTACAAGTATATAGCTGCCGACAAAGAAAATAGCACTAAAGTCTTGGTTCATAATTACTTGATTTTAAAGTTTTATCTATTTTAGTATTTATAATCTCTGTATTATGACCTGCTAAGTAAAATTTACTTTTTTATTTAAGCTGTACATATTTTCAGACGTCTTCATTAAAAAAATTGATATTTTAGATAGACTTTTTTTAATGAAGTGGTCTTACCTTTTTCTGTGAAAAGATCTCAAAGCTTTTATCTTATGTGGTCAATAATTTGAAACCTTCACATTAAGTCAAAAGAAATGGTTACAAACTATTCCCAAAAAGGCTCTCATAACTGGAGGCCCATTATTTTGACGGCATCTGTAAGTAATATTTGTTATTTTAATGACTGCTTTGCATTAATAATGACTCTTCGATAATGAACCGAGGAGAATTCCAGGAGGTGTAACCCATGACCGAAAGGGTAAACCAACATCTGACCGAGTTCCGGACTCCCAACTCCTGTCCTACCCCCATCCTCAATACCATCCCCATTACAAGCGAAGCGTATAATTGAGGTAATGTCCATGAGGAACTGAGCCAAGAAATGGAGTCCGGGAGCAACCACAAGTCACATGTCCGACCGCAGAACAAACCTTTTCGGTTGGCTCTATTTGAATTCGATTAATGGTAATTCTAGGGAAGTGGCCACAATTTAAACGTAACAATAATTTGCATTTCGAATTCAATAATTTGCATTCTGGAAATCAAGGATTGCTACATGGGGTGCATAAAACATTCAGAGGTTCTGCCTCTATTTTGATGGCTTTTTTTTTGGTTTTTGGTTGGGCGTACAATGACCCACCAAATATTACAAACTAAGTGTAGTGGAGAGAAGTTGTGGCCTCAAATTGCGGGTTACTTCTCCGGAGGGACACACTCAAGTGGTCTCAAGAATGGGTTGACTGACTCCACACAGCCCGATCATTAGCGTTAAATTGTCCCAACAAAACCCCTAATAGGTGACTCACAGGTTGGCTTTTGTGGTCCCATGTTCTCACTCTGCCCCAAAAAAATATCAAATGTAGTGGGCATTTTCCCATGGATATCAGCATTACGCGGATGTCATAGATTGCGACATGGCCGATCCGCTCAACTGAACAATTTCACAATTTCGTGAATGCTTCCAGGTAAAATCTTAAGAAATGACAAACATGATTCGCATATCGCTGTGGAGATTTCGAGTTCGATCTTGATTTTGTTTTCGATTCCACCTAATCCAATTAGGATAGCCGCCATTCCGATCGATGGGCGCTTCGCTGGATAAAGCCCTAATAATTCCCAAATTATGGGAAAGCTTTTGTCTGCCTCAAAAACATAATAAAAAGCAAGCGAGCCGCCGTCTGCCGCTGCACAAATAACATATTTAATAAGCCGAATGTCCCCCCCATCATTCAGTTTGGACTCGATCGTATATCAGTCGCATGAAGACATCAGAGGATATTGTTTGGGGTCAGCTGGGTCAGCTGCCTGCTACTTACTAACTGGTTCAATGGAGACAAAGATAAAACTGGCAGGTCACTTGAGGAATTGCAGCGCAGTACGCATTTAATTGAATTAAATTCCAATTCCGTTCTCTCCGTTCTCTCCGTTCTCTGCCAACTATCGCTTTGATCAGTCAATCCAATTATTTGCAAAATTTTGTCACATAAATAACTAGGCGATCTCGGGGAGCACATTGAGCATTTCCTTTCGCGTATCACCTGTCGTCGTAGGATCGCAACCGCCGAACCACTGAACCACTACGCGGTGGTTCCCTTCTCGACTCCCTATCGGTGGTGGTGGTGGTTCCACTCTTCCCTTGGCATTTGGATTGGTGATTCCTGTCCGCGGAAGTTGCGCCGGCGTGCCGATTACCACAATACTCTGAGCAGTGCTCACCCGCTGCGAGGGGTTACCTCTTCCAATGCACTCAGAAAAATATATAGGATACATTTTTAACAGTAACATACTAGATGAAGCAAAACTAGCTGATTATGATCCAGTTATTGTACTATGCAGTTCTTATAACTTTTAGTTCAGCTAAAGTCAATCAGTTCAATTTTAACTTAGACTATAATTTATTTATTGGAAACGTTTATTAAAATCATTAAGTACAAAGAATAATGCAAAGCTAATTTTACAATCTAATTTTTAAACTTTTTATTATTTTATTTTCTAAATTTTAATACGTAAGAGGGAAACCTTCAAACTTAACAAAGGCATTTTTTGCTGGGAAAAACTACAATCACATGGGAATTCCAAAAAGGGTTCGGTTTTTTTTACCTTATGAAAATAATAAAAAAAAGGTTAAGTTTATTTTTTAAACAGCTAACATTTTTTAACATTTTTTAAAGTTTGGATTAGTACTACATATATTGACGAACTATTTCTTAATTCTTGTATTTTTAAATGGTTAATATGATCAGAATTATACCAGTTCATAAAATAAGAAGAACGAAAACTTGGTGAATAAGACTAGTTCCTATATAAACAGTCTAATCTATATTAACCTAGTGAATTTTTTTCTAGTGTAAACTCTCTCTGTGGTCCCCTCGATATGACCATATACATATCTCTTCCGACAGGGGTGACGAAAGAAAGGTTAAGTCAAGAGTCCTGCGTGTCGGGGGCTACCGTGCTCAGCATTCGTGGCCAGATCGGTCGAATGTTTTGTGCCGAGGTGTTAATTGAATTCGTTTTGCATAAGTGGAGGAGGGGACTAGGTGCAGGAGCAGGACCACCTGCGCTCTCCAAAAGGACAACGGACATTGTGTGTTAATTGTGGCAACAATGATGACAACAGCCGCAAAACAAAGCGGCCAACCAATTGTCAACATGACAGCGGGAACCAAACCAGCGACGTTGCTGCTGGTTCAGTTTGTGATGTTGCTGCTGCCATGATCTTTATCGGCTGGCGGTATTTGCATATTCCACAGTCGCACCGCTCTCCTTGATGCATCTGCATTGTTGTCGTCGTCGTCGTCGTTATGTCATTGCATCATGTTTATCGCCATCCGTCATGCACATTGTGTAGAAATTAGCACATAACCCAAATGTGTAAAATAGCAGCGAGTAAATTAATTGCCACCGGCAATTAGCGAAGGGGAGTCGCTTGCATTTTGCAATTACCTTTACCTGTATGGCACATAATCAGTATTGGCGCCTTTGCCTTTGATAGAGCCGCTAATAGAGACGTTGTCTGGTCTGGTCATTGGGATGGGTATCAGGGAAGGGGTGGAGGGTGCTGGGTCTAAATAAAAGTATCATCCCGCTCACAGGTGTCAGAAGATGTGGCGACAGGCGAGGCTGACAGCAGAATGCCCTTTAATGTCGCAAGTGGCCAAGTGACCCATGCAAATGTCACGTTATCCGTGTCGCGCATTGTCACCGTGCAAATAAAACATAAAACGCACCGTCCCCTCTATAAATCATCGGGATGGGTCGGGGGAATTGGGAATTGGATCTGGAATCGAATCGTAACCAACTGCCGAGATCCCAGATCTAAGCGAGAGTTGCAGCTGTCGCCGGAAGATCGCACTCCTCACCGTTAACTCTTTTCTACATACACATGTGACTCCGCCAAGGCTGATCGCATAAATTAGCCATCTAATTGCAGCGAAACACTGAACAAAATCAAAGTTGGAAGACAATTCTGCAAGTCAATATTTAAAACAATTTCTGGAATTCATTAGCAAAACTTTCAACCATTTAAGTTTCTTTCTAATTTTTAGTGGGAAAATTCGTTTTTACATATTCGTCAGTACTTATTACTTACTTTTATTACTTATTCTTATTATTTGCGATACTCGAAGAGTAAGCAAATACTGTACACGATCAAATGTCTGTCTGTCCGTCTGTCCGTCTGTCCGTCCGTCCGTACAAACGTCGAGATCTCGGGAACTATAAGAGCTAGAGCCACCAAATTTTGCACACAGACTTCTATAAGCAAGGCGCAGATCAAGTTTGTTTCAAAACCTGACCACGCCCCTTTTTACGCCCACAAACCAGAAAAAACTCTGTGGTGTCCACATTTTTAGTGCTAGAGAAAAGTGGCCCTTACAAATGTTGTTCGTATTGAAAATATCTACCCAAATATCTAAAAATTTTTAAAATCTGACCATTTTCAAGAAATTGTGTATACAAATGCGTTGAAAATTTTTATTGCGCTCAAAAAGTATGCAAACCTTTTTTTTAAGAGAGGGCGCTTAAAACTGATTGCGCATGAAAGTAGGCTACACATTATTGAAGAAGGCTAGCTTGCTGTTTTTAAAGAGGGCAATGAGTATCGCAAATCTTATAGTCGGGAAACCCGACTATAGCGTTCTTTCTTGTTTTTAGTATCAACATTTAATGGAATGTCGTTGACTTGTTCTACACAAGAATTATAAAAACATTTTTCCGATTCAAGCTGAAAAATGGAATTACTTTCAACCACAAAATAATACAAGAACCTGTTCATTTTAACAATGAAAAAGAAAACTATATTTAGGAAAGTGTGAAATTAGGGTAAGTTTTAAATTAAATTAAATTAAATTAAATTTGTTGTAAAAGAAATTAGAATCAAAGATTATATTCTCTTTTTCCCCCAGTACACCGATGATCGGCAATCCAGCGAAATCTGGCCGGAATCACGAAGCGCAGGCGACCACGAGCATTCAACATTTGTATGCAAATTGCTCCGGTCTTCGGCAGTCGGCAGTCTCCACTTCTCCACAGTCTTTAGTCTTCAGTACCTCCGATCTTCGGCCACCTCCGCCTCCGCCTCCCAGCTGCCAAGTTGGCCATCGCTTAGGTGCAATCATAATCGCCGTCATATAGTTACGGGGCGCTATCGTTATCACCTGGCCTGGCCGCCTCTCTAGCTCGATCTCCCTCGCACCCTCGCTTCCGAGTGCTGGAATCTCGGATCGGCACGCAGCTGAAATAAATTTGCATATAAATTGCCGACGTCGCAGCCTCCGCAGTCGCGCTTCCATTTAAATCGATGCGCACCGCAAGCAATTTCGGAATTTATGTAAGCATTTCGTTCGCGGGTTTAATTGACAGACTCGCGGTCCTGGTCAGTGGCCAATGGACCAGCGTAATCCAATTAGCCCAGCAGACATTCGGTACAAGGAAAAGCACTTGTCGTCGTCGTCTGCTCCACTGCGAATTTCAATCCGGACGCGCAGCATTTCCTAATGAAGATGTCTTCGATTGGCCCGGGGCCAATCCCATTCAGGTTAACTTAACTTAACTTAACGCTGACGTCACTGGCTGCCGCAGCAGCGACCAATAAAAAATCTATAAATTACGACGACATAAATAAGGACTTCACACCGTTTCCGAAGGGTAAAGTCAAGTGCTCGTCCCAAGTTCCAATAACCCTGCAAAGACCAATCGATGGGATTGAGTTGAAAAATCTTTAACAAAGTCGTGGTTCTGGAACAAAGCTTAAGAAAATGTTGTATAAAATACAAAACCAATAAAAGTGTCTCACAAATATATCTTAAATTTAAGGTATTGTGATCATACCTGTTTAAAAACTTTAGCTAAGAATGCCCATTTTTTTCTTTAAATCTAAAATAAAATGTTGAACGCAAAGTTGATATCACTTCTTTAAAGAAAATATGTAAGCATATGGAAACATTTAAAATAATATTATATCTACTTATAATTTTATTAATTGAAAATATTTTCAATAAATTTCTAGCTACTTATAATTTTAATAAATGATTAAATTTTCAAAGCATTTTTATTTTCTAAACAAACACTAACAAAATCCTCATTTACATTAATACAGAAATAAAGTGTAAAATCAAATTGTAAATATAAACACCTAAAGGCCAAATTACTTGAATAAAAAATACAATCGACAAAGCTAGTCGAAATCTAAGAAACCACTAATTTCGAATAAACAAAAGGTTTTTTGTCTTAAAAAATTATATCAACAGTGGGCATATAAGGGTTAACTGGTAGAGGTGAAAACTTAAAAACCTAAAATTGTTTTTGAACCTTCCCATTCGCTTGTTCGTCTCATTTGCGGCTATTTTCAAATTCAATTTAATTCACTTTGTTCGGTGAGCATTATCAGCAGATAGCAGATAAATTGGGATCACTTCACGCTCCTAATGGGAACTGGGAAACTGGGAACTCTGGACCGGATTGTTTCTGGATTTCTGGTAGAGGAGGAGGAGGAGGGGTACGCAAGGGTCGACTGACAGAAGCAGGAGTAGCCACAGGTGATGGGATGGCTAACTGCGAGTCCAACTGTCAGGGGAATCACGGGAACGAATGAGCGGTCAAAGAGGTGAGCACAAACAACATCATCGCATGGCCACAATCTAAGCCGGGCCCAAATGAGAGCAAGAGGAAGAGCTGGGGTTGGAGATGGAGTTGGCCAAGGTGTCGACAAGCGGACAAAACAAAAACAACACTCGACTGGAGACTGAGGACTGAGGAATGGGGACTGGGGCTTCTGCTTCTGCCGTTGCCCGAAGAGATATCACAATAAATTAGGAAACGAAATCTTTACTAA
This sequence comes from Drosophila oshimai, assembly GCA_018150695.1. Taxonomy (NCBI): domain Eukaryota; kingdom Metazoa; phylum Arthropoda; class Insecta; order Diptera; family Drosophilidae; genus Drosophila; species Drosophila oshimai. The sequence continues at coordinate 139,628 of JAECWM010000191.1, forward strand.
ATAAAGACATAAATTACACTCTGAATCGCTCTATGGGCATGGAGACCGGCACTGGCGATCAAACTCGAGCCCGAACCCAAACCGATCCCAACCGATCCGATCCGAAATCGACTTCAAATAAAAAGCAGCCATCTATGTTGAATGAAAATAAAATGTTGGCGCACAAAAGCCAAGCGATGAGCCACAATGGTGACAACAACACAAGCGGCAACGACATCAACAACCACAACGACAACAACCAAGTGGAGGCACTGCAAAAAATTTAAAGGATTATTTGGGGATGAATAATAAAGGAATTAAAAATAGACCATGCTAATTTCAAAACTATAAAGTATTAAAATCGTATTTGTTTTAAAAGGAATAATTGTGACAAATAATTTTTACGTCCATATTCTTTTGTCATAAAAATTATTTAAAATTCAAAAACCATCATAACATTAAGTACTTATTTCCTTAAAAAACATTGTGTTATTATTTTGTAAAAATTGGTAAGATCTTTTCCAGTTTTAAAAGGTTTTAGCGGTAAAATTGACTATGATTATAAAGAACAAACTCTGAAAATGATACTAAAGTAAAAAAAAGTAAAGTTTTTAACAAAGTTGTCATTTATATTAATGTGCTTCTATAAAGACAAATCAAATTAAGTAAAAGTGATTTTGATATAATATAATAATTGAAAGATAGCTAAATATTGATTACAATACACATAATAATAAAAATTAAATACCCTGCTAAGTCATATAATTTTCTCAAAAAACAAAACGAAAGGAAAATATTTTTCTTTCTGTGTAGAACCGAAGAAGGCTTATAAAAAGCGAGAGAAATACAAATAATCAAACGAAATGTATTTTATAGGGTGATAAGAATCAATGAAGCCACTGAAATCCTACACCCAGAGAAATTTATTACCTAAAATGCCTCAAAATTGCCTGTTATTCTAGGTCATTTGACCTAAATTGGGCTCCAATGCAGTTGTTGCCTAAAAACTAGGCACTCATTGCCTACAAGTTTTTAGGCCATAAATAGCCTAAAATTATGTTTTTTTAGGCAATGTCTAGACTAGGTTTTAAGGCAAAAAAAACACCAAATTATCTGTGCATTCTGCCAACGGAAAAAAATTGAGGCAATGGCTCAGTGGAACAACTTCAGCTCGGCATATTTTTGGCCCGGGTTCGAGCCCGCCACTTGCCATGTGTTTTTTTTTTTTTTTCTAAATTGGTAACTAAAGCAGGACAATGTTGTTTAGATTATTAGTTTTTTTGTTAAATAAATATATTATAATTTGAAAAAACTTACGATTTAAAACTTACGATTATTCACATGGCTTCCACTGAGACTCGAACCAATGCCGTTTGGAACCAGAGACGCGAGTCCTACCCACTGCACCACACATCATACTTTTACTTCGTGCATAAAATAGCTTGTTCACAAAGATACATATGTCAACAAGTAAGAAACAGTTGCCCAATTTTAAAAATTTCGATCTAGGTTATGTTTACATTTATGTTAATAATCATTTCTCACATAAAAGATTTTTTTTTAAAGAAATAATTTAAATTATTTATTTAATTAATTTAAAAAGACAACCAGTAGGAAACAATTTAAAAAAAATCGATCTAGGATATGTTCACATGTAAGTTAATAATCTTTAGGCACATGAAAGATTTTTTTTGTTAAGAAAAATAATTAAAATATTTATTAAATTAATTTAAAAAATTTAGTAATAAAGTTCCATCATAAAAAAAAAAAAAAAAAAAAACAAAAAAACAAAAAAAAAATATCTTGTCGCAGGCAGGGATTGAACCCACAAGTTCAACTTTCAACTTTCCTTTTACTAACAATTTGAGTCCAAATAGCCTAGATTTTAGGTCATGGATGCCTAAACTTTTATTGCCTTAAAATATGTTGTTTTAGGTAAATTTAACATTTTTTAGTCCATTTATTACCTAAAATAAATTTTTAAGGCAATAAAAACCAAATTCCTAAAATTTTAGGAAAATTTTTTTCTGGGTGTATAGAGACATATTGTTTGCATTATGGGGCACCTAGTGCCGCAGTCGCATTCGGAGTCGCATCCCCGCGTTTAAGTGGATATTCCCAGATCGGAGCCAACTTATCAGCCGGGTCGGTGTCGCTGGCTCAATTAGTGGGCGATGTAGGCGCATTAATACGTTAATGCCGGGGTTAATGTGTGCGACATACGGTGACTTCGTTTATGCGTGATTCGCCGGAATGCGATCCAACGATCCACCGATCCGCATCAAAAACAAGGCTGGATCGCATCGCATCGGATTGGATCGATCGATTTCTCGGTCGGCAGCAACGGGTCTTCTGTGGTTTTGGGACAGGCAATAAATCTCTTGGCCAAGAGAGCCAAGTTGGCCAGCAGAGCCGTTTAACATTTTTGTAGTAGTCGGCAGCGGCATCCGAACAATAGGCGTAGTTTAGAGCTCGTTTGATGGCCAGGACTGGATTGGGGCTGCATCTTAATCAGGTGCAGCGTCATAAGTCTCGGTTAATTGTGGCAGCCTTTTTTTTTTTTTGGGCCCATTAGAAGGCCGAGATTTATGTGCGGGCTAAGTGGTCCGACTCCAGGCGATTACCGCCTCTAATTAGACATTGTTTAGCTGGGCAGTTGCTTCAGAAGTGTGCTTTTTTATGGTGAACAGCGCACCCTGCACTCAAAACAAACAAAAATAAAATATTTAGTACTGCACTCAAGAACATTACGGATAAAAATAAAATATAAAATACATAAATATTCGGTAGAAATATATTTCGTTAACCACAGAAGTTCTAAGACCAAATAAATATTCCTAACCTTTTCCAAGCCCCAAATTTATTTTTATGACTCACCTTCAAGCTGTTAATTAAGACAATCGGGGGTGCCACAGAAACCGTCGACGGTTTTGGGGAGTAATTTTTCGGAAATTCGGAAAAAAATCGTCGGTGCTACAGAAACCGTCTCGAACTTGTTGTTGGGACTAACGATTCGGAAAAAAGACAGGGCTGACTTCTTATTTTTATTTGTCATTTATTTGCTATTTTTCAATAAATTCAAGCCAAGTTTTACTTATTTTTGCAAGACAATACCAACAACTAAAAAAAACTCTACACATAAATCGTAACGAACAAAATAGTTCCAAATTTTAAAATGACCGCCAATCTAAACAACAGAAGCCATCCCTGTATTAGATGGCTTCTTACGAGAGGCCGCTACATAAAATCAGTCCCCCAGAGCGAATCCTTTTGCGAAATCGGCGTTTTCTAATATAAAAATCAAGAGCACGGTGGCTTGCTTTGATTTCCTATGCTTTCCCCTAAAACTAAACAACATTTAGGCAATAATATTTAAAATTTGTTGAATTCACTGACATTTTCAAACAATTTGTCTTGTTCTTCGTCGTTTTTTAAGGGGGGAGTACACTTTGATTTTTCAAAAAAATGAATTTTTTTTTTTTGGGCTTAAAATGTTTCTTGAGATGTATACTTTAATTTAGAAAAGACTCCAAGTCCGCCAGAATATTCCTTACCGCTTTACGAAGCGATTTCCTAAAACATGTACCGTACATGTACATGTACAAGCACATCTTTAAACGCGTGTATCTCGAAACGGTTTTTTTCAAACTGGTGGGGAAAAAAACTATAACCAGTTATCATCAAATTTGGATATCGCCTAGGTTTTCTTGTTCAGAATTAAATTCTGCTTAGAAATACGTGGCCACATTTTCGATTTTGTCAAAAATGGATTTTTAATCCACGATTTAGTAAACATTTTTAGGGTGAAAAAATTGATTTTTTTTTTCTAAGGCCACAACTTTTGAAAAAATTAATTTAAAAAAAATTGGAACTCGTATTTCTAACCCAAATTTCATTACTAATCAGGATTTTGTTCCATTTATACTCCGGGATCACATGGGAAGGAGTATTTTTCCCCACCGTTTTCCGACTTCCGCGCGAGGTCGCCCCACCCGACCTGGTGCACCGGCCACCTGGAGACGCCAATCGAGTTCAAAAAAATACAAACTGTACTTCGAAGGATGAGTAATAAATGGGTTATAACATATTTGCCCTCCCTAAGTGTTTTATTGCTTAAAAAAATTAACGAAAATGCCTTACTTTTTGGACGTTCAAAGTGTACTCCCCCCTTAAGGTTTTTACCCAAGCCGGTATTTTTTGCCACACGCGGTCACACTTAAGTGCAATGCAACGATTTGTTTTATTAATTTCACAAGAAGTACAACTTATTTTCACTTGAAATTTTGACACGCTAAAGTTATAGTTATAAACAATAGTATAGCGTACCAAAACAATAATAACAATCATATTTCAAATATGAAAATTACTCCGAAATTTGGCATTTTCTATTTGGAGCAAGTTGGCAGTTTGGTTTCTCGGGTGGAATTCGGCCGGAATCACACAAGCAATTTTTGAGGTGACGGTTTTTGGAGAATTATTAATTTAAAATATAAAAAGATCAAAACATAAAAAATGTTGTATGCAGATAGCACATACAATTCATTAACTTTGTTTTAAAAAATGTTTCATTATTTATAAAAAGGTGCAAGTATGCTTATTTTATAAAACTGTCGTTTAAAACATGGGGGAAATGATAGAGTTTTCTGTGGCACCGACGGTTTTGCCTTGGGTTGGAACTTGGGCGGACTTCGGGAGGAACGGTTTCTGTGGCACCCCGAATATATTTTTTGAAAAATTTTAAATTATACTTTGAAATTTTAGAAAACAATGTAGTACTTCAACACTAAATGACAAGTTGTGCATGTCGGAAAAAGCAGATAATTGCAAGCAATAGCTTTAATTTAATTTTGATATTCATACATTTAAAATAGCAATCCAACCTTTTTTTCATAAATTAACCCTGCTTATATACATATGTAATAAAAATAATGATCACCTTTCCTATCTACCTACTCTTTCCACTTGCTCTAGAATTAAAATGCATTGAATATTATTTTTTATCATATAAAATAAAATACTAAAGCCTATGAATTCTTCGTGAAACTTAACCCTAAAACCCCGCAATTTTCTGGGTGTGGGTCTGTTAACCTTTTGAGGTTTTGTCCCTTAACTATTTGGGTTGACGTCGGCCGAGAAACTTTCACAACAATGCGAAAGAAGCAACTGTTTTGGAACCGAAATCCGCAGCAACGGGAGTTGCGGAGCCCAGTGATTATAGCCCACAATCAATCAATAGTTATAATTGGTCATAATTCGGTAGCCGGCCACTAATTAGATGCTTTACAATACAACCAATTTACCACGCGCCAATGCTTTTGGCCAGGCCAGTAAGAGAAAACCCGCACAGCAATTTAACAAAATATGGAGGCAGATTTATCATATGCAAATTGGTCAGGCATAACAAAGGCAAGACGCAGCTGCGTTGAATACGAGTTCGAGCACGAACAAGAATCGGAATCAGAGTCGGACTTAGGATCGGAAAGAAAGAAAGATTTGGTAGATCTGAAAGAGACATCAAAGACTAAAATAAATCGGAGACACAAGAGGCCCACAATTACCAGTGGGGGCATACTAGAACAACTTCTGCTGACCATTGTTCCTAATTAATCCACGGGGAATGCATAGGGCCAAATGCCCTTCGCTTTCGGGCACACTATCAACACCTCATTACTCTTTTGATCACACTCCTCGTTAATGAAGATGTCAAGCGGCAGCTGCCGCCGCAGCCAAATAAAATAAAATAAAATAAAACCAAAAGCAAAACCGAGGAGACAACGCGACAGCAGAGACATTTGAATTCAAAATTCAAATCAATGTTCAGAATTCCACTTTTGTTGTTGCGGTCGGGACTTGCGAGGCGACAAAGATTAAATATACCAACTCTATTCCCGAATGGTTAAGCTGCCAGCGAAGTCCAGATGCTCTACCCAAGATTTAAGGCCGGGAATCTAAAAAGAGTCGCAGATGCCCGATGGAGCAGCGCATTCGAAACCGAAACCTGTATCTGCATAAAGTTATAAACAATGAAAACAAATTTGTCTTATCGCCCAATTCCAAATGAGATGACAACGAGACAAAATCACTCCGTCCATATGTATGTATCGTATATATCCCCCTTATATCCCCCTCGATCCGTTCACCTAGGGCTGCGCGTTGAAAGCTCGAGCTCATTTAAGGAGCGGACAAACACAAATGCACACTTTTTAATCGCTCGGCTCATTAACAGAGGCTCTGCATTCGAACCCTCGGAATGGGAATTGGAATCGGACGGGGAGTGGTTCTGTGGAATGGGGGGAATACCTGGGTCGGGTCATCTGAATCGCCATTGTGGCCATTTAAGTTTGAGCATAAATCAGTCGACTGGATGGCGACACTCTCACGCATTTCAATGTCTCACAATTTGTTTTACTGGCAAACCTTAAAAATTATATCAAACTTATTTGTTGAGACAGAAGTTTATAGAGCAAAGCACTTTAGTTATTTAATACTGGCTTTATAAATTTTATACATCCTTCCAATATAACAATTTTGAAGTTTCATCATGTTAAATATCAAAATTTTGTAATGACAAAAATAAATTTCATTTATAAAACATTTTTGACATTGTTTTGCTAATGTTTTGTATCAGTTGCGACAGCTAAAATAATATGTTGTAAATTAAAAATAAATTGATCATTTTGAAAATCCCAGTTTAAGCTATCGTTTTTTACTTTACCTTGTGAAACCTACAGCTATGTTTTTTAGACCACCTTTTCTTAAAAGTTAATCAATCTTACTCTTTAAATTAACTGTTTTTATTTTTATTTTATTTAAATAATTATTATTTTAGATTTAATAAAGTGGGATTTTATACAGTTTATCAGCAGTAACGGCTTCTTTAGATTTTTTTAATAGAACCTAGATCTCCGTTTGTCCATAGGTACATAATAAAATTTCGTTAACATATGAAAACCACGATATGTAATTGCATTTTAACCCATGGGCCGCCGGTGCGACTTAATTGCTTTTGCGTGTTTGATTGCAGGGGTGGGGACTTTGGTGCCCAAGGAGACCCTTGGATTTGACGTATTTGTTTTTGTAGGCCGTAAACGTAATGGCGGACTAACGACACCCATTCCCATTCACAATCTGGGAATGATATTCTCCGGGTCCTGTCCTGGCACTGGTTAACTCGCGTTTGCATGGGCTCCAAGAGGCGATGGGGCGAAGGGGCAGGGCCACCGACAACATTGTTGTCATATTAGTAAACGTAACTAACTTTAGTTATTGCTGGTGTTGCGACTTCGCACGTTTATGGTCCATTTAGAAGAATGCAATGGCGTTGTTGCGCCGGCTCGCCAACAGATTTATCACCGGCTCCTTGCCTGGAGAGCCCTGAAGATGCAGATGTACACACAAAAAAACGAACCAAAATTTGTATTATTTACGTAAACAATCAATTCATCTTTTTAAATTTTACTAACAAAATTTGAGCGAATTTGAAAGGTATTTGTTTAAAAACCTCTTCCACCCGACATCCAGCCAGTTTTCGACGCCTTTTCGATTTAAATTCCAACCTTCTTTGGTTGGTTTCTGGAGCATTTTAAAGCGTCAAATATTAAGGCAAATTTGTCTTTAACATTTAATTTTAACAAGTTAAGTTTACATAACTTAAGAGTAAAAATGCACAGATTTCCACCCAATATTGTTATATAATTTTTTCTGTGTGAAAATGTTTCAGGCTCCATCGCCTTGGTAAAGTTCATCGATTTCCGCCAACCCAAACAATAAAAACTGCTCATAGCCAACAGCGGGCCACAAACATTTGGCAACAATGTTGCTGGACAATCTCCAGGACCCTCAAACTCATCAAGTGGCCAACTGATCAGCCCGCTGAGGATGGCACATGCGTGCTGGAGACTGGTGGATCGTAAAAATGTTTGACTGCGATTATATGGCGCTCATGAGAGCGCCACTTTGCCCTGGTCCATCAAACCGACGCATCCTCCAACAAACCTCTCCAAAAACGTTGATGGAATCCCCAGGCCTTCAACCCAAAAAAAAATTTAGTACACTAAACGAAACCACTGAATAAGCGTGAACTCGAGGCAAACAAATGCCGAAAATATACGTGTTGTTTTGGCTGACCCACAGCCGTGGCTCAGACTGTATAAATATCGTATAATGTATAATTTATGGGCGCGAGGTGAAAATATTTTCAATAGAAGGTGATTTAAATTTATTAAAGGAATGCTCACGAGCAGCTCCGCACTAAATTAGAATAAGTTGACTCTGGATGGGAATGGGGATGGAGGTGGGGATGGGGCTGGGGCCATTTGCTCATAAAAACCCAAGCAAATTGAATTTGTGGGCATCGGCACCGGCAACCGTCACCCGATGCCGATCCGTTTCCGATCCCGATCCCGATCCCAAATCCCGATCGTTGCTGTAAGTATCGACACGAAAGAGCTCCACGGTCTCGCTTATCAGATGCGCAGGCCCCAACGGCCCAGCTCATTTAAATCTCGGCCAGAAAGGCCGAAACGCAAAGAGACGTGCATCCAGTCCACCCGGTGCCCGGTTCCAACCTACAAAAGTCAACGATCCGATCCAATCCAAGCCTGCAAGCTCGCCTTTTGTTAACACCATAATTTACATTGATTTATGTGCTTAGTTGGCTCGGCATTTTTAATCGGTCAGTCGAACTGAGTTGAGGTCCCCTCTTGTACGATACCCATACCCAAACCCATCCCCTCATCTCGTATAGTTTGTCCCCACTGTGGCTTCATTTGGTTATAATTAAAATGTCGATTTTATCTACCAGATTTGGACATATTGGCCATTACGTTCGAAATTTAAGCGATTTCTATGCGCGTATTTTGGTATTGATTTCGATTTCGTTGGCATTTCTACTGTCTTCGTTCGGTCACACAATGAATATTGATTATATTAATATTTAATAACGTTTTAAGAAGCTTTCGAGTGTTAAATGCTTATTTATGCTCGTCGGCCGTGTTTTGTGTGTTTTGCTTGGTGTCCGTGTGTCCGTATTTTAGAATGGATAATTATGCGTGAAATCGAACGTATAAATTGTATTTGTTGTCAAATCGAAGCAAGGCTATGGTAACCGATTTCCTGGTTGTCACTCCTCGAACGCACAAAAAGAAAGCCATAGATTTGGGTATTTCTTGCACTGTTTTTTATTGGTTTCTCACTCAGTGAAGGGGTTGCCTTTTTTTTTTGTTGATTTGAGCCAAACACTTACTCTACAAAATATATCAGTACAAACGCAACCAAAAAGTTCTCACGTAATACGTAAATTCATAAATAGATTGCTTAAGCGATATTTTAAGACTAAATTAAAGTTAGAGTTACACAGAGATATTGCATATGCTATAGCCTTAAATGGTGATGAGGTAAGTCGGCAGCCGGCGAATGAACAAGTATAGTAGTAATTATGCATAACTGGAGGGTACAATAGACATGTGCATTAAAATGGGACAAGCGTGTAGTATTAGTTACAATTTCAGCTAATCTTAAGCGTGTCCACACACAAATGCCGCCCATTATTGTTGTTGCTGCTGTTTTACCAGCGACCCCGAACCGCAGGCAAGTAGGTGAGCAGCATTTTAACTTTGGTTTTCGATTTGTTTGCCCACAATACTATATATACTATATAGTTGCTTCTCGTATTTCAGTCGGCCAACACGCACCGCCCTCCGACCCACCAAGTCCAGTTGTTGTTGTTGCCGCTGCAGTTGCAATTTCAGCTGTTGCTGTTGTTGCTGCTGCTGCTGTCAATCACAGACGCGCGCACAACTCAAGTTTTCAATTAGACTTTGCCGCCGTCCAGCCCACCAGGCCACACTAGCGGTGGTCATGCTTTAGGAACTGCAGCGTTCCAGTCGCCGGCGCATCGGAGGATGACAGGCGGGCCACCTTTGCCGCCGTTGCCGCCGGCGACTCGATTTCAGCATCGGAGTCGTCGTGCACGTTGATCTCCTCATCCGAGTCGGACGACGAGTTGTCCACCGTCATGGTTGAACCGCCGCCTGCCAGTCCGCTTCCCAATCCTGCTCCCTCTCCACCTGCCACTGCGGAGTAGTGCAGTCTGGAGCGCTGCTCCTCGGCCACCGTTAGCGAGGCAGCCACTGCGTATTGCCTGGCCAATCCCAGGAAGGCAGCCGCCGAGGGAGAGCTCACCAGACTCCTGAAGGCACTCCTCTCGCCGCCCATGGACAGGTGACTGGCTGCAGGATTGCAGCCCGTGGGCGAGAGTTGCTGGTGTTGCTGCTGCTGCTGCTGCTGCTGCTGTTGTTGCTGCTGTTTGCTGCTGCTGGTGGTAGTGACTCAGGAGTTGCAAGGCCGCCGGGTGCGTGGGCAGATGCAAGGGATGGTGGTGATGATGACCTCCAGGAGGTCCATGCAACGGGTGCAGCAACACCGACGGTGGCGGAGCCTGTGGCGAGTGATCTGAGCACAGTGGCAGCGGTTGCTGCGGAGGCGGAGCTGGAGCCACTGGAGCGGAGGTGGAGGCACTGCTGTGGTTGCTGGGCGTGGGCGAACTGGCCGGGGCATCGTTCGACTGCTGCGAGTGCAGCGGATTGGCGGGACTGGAGCGCTGACGCTTCAGGAGATTCATGCGTTGGTGGCGTCGCCATTTAGCCCGGCGATTGGAGAACCAAACCTGCAGGAGAAAAATAGAAAGAGATTAAATGATGAAGGGATTAAATGGTGAACAGGAGAAGTATAGTGTAGTAATAATGTCGCTAAACAATGTTATATTTCTTTTCGTTAAAAATGTAAAAATGTTGGTTTTAAAAAAATAAAACATAAAAGAAGTTTCGTTTTACTAACTGTAACACTCAAAATAAAATGAGAAAAAGAACCCATCGAAAATGTATGTTAGACTTTAAATAAGTTAATAAAAGCTAATTTTTAAGTTTAAAAAAATTAATGAAAAAGTCTCAGTAATTTATAGTTTTCTGGTGATCAATTTACACCTGACCGACCTGCACCCGCGCCTCGCTCAAACTCGTGCGACTGGAAAGCCTCTCCCTGGTGCTCACACAGGGATAGTGACTCTTGTCAAACTCCTTCTCCAGCTCCTCCAGCTGCTCCGGACTGAAGGTGGTCCTGTTCCTCCGAAACTTGGGCTCATCGTCGTCATCCAGGTAATCGGAGTCGATGTGCCTGTTCTCGTCCGCAGACTCCAGAGTATCGTGACTGCCAGAGCCAGGTGAGATGGCTCTGTTGGTGGGTGCCCCACCTGCACCGCCGGCCATGAGGTGGGCAGAGCTCAGGGAACCACAAGGGGGTGCTGGAACCGCACTCGCTGCACTCGGTGGCAGATTGGCCAGCGTGGGAGCAGCCACGGACCACAGGGCGGATGGAGGCGGTGGTGGGGGGACCCCCGGGCCACCTGGACCCACATTTCCAGCCGGATGCCAGGTGAAGCTGCCATAGGGATGGGGCGGTGGTGGGTACAGGCCGTAGGCGGCGGTGCGAGCAAACTCAGTGGCCACCCGCTCGGCGGCTCGGTTGCGCAGGATGCGATTGATGCTGCTCACCGAGGGAGCGGTGGCATTGGTGCAGACACCTGCAAGGCGGGATCACGCAAATTACCAACCAATCCAGATCGAGATAAAAGCTAAAAGCGGCCGCCGATCAATCAGCGATCAATCTGCCGTCCGGATTAACTCCAATTATCTCGCCAGCCCACTGGAGCCCACTACTCACCCTCGGATATCAGACGCTCGCGTATCTCCCAGGCGAAGATCGTCGGGTTCTCGCGCTTGTACTGCTCGATCTTGGAGACCACAGTCGGGGTAGCCACCTTGGGCTTTGAGCCACCAATTAAGCCCGGTGGTCGCAGCGAGCCTGCAAAAATCAGAACACAACCGGCAAAATTATGAGACAATCGATTTATGACTGTCCGAGCGCGATTTTGGCAATCCATCTGTTTTGTTTAGCTGGCAGCGTGGCTTATCCCTTGTTCTTAACAACTTTATCAGTTGGCCTCATCAACATGAAGTGTTGCAAAAGAAATGAAAGGGAAACACTACCTGCCTCAGTGCATACACCGTAAAAAAATTAACTAGCTATGCTTACAATTTTTTATTTAAGGTGGTTTTGTTCTGTATATGTGAACAAGATTGTTCGCTTTTTAACTGAGAAATCCTAACTTGAAATGATTTTGTTTTGTCTTTCGAAATTGTGCTTTTGAGTAAATTGTACTTACATAGTAATAAGTTGTGCTGATCAGTTGTGAACCCTATAAAGTGTTAAATTAAAAGAGGTCGAAATATTATAGCTTGAACAACTCGGAATAAAATTATTTGTTAAATGTGTGTATATTTTATTTAATCCCAGTATGTATTTTTAGTAAAAGTTTATTTCCGAGTAAGACCCTTTAAAGATACATTAAAATGTTTATGTACTTTTGTATATCGAAAAGAAAAAAAATTTGGGGCAGAACTAACAAGCTGTGTTAAAACTAAAACAAGTATTTTTTAAATTAAGTAACCAGCTTTGTACAAACATTTATTTTGGGTATTTGCAGTGAAAACAATTTTAAAAAGCCTACTGTTTCTTAAAGATGATTTTCTCAGTGCAAGGACAGCACGCACCAACCACCAGCAAAAAGTACAACACCGTGAATAAGCCGCATTTTTTGATTAATGAGCCAGCCGCGTTTTGGCCACCGCCAGCCAGAAGTTTATGCAATTTTAAGTGGCTAAATTACACGGCTGCGCACACGAGGGGAACTCGCAGGATAATAACATGTTTATCATAAAAATTAGCAAACAAATCGAAAACAAAATGCCTATTAGTTATCTGATGGTGGAATGGAGTGGAATAAAGGGGGTTCTTAACTCCAAGGGATTCTCTCAACTCACCTAGCAACTTGGAGACAGCGCCCTGCTGGGTGAGCATGTGCTGGGCGATGTCATAGCCCCGCAGACCACCAAATCGGGAGAATTCCAGGAGGCGATGTTGCGACATCAAAGTGTTGAGGGTGCTCCCCGTGGCTCCGGCTCCCGGTGGAACTCCAGAGGAGCCGCCACCAAACCCTGGTGGTATTTGCACAGATGTGGGCGATGTCGAGGCACCAGATCCCGAGCCCGCTCCCGCCGCCGCTGCTGCTGCTGCCGCTGCTGCTGCCACGGATGCCGCCGCTACTGCAATTGAACGAATTGAATGATAATTGGCTATTGTCATTATGGCGGCTTTAGCCGCTGTCCCGGCCACAATGGTTAATTATGATAAATTAACCGTTAATTGTGTTGACTGAACTGAGCTGAACTGAAATGAGTGATGGGTGTTCGTTCGGGTAGTATAAGTATATTCCTATTCCCCTATATCAACGATCGCCAAAATGGTGGCGACACGCAATCGAATCTCCTGGCACGGGGCAGATTTATCAAGCTAATTGAAACGACTTCGGGCTCCAAGTACAAAAGGCGAAAATTAATATATGTACTCAGCTGGCTGAAAAACGACTGTGTATTACGTTATTTCGACAGAATATTGTATTTGCTTTCGCTTAAAAAACATACATATATCATTCGGCTTGGGCAACTCGTCGCTCAAATTGTCAATTAGCGTTTTAAATGCGCGTTTCACTTTTGTTGTTTGTCAAGTAAATATTTTTTAAAACATACGCGCACCTCAACTCGTCCCTAACTGAATATATATGGGCTCATAATCAATTGTGCCGCTCATCAAATGAGAACCAGTTTTGTTTAGTTAAGTCTATGGGCCACAAAGGTTGAAAGCAAGGAAATGGGGCTGGCAAATGAGCCACGCACTTGGTATTATGACATATGTATGGCTTGTAATTACTGAAATTCTGGATTTAAAGCCGCAGAAATGTGAACTTTAACAACAATCGTAACCATAAGTCATCATTACTTTAATGAACAAATATCGAACATTTTCTTTTGTTAAAATGTAACAATTTGTCAGCCAATTACTTGATTTAACAAAAAACCGTTTACGAAAACTGCTCAAATTTATTAGAAAATTTGTATTTTGAACTTTCTTTGTGAACTTTAATAAGAAAGTCCTTACCGGTTCATAAAGTAAAAATACATTTTTTTAAATAAAACATCTTTATAACTGTTTTGTATGTTGATTATTTAAATTTAGAGAATTAGTATAATTTTGAATATAATTATCTTCTCTACGGCTTCTTAAAAAATATTTATGCACTCCAAAATAAAATCATAATACCTTCCACTTAATTCAGTTGGTCTTTAAAAACAACTTGGAATGCAATATATGTACATTTTTTACTAAATTTAGCATAGATAAATGATTAAAAATAAAAATTAAAAAAATTAACATTGAAATTGACGTTTGTCTGTAAATTATACATTGCGATTCCTACAGCAAATCAAAGTAAACTTTGCAAATTGTTAAAATAAATGGTACTTCTTGGTAATGTTTTAATTTCTTCGCTATTGTCCTTTAATAATTTTTTTCATTTAAGGTTGTTGAAATTCTAAAGAAATCAAACTAAGTAGCTTTCTCATAGGATGAAACATTACACCTTTAACCCAATTTCATTTACACTTTATCTGTTTTAGCACAAGGTGCTGTATTTTTTTGGTAATTTTTGAGCATAGCTTTGCCGACGGCTTATTAACACCTGATCACCGCATCGGGGGCCACTTACCACTGGAGGCGTGAGGGGCCAGCGATGTGATGCGTTGGGGATGAGGCTCCATTTTCCAGTGCGCGGCCGAGAGGCCAGAATTTGCGACAGTAAGCGAGCCAAGGTCACGGTTTAAAGTCGGCTCAATCAACATGTCTAAGAATCGCTATAATCAGCTTGGCTTTATTTATTGTTATTTATTTTTTTGGGGTTTGGGTGGTTTTACTTTTCCAACACAAAACAGTCACAATCACAGTCGCAGATGCCGCACATCCAAGGCAGAAGCAGAAGAAGTATCGATTATGGAGAACGCGAGTGCAGGCGGAAACGGAAATGAAAACGCAATGCGGTCAATTGGATTCATAGCGTGCTGCTCCTGCTCACTCACACACACTCACACACACACGATACACCGATACCGGCAGAAACAGTTAGAAAACGTTCCTGGTTTTTTTTTATATTTCTTTTAGAACTTTTTTACGACGCTGCGCTCCGTTAAAACGTTGTTCACGCGAAAGCCACTCTCCGCACAATGAGCGCTTGAATTTCACCTGGTCCGTTCAGCCACCCGTTCCAGTTTCACTCGGCGTTTGAGTGATTTTGAAATCGCCAACCGGTTTGCGGATACGGCACTTTCATAATGGCGGCCGTTGAGGGCAGCCCGTGCCAGAGCGAGAGCGAGAGAGAGCTGGCACGGCAGAGCGGGATGACTATATGGACGCTGCCTGTGTGCGCGCACACAAATCAAACAATTATAAACTCGTTGGCCGACGCGCTAAGTATAAACACTAACAAAAAGAAGAGGGGCGACAAACAGAGAGAGAGAGAAAGAGTTGGGGAAGAGCAAGAAGAAGAGAAAGAAGTAGAAGAAGAAGAGTTGGGGAAGCCTCTTTTTTTCATTACAACAAATCAACTTTGAATATCGGGCGTTAGGATTCAACCTTTAAGTGCATTTAATTCTTAATGGGCCATACTAATTGATGGAGCTCGTTGTAGCGTTGAAAATTCAACACTTAAGTTCCTTTAATTATTTATGTTCTATGCTGATTGATGGATTCAATCTCAAGATACATTGACGCTAAGTCCATGGCCCCAATAAGTAGGCACTTTCAAATACAATTTGAATTTAATTTGCAAATGAAAAAAAATAATGTCACAATAAACAGGCTATGTACTGCAGGCCTCATACAGCAGCAAAAAAAAAACTATTAAAAAATAAATAAATTTGTTTAAAATACAAAGTTTTTAAAAATAAGTCCTTCTTCGTTATAAAACAATACGTTAAAAGAAAAAATGGAACAATGTATTCTTCTGGAGATACCCAAAAGTAAAGATCCTATAGTTTTTACAATAAAGCTGGAAATATTTTTTAAAATAAAATTTACTCGCTCTTTAATCATTTAGTTATATTCAACAACAAATTAGTATTTCCATATTAAATTGTTCAAAAAATAAACCTTATAAATGTTATTTATTCTTTAAAAAAATAATATTGACTATACCAAAGAAATTATTTATTTATTTATTAGCAATTGACTGCTAACATAGACTGAAAAAAAACAATAAAACTAACAATGAGGCAATTAAATGTAGTATACAAAAAATCGTGTAAATCTAGAAGGAATTGTAAGATCAACAAAAGAAATGCAATAAGGACCCAACCCGCAAAAGGAGGACGGTCCTTTCTATAAGTGGTGAACTTATGAATAAAAATTTCATGATCGGGGACCAGGTTTCGGTTAAAGCATCAAGTCAAAGGCAGCACTGTTTGTATGAATTTGACAAAGTTTACCCATACGTTTTGATAGTGGACGGAGAATATGATATTTAGTTTTTTGGGCCGGTAATTTTGGAACGCAGGTTAGAATCTTTTTGCAAAAATTCATGAACTATAGTGTGTTCAGGCCATAAAATAGGTTCAAGAGCTCGGGTTAATAAAGAAGCTGGAAGAAATATTTTAAATGAAGAAATTTTGCGCGGCTGGCTAAAATTAAATTTGTTTACAATAAAATTATCGGAAGTAACTTCGAGCTTAGAGCATAAATGATTTTTGACGGCATCGGATGTAGCATCTGGAACGAGACGGGACACGAATATAGCTCTGCGAGGACTGACAGCCCTTATTAGTGATCCAGAAGACCTTGAGGGAGGCGGTACTCCCCTAAGAGGTGGATCCACAAGGGCAGAGGCAGAGGTATTTGCAGCGGCGTCAGCTTGAGTATCCAGTTGGCCGGAACGCTCAAAAATCCGAACAGTAGATTAATGGTCAAAATATTATTACCGCGGAACAGAAATATGTGGGAGCGATTAAAAAACACGTCCGACTTCAGAGAGATATCAGGTGATACAAATACGTACATATGTAAAGAATTTCAAAATGCCTGCCTACGTAACTTTTGATCGTCATGACGATATATTGCAATATATCATCCAACAAATCAAAATAAAGAATATGTCGAACAAATTTCATGTTGAAATTTGAAATTTGTATGACATATTTTTTTAAGAGCTATTCTAAATTATAATTATTATTCATAAAACAAAATTATTTTTCGTTTTTTCAAAACTATACTTACTTGTACCTCCTGTAATAAAAATAAAACAAAGTTATTCTAAATCCAAGTTAAAATTTAAAATTAGGTTAGTTATAGTTCGTTTTTTAAAAATTTCAAGCTAAAGTTACAAATAATTTAGAAAATACTTGTAGGGCTTTATCTATTTCCTTGAATTTATAATAATGTTTGCATATTAATTGAAGAAAGAAAAAGGGTTTAGGCAAGATTTTGTTTAAATAGCTTTAATTTTAACATCAGTCAAAAACAATTTCAGAAATTATTTATCTATAATTGGTTGGTCGCACATATGATTATTTTACTATTATAAATTGAAATCTGAAAAAGATGATACTTAAATAATTTTTTGAATAAAGATGTTTTATTTGAACCTATTTCATTTTTTGTTGTAATTAAGAAGGTTTAAAATAAGAATAAGTTATTAATAAGTTTATAAAAGTTGGTTTACGAAATCCAATAGTCCCCCAGTCGATCCTTCTTTTTATAGGACAACTGACCCTAATGCAATATATTGCAACGAATTTATAACACCTTTTACTCCTCAAGTACCGGGCAAAAATAAATGTGTAGAAAAGTATTTTAAGTTAAAATTTTTAACCTAAAACGCTAGTTAGTAAGCTAGTAAAATTCCACTCAGTACCCAAATCACGAGGCAAATCCCAACTGAACCTGAACCTTGGATTGGATACATTCGCATGCGTGGTCCTCCGGGGCGTTTGCCATTCCGGTTTGCTCCTCTAGGTCGTTGTCTTTGGTGCGTGATGGATGATTGATGCGCTGCCTGGGCAAGGCAATCCGAAATCCGAAATGCGATGTGAATCGAAACTGCAACTAAACTACACATGGCGTGATCGGCGAGCCACACAGAACCGGGTCCAAATGGCAGAGTGGCTCGCACAGAAGCCAAATTGCATCAAAGCCCACGAACTGAGTGGCTCCCGGCGCTGCAGGATTGCAGGATTGGGGGCTGAGAGGCAGAGGCACAGGCACAGGCGAGTTAAAAAGCAATTACCCGAATCGATTCCGGGATGAGAATGGGAATAAGCACAGAAATCTGCAATCTGGGTGGAAGACTCTCACCTGGCGATAATGAGATGTCTCACTAAGCTGATCAGAACTTGCCTTTGTATTTATTTGTCTGTTCGAATGCAAAGTGCACAATGCGACTGATACTCGTGCATACAACGAGTATCCCCATCTCCATCTCCGATTTGTGATTTGTGAAAGGCAAATCATGAATGAACGCTGCTGACGATGACGTTCGAGTGCCCTCATGCCAGAGATCAGAGATCCAGAGCAAACGCAAACAATCGAACAGGAATAATTTACTAAGTAAATAATATCTGGATACCGATAGCTGCACGGTGAAAAATAATAACTGTAGGCCTTGTTTAGTTCCTTAGGTGCTGTGGTCTACCTAAAGTAATAGCTTGTTTTTAAAACTTGAAATAATAACCATGATAATATTCAAAACATCAGAAAATGTTATATTAAAAAAAATTAAATTAAATTTATTTATATATCTGAAATGTATACTGCCTTTGTTTTCAAAAATGTTGCATCTTATTCCGCTTTATATTTTTCTATTGTTAGATTTTTTTCAAATTTTTTTTTATCTTAAATAATAGAAAACGTAATAGTTTTACTCGAAATAAAACACCTGTTTATAAAAGTTTGTTGATTTTTTACCATTTTTTATGTTGAACACCTGTTTGGGATATAAATCTCCATTTTCATTTACCGATCCAAAAAACTAGCAATTTTTTGGTTGTTTAAAAAAAAAAAAATTGTTACTGAACCTCTCTTAAAGATGTCATTAAAATGTAAATAAAAACCAAATTCTGACGCAATTTAAATACAATTTTTTTGCAGTGTGAGCCCTGGCGAGTAGCGTGCGCCCTCGCCCCATCGAGTGGCACTTCAACAATCAAGCATTCACACAAGCAGATGGTCCGCAGCCGTTGGCGACCACCTAAATGAAATTTCATTTACTTTTCGCCCGTCATCGCCGCCGCAATCGCAACCCGCTCCCCCTCCCCCAGTCCGATCCCGACCGCCCTCCCGCCTCCAAAATTCCGTCTCCTATTTGCTTATGCACACATTATCAACGTACGCCCGCCTCGTTGAGTGTTTGTTTACCTAATTCGATTACCGATCGCGTCCGTTCGCGCCATAGTCCACCGATCACTTGACCATTTGGGTGGCACAGGCTCAGCCACGGAGGGGTCCGCACTTATGGGGTCCGCTCTTTGGCCAGATTTCGTGCGTAATCGCTCCACGGCAGCAGATGCACTGCAGCTGGATTTTGAGATGGAGTTGGAGTTGGAGCTGGGGGCCTTAATTGAAGAACTTGCCAAGAGGTGGCTACATACTTTCCATCAATTGAGGGCTTTGTGGGTAAAATAAGTGATATCTCGATTGGAGTAAATTAAAATTAGGAAAAATAATCGTTTAAGCTCAGTATCAAAGGGAGAAGAAGAGTTCAAAAAAAAGTATATTAAAAATTTAAGTTAGCGTGGAAAAGGCTTCAACTTTCACGAGTATAATACACATTTTATATTGTTGATTTTTTAAGTTACAAGATTAAATCAATACCAACATATTACAAACATGTTCAAGATTCAAGAGGTTACTAAACATTTTTCTACAAAGTCAAGAAATTAATTACTATATATGTACATACATAATATGTACATATAAATGAAATTTAAAACAATCGCAATTTAACACGTTGATTTTAAACGAACTTTACCTACATTAATTTATATTATATTTTTCATTTTTGGTACATAAAACAGCTTTATTTTTTTAATCTTTAAAAAAAAAACATTTGGTATTCAAATAAATTTTAAGAAATTGGCTCAAACGTTAAACTAAACTCATTGCTTCTTTTATGGATATTACACTTTTTATGGATAAGCACTAAAAAATTTAAGTTTGTAATGGAAACGGATAACGACAAATTAATGGAACAAATATTCAAAATATATTTTTATATGTAACGGTTTCCTCCGAGATGGAAAATTTTTATAGCAAAAATATCGTCAACTATCGATAAGAACGTTTACCCAACGATACATCGTTTTCCCGGCCGTAAATATTGACATTCAGATACGGGCACACTATTTCATACGATTGATAAATTGGGCATTTTGGACCGAATTAAGTTAACAATAAATTTAAAGAAACAATATTTTAAGATGCGCACAGTGCTGTTAAGCAAATCCGACGAGCTGTACCTGGAGAAATGCGCACAGGAGAACCAGTTCTCGTACGGCATCATTGTGGGCCATGTAAGTGCCATTCGCCACGTAGATTTGTTTGGTTCCCCCGCTCAACTTTACCTCCTTTCTCCCCCCCTGCGCAAAATATATGTGCATCCATAGCAAGCTGACTTGACCAAGAGCGTGGTGGTCCACCTGGCAAGGAACAATGAGGAAGATGCGGACGTGGAGGACCTCAGCGATGTGCGACTCACCATCCCCGACATCAACTCACAGGCGTTGGCTTCCCAGTGGCTGAGCGCCAGCAAAATGTGTCCCGGCTCCTTTGACGTCATCGGTGGGTTTTGCGTGCGGCCCCCGGAGTTTTATCTGGCCCTACCCTAAAGTCGTAGAATGCTAGGGATTGATATTTATGAAACAGATTAATAACAGAAAGTAGGAGGCGTTGCAGAACGTCGCTTAGTCACCATCTACGGTGTCATACTTCTGTATACCATTGCACCTTTGAATGCTAATA
Organism: Drosophila oshimai; assembly: GCA_018150695.1. Lineage (NCBI taxonomy): Eukaryota > Metazoa > Arthropoda > Insecta > Diptera > Drosophilidae > Drosophila > Drosophila oshimai. The sequence continues at coordinate 160,559 of JAECWM010000191.1, forward strand.
ATTTACACAAATTGATTGTTTAGTCTTATAGAATTTGAGGGAACACTGCAGCTTAGGAAGAGAGTTGGTTAATATTTAAAACAAGTAAAAAAAAAATGAAAATGTTAAACAATTTGGTTAAAATTAAACGAAAAAAAGTAGGAATACTAGTGGAATGTTTAGGTCAAGTGAGACAAGAAAAGCTACATTTTTAAATTAATAATGTACCTACATATAAATCTTTTGAAAAAGATAAACCAAGTCTCTCAGGATCTCACAATTTATTTAAATTATAAACTTTTTGTAAATGATGTCAACCTATTAATAACAATAACATTTTGTTTCCAGGAATTTTTGTGTCTTCAGTAAGAGCCGATGTGGCCAATGACCAGAGTGCCGAATTTAAGAATGCCAAAAAACTATTCTCAGATATCTACGAGTAAGTCTTTTAAATAAAACACAAAAACCAATTCTAAATAACATTCCTTTCCCTCTGTTCAGCTTGCTACTGAAAAGCAACAGCTCCTTTGGCGTCTACACCACCGATATCGCACAGACTGACTTCGTATTTCTTTCATATTCGCTGGCCGACAAGAAACTCCTCTGCAAAAACTACAGCTATGGAAAGTGAGTATCTGATTCGTAATCCCTGATCACAGATACGGGTCTCACTGTGTATTCTTTCTTTCACCAAACGAATCGCTTACAATTTAAAACTAGACATTGCAAAAAAACGTATTTTACGGCAAACATAAAATGCATCATATGGTAACTAACATGTTGAGAACTACTTTCATAACTTTTATCTGTTTTGATGTTAAATAATCACTTCCTTTGCTTTCCTTGCCCCTTACGTTTCTTATTTCTCGGAATGCATTTTATGTGTTAGTAAACTCTTTAGGATTGTTAATGTTTATATGGTAGTTTGATTATATTCAAGTCGTATTTTACGTTAAATAAAGCCACTTGTTTCTTTTGACAGCGGCGGCACTTTTACCAACATGGAATACAGGTTTGTGGACAAGGCCTTCGAGTGGATTCAGCTGGAGTGCAGCTACGATCTAGACGACGTGCTTCCCATATTGGATTCATCGCGTCGCGTCAACATCGAAGATCAGTTCCAGAACATTATAGTTTCGGTGCGCAAGAACCTGCTGGCCAGTGAGGTGTTCCTTCAGAATGAGGTTGTGGAGGATACCATTGATCTCCAGGCCTACATCAAGAAGAAAAGGACCAAAGTCGACAAGCTTAAGCCCACATCTACGAGTGGGGGCACAGCCACAGCCGGCAGCAACACCTCGGACTCCCTGCCCCAGCTCGCTTCAGATACAGGCATCGGTAAGGGTGACCCAATCCGAGCAAGCATCGTGCTACCGGTTAAATGTCAGCTGAGCAAACCGACGGACATCAAGGTGCGCGAGTTCAATGGAACACTGCGGATGAGCGGAATTATTGCAACGAAGATATTCTGCAGCCCTCGAAACAGTATAGCGGACGTGAAGCGTTTCCTGCGCGACGATGTGCTGCGTTCGCTGATCACACGTATTCAAGTCTACTGCGACGGTCTTACGGATCCGTATGTGTCCAATGAAGCTTTGTACATCAGTGAGCCACCAAGGCGAGTGTTCTTCAGTCTGCCTTCAGAGGGAGCCAGCACATCGATCGGAGCAGCCGTCCAGTTCTCCGAATACCTATTCCGTGGCGAAGCTCCCACTGTGGTGGTCGCACAGGCCAAACAGATTCTGGACGTGGAACTGGACCCAGAGACCATTTCCGTCGAGGCCGAAGGACTGCCGGATGACTCAAACTTCTTAAACGGGAATCTGGGCAAAGATTGCACAGACGGATCCAGAATCATGCCCAGCTCGATGCCTAAGCCAGAACTCTCGCGCAGCCTCTACATGGTGGGAATTGCGGTGGCCCTGCTGGTTCTCCTGGCGTCCGTAGCTTTGCACTACGTCCTCAACGATCGGTAGGCAGCTGCAATGCCCTTCGATATGCTGAGGATTCTATGTCCAAACCACTCTTGTAGCTCTTTATACGAAATGTTTTTTATACAGACACATTATTTGCATGTGTGCTCGAGCACTCACCTCTCTATTGTGATCGTTTGTTTTTATAACCCATTGTGTACTCGTAGTAGTAAAAAAGAAGTGTATAGGGATCACGTTAAATAGTTTTATTGTGAAAGCAAACTGTGCAGCATTTAACACCAATAAACTAATAAGTAATGTACATATCTGTGAATCTTTGGTACGCATATTAGGAAAGAGGTCTTTCCTACTACATTTTTTTTACATGTTTTGGGACTAATTCGATCTTGTTAGCAACATTAAAGTCCAACGTCGCAATTGAACTGAGTATTCTTCGTTTTAAAATAAAGATCGTATATTTTGATATTATCTCAATTTTACAAATTACCCCGATCAACCGTTGAGGTACTTTCTTTATTTACAAGTTAGTTTAAATAAAACGTTCTGTTTTAGTAGATAATATTTCCTATTCTTAGGATATTCTTTCCTAATCTCAGATTTCTGTTTGCGCTTAGGACAACATTATTTATACTTAACTTAAAAAATAATTATTGATGAATTATTTATAACTTTTAAACATAAAACAAAGGGTTTAGTTATGTACATAAGGAGAGTTGAAGTATAGCAAGGGGAAACACAAAAGCCACCCCAGCAAGAATAAGACTTTCCATTAGTAGGTGCTTTTTAAAGATTTAATTACAAAAATATTTGGTTGTCTACATTTACAATCGACTTTGTTCAGAACGACTTTAAAGACCCTTTTGTTTAACTTCTAGTTATATAGCTTTAGGATCGTTAAATGAGCACATAATGAATTGTGACCTGGTGATCATGAGAAGATTTCTCTCACGGATCTGACACTTAAAGTGTAAATTAGTTTTTCACAGCCTCTGCAACTTGACGGACCCAAGTCCGCGACTACTAAGTACCCACCGAGACGCTACTGCATCTTGCAGTTGCCATTGCAGTTAACAACCGACCACACCCAGTCCACGTAATTGGGCACCTTGGCGTAGATGCCGAATTTGTTGCGTTGGGCGCATCCGTCACCAAACGAGGTGATGCCGAAGATGGTCCACGGATGATTGGGCTTGGTCGTATCGCGACATAAAAGGGGGCCTCCAGAATCTCCTGCACAGGTGTCAATGTGACCTCTTTTATGTCCGGCACAAAACATGTTCTAGAAGGTGTATCTAAGATTAAAGTAACATGTAAAAATTGTATGCATTTACTTGTACCTTGGTGATGGTGTAGTCGTAGTAAACCTTGCGACAATTGTTCATTGGGATGATGGGCACAGTGGCCTTGTGAAGCACACTAGTTCCAGCGGTGTCCCGATTGCGACGCTTGCCCCATCCAATTACCGTGCAATCCACGTTCTTGGGCAGCGCCTGGAAAGGCTGTGGCAGGCAGGAGTAACCAATCCAAGAGGTAGCATTAACAGGTTTTGGTAGCCTACAAAAAAGAGTATATTTGTAAGACTTTAAACAATTCCTGGGAATATACTTCAAACCAAAAAGAAGAACCTTAAAACCCACCTAAGTAGTGCCACATCGCTATCCACTGTACGCTTATCGAAGTTGGGATGTGTAAAGCTTTTTAGAACCCGTAGCTGCACCTCCGTACCATCCTCATAGTCCAGGTTATGCTCACCTGTAAGCAGAAACAGAGGGGTTGTCAAGATGTTATAAAACCTTTTCATATAATTTCTCACCTATTCGAACATAGAGTACTCTTCGCACACAATGGGCTGCTGTTAGAACCCATCTGGGAGCAATAAGAGTACCTCCACAGAAGGCCTCCTTGAAGCGATTCAGGATGGCCACCTGCCATGGCCACTCGCCCTTCCTCGCTGCCCTGCCCCCGATGATCTTAAGCATGTTGGACATGCTCCTTCGACCAGTTCCGCTACGAACGATACCGCAACTCAGTTTCAGAGGAGTGTACTCCGGTCCTCTATAGCCCTTCCCCGTCATGATGTAGTTTAGGTCATTGATAGACTCTTCTGGCTGTTCAGACTGCATCCGTCTCATGGCGTTGGCCGGGGATCCGGGTCTAGTCTCGAAGGCCGGAGTCTTCTGGAATTGCGTTTGCAACCACTGCTGGCAAAAGCTGCCCTCAGTGTAGCAGTAGGCGATCTCGCGGAGAACTTCCCGACCACACTGATCGTTGATCCTGCATTTTCTGGGGTTTTTTTAAAAATTAAGTTAAATTTATTTACATCTTACAAGGATTTTTCACAGAAACTTACTTATATCTCCGTGTAGTGCACTTTGGCGAACATTTGGTCCAACGACTCCATTTGGAGTATACCCGCCTTCGCCTAAGATTTAATCCGTCCTTGGGTGGCTGCACCCAGCTGATATTGCGGAATTCGGTGTCCGATTCCTCGGAGTCTGCGTAGATATTGTCAGGCTCCAGATCAAAATCCTCATATTGGAAAACATCCCCCTCCACACTGCTCTCATCTATCAAATTTCTGGGCCTCAAAGGTTTCCGTTCGCTGAAATCCACGAAGTCATCGTCATCAAAGTCCGGCTTTGGAGGATATATGTGGGATGGCTTTCTTTGGTTCTGTCGTCTTCTGTGGCGATGATGTTTGAGCACAAAGAAATCACCCTGTTCGCCGGAGTCATTAAAATCTTCTTTAGTTTCTTCTTCCTCTACCTCCTCGCTGAGTATATCCTTGATGGGATATCTGGGTAGTTTTTGAACTACCTCTACGGGTTTCGGAGGTGGAGTTGGAGGAGGAGTTGGTGCAAGAGTTGCAGGAGGAGTTGGAGGATTTGTCGGTGGATAAGTTGGGGGATGAGTTGGTGGATGAGTTGGAGGAAGTGTGGGTGGTTGAGTTGGTGGATAAGCTTGGGGTTGAGTTGGTGGATAAACCGATGGGTAAACCGGTGGTTGAATTGGTTGAGCTGGTGAATAAGCTGGTGGGTAAGCTGGTGGGTAAGCTGGTGGGTAAGCTAGTGGGTAAGCTGGTGGATGAGTTGGTGGGTAGGCTGCTGGAGGATTTGGTTGGGGTTTGTATACATTAGAGTGATAATCCATGGTCGGACCACTTGACGCCGCAGCCGCTGCATTAATGATAATCGACGGAGGCGGTTGCTGTTGTGGTTGCGGCAGTGGTTGTGGTAGTGGCTGTGGTGGTGGTTGAGGTTGAGGTTGAGGTTGTGGCTGCGTCTGTGGATAATTCCTTTCCCGATAGTGGGTGTCGTCCACAATCAAAGGTGTTTGCCACTTTACAGGTGGTGCAGGATGACAACTGTAATGATTATAAATAAAAGCTTGGTTTTAATTAAACTCTGAATTTAGAATATCTTTCTATATCTATAAATCTTTAAATATATATTATTATACGGTAAATTCTACCAAACTTTATGGCAGACGCTCTCTTAATTAGAACTGATTATGAATAAACATACTAAACCAAAAATATGGCCTAAAAAAATTCAGCAAAAACTTGTTATTTGTGTGAACTAAAGCTAAAAATAATCATACTCATAAATGCACATGTACTTTTGTGCTATACTTTGTGCTAAATAGATTTAAAAATAAGTCAATATATGAGCTTTCAATTTGCGCTAGACAACTTTAAAATCAACTTAACAAATGAAAGTTCAATATTTGTCAGAGTCAAAAAGAGAATTCAAAATGTCTTAAATTTGATAAAACCATTAGTAAACCAATTATGTCAATATGTGCTACAATAAAAATGATAATTCTTAAAGGTAAAGATATTTATAAGATATTCCAAACACTTTGTTTTTTATTTATCTTGTTAAGTCAAAAAAGTATACACAAATAAACTGTTTTGTTATTGTTTTAAAAAATTTCCTTGTACTTTAATTGCAGATAAAACTTAAAGTTATGTGTATTAACAAATTAATAAAAAACAAGAAAGAACGCTATAGTCGGGTTTCCCGACTATAAGATTTGCGATACTCATTGCCCTCTTTAAAAACAGCTAGCTAGCCCTCTTCAATAATGTGTAGCGTACTTTCATGCGCAATCATTTTTAAGCGCCCTCTCTTAAAAAAAGAATTTTGCCTACTTTTGGGCGCAATAAAAATTTTCAACGCATTTGTATACACAATTTCTTAAAAATGGTCAGATTTTAATTTTTTAGATATTTGGGTAGATATTTTCAATACGAACAACATTTGTAAGGGCCACTTTTCTCTAGCTCTAAAAATGTGGACACCACAGAGTTTTTTCCGGTTTGTGGGCGTAAAAAGGGGCGTGGTCAGGTTTTGAAACAAACTTGATCTGCGCCTTGCTTATAGAAGTCTGTGTCCAAAATTTGGTGGTTCTAGCTCTTATAGTTCCCGAGATCTCGATGTTTGTGCGGACAGACGGACAGACGGACAGACGGACAGACAGACATTTCAACGTTTACAGTATTTGCTTACTCTTCGAGTATCGCAAATAAATACAACTAACAATTAAAGGGGACTTGAGCACTAAGAATTATTACTCACTGCCGGCACTTGCTCTGCTCCACGTGCTTGGTGTGTCCACACTTGCGCTTCACCTTGCAGTAGCGCTCCCTCCTCTTGACGCACTCCTCGTCGCAGGGTGTCCACTGTGTCCACCGGCTGAAGGGCTGGTGGTGGTTGATCGAGCGCCTCCGCCCACTCCATCGCTGCTGTTGTGGCATCCGCAGGCGGTGCACCTTCCTCCCATCCACCCAATGGGAGCCATAGTGGTGGTGGTGGCGTTGTTGGTGACCCATCGCCTCCCACATCTCCGCATTTATCGCCCTCTTCGCCTCCAGCACGCGTCCACTCTGAGGAAAAATAATGGAAACATATAAATTGAGATTGGGTTTTGGGTTTCCCTTTTTTTATGGGGTCGAGAGTGTGAAACGCGATCTGCGCCCTACGAGACTTTAAATTTGACTTCGACATCGGCCTCAAGGAGCCCACATTCGATGGCCAGCTTCCCTGCCTTCCTGCCCTCCTGCCTCACCCATCCACCATAAATCAGACATGTCGCCGCTTTTTATTTGAAGTGTCATTGCTCTCGACAGTTTCGTGTCTGCGTGCGCATTGTGATCCCCGAGGAAAGTACCACACTTTGGTCCCAGCTCCAGTTCCAACATCTCCAACAGTTCCAAATGCGACGCCAGGCGACGCGACGCCGCACTATAAATAACTCACGCTTTTTGCCGACCGATCCGGATCCCTATTTCTGCATCCGTCCCAGTCTAAAATAGGCTTCGACGGCAGCCGAGGACCGTCCAATTGCCATAACCTCTTCACTAACGCCCTACAGCTGCAAGAGTCCATAAAAGTGGACACGTTCTGGTACATTGTTAGTACGTTGCTGCTTTAAGCTGAGACAATCATGTAATGGACCCAGTTTAAATACAATTAAATATATTTTATATAAACATATATATTCTTTAAACATGGTCATAAAATAATTGAAGTAAAATATAATCTGCAAGAGATTATTATTTAGATAATGTTTCTATCTGTTATGCAGTAAAATATTACAAACAAAGAAAATAAAACTATTAAACTAAAGATAAAAATTGTATATGTTATAGTTTTAAACACAAAACTAAACTTTGAAATTTAACTTCATATTAAAAAGCTGGAGACGTTTATAGTTATTTTAAAGAAACACTCTTCTTTTTATCAGTTGTTATCTTTAAACATTTTTTCAACTTTTGTTTTTAATAGTAGTTTTGATTGTTTTGTAAGGTAATTTTAAACCCTTAAACAGACTAAACAAGATTTTCTATTTAGTAACTGTCAGCTTTGGTGTCAGCTTTAAATCTTTTTTGACCTTAGAGAGATTCAAAATAAACGACATCTCTGAAATGTTTTATTAGTTTAACGACTTGCTATAAAACTTTTGTCGGAATTTCTTAATACAACCATAACCGGTACTCGTCGTTGGTATTCCAAAAACAAAATAGTTCATTTATTCTGACACTAAATTCTTGCACTTAAATTTTGGATTCTTTGTAAATGTGTCTGCTTAAACAGGAAGCTATTATCATATTGAACAAAAAGAGAGCTGGTTTTCTAAAATACCGCGAGATTTGTTGATTTTGTCTAGGTATTAGGAGTGAATTAATTGTGTGGTTGAATTATTTTAATGACCAGGTTTACAGCTTAAATGAGTCGAATTAAATAAGCTAACACAACAAGCTTTGCATAATGAGGTGCCAATAAATCAGCGCCCATTGGATGATCAGATGCCCCACTTGAAATCAAACGTAGGTCATGGCAAATCGGAAAATTCAAAAATGGAAAACCGAAACATTCCCATCAAATCATGCGGAAATACGAACCGCTCTGCACCTCAAGCTCAAGGAGAGCGATATCGTTCCGTAATCGGGTCCGGGTGATTACCTATGGAGAACCCCCTGCTCCTCAACAATGAAAACAAAAACGAGAGTGCGACTAATTTGGTAGCGGTAATTGACCTTGCATTCGTAAATTCGTAAATAGTTCGCAGTTCCCAGTCGAATTGCTTCGGGTTGACGTAATGCGAATCCGACAAGTGGGTGGCCCCTTGATTTTATACACTCCACTCACCTGAGCTTCGAGCAGCAGTTGTACCACTGTCAGGAATTCGAAAATCAAGCACACCACTTTCATGCTCAATTGCTTATGGTCTCGTTGTCGTTCGAAAACCAATCAGTAATACCACCGTAACGAATCCGTGAATCCAAAGACCCTGACGAATGCACTGTAAATAGAAATAAAATGTGGGGTAAGTGGATTAATTGGATTGCTATTTATTTGGGTGTTCCAGAAGACTTTGGAGATTTGGTATACAAATGAAAATTTAACCTTGAATCGTTTCAAACTTGGCAGTCATTTAAATTTCAATAAAAGAATTAAGACCTTTGCAAATTTCTTATCTACACATTTACGAATCAATTATTTGCTGAATGCACTTCAAAGTTTATTTCATTCAGCACATTTGTCAATAAGATAAAAAGTTGTTTGTACTTTTTGAGTATTAAATTAACAAATGAGGTATTTAAGGGTTTTAATTGGGTGTATTATTTTGTTGATATGTCAGTTTGTAAATTTGAGATCATGTGTTCATATGTGTATACAAAATGTATCATAATTTTATAGACTTTTATAGACATAAACTTATTTGACTAAAAATATTTATAAGAATTGTAAAGGAGATTTAATAATTTGTAATTATATTTTTTGAGAGCTCCTTATTATTCATTTATGTTGAATTTCGTGAGTATCCCTCTACACCAATGATGCCTCCGCGAGAGGATTACCCAGCATGGCAGCCATAAAAATTGCTCATCACTCTGGGATAGCCTAATTAAATTATATAACACACCCACAAACAGGCGTACTTGAACCTGTACTTGTATTATGCTTTTGAGTGCCTAATTTACCCTGACTAAGCGACTCATTTGCGTCAAAGTAAAATCATCCAAAAACATAAAGAGTGCCCCCCACGCAGTGCACAATTAAACGATGCCAATGCCGATGGTGATGGTGAATCTGAATCTAGTGGATCTGAATCTGAGTCCGTTCGTTCTCCCGGCTCCCTATCTCTGCGGCCGCCTTTTGCCAACTACAAAGCAAATATTTGAACTTGTCTGAGACCTTAGCCCAAAGCGATCAAAAGCGTGGGCAAAAATAAAAAAAAAATATTTAAAAAAAGTGAAATTAATTAGCTACATACCCGTACATGTAATTACAAACAGAGGAGCACTGGGAGAACGAAAATTGGAAACATAAAGATAAACTTTTGTCGGGATGCCGAGTGCTTTTGATGCTATGCTTCTGCATAAGTGGGTATGTATAGTATAGTATGAAAGGTCTGGTCTTATTCCCCCTATTCCACGCACTGCACCAAGGAATTTTAAGTAGTCCCAGAGAGCGGACACAAGTACGCGTACTTGGGACTTGCGTCAACACTGGATCTTGGCCACATATCCAGATACCCAAGTACCCAGACACCGAAGTACCCAAGTACCCCCTCTAAAAATCATATAAGGTCAGATGCGCTGGAGCCAGTCGAATGCATCGCACGATCCTCTCTCCCACATTCGCAAATCTGGTTATTCCAAATGACCAAATTCGACACTGCCATCCTGACCAGGTTTCCGCAAATTGGCCATTTATATTCCGCGCCAAATTCCAATAAATGCGCTGCAACAATGAGGCAAAACCAAAACACAATAAACCCAATTCCCGAGTGTACCAATCGCTCATTGTGATTTATTTACAATGTGAATCCAGCGCCCACTAAACAAACATGTCGATATATTCACTTTTATAAGCATCCAAAACGATATTGAGTAACTCGCGGTGCGTGAAGAATGTTTTTGCCGGCTTGATGGAAATAAAATTCCACAACAAACAAACTACTAGAAACTATTTTAACACACCTGACGACACATGATTTATACATTGAGGCGGACATAATTTCCTCACCAAATCCATGTGACATCACCCACGGGTAAACAAAAATGATTTATACAAGATTTCCCAGAACTATGTTTGGGAAAATTCTTGAGAAGATAACCCTAGGGTTGTGATGTGCAGTTCATCAACAAAATATGTGTAGGATTTTTCAAATTTGGATATTTAAAAATTTAAAATTGAGGAATGTTTTTTTCAGATTTATTTGGTAAAACCGGAAGATAAAATTTACCCAATTTTTGTTTTTTGTAGATCATTTATCAATGTTTTTTGAATATTAAGGTACTCTTTTCTTTAAAATGCTATAATTTACTGCTTGTTCTCTTATAACTGTAAGTAAAAAAATATTTGTTAAGACTTGGTAAATCAGGAAGTTAGATATTTTATATTTAAGAAGTTTCTAGTGGGTAAATAAACCCTAAATAATCAAGACAAATTATATTTTATCAAAAATATCCCCCGAGGGACAATTTTGGCTGATGTATCTGAATACTGCCTGATTTTAAAGACTACTAAAATATGTCCACCCCAGCGCTCAAACAAAATATTTATGTACATTTGTGTGTACTTCGAGCGACGCTGCTTCTTAATTTAGAATGCGATGCGTCCGCATAGCAAACAGAGCAGAGCAGCAAAAACCTCCGTCTCCGGATCCGCTTCACTCCGCTCCCGTCTTCCGTCCTCCGTCCTCCGTCTCCATTCCATTCCGTTCCGTGTAAACAAACCGCACTCCCTCGTACCGCCTTACCTTGACAAAGTGCGATTAAAAATCAACTATGACGGGGTCGAGTCAGCGTCATAAGTACGAACCTCATAAATATCATAATATTTCCCAGATGGTGGCATATCCAGTGACCGTTTATTAAATTCCTTCAGGTGAGTAAGGGTACTTATGAGTGTGTTTACCAGTTCCGCAAATAAGGTGGATCGCCCACCCACCGCCCACTGAGCCCGCCTGCTCGGCATGTGGTCGATCCATTTTTTCATTTGGGCCTAAATTACTGCTGCTGCGTAGACCGCAGCGATTTTTTATGAATGAAAATGTACAAATTTGGATTTGGCCAGCCGCTTATCGAGACCAGAGTTCCCTACACCGAGAAATAAAGTCCACCACATCGATAATAAAATTTTTCACAACGGATTCTTTAAATAAGTATAGGTAAACGACATAACATTAAAATTGAAATAACAATACTAATTTAAACATGTTGAGGAACAGTTTAATCAGTTTGCTCATTTGATAATTTATTAAATAAAACGTTTATAGAATTAAAAACATCTTGATCCCAAGTACAACCTAATGAAATAAAAACATGAATAATGTACCCATTATTGTTATTATCTTTAATAAATATTTAAATAAAACTTTTATCTCAAAGCTAGATAAAAAAAGTGGATCTCATTATGCATAATATTTAAATATACCCGAGGCTGTGTTTATTGCGATTAAAGGCGATAAGAAATTTGTATTTATCCTTTTAATATTTGTCTTTAAATCACTCCAAAATGTGATAATAAAATGTTCATTAAATTTTTTTTCTCTCTGCAGCTGTTGCCTGATTTATTTTTTGTGGCTTGTTGGCCGGCTAGCCACAATGTCTGGTATGGCCAATCAACTGTCGTTGTGTGTGCTGCATGTCCGCGGGCCCGTTTAACGAAATGCAATTTTAATGACGTTACCAGCTACTAAAAAACCAAATCGCTGCCTTCGGGTTCGCTGTCGTTGGCTTTTGTTTTTTGTATTTATCTGCCGACTAAGTGGGCAGTTCGTGGGCAGCACTGGGCATTTGGTATTGTCTACGGATTCGGGCTGGCTTAATTTATTAGTCAGCCTTTTGTAATCGGCTACGCATTAAATTCGTTCTGCGACATCGGCCACATGGGTATTGGTGAGTATTAGCGGAAGTGTTGGAAATAATAAATCATGCCTCGCATCCACGCACTCTTTACCCTGCCTCCAATGCACAAAATGCACAATTCATCGACATTGATGCCATCGCAAAGACGCCGACGAGATCACGATGCCTCCTCCAACACCCCACATCCACCCAGCATCCCTAGACCCAGCATCCACATCCGAATCCACATCCATGGATCCACTGCCACTGCCCCACCGCACCACCAGGGCACCCAATTTTCCACAGATGAATTCAATGCATTTTAAACACATATGCACTCACAGATGGGGTCAAATTAATAGCAGTATCGATTTAGGATTTATAACAAAACTTTAAAAACTTTTTAAAAAGTATCATCTCTATTAATAATTATAATTTAATCATTAAAGATTATTTTAAATAATAAATACACTAATGAGGACCTCATTAATAAGAAGTAAAAGCATCATTTATGTCAATACCATCTATTTAAACACCTCAATAAATAAAAATATCACGTTTAATTAAGTCGTGTTGTCAAAAATAAATATAAATTAAAACGACATGCTTACAGATTCGTGTACGAATATGTTCCCAAAAATATACACCGAAATCATAAAGTTCTCAACTCAAACATTTATTTTCTATTTTTTTTTTTTCAAACAGCTAATTAAAATAATTTATTTGTAAGTCTACAATAAATTTAAGCAAATACCTGATGTTTTTTTTTTCTTGGAAAATATATAAGTTTGAAGCGAAACACATATAAGTTATTACAACCAAACAAAATTTTAGATTTTCCTTTATGGAATCTGTAAATGATTTATTTTAATATTGAATTAAAAATCTCGATGACTTTAGTGCAACATATTGCTATTATTTTGCCTGCATCTGTAAGATTGCATGCGTGCAGATCCAAAATACATCTGCGTTCATGGGTGCCTATGTGAGCGCGGATTGTTTTTATGAATGAAACATTTTTTTATTCCATTTATCACTTGGCACCATGTCTCCTTCAGCTGCACTTCGATTAGCGACTTGGGAGCATTTAGGGGAAACTAAACCACATAAACCGAAGGCACTTTGCATACAAACACGGATAACAGGCCCATTCGTTTGCTTATATGACTTTAATATTGAACTGTCAACCGTTTAAGTTAACACAACGATTACCTGGGTCGCACTTCTGTCTCGTTCGGGGTATTTTTGAATTTTTTTTAGAAGCAGTTTTGCGCACACATATTGGAGCAATTTTATTTTTACATTGGAGAACCAGACGCACAGAAGCATAAACCACGACAGCAGCGGCGCGTATTCCCATCCGTCGGATGTCGCCTCGCAAACTCCACTGCGATGGCGATGGCAACGTAAACAACCGATCCGTTCGCGATCCTATCCGTTCCGTTCCGTTTTGCGGTCCAAACCGATCCGATCCAACCGACGTCTTCTCGAGAACTGAGCGAACCGCCAACGCTCCGCTGCGAGCTGAAAAACGTCGCGTTTGCTCTGCCGTTGACTTTTTCCACACACATGTTGGCCGTGCACAGTGGACTGGAACCGGGTGAAAAACGTACGGATCGCCGCAAAAATCCCAGGCAAACACACAATTGCCTGCACTTTTTCTGCGAACTGCAAATGCTGCGAAGGTGCTAATACACTGAGAAAAAGATGTTATGAGACCCTGAAGAAACCCGAGACACATGTCTTTAAATCTTAGAACACTCTTTAAAAAAAAAAAACAAAAATTAAACGGAGAGAAAAATAAATTTAAATGTAGCTTAAGACAAGTTTAAGTGTTTTCTTGGAATCTTAAATAACTTTTTTTTTAAATGATCTTGGTTACGAAAGAATGAGTTTAAACTTTTGAGAAAATAAATACGCTTCTTTACAAGAACGTCTTTCATGTCTTATCTTTAAACGAATGTGCAAAATTTAAGGTTCTTTTTAGCCATCAAATATATATTTTTTAGCATTACCTGCGTTAAAAAACCTTATTAGGCTACTTACTTCCAGATTATTTTTTACCTGCATCCTAAGATAAGTATAAGAAGTAACGAGAAACAGTAGATTTTTTTTCTCCGTATGGCAAGCAGTACATCTCAGACCCTGGTAGTAAAGCAATTGATACACACCGTCGACTTTGAAATGAGCCAAACTTTCCCAAAGAAGCATTTTACAATTCGCAATTAAATTTAATATTTTTAACGATCGAAAAGCAAATACATACAGCACACGTGTACGCACAGATGCACAAAGGAATTTTGATATGAATTAACTAAAGGTGATACTATTTACATTGGCTTGAAGTGGCTTTGAGTTCGATTTAGTGGTAGCAGTGCCAGGCGGCCACCCGCTGACCTGGCGGGGATTCCCGGATAAGGCGCATCTGCTCGGAACCCGTGTCTCCCGCCTGATCTCCACCGATTATTACCGTCCCGAGGACCAGTTTCTTTCCCATCTTCTTGGTGGCTAACGTGATCCGCAAGACAATGTCCTCCAACTGATCGAGTCTCTGGAGAGGAATATCTATCGTTCCCTCGCCGGAGCCATCGTCCCACTTAGTGGAGAGCGAGGGAAAGAAGATGGGGGACTTCCAAGCATCTATGTAGATCCCGTGCTCAAAGGCCGTGGTCTTCACATAGACCCCGGAGCTTGCCGTGGCCTCCAGTTCGTCCTTGACCTTGTTGGAGCAACGCATCCGCGTGGTGGTCACCCGCAGCAGGTATCTTCCGGAGTCGGAGCTGCTAGCATTGCTGATGCCCATCTTCCGCTTGACTTCAGCGGTCATACGTTGCCAATTATTGGCCGAATGAGTGGAAGTTGGAGTCGGTGAAGTTGGCGTGTTCGTGGGCGTTGGAGGAGGCGTTGGTATCTCTACAGATGACTCGCATTCGATGAGATCGCGAACCTCGAGGGCCAGCTCAACGACGCCTTTGGTGGAGTTAACAAGCTGTAAAAAATATATAAATATTTTTAATTTAATATAAAATAATAAACATTCAACAGAGTCCCAGTTTAAATTCAATTGCATGCGTTCTACCCACACGAGTTAAATTAATAATAATATGGGTTTATTTTTATTCGGTAAACGTTAATAAACAAAACCTTTGACTCATTGAAATATAGTAAGAAATGTTTTACCTAAGTAACCCATATAAATCTTGGGCTCTTACCTCTTACCTCTTAAACCTAAGAACTTACGGTCAACCACCACTTCTATCACTTGATTTTGAGTTACAGCTTTCATAAAAAGTTGTTTTTATCAATAACTTTACTTTGTCGGTGAGAGCTCGTTACGCTTCCCATTTTGGCTTACAAACCAATTCTTTTAAAAGCTATGTCAACAAATTGAAATGGCATCGACATGATAAGATAAATGTTAAATTGACCTATACTGGAAATTAGTTCAAACATAAAAATTGTTTAGATATCACAGCCCTTTTCCTTGACGTAAGTCGGGAAAAATGTATGCGGATGTATCCGCAATAATATTGACTCAACTTGCACATTAATTTTTTTTTGGCGTGCAATTAAAAAATTTGCTTTCATTTAAATGTGTAGTGCTTATTTTTGTTGTGTTTTTCCCGCCCAAGCGGGAAGCTTTCACTTTGCACAATTAAGGCGCACACATCTCCATTACATTTAAAAACACTCGGAGCTCCATGTCGCATTGTTTTGTAACACCAAGTTCGGGTGAACTTGTTTAGCAATACTCTGGGTCAGGTACTCATGTACAGTATGTTTTTCCTACTCACATTGTTGTTGCTGGGTGTCGACTTGGCCACCGTTGTGGTGATATCTTTAATAGGCAGCCACAACTCTTCTGTCGAGTAATACCCCGTTCGACTATTGCGCTGAAAGAGCTTGGATTCCAGGTAGCAGGTGACAGAACCTGCGGTGTAATGATACAGAAGCATTAAAAAAGTTAAACATTCTTCAGACATAATTAAGATGATGTGTTAATAAATTCATTCTGAACTCAAGGAACAAGTTAGGTAATTTTTACAATAATTAATCAGCTTGAAATAGTCTTAAGACATCTAAATTAACCCAAAAATCGTGAGATTTATGATCAAAGGATCACCAGTCTAAAAGTATGCAGTAGGTTAATATGCTTAGCCAATCACCTTAGGAAGTAAATTTAAGTCACTACCATATTATTTCACTATTTTTAATAGAATATTACCTATATTCCTGCGCGATTCACTTATTGTCAATGGCGGCATCGCATCCCGTGCGCTCTCAGACTTTTTCTTTCCTTTCCCCTGATCACTTGACTTCCCTCCAGTTTCAGTCTTGGAATCATTAGAAGCATTCGAAGTTGGATCCACGAAGCGTTGGACAAAGCTGGTGCTTCTGTCCTTCAGCGAGCGGTATGTCTTGTTAAAGCGATTGAAGTTCTGGTAAGAAAGGAATTTAACCCACGTTTGTGAGGTTTGCATGACCAACTCACTGCGGCCGGAAGTTCCAGTAGGGCGTAGACCGTAAAAACAACAAACTGTCCGGAGAAGAGTTGTTCGGGCTCCCGATCGGTGCTAGTCGTCTGTTGTCCATTCGTTGAGCGCCTAGTCACATGCTTCATGGAGGATCTACCAATTACAATTTCAAATAACAATAGTGCCGCTTTGTCAACGCTTCACGTATCACACATACTTGATATCTGGCACCAGGGGAAATTTGAAGTTTTCATTAAACTTAGGCCACGTGTTGGTCTGTATACTGCTGTCCAAACGTTTCGTTCCGGGAAATAGCTTTACCTGTAATAAGGGAGGGAAAAAATCAGAAATAGATACAATTAATACATAAATTCTAGTTGGTTTTCAGGGTCGTTGAGAAGACGGAAAAACAAGGCGCTTAAAATGAATGTGTTTAATAAATAATAAATAAATTCTCTTGTAAATGTTTTCTTTAATACATTTACTTTTGATTGAACATTTCTTGGGAAACATCTGGCTTCTTATTTTTCAATGAAAATATTTACAGAATGTAGTTTCTGAGCAATGCTGTTTTCCTATTGAACTTCAAATCGTTGATAAGTGAAAATAATTAATCTTTAAAATAAGTTTACCGGCAACAGGTCACCAACAAATCTGCATTAACATATTTAAGTTTTAAAAAATTGTTTAACTATTCTTATAAACGGGTTTCTATAATTTGGTCTGTAAAAATCCATTACACAAAGACTAGACTCATTTATGGTTTCAGTTATAAAATGTATGATAGGATTTCTTATCAATCTAAAAAAAACTGGAACAAACAATGTCGAAATTGATCGTGCTTTCATTACTGAGTTTGAACCTCTTTAGGGCCATTTTTGATTTGTTCTAGCCAAATATAAGTAGCTTGATATTGATATTATTAGGTTGATATTACTAAATTCTTTATCAAATCCTAAAGTTAAGATACCTTTCGAGTATCTTTCCAGTGAAACTGAGTTTTTGTGTCTTACGCTATTTTCGCAGCTATTGCTCCATAAAATGACTAATTAGCACTAATTTACCTTTATCAAATAACCCTGGACGATCTTGAAGCCGAATAGGGAGGGGAGATGTCGGGCGGCGATGAGGTGGACGTTGAGCTCCGGCACGGCCGTAGAAGCCTTGTTCTGATCGCTGTTCTTGGGGGTGTCGATGGTGATCTGGAACCCGATCTCCGGCTCCAGAGCCACAGAGTGCCGGGATGCTCCATTGGGTGACGAGTGCTGTCCGGGCAACAGGGACCGTAGTTTATTCATGGTGTTGTTGTTGTTAGTGTTCTCCGGTTTCTACTCCATTTCCATTCGATTGCGCAAAGTGAAGAAGCGATAAATTGAGTAAGTGACTTAACACCCGCCGCCGACTTTTTCTTATCTGAGAATCGTAATTTTCCAGCTGATAAAAAATTGCCCCACTCCCGCTCTTTTGCTCTCTGCAAAGGGCAGTGCTCTCTTGGGGGGGAGAGCGAGTCAGCCCCAAAGCTCCCTCACAGCTGTTCACTGGAAACGTTGGCGCTGGAAAGCTCGCTCATTTACACTCTCCACAAGTAAGTAATTGTGACCATTGGAATTAGATACGGCATGCGAGAGCGGCAAACTTACAAATGTATGTAAAAGTCTTGAGATCACTTGCTAAACACAAAAGATGCACTTCACAAGAACAACTCACACTCTGAATAATAAAACAAGATGAATTAGAACATCCAAGCTGAACAGTTTCACAGAATTACCCAACTCGCGATGTTGAGATGTCAACAAGTGTTTGGGGTCAGTGCACAAAGCGGAGCACTTACCGCGCAACAATTAACGACTCAAGTCCGAGAATGAGTCCGAGAACCAGACGGCGATCTAAACGCTCGCGTTCTCCAGCTGTTCCAGCGATCAACTGAAAAGTTAACTTGGAAATTACTTCGTATGCGGCCATAATAATAAGCGTACAATCATAATGCCGACACACATTCGCGCGCTCACACCCACAGCAGCGGTAAATACAATAGCACCAATGGTACAATTTATATTACAGTGCGTTATCATAGGTTTTAAAAGGGGATATGGTCAATTATGTTCTTGGTAACTGTTGCCATAACAGTTAGTAGTTAATTAGTATCACTTAAATTTGTACTGAACTATGGCTCAAGATTTAAAAAAATACAGTGTGAGTATAAATTGCGTAAGTGCAAAATAGTTATGGTTTAAATCCGATTTTAAATGGATTTGACAACTAGTCGGATACGTAATTTGGGAATATTCACAAAGATAAAAATGATTGCATAAATTTTCAAAATCCTTTTTACGTTATTTTTTTATCTGACAATATATTAAGTACCCATCTATAAAATAACAATTGCTAAGATTTCGTAGTTCTCTAAACTCCAAGCTAATTGAGTAAACCGCTTTTAAATTTGTAGTACTATTATTTTTCCCATAGCTGTAAGTGTCGACACAAACAAACGATCACACTCAAAGCCAAAGAACTTTTGTTCTCTTCTTACGGCTGTAGAATGCACTGAGATTGCGATTCTCTCGTCGCCTCGTTTGTGTCACCGTTATAGCGCTAAAAAAAACAGCAACTACTTATGTACATGTACCCTGGGAATACCAAGATCGGTGGCACAACTCATCTTCTGTTTCCTCCCGAAAGCTCACCGCAGAATTAACCGCTTAGTGGTTGCACTGTTATTGGGTCTTCTTTGTAGCACGGGAAACGTTCCGCTTCTCAAAGTCACCCAAGCACACCAAAACCCACCCACTTGGGCTGCTCTTCTTCCCTTGTATGTCACTACAGGTTTATATAGTGAAAACTCCCTTAAGCAGACAGCTCCATTTAATTTAATAAATATCTTCTTTATAAGAACTGATTATTTAACTATTTAAAAAACACATTGTTAAATAATTGCAGATGTAATACATTTCCCACTGGTGAACCTTTACCAGGTGTTTGTTGTTCGCTCAAAAAAACATTTACTGTACAGATGGGCGCGGTGATAACAAAGTTGTTTCCTGTTGCTTATAGCAATGACTCACAACGTTTACGATGTGCAATACTTAAGTGTCGATTTGACAAAAACAAGGCCCAAAGACAAACAAAAAAACCTAGTGATCAAGGGTTTCCCAAAAACTATGAAATCACATCAAGCTAATTTTAAAACAGACCAATCCAAAATGTCTATCTGAAACTCTTATCGGATTTCTAATACATGATTCACAATATCAATAGCTTCTTTGGAAAATACAAAAATAAATAGAAATAAAGTTCGTAATAAAAGATAATATTTTTTTTTAAATTTCAAATTTTGCCGCTACAAAACCATTGTTTGATAGTGGACCATAGAACATCCGCTAAATAATTGTATCTGACTAAAGTAAAGTCCCGTTAAACCTTCCCACAAGTTATTAAATTAAAGACAACACATTTAAGGAATTCAAATTCAAGAATAAGTATATACATATATTTAAATTTTAAATAGACATTCATTTAACATAACGTAACGCATGGATGGAATATACAACTGGGGAACTCAACCGCAGCCCCCATCCATTTTTGGGGTACTGGGGATTGACGGGAAATGCTTCACAAATGTGAAACATAATTCCCGGCGAGAACTTGGTAGTTATACAATTTAGTGGTGATGCTTTTAAATAGGTACGAAGTGTGCATGCCCGCGCGTCTTGTCGACTGTCTCAATGGTATCCTGACCTATCCTAGCTTAGTCTACGGAGATGGGATTGTTGGACGGGGTAGGAGTAGGAGTCTAGTCCACCTCCAGTTTCCTAAAACTGCCCACAACTCCGGCAGCGATGTCCCCAATATCGTTTCCGGCAAAGTTGGCCGCATCCTTGGTGACCTCAATCTGCATGTCATCCAGAGCAAGAATAGCCGCTCGCCTTTGAAGCAATTTCTGTTTAAACTCGGCAATCATGTCAGCGATGGGCACGGTGCCTCCGTACTCCTTGGGCAGGATAGCAGGATCAATCTTAGTCTTCAGGATCTCAACATTTTTGTGGACCTAAAACAGAGAGCAACAAAGTTATTATTATTATTATTATTATTATTATTATAACAAGACAAAAAAAAAAATAAAAAAACATTTTCAAAAACCCTTTTTAAAAAATTTAAAAAAAATTTTTTTACCTTGTCAATTATCTTTTTTAATTTCAATGCCTGTAAGTAGGCAATATAAATATAAACATTTTAAAGAAAATTAAAAAAAAATTTAAAATAAAAAAAAAATATTTATTATTTTGAATGTTCTGTAATCGCTGGATTTTTTTAAGAGCTTTGTTTCTTAAATATTTTTAAAGAAACTATTTAATTTTTTGGCCTGTATAGATATAAACTTACAATGATTCGCTTCTTGAGCTTATCGCTGAGCATTGAAACGCCCAGTTCAATGATCCTATTGGCGTAGTGGGGAATGTTGACGAAGTGCGTCTCCTTGTGCCGCATGGGCGTCGAGTTTTGGATGCACTTGACAATGCTGCGCAGGTCGGTCAGAGACCAGAGACTGACGAAGCCCATGTTCATGCCACTCTCATCATTGATATAGACATATCCGGCCACCTGGGAGTCCTCGTCGTCCAGAAGAGCCTCGCATATCAAACTGTGCACCCGAGCCATTTGCACCGAAGTAAACTGAAGCAAGAAAACTTGATTAAAGTCAAGACTAAACAGTAATTAAAAATTAAATAACATTAAGAAAACGAAAAAGAACAAATTTAAAACCAATTTATTTAACTACAAACAAAATCATACCTTGTAGGGATCGAATTTTGCGGCCGTGGAGAAGATGACCTGGCGCCCAGTGGAATCACGCTGTGGCAGAGGCACCAGGTAGCCGTTCTCGAAGATCTCGTTGATGGCCGGGTCATTGATGTCCAGCTGCTTGAACCACTGCGGGAACAGCTGGCGGATGGTTAAGTAGCGCTCGAGCATCTCGCAGGCAGCAGGTACGGAAAACTTTTTGGTGCGGAGGAAGCGCAGCAGGAACACTGCGTCCGTACGGCACTTGCGGATATGCGGGTGCTTGTCGATCCACTCGCGAAACTGGGACAGAGCCTGTCGCCGGATATTCTCGTCCTCGTGCAGCTCCTCCTTGGCCACCTGCTTCATGGCCGGGCTCAATCCGCAGACATAGGGGTAGTCATAGTCGCCTCCGGTACTCGCAGCCGGTCCGTTCAGCTTCGGTTGTTGCAGCACCTCGGTCTCGAGCACTGCAAAATCAACAAGAAATACGTCTTAACTTAAAATTCTCTTACACAATTTTAAGGGTCAAAATAAAGAGAGCATAACTCATAAAAAAACGCATTTTGGCAATTAAAAAGATGAAGATCTAACCATTTATGTTTGTCCAATTATCACTTTCACTTTTATTAAGCCACAGCTGCTAAATTGTAACTCAATTTCCCTAAAACGTTTACGACCTACACTACTGAATTTCCCTTTTTAGTGTACTTTAAAAATATAAGATCATTTTTTTTGATATCAACGTTTTAATCACTTAACCTCATTTTTAAAATAGTTTACTTTTGTGGGTTATTTTATTTGATTTCTTCTTATTAAAGATACAAGTTTTTTTGTATAAGTTATAAAAAAAATGTATAAAAGTTCTTAAAAAAATTATTTACATGAAATATAATACTATACTAAAACCAAACGTCTTTACAATTTATATTTCTTTGTTTAGATTTTATGAAGCCAGCTCAATGTCACTAAAAACTTAATGAAAATGAGTTTTCTGCCTAAAGTTTAGATTTTTTTAACCATAAATCATTGCTCATAAATTATTCATAGATCTTCCGAAAAACCTTTTAAACGACATTGCTGGACATTACTGCATTTAAATAAATTCCCTCCCCTGCTGATTTTAATTATCGACTTAAGCTTGAACTGAATGAATGAAGATCAATCTGAATGAAAGTGAAATGAGGTGTCCACTATTTTGACTTGATCTTTAACCAATTTACAAAACCAGCTTTAGTATTTCTCCCACCCCGATTTGCGCATTCCGAGTTGATACGATGTCAATTAGCCACATCGAACCACATTTTTGGCCCGCTTGCAAGCGAAATATTGGCCCCTGCTACCAGATTTCTTCACGGCTGACACCACCGACTACTGCTGACTACTGCTGACTTTGTAGTATAATTGGCCGGTTGCCCTTGGTCAGTGGCCGCTGTTGCGCTTGCGCAACACGAAATGTTAAAATTCATCGAACTCTCAAGGGTCACCGCAGTTTACTGGACCACCTCAGCACCCAGAGACACATTTACAGAAACAGATACATATGTCTCTGCATACCAATTAATCCCACTTGACTTTTGACTGCACAATGTCAGGGGACCGGATCGGATGAGATGGGACCAGAGCGGCTAGAGTGCAATGGCTTGCGTGGGTTACAGTCTCGAATCTCGCAGAAGAAGCTGCCCACAACGTTTTTGAATATGCATGACTATCGGTTGGCCAATCCCGCAGAGATGGTGCCATTTCCGCAGTGGAGCAGCTGATTTTTTCGCCTTTTTTGAGGTCCATTGACCGTGACCCAAAATTCACCGGCGGCAGACTGCTTTGCATACGAATCGAACGTTTGGTTTTGTCATTTTAGCGCCCATTTAAATTTCTACTCGTAAAAACCCCGACGAAGGTCGAGAGAAAGATGAGCGAAGCGGAGTAACCGCCCTGTAATTGCGGATCGGATGGCTGTTTCTGTGGCAGTGGCTGTGCAAACAAGGTGGCGGTCCAACTATTTTTGGTCAACAAACTGTTTATGACCAGTTTGTTCACTTTCATGGCCTTCACACAGTTTCCGACCCGACGCAATCGATCCATCGCTGATCGCTGATCGCTGATGTAAAAAATTGAACGTGTGGAATTGCCCTGCTTTGAATACGTCCAATTTGAGTACCAATACTATAAGCCCGAAAGTTTGGCTTTGGTAACTCGATCATTTATGGGCCAGACGACACCATGCCGTGCTGAAGATGGCTGACTGCTGCTGCTGCTGCTGTCCACCAAAACATGCGATTTGTAATTTCGTTATCGTTTCTTTTGCGTTCGTTTTCCGCTCCGCCAATTAGCCCGTTGGTTACATCACAGCACAAAATAAAAGCTGCCAAACCGAGGTATAGTACGTCTTACGCTTACTGTCCCGCAGCAATATTGTATCGCCGGGTTTTGGTTTTGGCTTTGGGTTTTGGTAAGAGTAAGAGTAAGAGTAAAGAGTGCAAGCCCGAGAAATGCTCAAAACGGGTTTTCCCATCCCACCGCTCGACCCAATCCACTCCCATTACACGGAGAAAATAGAGGATTGGCTTGACACACTCCACAAACAAAAAATTGCGTTGTTAAAAATATTGGAATAGTAGGTAAACATTTCTCATACACAACAAAATGGGATGTTGAATTTTATAGGCTTATGATTTAATCTTATCATTTTAAAGATAAAGGATTTGGTTCGCATATTGATTTGAATATAATTTCAAAATGTTGATTCGAGACCTAATTTTAATCTTTGAAATATCATGAAACCAAAATTTTTTTTTTTTTAATGGTGTAATAAGTTTGACAAATGATTTACATAAAATATTTCCTAAAATATTGTTTATTATTGATTTCTTAATCATTTAGATGTTTTAATATCTGCAACATGTTATTGCTTCAAAAATTTTAAAATATATGATAATAGGTTTTATCATGTAATTTAATTAAAATCGAATGTATACATACATATTAATTGATTATCAACACTGGAAAATTTTTGTTTTAAATTCACAAAAGGATTTAAACATTTTTTTAACAGTCTCCTTTTATTTATTAACAAAAGGTTATGGAGCCTACATAAGATAAGCTCTAACCAAGGTTTTTAGAAAAATAAATTCAAATATTTCTCGCCGTGCATTTGCCCAATCCCACCCCATGACCGTGCACATTGGCAATATGGGTTTGTTTGACTCAATTTCGAATTTCGAACAGACGAACTAGCGATTTTACGACCTGGCGATTTGCATCTGCCTTTCCGGATTATCATGCAGATTGCATTTTGCCACAATTACGCAAAGTCCGCTAATGTTCCCCGGATGAGTAGCGCTTTATATTCATGTGTCAGAATCAAATGCGCTGTAATCAGCGGAATTCATTAACCAGGCTCACCACGTTCGCTGTCCAAGGCCGATGGCCAATGGGCATTGGCCAATGAACGGCCGTTGGTCAAGGCAGGGCCTAAAAACTCCATTAGTTGCACTGGGCGCTTAACAGGGGGGGATTTACTGTACTTATGGCACCCAGAAAGAATAACACTCGAGGTCGTCGCCATTGGTCAAAGGAAATCGTCACGTCGATGGCTGTGTCCCTGGCAATTGCACAATAGGCCAGCCACTTGCCATGAATATTTATATGCGAACCGCACAAATTGCATTATACGAGTACGTTTTCCAACCACTTGGCTTTTACGGTGTTGGCCAACTTCGGCCGAGAAGACCTTGCAGGCCTCTGTGGCTCGGCAATTAAGCCAGCAAACAGAATTACAAAACTCTCGAGGCCCAAAAACTCTCGGCCGTAAAATAATTGACTGGCGCGAAACACTTGCAGTGGGTCAATAAAGCGCAATTAAAAGGCTTTAAAAAAAAGATGATTATTGTTTAATTACACCCACACACCTACTTAAGTGTTAGCATCTATCTATTCGACTACACTGAGAAAATTTAGTAGAGCTGTTACGAGTAATTCAAAATAAATCCCTCAGTTTTGGAATTTTCTGTTTAAAGAAGATTTTCGAAATTATTCAAATTTCTAGATTAGTAGGTACTCATTGATTTGAAAAAGTTTCAACTAAATAGTAATTAAGTTATAGTTTTAATTTGAATTTAAATGTAACATTTTTTGAAATTAAATTTTACAATATTCTAACATTTTCTTACCTATCATTGGCTTACCTATCGAAAAAATAAAATATTTAAAAACACCTGCACTTGTTTATAGAAAATTGATTCTAATGTTAATTATCCCTTTTTGTATTCAGAAAAATACTTGACAGATAACAACTTAAATGTTGTATCCTTGAATATTTTTTAAACAAATGGACTTTGGAGTATTTTTCGTGTGTAATCAAACTCAGTTAATCCCAGGTAAACAGTAGCAATCTACAAATGTCTCTGCGCATGCGCAACAGCTGCAAAGAGCTGTACTTGGGTGAAAGCGAAAGTTTTTCTCAGCCTCGAGCTTTTCTCGGGCCTTTACATAATTCCCGACTCCAATCCTTTTGCCCATTTGCTAATTTCAGATGTAAGGGGGGAATTCTGAGCTCAACTCACTTTTGATTTACGCACTGGCACTGGGGGTAGGGGGTGGTTTCACAAGTTGTTAATCTTATATAACAATATTTATTCGCGTTGCAGTGGGTCTGGCTGATCTCCGGGCTCTAATTGATCGCCGGAATATCCGTGTGAGCTCCGCAACTGGCGACGATGTGAACGTGGGGACGCTTTGAGCGAAACTGCCAATTTTCGGGCTGAAAATTTATTTAAACCTCGCTCTCGACCGACGCGATTTCACTCAGTCGGCGGTTGAGTGGGATTTACTGAGTGCGAGGCAGAGGCACTGGAGTGGAGCAAGAGCAACCCGAGCCTAATCCGAACTTGGGAATAGCCGCATGGAAAGTGGTTTCGAAAGGCTGACGTCTTTATTACCTTATTCTTGGCCTGGGTCAAGGTGGCGCATGCCAGAGATCCTCCTCTAATTGCCTCGTAGGGGCTTAATACTCGCACCCAGCTCCCATGGATCCCTTCCTCGCTTCCCTGTCAAAGGCTAAACGACTTATTTATCTCTCGGCATCTGCAAGCGCTTTAAATTGACGTCACCCGGTGCTATTTACAAAGGTCGCTCGCTGCGATTAACCCAAATGTACTAAACAATCCAAAAATAATTATCTACCCGTGCGTAATTGGTACATCAGCTAATAGCCATAATACTTTCATGCTTCATTTCTGCGGATAGCGCATCTAATAGCTTCCGTATGGAATTTTTGGTAAGTATCAGAATATTAGGTCCTATTACTAGCAACTCAGAAAAACAACAAATGTTTCCTAAAATAATATATATAAATTAAAAACACATCTATCATCAAGTTCATATGTACATACATAAAACTTCTACCTTATTTATTTATCACCAATAAATATTTCAAAAGAATTTAAACAAACTCAGTTTACTACAGCGTATCTTAGATATTACTTAGATAATAACTCACTGTCATTTAATGTTGTTAAAATCATACACTCAAAGTCCTCTTTGTTCTGCCTAAAAAGTAGAGATAGAAAAGTTAAACTGTACAGCAAATTTCCATTTGTCAATGTCTCAAATACACAAATATTTAAATGAATGAAATACGCTGATAATGAAGTATTTTCCAGCTATTAATTTTATTTTAATTTAGCCTGAGTACACTGTCCCTAGGTGATCTTTAGGTTGCACGGCTTATATTACCATTAGTTAGTTGTCAAGCTTAAAATTTTCATTCGGTCTTATTCAAACATTTTCACCTTTCGGCTTGAATGTCAAACGTGCCGTGCCAAAGATCGATGTTCCCATTTGCACCCTTTTTCTTGGATATTCTATATTTTCTAAAGAAGTGAGCAACAGTCTCTGAGCAGAATTAATGGAACAGCGAGGCACAATGACCTCGCCAATCCAAATGCTCCTAAAAAATTATTGGGGGGCTTAGAAATTATTGTCACAGATTTTTGTGAAACAAATTTATTATATGTTTTTGTATTATAACATTAGAATGAAAAGGCGGTCCTCGTTTTGTAGTAACACGGCTTTCTTCTGGTTTAAAACTCAATGGCGAAAGGATAGTACTTGTGATTTTGGCCCTTGATTAAAGCTAATGGCACCACACGTTCGCCGGTGTGAAATCTATCGAGAACGGTCATCTCCTCGGCGGTCAGCTCAAAATCGAAGATATCGAAGTTCTGAGAGATACGGTCAGTATTCGATGACTTGGGAATGGGGATTACACCCAGACCAACCTGTAGAACAAAGGTTTATTTAATGATGTTAATTAGACAGTTAAATTTCGTAATTACCAAGTAACGCAGGACAATCTGCGGAGCAGTTTTTCCGTACTTTTTGGCTATAACGGCCACATCCGGGGAATAGATAAAGTCCGGCTTTTGGATATCGGGCTTAGGTTTGCCCAAAGGCGTATAACCTGTCAGAGTGACATCGTTCTTTTTGCAGAAGGCTGTCAAAGCCTTCTGGTTAAGGGCAGGAGAGCACTCCACCTGGTTAGTGACCGGCTTGATCTCACAGTTGGCCAAAACCCTTCCCAGCTGTTCGCTGTTGAAGTTGGAAACTCCGATGCTGCGGACCAGCCCCAGTTTAACCAGCTTTTCCATGGCCTTGTAGGTATCCAGATAGTCCACATCGCTAAGTTGAAGCACTCCATCTTCATTCTTTGGCAAGAGGTCGGTCTCGTTAACATATTTGTAGCCCACTGGCATGTGCATCAGGTACAGATCAATGTAATCCAAGCCAAAATTGCTCAGTTGTTTGCGGCAAATGCCCTCAACGAGCTCAGGATCGTGGAAAACATTCCAAAGCTGCATAGAATGAGTTATTACTTGGTCTTAACATGGAGGTATTCCCCGCTATTTACCTTGGTCACCAGGAAAATATCCTCCCGCTTGACCACTCCCTCGGCTATTTTGTCGCGAATCGCCTTACCCACTTCGGTTTCGTTTTGGTAGAAATAAGCAGTATCTATATGACGATAGCCCACATCGATTGCGTGCTTAATGGCAGCCTCGCCTTCGTTGTCCTTGGACTGCAAATACAGAAATTTAAAATAACTATAGGTACTTCCATTCAACAGGTGCGGAAATGTGTTTTGCTAAGCGTGTTTGGAGATCAATCGTTGGCTTTTTTCGACGAAACTCATCCCATGTGCGTTTCAGTGAAAATACAATAAGGGTGTCGGCACTTCGGGAAATGAGCAGTCGAAACCACATACCCAGTTATATTGACGAGCAACGGCGTAAGGCTCGGGAAAGATACGATCAACTTTGATTCAACAGTAAATAATATAAATTAATGTAACCTCAGGTAAGCCCTTTTCATCTGAAGTGCATTAGCTTTCAAAGTATACATAGTTAAAGCGGAGTTATTTCAAAACTAATAAAATATATTTGTTATAAGATTCCTATCCCTTGAGATTCTCTACTATCTGAATTCGACAACAAACTGAACTTACAAATAATATTGTGAAAATTCCAAGTAATAATTATTGGCTGAAACTGATTCTGTTCGATGTTTTGAAGCAGAAATATTATTCAATACTTAGTTATATATCCCTGAGTCTAATAAGGATAGTACTGATGGTTCTTTGCTTTCTCAAACTTCCAGATTCGTCGGCCTGTATTAAAAGTCCCCAGCTGGAGCAGCTCCTCTGACGTAAGCTTAAAATCGAAGACATCCAGGTTCTCGACAAGATGAGCATATTGAGCAGCTTTTGGAATAGGCACCGTGCCAATGTCGATCTGTGGAACGTTTGTATTTGTCAGCTATTAAATGTGTTCATCACGGTAATATTCTACGATTATATACCAAATATCTTAGTATCACTTGTGCGGGTGTCTTTCCATATTTGTCGGCCAAGGCCAGCAATTTGGGATCATTGTAGTATTCGGGTAGGGGTCTGCAGGTCTTGGGACGACCCAGTGGCGAATAGGCAACTACGGTGATGTTGTGCAGTTTACACAGCTCAATCAATGGGATTTGCACTAACTCTGGATGACATTCGATTTGAAGAGCCACAGGTTTGATATTGCAACTCAGTAGCAATCTTTCCAGCTGGACTGCATTGAAATTGGACAATCCCAGGCTGCGAACAAGACCCAGTTCCACCAGTTGCTCCATGCTTCTGTAAGTGTCCAAGTAGTCCACATCGCTGTGAAATCCGAAGGATCAGTTTGTTTCTGGGAGGGTTTCTATCCAAGACTCACTTTGTCACCAATTCTCCATTGACATGGGGCATCAGATCATCATCTGTGATATAGTGCGAACCCACAGGCGAGTGCATCAGGTATAGATCAATATAGTCCACGCCCAGTGCCTTCAATTGGAGCTCGCAGGCGTATCGCACCCTCTTGGGTTCGTGGTATATGTCCCAGAGCTATGTAGGTATTGATTTCTGGTGTATTTTTACATTTTCCAGCAATTTCTACACTCACCTTCGTGACCAGAAACACCTGTTCTCGCTTTATTTTCTTGTCACTTACAAACTGGCCCAGTACCTTTCCTAAAATACCTTCGTTGCGGTACAGATAGGCGGTGTCTATATGGCGGTAACCCAGTTCTAGGGCCTGGCGCACAGCAGCCTCACACCGAGATTTCTTTAGCTACAGATAGCATAGTTACTTTTTTACAATTTCACAACTTTTCCTAATTGTAGGTAGAATGTTCTACCAACATATCTCCCAATTGGATTGATAAGCACATCAATTAATGACTTGGCACATAGATAAGCAGGTAAACTTACATTGTAGGTGCCAAGGCCCAGAATTGGCATTTCATAGCCATTGTTAAGTTTAACAGTTGGAGCGAGCTTCATGTTTAAAATTCAACGACAAAATCAAGAATAAATTAATAAGTTTGATCGCCAATTGGAGCCGGGCAAACTAGTGTGGCCAAGTAGCGGTAACACTAAAAATGGCATATAGTTATTTAAATTGTTTTAGTTTAAAAACTATTAAATGTTAAATACAATTTTTAATGTACAAATAAACAATATCTTAAGCATAAAAGATATGTTTTTTGCTTAAAGAATATAATTATAAAGACTAAAAAGAATATCCCTATTGAGAAGCAGCGACAGGCTTTTGTATTCGGGTCTTTAACAACACTGACTTACAACTTTTACCAAGAACAGCTGTTAAACAATACACTTTTTTTAGCTTACAAAATCTAAACAAAAGAAAATGGCTAGGAAAATAAGATTTAGTTAAAAACAAAAGCTTTTATTACAAACTTCACCACTTTATTATAACTGCAACTGATCTCTCTACAAAAACCATTAAAGTTGTCACAGAAGAGAATCCTTTAAAGGTGTGTAAACAAATCAATTTTCTTTATAAACCGTTTTAAAACCCAATTTTACAGCCAATCATGAGCCATATGGGTATTACGGATGTGCACCAATCGGAGGATGCCACTCCGGACATGGAATCCTTCACTGGTTTTGGTAATACCGCTGCAGAGGCCTTTATTCAGAGCCTGTCAGGAATGGTGAATCAGGGGGATGTGGAAACAATGATAAGGGCTCAAAAGCAAATGTATGCTAATCAGTAGACCACTAAGAATATCTGAATAACTCTTATTGTGTTCCCAAGGTTGCAACGCTTCGAAAAAACCAACGAGATGCTGCTCAACTGCAACGCCTTATCGCAGAGCCGTCTGAAAAGTGCCAGCGAGGATTTCAAGAGGCATGTCAAATGCCTGAACGACATGAAAAAGGATCTGGACTACATATTTCGCAAGATAAGGGTTGTCAAGCAGAAGCTGCAGTTGCAGTTTCCCGCAATATACGCCGAAGTGCAGCCGCAAAGGAGCAGTTTGGCTGAGGAGGCCGAAGATGAGACGGAAGCCCAGGCCAAGAGGCCCACAGAAACACCTGCTGCGTCAGCAGCAAAGCCACAAACATCCACTGCTGCAGCGGTGGTAAAAAAAAGTGCAGCCACCATTGAATATGTGCAAATGGAGGAGGCCGTGGACAATGGCACGGTGGAGATAGAAAACGAGCTCATCAAGCGTGTGTGCTCCGTAGAAACTGCCAATCCTAATGACTCCTCCGACTGCACATCCGAGGACACAGGTTGAAAAGCACCTGTCTTTAGTTAGCTTTACTTTTATAGTATATTTATAATGTATAATAATTTAATTGCTTAAAATATAATCTGGTACTTGTACTGCTTTGGTACCTTTGAGATTATGACGCGGCCATCGTAGCTAAGGGAGGCAAAAATCCAGGGATCCACATTGCTCCACTCTGCACAGTACACGGAGTCCTCGTGCTGGTCGAAGGTTTGCAGTAGTCCATCCGGGAGCAGTTTGTGCCGCTCCTCGGTTTCTGCTCCACTGAAATTTGAGTCATCCAAGCCCGCTTGGACTTGAGTTTCCGAACTCACCGAACCGGCGCAGGTGAGCAGCACCTTGCAGTCACTGGAGCTGGAGAGGAGCAGCTGGTCGTGGAATGTGTTAAAGCGCACGGACCACACCCAGTGGGAGTGATCGCTGCGCTCAAAAACAGGCGCCTTGGGCATCCGGCAGTCCCATATCCTGAGGTAGCCGTCATCACCGCCCGTGACCAAATGACACTGCTTGTTTGGATTGCAGTCCAGGTCGCGCACCATCTGCCCGTGGGCATCGCTGATGCTCCAGGCACAATGCTGCGTGTCCCTGACGTCGTAGGCACTTAGACTCCCATCGTGAAGCGTGAGGAACTGGTGTCCCTGGTGGTGGTGCGACCACTTGCCGGTGGTGAAGTGTAGCGTGTGCTTGGCACTCACAGATCCGCTGGCGGGTACCTCCGCCACCACGCGGGTAGAAGCTTCTGCTCGCTGCATCACCGCCACCTTGTTGTCCACCACACAGGCGAGCGTCTCCTCCTGGCTGGGATGAAATTCAATGGTTTTCACACGTTCCCCAAGCGCTTCGGTGTCCAGGACCTCCACCTGCTCCCAGGGCAGGTACTCAGACTTCAGCTTCTCCGGATCTGGGTTTAAATCCTCTGGGAGGGTAAACAAAGCTGACTGGGTGAGCACCTGCGCTCCCTTCTGGACATTATAGACGGTGGCCAGCAGACGGGGGTTGTGGGGGCAGCTATTCAGTTTCCACACTTCACCCAAGGAATGTTCAAAGACCTAGAAAATATGATTTTAAGTAGGTTTTTGGTTAATCCCAGATGTTTACCTTTGATTGCACTGTTCCCTGTTCCTCCTCGTATCGAATTAGATGCACTTGGTTTGTGGGTTTCAAGGAATTGGTGGCTATGAAAAAGCAAACATCATTGCTCTCGCCGTATTGAGGAGTTAAAGCCCGAGCTTGAAGCTCCAGTCCATAGATCATGCTATTTTCATCCATTTTTCCAAAATTATTTTTATGTTTTGGTTTTTGGAGCAGTGTTGGTAAAGATTTGGTGTTGGTAAATATCCAGTGTGACCCTCCTACAATACACAGTTATCTTGCGTCAAATACAACCCTGTGCACGCCCAAACACAGTTTCATCTCGTTCTCCTTCCATTTTGTTTTTGTGAAAAAAAAAAAATATCCGTAAAAGCAACAGACGCGTATTCCGACCGATCAGCAAAATTTCCACTATAAAGTACATATAGTTAGTAAAGCCAATTCGTAACGATCAGCTACGCCACGCAGCAGGTAAAGTTAGCACAGCCCACAAACTGCAGCGCGTATTGCATCGCATCGCACATAGCCTGTACCACTGACCACATAGCATATAGCTTATAGCGTCCAATCGCATCGCATCGTATATAGCCATGGCACAGAACATCAGCCCCGAGCAGAGCGGTGGAGCAGGGGGCGGGGGCACCAAGCACAGCGACGACTCGCTGCCCGTGAAAGACAATCACGCCGTGAGTAAAAGGTGAGCACATGGCAGAGAATACGTGGAAACCTAGCTTATAACCACTGATAATACCTTACAGACTGCACAAGGAACTCATGAATCTGATGATGGCCAACGAGAAGGGGATCTCGGCGTTTCCGGACGGCGAGAACATCTTCAAGTGGGTCGGCACTATCGCAGGCCCACAGAACACCGTGTATGCCAAGCAGACGTACCGCCTGTCGCTGGACTTCCCCAACTCTTACCCGTACGCAGCGCCCGTGGTCAAGTTCCTGACGTCCTGCTTTCACCCCAATGTCGATCTGCAGGGAGCCATCTGCCTGGATATATTGAAGGACAAGTGGTCGGCACTGTACGACGTGCGCACCATTCTGCTGTCCATCCAGTCGCTGCTGGGCGAGCCGAACAACGAGAGTCCACTGAATGCGCAGGCCGCGATGATGTGGAACGACCAAAAGGAGTACAAAAAATATCTAGACGCCTTCTACGAGAAACACAAGGACACCTAGACGATAGCTAGCGGGTCCATTCATCCTATGCTCATATTGCGGCGTATTTATTTACATATAGTGCAAGCAACTCCATTCATCCGATCCGCTACTCCTACTCCCACTCATCAATCCCACATCTTCAACAGAGTTTAGCTGATTTCTTTGGCAACCGTGCATTTTTTATGTAATTGTCGATCGATAGACGGATATCTGGTTTTTATTCTCATTTTTTCCCCCCACAAATTAATGATATATATATGAATGTATTGGTAATGTAATTTAAAACAGTCCGTTCTTTAAGCTTAAGCATAAATTTTAGTTAATTGTTTTTATACATGATTTTGAAACGTGCGAGCGTGAGTGAGCCTCCGCCCGCCTTTTGTACTGATGATTTTTAAGCGACTGTGCTGCGCCGGCCATTATGTGAATGTTAGCTAATTTTAGAGTAGCCTCACCGAATCGACCACTCGTACTAGTATTTCCATTCATGCGGCATTCTCCCAACTACAGGTGTAACAAATTCCAAATAATTCGAATCATTGTAACAGTTGAGTTAGCTTGATGTTATTGAAACCACAAATAAAACAAATTATTGAACTACATAATCGTTGGACAAGCCGTGTTTTTTCAGATGTTTTGACAGGGCTAATCTGCTCCTGAAAATGCGTCCGCACTTCCTGCATCTAAGTAGATTCTTGTTGCCGTGCTTCCGCTGCAGGTGATCCACCATGTTCTCCTTGGTGTAGAATCTTTGGTCACAGAATTCGCAGGGGTATTTCCAATCCTTCATATCACCATGTATTTTTTTGTGACGCGTTAGATGAGCCATTCTCACAAAGGACTTCCCACACAGCTCGCAAATGTGCAGGGAATCGGGGGACTCTGGTTTCTGTGCTGCTTCGTGCTCTCGTTTAAAGTGATATTTGAGACTTCGGGTTGCCGTATACACTTTATTGCAGCCTGGACAGGGATATGTTACCCTAGCGACTGCATGATGCATCTCCCGCAGGTGTGTGTCTAGCAAATTGGCCCTCGCATAACTCTTGCCACAATGGACGCAGGTATACGGTTTTATGCCCTCATGCTGCCTCATATGGGCCTCCAGCAGAGACATTTTGTAGAAGCCACGATGGCATATGCTGCAGTCGAGGGTGTGTCTCACCCTTCGCTTCCTTACTCCCGACACATTTCTAATGGATGAAATGGGTATCCTTTCCTTTCCCAGATCCTGCTTGACAGTATCATCTTCAACAACGTACACTTCCTCCTAGAATTGAAGGGAAATATTGTCTTATTATAATTCTAAAGGACGGAAATAAACTAATATAATATAATGCTTATACGTTAGTTACAAACATCAATCTAGATTCTAGATTTATATTTTTGGGTCTAATTATGCCTTTTTAAAGTACGTTTGTCCTATTGACCTCAATTTAAAGTTGGCACAACTTAGTAGCACACGAAATATTAAAACAAACAAACAATTATGAATTTACTTAAAGTTCTAACCACCTGTTATCATATCATTCTCTATTATCTTATCGGTTTCCTTGTGATAGTGAAATGGGAAGTAAAATATCGAGATTTAAAAGTTCAGGGTCATTGATCTGCTACAGAATTAAATTTTAATTTAGAATGATTTTCGTCTGCACTTTAAATTTATACAAATTGATAATAATGATAAGAGGACGAAATTAATTCCTGTTAACAAAGCTAACAATAAAAGTAACCAAAGTAAGATTACATTTAAACTCAAGATCTGTTGCTATAATATTTTAATTGAAAACCTAAAATGTTGAAAGTACAACAAAAAACGTCAGAACTGGGAAATCTTGATTTTCAATAACAGCACCCTATATACGCAGTAGACTAGATATTACTACATATTTTGAAATTGATTAAAAATAAGCTTTTAATTTAGGAACCTTTAATATCAGCACATATGTATAATATATAAATATCTGCGCACTAATTTTTATTAATTTCTATATGTGCAGTTGAAGAGGTAAAAATAACCAATAGATTAGACCTGCCTCCTTTTCAAATGCTATCGCACCAAACATTCAGCCACTAACAAAAATAGTCTAATACAAACAAACACCCAAATGTTTATGTTTATGGCAGCATATGGGGGAAGTATTGTCTTTTCCTGCTGCTAGGCAACTCTTCAAGCACCGATTGTGATTAGATTAGAATACAGATACTTACAATCTCTTCAGGTGATTCGATGCAGGGCGCGTTCACTTGGGCTTCCTGATTAGCGGATTCATTGCTTTCCGAGGGGGTATCCAAGTCCGGCATGGTGACTTTATCATCCTGCTGCCTGATGCAATCAAAGTCGATGTCCAAGAGCAGCTTCTCAAAGTTGCGCGAGGACTCTTCGCACATGCGTTGAAAGTCATGGAATTTTTGCACCAATTGGTAGCAGCACTCGCAGATGCTTTTCAGGACTAGTTGGGGTTGCAAATCCTCATCTTGCGAGCGGCTAATCATCTTCCCTGGATCGCCGCCAGTACAGCCAAAATACTTTCCAGCCAATCCCGGTTCGCTGTCCAGGTTGTATGAGGCATCCTGGGGACCCAGGAGCACCAGGCAAGCCCGGCAAATCAGAGTACCGGTCACATTGCGTCCCTCCATTCCCACTGTGGTGGAGTCCGCAACCATCCGACGCGCGCAAAGATTCAGCTTCGATTCAAACATCGTTGAAGGAAGGCCCGCTACTTAAGCGCCATGAAACAAATTGAAATCAATTATCACAATTTACGGCAGTAGTGCAGTCCCACGTTCAGCGGCGACCCATCCAATCACAGTTATGCCAGCGTAGAGCAGACACCCAGCACCATAGCCACCACCACGAACCATCTCCGGGGCTTTCGCATTGCGGGACAATAAAAGCTGCTGTCGAAAAGCTGCTTGGGATCAGCCCCAAAAGCTTGCCGACTATATGCCCCCCAACTATTTTATTTAAAAAGCTATCGCTCCTGCGTAAATTTGAATGAATTTACTTTTGAATTATTCGGAATTATTTTACTAATGCGGTTTACTTAAAACCCAAATACGTAGTTTAAAATAATACCCCTTTAAATATTGCTAGACAAAATATTATAGTTTTACGATTAACAACTTATAATTCCTTGAACTTCTAAGAACACTCAAGCTGGTATGAAAAAGAATAAACTTTTGTAAAAGTAAAACAATTTTTAAAATATTTTTCTCCATGTTCTTTAATAAAAATTAGTTTCTTTTAAGTTCTTGAACATTTATCTTGTAATTTAACCGCACTAACGGTAGTAAAAATAAATATGTGTATTTTAAGTAAGTTTCCGACTTAATGGTAAGAAAAAGTTTTATTTGTGTATACAGCACACAAAGTATTTAAAAAGTAAATTAATGTCATTCCGTTATGAATTTGTCAAGTGAAAATGCCAAGATGGTCAATAAATAAAACCATTCTAAAGTTAAGATGTATTAAAATAGTATGTAGCTTAATCTTACATATAGTTACTACTGAGACTGTAGCAATACGTTTTGTTCTTGTTGCTTAAAAGATATCCTTGAAATGCGCTCCTCATTTATATGCTATCACCTGTCATCGCTGAACCCAAAGTGACGGATGTGGCCACCGAAGAAATTGTCTCCATGGAGACATTAAACTTCTGCTTAAACGCCAGCATAGTGTCCAGGAGATAGATCTTCTGTGTTCCATTACAAGGTCTCTGATCAATCGCCACCGCATACAGATTAACATCTCCGCTATTCGCCAGCAAAGTGGACATGTAGTGGGGCAAGTAGACACGCTGCAGCTCCGGAGATTCCGAGGTCTCTGATGCGTTGTCTCCGTTGGCCAGTTCCTTGCTGAAGGACCGATGCAAACGGACAATCTGCACACTTTGATAGTGGGCAATGAACAAGAAGGGCTCGCGATACACAAAGCCCGTAGGTGCATAGACCCAGTTCAAATCGTAGGGCCTTGATCTGCAGCCAAACTCATCCACAAAGACTCCACACTCCGCAAAGCAGAGCAGGTATTCCTGTCGTGAAATCCGCACAGCAGTAAGTGGCTGACACTTGGCAGTGTTTTCCATAGATTTATCTGCCAGATCTACAAACTCCTCAGCCGCGTAATTGTCCAAATCTATCTCGTAAAACTTATCCGAACTAACGATGGCGGAATGACGCGTAAAGAATATAGAGGTGACTGGAGTGGCTGTGTCCAAGGCTCGAACTGGTTTGAACATGTGCAACTTCAGGTCGTACTTCAAGATGACAATCCTGGTGGAAGTAGCCGCAATGGCCACCGAATCCAACGCGTTCTCCGCCTCATCGGAAATCAACACCATCTTCCACTTCTCTGAGGACGTGCGATTGGCAATTGGTAATTCGATAGCGGAGGTCTCCAGGACAGGCTTATGACAGGCATTGGAGCTCTGGCAACGCGATTCCAACTGTCGGTAGTCGCACTGGTACAGCTTCTCACCCACAGTACCCACCATAATAGCCTTTGCCAGACGCCTGCAGATAGACATGCAGCTCACGGACTCGAGGCCAGAAATGTGCACCAGTCGCTGGGAGTCCAGGTGATACGCATACAATCCCGTGTTACAGCCCAAGAGGAGAATTTGCTGCTCGGCCACCTCAAAGGCGCAGTTCACTTCAATCTCCTTTTTAGCAGCCTGATCCTCTGGACCGTCGGAACTGTAGATCAGCGATCCTATGTAGTCGCTGCTGGTAGTTGTTCCGGTATCTACGCTGTTTAAATTTAAGCTCGAGACAGATGGAATGCTGCTCAGATCATCAGCTGGTGGTGCAGTTGGCTTGGATCCGCAATCTCCGTGAACATTGGCTCGACACTTGCGATGCGTCACATCTTTGCACTCCTTGCATTTCCAGAAGGGTGAACCAGCAACGATGGGTTTTCCACAAACTACACATTCGGCTGCATCTACCTTGGACTCCTGAAGGGCCAGCTCAAAACGGTGATGGGACTGTTCTCCACTTGCTGGTTTAGCAGGCTTCTCCGTGGTCTTTAGTTCCACCTGGCTAGTGGTGCGCTTTAGAGGTAACTGCTGCTTCTGTGGGGAGCGAGGCAAGGCCGCGATGCTCACTGGTCTCTGCTTGGGTGCATCAGAGTCTTCATTCACAGCCGCTGACTTGCGGGGGGAGCGCAAGGTTGCAGTTCCTAGAGAAAACATAATCGTTTAATATAGGGAAAATAATTAAATCTAAATAAATTTGTCGACCCATTTCTTCTTGAGGAATGTAATTATTATCACCAGCACTTAGTTAAACTGCGTCAAATTAAATAAATATAAAATGTTTTCCGCATTTAAACAAAACTCACCATTTAACTGTGCTACCTGCTCCTTCAGCATGCTCGACAGCTTTTTTTCTCGCTTTAGTTCCTCCTTCAGAGCACGATAGAGAATAGAAGACTCCACATCGTTGGCTGAAATGTTCTCCTTGTTGGTGTGGCTGGAACCGAATAGCTTGTCCGCCAGGGTTTTCTTTTTCTTGGACGATAGGTCTTCCACTTTCAGCTGAAATTAAAAATAGTAAATCTTCTTGAAAAGTTATAAAGTAGAAAATATTTGTACCTGTAGGTAGTCAATCAGCTTCTTGTGCTGAGCAAGAGTAGCGTTTGACTTGATGTCCCGCTGCACGTAGAACTGCTCCTTCTCAGCCAAAGTGTCCTGAAGAGAATCGATTTCCGCGTGTAGATCTGCTTGGGCAGATTCGAGATCCCGCAGCTCCGCCTGCAGATTGCATACCTCCTCCTTCTTATGGAAGAGCTCACTGAGAATTCGTGCATTTTCCTCTTTCAGGCTATGCATTTCCCGGCCAGAGTCCGCAGTTTGGGCTTCGTAATTTGCATTTTGACCATCCAGAAGCTCCGCTCGCTCCTGGGTTGCAAACAACACGTTTGTCTGCTGAACCAGCTGATCTTGTTGCGAAACAAGCTTCCTTTGCTGATCTTTGAGATTCAGCCGAAGTTCTTCGATTTCGGATGATAGCACTTGGGCGCGCTGCTCCGCTAAGCGTTTTTCGGATTCAATGCTGGTTAGTTCCTTCCGCAGTTCGGCCAATTGGTCGTTCCGCTCCCTCAGTTTACCATGAACCGTATCCAGTTGAGATTTCTGCGATTTGTTCCGATCCTGTTCGGATTTAAGCATGGTTTCCACCTCGGTTAATTGGTTGTCGGTGATGCTACAAGCGTACTTCAATCTCTGGAAGTTTTCCGAGAGCTGCTTAAGTTCCTTTTGCAAAGCCAGGCTGGAATCGTTGGCTTTTCTGCTTCTTTCTCGCTCTTCCTGCAGCTCACGCATGGTATTCTTGTGCTCCAAAGTCAATCCATCGAAGCGGGTCTGGATTTGCTTTAGTTTTTGACGCAGCTCACTCTCCTGCTGTTCTAGCTTGTGCACATTAGCCAAGTGCTCGATTACCTCGGACCTGCACTTCATGCGCTCCTGCTCGGCCTTTTCCCACTGGCGATGCTCCTTAAGGACATCCCTTTTGGCGGTGGCCAATTCCAGTTTGAGCTCTTCGATCCGGGCTTCCCGCTGTCGCGTTTCCTCCTGGGATGACTTAAGCATTCTCTGCGATTCCTCGTTTGT
Source organism: Drosophila oshimai (assembly GCA_018150695.1). NCBI lineage: Eukaryota > Metazoa > Arthropoda > Insecta > Diptera > Drosophilidae > Drosophila > Drosophila oshimai. Next base: position 201,084 of record JAECWM010000191.1, read on the forward strand.
GTTTTGTGCCTTTTTGATGCGATCCTCGGTGAGTTCCATGCGTCGGGCCAGCAATTTCTTTTCGGAGATCGCTTCCTCCAGCTGTTTCTCAACCTTCCAGAGTGAAAGATTTGCCGTACGCGCCGCCTGACGCTCTACAATCATCTGTTCACGCACTGCAGCTAGTTTATCCTCGAGTTTCTCGTTCTGTCGCTCGAGCATGTCACCCACGGTTTCGGTTCCCTGCTTACGCGACAAGTGGGACTTTTTGGGTGAAAGACTCTGCTCATTGAAACGCTCCAGCATCTGCTCTAGTTTAGTGACCAGCGCCTGAAGTTGATCGGCGCGACCCTTCTGGTGGGTTTCCCCCTCTTGGGCAGCCACCAAGTCGGCGCGCAGTTGGTCCTCGATGGCATTAAGTTCAGTCAAAGATCCAGGCGCAGTTTCGTAAGGAGAAGCTTGAGAAACTAGCGAGGATTCAGCCAGTTGGCAGCGGCATTCGACAAGCTGAGTTAACAAAATAAAATAATTTGTACATAAAATAAAACATTAAATAATATAAAGATAAGTTTAAGGTTAATTTTGAATTAAATGCCTTCTGACTTTAAAATCTGATAACCTGTAATCAATTAAGTTGGCAACACTCTAAATTGAATAAAGGTTAAATTTAAATTTGGCAAAAAACAATGAGCTAGCTTGATTATAAAAACAAACAATATTGGTATATTAACAAAGGTATAAATTGTTATTTATGTATTATACACCTACCTGCAGTTCCCTCTCAAGTCGATGGCACTCTGCTTTCACTTCTTGGAATTCATTATCCCTCAACTGCAGCTTAGTCTCCAGTTTAACCTTTTCCGCATGAAGCTCGTTGTTAGAGGCGATTTCCTGGTTAAGTCGCCTCAATATTTCCTCGATGTTTCGCTCCGTGGCGTTCTTTGCTTCCTGTGTTGACTTGCTAGAGCAGATGGACTCGTCCAGTTCGGTGCGAATTTCCTTTATCTCCATTGTCATCCGCCGATGTGTGTCCTGCGAATCCCGAACCTTTTTTCGGAGATCTGACAGCTTTTGCTCATAAGTTTCCGCCATTTGACGCTTCTGCTCCTCGTTCTTGGCCTCGGATTTAAGGTTCTGCTCCTTGAGCTGCTGCAGCATGTCCTTGTAGTTCTGCAGCTTAAGAGATATATGCTTGCACTCTTCGTACTTGGCATTGAACTCCAGCTCCCGGGCATCCAACTTTTGCAGCGTGGATGCCAGCTCTTGTTTTTTTTCGGCCAGTTGCTTCTCATATCGTTGTTCCGAGGCGATCTTGGCTTCTTCATACTTCTGGCGATTCAAGCGGAGTAGATCAGTTATAGTAGATTCCTTCTTGGACCACATTTCCTCGTCTATTTTAGCAGAACTCTGAAGTGTCTTGATCTGCGTCTTGCAGTTGGTCAGCTCCATAGTTTTCTCCTTTATAATTTGCTGCAGCTTCTTAATTTCCATTTTCGCATCGACTACAACCTGCGATTTGTTATCCGTCTTTTTCAGAGATTGTTGTGCTCGCAGCAGATCTTGTTTAAGCATGGAAATCTCATTCTCCCTGGTCTTCAGTTTCTGCAGCAGATCTTTTAGTCTTTCCTGCATTTTCTCATCGGCAGCAGCGGAAATTAGAGGCTTCTCCATGTGCACAAAACTATAACCAATAAATGGCAGATCTTTGCCACTAAAGTCATTGGATTTCATGTTTGTCGAGAGTGACTTCTTAGCCACTCCTTGTTCTCTGCGAGACTTATGCCGAGTTCCATCTTCAAAGTTGGAGGTATCATCGTCTGACTTAATAGTTGGGATAATTGGAGGCACCTGGGAGCGAATTGAACTCCACTGAATATCGTCAAAAAAGGGATGTTTTTTTATACGCTCATAGGACAATCGCTTTGAGGGACTTGTGACCAGTGACTCAATCAGATTCCTGTAGTTAATAGACACCTTCAGGTCGCTGGGAAAGCTGATCAGCTCTTTAAGGTGACTCTCCTCGCAGTGGGAGAGAATCTTGGAGTAGGTCTCGTGTACATTATCCTCGTGGAAAGGTGTGGTCTCGCATAACAGCTCGTAACCAATGATGCCCATGGACCAGTAATCGCAGCTGACCTAAAAAGGGATTTAATGTTAAGCCATGTTTGTAAATCTTAAAGTATCAGCAACTCTGCGATCGTACAGTTCTACTCACATCGTGCATCGACTTGGACAGTTTGTAGGTGGATATGGTCTGCAGTAACTCCGGAGCTATATAATCCGGTGTTCCCACGGGCGACAGGCTCAGCACATGCCCATCTCGATCCAGGGCCGCGGCATTACCAAAGTCCGCCAGTTTGATGTGCCCAAATCGATCAATTAGTATATTCTCCGGTTTGATATCCCGATGCACATAGCCCATCTCGTGCAAAGTGTGCAGGGCCACTGTGAGCTCGGCCAGGTAGAAGCGAGCCAAATCCTCATCAAAAGGACCGTGGCGAGACATCAAGCTGAGCAGATCACCACCAGGCATGTACTCCATGATCAGGTAGAGGTTATCGTTGTCCTGGAAGTTTAGAGTTCACTAATGTAGTTATTAGAAGGATTAACAACTTAGAACATACCTGAAAAGCGTACTGCAGACTGATTAGCCACTCGGAATGGCGAGTGGACATGATGTCTCTCTCCTCTTTGACTTGCGAGGTGGTCACCACCGACTTTTTGATCTTTTTCATGGCGTATATGTCACTGGTTTGCCGCTCCACCACCAGATGAACATTACCAAAGTATCCTTGTCCAATAAGCGTTTTGATAAGGAAATCATCTAAGTTGACCCGGAGTTTGCGGGTCTCCTCCACAATAGGACGAACTGTGGAAAAATGGAATTATAGCTTTAAAGAGTTAGCTTGTGTTTGGTTAACACAAATGCAAATGTACTTATAAATCCACGTATAATCCAAAATAGGTGGGATTTGTGTACTTCTAAATATAACTAAAGTGCATGTAAACCAAAATAAATACAGTGGCCAAACAAAACTAGGAACTAGGAATGTAAAAAAAACATATTTTCAAACCATTACACACAAGTTGTGAGTCCTTGTAGAAGTTGTACACAATCGAGGGTTCACTAATTTGAGGGAGCACTGTATATATCGGAATAATAAGACTGCCACCAAAAAAAAAAAAACACCATTTCTAAGTTATAAGCAACACCATTTGAAATAAACGGGCTTATCCTTCTAAAATATGAGTTCGTAAAAAAAAAACCCCTGTTGGCCAGTGTACAGTGGATCGCAGCTTATTTCGTGCAGTTACCTAAAAAAAAGTTCAAGTCGTTATTCCTGCTAAACTAAGAAAGTTAACAAAAAAATTTAAATGCAGTATTTTAATAGGTATTATTAACATGTTTATTAAAAGAATGAGATTTTTATTAAAAACAAAAAAGTTATTCAATAAAAACAAATGTACAGGCTTTTTTATGCAGGGTTATTTGTGCAGAACTTTGGGTACCATTATTTCGTGATTGTGATTATTAAATAACTTTTCGTCTTCTATCCTGTTGAACAAGTATCAGCTATTTATTTTTGACTAAGTATATTTGGATTACACTGGAAAAATTATTATCTATGATTAACAAAACTCCTCCTCCGGCGGTTCATTTAAACTATTGGTTTTTGATACAAAAACAAAAAAACTTAACGGATTTTGTGAAATGGTTAACTTTGGCCCAATAAGGATAAATCCATAATTAAACGTTCGTAAAATAGGCGTAGATAATGGCACAAACTGCTTCTAAACCAAATTTGTACTGAGCAGCAGAAGACACGAAATGTCCGTAAAATAAGGGTTAACTCGGAGATATCGGTTCCAAAACCATTATATTGATGATAACGACATGGGCTACAAACATTCCATAGAAACCATTATCCAAATATGACGGATCATATCATTTGAGGCCCACTAACTCGGAGAGATTTTTCAACCAGACAAATGCTCTGCAGACCAAAATTTCCAAAAGGACGGAATTCGCAAATTATACCCAACATATTGCAACAGTATGTTGAGTTTGGACTTGTCCTTACATATATAACCGAATTTCAGAGGATTTTATCCTAATTCCGTCCTTTTGGGAAATTTTGGTCTCACATTTTGTCTGGTTGAAATATCTTCCGTTAGTTGGGCCTCAAATGATATGATCTCGTCATATTTGGATAATGGTTTCTATGGAATTTTGTAGCCCATGTCTTATCATCAATATAAGTTGGTTTTGGACCGATATTCCGAGTTAACCCTTTTTTACGGACATTTCGTGTTTCTGCTGTCTCAAATTTGGTTTAGAGATTTGTGCCATTATCTACGCCTGATTTTTTTACAGCTTTAATTATGGATTTATCCTTATTGGTGCCAAAGTTAACCATTTCGAAATTGTTAAGTTTTTGTTTTTGTATGAAAAGACCAATGTTTAATTGACGCGTTGAGAGGGTTTTGTTAATCATAGATAATAATTTTTTCCAGTGTAATCCAAATATACTTAGTCAAATAAATTGCTGATACTTTGTTCAACAGGATAGAGACGAAAAGTTATTTAATAATCACAATCACATAATGGTCCCAAAGTTTCTGCACAATAAGCTGCGGCGTAAAAAGCCTGTACATTTTGTTTTTATTGAATAACTTTTTGTTTTTATGATTAAGAAAATCTCATTCTTTATAAACATGTTAATAATACCTTTAAATACTGCATTTAAATTTCTGTTATCTTTCTTAGTTTAGCGAATAACGACTTGAACTTTTTTAGGTAACTGCACGAAATAAGCTTCGATCCACTGTAAATAGTTGACTCACATTTATTGACAAACTCCGCGATATTTCGATCGCGCTTCTTCAGCGTGTCCTTGTCGCATTCGTTGTACAGCAGGCAGAAGGCGTCCAGGAGTCCCTCGCGGCAGATGGCCTCCGCTACGGCTGCGCTGGTGGTGCTCACGGGCACCACGCTCCTTCTGGTGGACACAGAGGCACCCGATCCGATGGCATTTCCCGCGGGTTTTGCACAGACGCCGACTCCTTTTCCCAGAATCAGGTTGTTCAGGCGCGCCGTGCGCACACTAATCGGTTCCAGCTTGGGTGGCATGTTGAACTCCTTGTATTTGTCACTTTTTTACATAAACAAATAGTTTCAGAAACTAGTAAAATGCCAGCGCATTTCAGTTGACGAATTTGCTTTGAACGGGAAAAAAAAGAAGCGCCGAGGGAAGCCAAAAAAACCAGGGCTGCACTCGCACCTTCCAGAGTTGCATGCAGGGTTGCCCTGTAAAACAACATTAACTTGTCAAATTCAAATAAACCAGTCACTTTTAAAAATGCATTACTGTCCATAGATAACATTTAACGGCTTTATAAATTTGACTTAATCCAAATAAATAAAAACAATGAGCCACTTTACCTCGCTGCCCTCGCCATTGCTGCCCAGCTGCGCTTACCAACACCGGCGCAGTACTCGCACTCGCTCAAATCGTTCATTTTCGACGGGTAGGTTTTCGCAGACGGACGGTGAAAAGATTTGTGCATCGAAAATTGCAATTTCCACATTTGAAGCCGTGTGTGCTGCACCACAGACATTGGAAAAGAGTTTGGCACACTTGTGCGAAATCGCAGGCCCACAAAGTAAACGCGGCTGGAAGGCGATTGGCCGAAAATTTGCCCTGGAACTGGAAGGCAATTGCGTGTGAGAGCCGAAAAAAAAAAAAAAAAAAGTAAGGCAAAGAGAAGAGAAGAGGCTGAAACCGTCGAGAAATCGTTGTCGTCGCGCTCGCTATAATTGTTTGCTTTTGCCAGAAATTCGTGAACAATTGCTACGCCGCGCGCGCCTGTTGGCAAAAACACTTAATAATAGTTCGAATTTCCGAGTGAGTGCGCAGTGAACAGTACAGCCAAGATGAGCGGGGGATTGCCGGAGTTGGGCTCCAAAATCAGCCTCATTTCCAAGGCGGACATCAGATATGAGGGCCGCCTGTACACCGTGGATCCGCAGGAGTGCACCATTGCGCTCTCGAGTGGTAAGTAGTGCCCCCGAAATCTCCCACGTAATTGCTTTTTCGCCCCCGCATCTCTATATATGTATATATGGGATGTACATATGTATGTGCCGTAATCTGCGCCAAAAATCCCTGTAAAAAAAAAAACGGTTCACCGAAGTCGGTGGGCGACGAGCGAAAAGAAAATGGATTCTTTCAATTTCTCTTGTGTGTTCTCCTCTTGTCCACATTTTTTTTTCGTTTCGTTTTGTTAGTTTTTACAGTAATTTCATACACTCGCGGAGAGTGCAGTTGCCGCTCTCTCCGCCTCCGTCACTCCACCGCTAACGCGCTCTCACTTATGCTTTTTGTTTGTCATGTTGGCTTTGGCCTGTTTTTGTCTCGCTTGTTGTTGTACAGTGTTGCTTTTGCATTTTACAAGGCACCCATACACTCACGCGCAGAGTTGCAAATCCCTATGCAAGTTGTTTGGAACGTTTCTTTGCAAACGCAATTTCGATTTGGCGCCAGATAACGGGATCCACGGGCTCCCGTTACGAGTGTCAGTGCCCTGGGATGCAAAGGAGAGATGGAGAACGCACAAATACCGGCAAAACATGCGTTTCCATGCCCTCGTTGAGGTTAAATAGGAAACGCGGCCTAACCTTAAATCAACTATAGAATATGGACTCCACTAACGGTTTATAACACCTTCCAATCTTCTCCATCCTTAGTGCGCTCCTTTGGAACGGAGGACCGGGACACCCAGTTTCAGATTGCGCCGCAATCGCAGATCTACGATTATATTCTCTTCCGGGGATCGGACATCAAGGACATTCGCGTCGTCAACAACCACACGCTGCCGCACCACAATGACCCGGCGATCATGCAGGCGCAGCTCCAGAACGGACCGCCCCAAGTCATGCCGCAGCACTTCCCCATGCCCAATGCAATGAATGCTCAGCAGCAGCAGCAGGTGCCGTCGCAGCAGCCGCCCCACGGTGCTCCTTCCATGCCAGGTGGAGGTGGAAGTGGTGGCGCAGGGGGCGGAGGAGCTCCTGGAGGCCCTGGCTACGGCAATGGAAATCCGTTCGGCAACCTGGGTGGTCCCAATCTGGCCGGCATGGTGGGCAACTCAGGCGGATCGCTTGCTCCCGGATCCGGAGCACCAGGCAGTGGACCCTTCATGCACATCGGTGGCAACCAGCAGCAGCAGAAGCCCCAGCAGCAGAAACAGCCAAGTGAGTGGGATTTACTATGCACTGTAATAAAACCAAACTACAAATAAGGTTTGAGTTTTTAATTTAAAGTCTTGAGTCGGGAAACCATTAAATTAAGAGACTGTTTTCGCGAATTGAATAATTTTATTATTATAAATACTATTGACTATCTAATACTTTCATAACTTCGCAAGGTAATATTCAAATAATTGAACAAGTTTTTAATGCAATCAGCTAAGCTTATCGTTTACAAACAGCTTTTTCTTATCCTCGAAGAAAAAGTAATACAAATACAGAGCGCCTTTACTTGATAGTGTGAATTTAAATTTATACAAATTATATGCATTTTTTGGACGAATACTCACCGGTGCCTGCACACATTTTTCTCTTCCTCTCGTCCCCGTTGCGTCCTCTATATGTATAGTTTCCGTTCTAGACATGCTGGCAGGAGCCTCGCGGTCGACGACGCCCATCAGCCTGATTGTCAGTCCCACGGCCGAGCTGACCCAGCAGCAGCAGCTGCACCAGCAACAGAACGCTGCCCAGGGTGGCAATGGGCGCGATGCAGGTCATAAGCGCCAGAACCACCAGCAGCAGTCGCAGCAGCAGCGCGGTGGCCCCAACCACAACAACATGCAGCAGCAGCGCGGCGGCAGTGGCACCGACTTCTACAACCAGCACCACCAGCAGCGGGATCGTCGCGATTCTGGCCGTCAGATGGATAACAATTTCAGCAACAACTATAACAATAATCAGCGTAATCGCGGTGGCGGCGGTGGTGGTGCTGGCGGCAATGGAATGCAGCAGCAGCAGCAGCGAGGAGGAAATGGAGGCGTCGGAGGTGGTAACGGAGGTGGAAATGGAGGCAACACAGCCTGGAACATGCACCGCGGTGGCCAGAACACGAACAACATGATGATGCGGAACAACAACCGTGGAATGGGACAACGAGGTCCCATGCGACCCAATCAGGTATATTTCCTGGCAATATGAACTGTGGACTGTTCATTAACCTCTGGTGATTAAATTACAGGGCTATCGTCCGCAGTCGGCCAATCAGAACAAGCCCCGCAACAAGATCAAGTTCGAGGGCGACTTTGATTTTGAGCAGGCCAACAATAAGTTCGAGGAACTGCGCTCCCAGCTTGCGAAGCTCAAGGTGGCCGAGGACGCTACCAACAAGCCAACCACCAACTCTACGGCCACCACTACAACTGCAACCAATGAGCAGGTGGGTGAGAAGATTGAAGGCGTTCATGCAGTAAGTAAAACAAACTTTCTTTACGTTTTAGAAACCAATTATATTTAATTTAAAATGTAAACTGTTTTATCTGAAAGAAAATATCTGAAAAAATCACATTATTTTAGAAAATTAAAAACTGAATTTTAATTAAGTTATTATGTTTTGTTTTCCGAATAATTTATAAAAAAATTATTTGATTTCATAAGAAAACATTCTTCTAACACATAAAAGAAGACTATATCAGATTTTTACGTTGTAATTTTAAATTAAACTATAAATTATAATTAAATATTCCTTTTTTCGCACTGAGCAAATCTTACTCACCAAATGTTTCTCTTTTATAGTTGAACGGCGAGACCGACAAGAAGGATGACTCTGGCAATGAGACCGGCGCTGGAGAGCATGAGCCCGAGGAGGATGATGTTGCTGTGTGCTACGACAAGACCAAGTCGTTCTTCGACAGCATCTCTTGCGAGGCTGCCCAGGATCGCAGCAAGAACAAGAAGAACGATTGGCGCCAGGAGCGCAAGTTGAACACGGAGACCTTTGGAGTGTCCTCGACACGACGTGGCAGGTAAGTCCCCCCTGAAAAAAATTACCTTTCTAAGCAGCTCATCATCTAAATATTCCAATCAGCTACCGCGGACGCAACCATTACTACAACAACAATGGCAACATGGGCGGAGCGGGCAACGGAGGCATGAACTCTGGATACGGAGGTGCGCCAGGCTATAACCGCAACAACTATCGCATGGGCGGCGGTGGCAACTTCCGCAACAGGAGCAACAACCGCAACAACGGCGGCGGCAACCGTGGAGGCAATGGCATCCCGAACATCACCAATGGCAATGCCAACACGGCTGCAGCATTGAAGGCAGCTAATGCAACGGACTCTAATGCACCGAACGCCACAACCACGACGACAAAGTCGACGTCCCTCTTGCCAGAGCAGACGCAAAAGGTGGCGGCAGTCTGTGAGTAGCAATCACCTCTACTATTACAAAACGTTTAATTAACGCAATGTTAACCCTTGCAGCTCAATAATGCCGCCCAGTTAGTGGACAACCACTTTAAATAAACAATTGATAGAAACGAATTAAGAAGAAAGTAAATATCCTATTCTTTGCAAAGCTAAATAATATTCGAAGCAACCCAATCAACCGACCGACCGAACGATCGACGACACACAGGCTCTTATTATCAGGAATTTCGAGTTATGGATCTAACGGCATAATATATTTGTATAATTAAACTTAGTGTTACAATTCTCACGACGTCCTGGGGCGCACTCCGCTGACCGCCCACCACCGTGTGCTTGGCGATTTACGATTAACGCTTAACGACTAGCGACTGCGAACCGGCCATCTGTTAGGTTTTGTGTAAATGGCTGGTTCCAACGCCTTTCGCTGAGCAGAACGAACACGGTAATGATAATGAGGAGATAATGGCACGCCTACATACATACATATATTTAGTAATAGTTGTGAAGAACATAGTAAGCATAAGTATATGAAAAGCTACAAAAAACAAAACAAAAAATTTACCAGAAACACGGAGAAATAGCGGAGGAGTCGATAACAATAATGAAATTAATGGAGCAAAACAATTAAATCCATGGAATTCCCAAATCAAAAATAAAAGCTAACCCACATGTTTTTATTTGAATGAAAGAAAAGTTAAAAAAAAAATCTGATTGTAATACTGTATTTCTTGTGGGCGTAAAACATCGACCATACTCGAACCGTTTTACTAGCATTTAAATATATTATTTAAGAGCATTTTAATTATGAAAATAAAATCAGCAGCAATGCTTGTTGGAAAAGCACAATTGTAAAAAGTCAATCCAGCCCAGCTGAAGAGTGAAGCCTCCAAATGAAAACGTGAAAAAATAACCTGTTTGTCATTACATATTTTAAATTCATCCAGAAAAATACCAATAGCTAAGTAGTTTTCGTACACATTTATTTCTGATCTCGGTTGGGCTACAATAGTGCATTTTTTTCCGCCACGCCTGCAATGGAATTTATACTTACGATTTGAAACGATACGATGTTCTCGATGTAAATGTTAAGATTGTGTGATCACTGGCTGCTCCGGTTGAAATCGATGCCTTGAACCGAGTAAATTGCATGCATATGTTTCCAGCCGACGTCCTGGCCTAAGATATTTGTTTGTTATCATTGTATCCAGATATATATTTGTATTAAATTCAGCACAAACCGCCGAGTGCCGAATGGAGTCCAGTTTGGTTGTCGGTGGACAGTAGTTAACACACACTTACAAAAACAGAAGGAGGAGGGGAGAGGTCACCACACATTTCAATAATATGTAATCATAAATTATGTATGTAACTGTATGTAATATGTATATCTCCAAATATGCTCACCCTGATTAGCTCTACATATGTATGTATGTATATAAATACGCAATTATCGAGTTAAACACGGATAACACGTTTCGCAAGTAATGGCTAAATTGTAAAGACTACCACGTATTGAAATTAAAACTTAATACCATGTAATAAAAGATAATTTAATTCAACAGTAAGCAACTACGGTTAACATTTTCATTGTACCATTGGCCTTGCGAGAGCTATCGCAATTTCCGACAATTGATCGATCGATCGTGTGTGCAGCAGCCTATAAAGAAAAACATCGTTATACCCTCGGATATATGCGAGAGCCTTTGTACAATGACCTAGAAATTCGATTTAACTCCCGCCCCTAATCTTAAATACAGTATAATTTTATAACTGATAAAATTGAAAACGTGTTTACTAAACCAAACGAAAACAAAGAGAAATCCTAACTTTAAAAGCATGCAAACAATGAATGTAGGAAATCAAAAGTGAAATAAACGGTTAAGACAAATTGTAGAGGTTACAACTCAAATAACCAACGCTGGTTTTTGCTTGGAGGTTCGGTTAATATGTTACCCTATAAAAAAATATTATCCTTGCGATATTGTTAGGTCAAAGTTCTGTTTTATTCTTCCTAAAGACAACTTGTATTAGCCCGTCTAAATGAACAAGACAAGGTTCTGATTACGTTAAAATGGTTTCCAGAAAAGACATAATCCAAATTTCTATTTTGTTTACAAGTAATTATCCATTTTGTCTTTTGTTGCAGCAAATTCTAAAATAAATACGAGAAGTAATAATGCTCTCCGTTGGTGAAGATTAAATATTCGGCTTTATACAAAGATCCTCAGAATCACTGCATCATTTGTCCCACAGGCCCAGCTCGCGCATTTTGGTTTGGAAATAGCGCTCCAGGGAGTTGGCACACCGATAATACTCAGTGTCGGGTGAGTTATAGAACCGACAGTTGGAAAAGATGCGGGCCATATCGGCCATGAACAGCCGACGGGTTTGGTAGTAGCCCTTCTTTAAGCGTTCCCCCATCGTTTTAAGGTCCATGGGATACTTGATATGGTCGTAGTAGTCGGGAACTTCGGCCGCAGTCACCGGACGCAGGAAGGGCCATGCAGTGGTGTGCTGACGCACGGACTGCAGCACGGATGCAAAGGATGTGGCCAGTTTCTCCGGATCGGAGGACTCCTCCAAAGGCCTTGCAGATCGTGCTGGGCGCATTTGCGGCTTCCAGCCTATCTCCCGCAGTCCAGGAATCGACTCCACGGGAATAGAGGGCAGGCCCTCCTTGAAGCAAGTCAAACCTGGTCTTACTTTTTGCACCTCACTGTGTCGTTGTGCTATCAGCTCCTTCAGAATCTCGCTCTGATTGCGAATCACTGGGAAGGAGAAAAAAGGTAAAATATGTCCATGGTTCCCCTTTGTTACCTACTAACCGGCAATAAATTGCGTGTTCACAATGCTCGGATGCAGCTCGCAGTGCATCAAAGTAGCGCTATCATACTCCTTGATGTAACCCGCATAAACGGGGCGTGCCAGCTTGATGTCCTTGGAGAATCCCTGCTTCTTGAAATACCCGATGGCATCGCAATCCGCGAATGTAAGCAGGTGCTTGATCCCACGCTGAATGCTGTAGTCCTTCAGGTGGTTCATTAAGTGCGTACCATAGCCCTTCACCTGCTCCGACATGGTCACCGCACAAAACACTATCTCCGTGAAACCCTGCGACGGAAACGGGCGGAAACAGATCCCGCCGATGGGCTGATTTTCCTTGATAAGCGCCAGAGTCTTGTGCTTGGTGTCGAAGACCAGCTGACTGATGTACTCGCGGGGCATCTCCGGCAGCTGGTAGGCAAACACAAGCTGCAGGCCCAGAAGCCAGAGAACTGTCTGCTTGTCCACCGGCTTGGTCAGCGAGTTGCCCACCACATGGAACTCTATCGCGCGCTTCTGCTCCTCGGCCTTGACATTCTCGTCTCGAGAAACATTCACCGGGAAAAGTATTTCCGCCTTGTTGGTGGTCTTAGACTCCGACACCGATTTCATGGCGCGCATTACTACATCCGTGGGCAGATCCTCCAAACTCTCACTGAGGGAAGTCCATTAGTACCGGAATTTAAAAAGGACTACGAAAACTAACCTGCTGCATCGTTCTGTCGGCTCCTTTTTGATCCTCTTGTGGAGCGGTTCGCCCACACTGGCTCGCTTTGCGACTCCGACGACCGCGACACTACCACCTGGAGCTGCGGGAGCCACCTCCTGATGTCGCTTCCTTTGCTGGATGACAAAGGAGTTGGGTGGCCGGTAGTTGGGATCCCAGATGGGTGAGTCATCCTTCAGCAGTTCAGCGCGCAGGGCCTCCAAGAATTTGGGCATCTGCGTGATGATCGAACGCTTGTCCTCGGGAAAGCGATCCCGCTCCGAGATGCACTTCTTCTTCAGCTGCTGGGACATGTACTGGAATACAGTACGCAGAAGGGTCCGTCCAAAGACCAAGGACGTCTCAAACTGGCGCAGGGAGTTGCAAAAGGCGGGCACGTGGCAGAACACCAACCAGCGTGTGTAGTTGATCTTGTAGTTGGACGCATCCTCGTGAGTGAGATCTCCCCGCCTGGTCGATGGTGATTCAAAGTTGTAGTGGTTCAGGAAGTTTAGGAAGGTCTTGGCCACCTCAGTCATGGTTTGGAGTTCAGTCGGGTTAAGGTGATTGTACTTGTAGAACACCAGCGACAGCACCGCCTTGGTGATGCAGGGCGACTCAAAGGGTGGATCCCCCAGAGGACCGCGAATCACCGCCTGTTGGCGCGTGAGGACGCACTGGCGCAACAAACGGAAGAGATACAGGTAAACCTTCTTTGTATCCTCATCCTCCACGCGCTGCATCGACATGAACAGGTTCTCCATGTCTATGATGGCTCCTAAGAGCTCATCCATGCTGGAGCTGGAGATGTTGTCCAGATGGGCTATGTGCATCCGCAACGAATGGCGACAGCTCGCGTTCCTGCACTCCTCGTTGAACTCCGGGCAATAGGAGGACTCCACGTCGCGGTGGCGATTCTCCTGCGGTGTCTTCCATCCCGTGCAGCGGCATCCTTCCGACTGGCAGGCGGAGTACATCGAGAGCTTGGCCAATTTCTGGGGCACGGGCAGGTTGAAGACCTTCTGCTTTCGCTGCTGGATCCGCTGGAGACTGTTCTGCCGCGTTCCCTCCGCTGGGACACTACCCCCGCCTACTGCTCCACCATTTCCGTGGTTCGGAGCTTGAGCGGCGGAGGAGGATCCAGATCCAGATGCTCCAGCAGATGCTGCGCCATTCGCACTTTGCTGCTGCTGCTGCGCCGCAGCGTTCCCAGTGTTGTTACCATCGATGGGTTGGCTTTTTAGCGTTATGGATGGACCACCAGACATTCCAAGATGACCAGATAATGCGATTCTCTCGGCTGCTTTTGCACAAAGTGTACTTTTTCTTTAATTTCACAAGGCGACACAATGAAATTTACGAGGTGCTGCCCACTTGCTGTGCGCGAAAAGGGACTGCCAACCTGGGTTTTTCTAGAAGTGCATTACCCTTGGTGGTGAAATAAAAATTTAAAAACATATTTTTTATTAAACATTATTGCAAATGTTGTATTTTTTACCTCAGAACTTTTGACATATTTAAAGTTCAGTTTACCAACAAAATATATGCATGGGTGTAGTGTATTCATTTTAAGAATGTCGAAAGGGGATTTATTGATTATAAAAATAAATTTCAATTTAAATTTTATGTAAGCCTTGACACAGCTTTTCAACATTTTTAAGTAAAACCTTTATTTAACTTATTATTTGTACTACCAAATAAAACATGTTTTTCATCAACCCCTCTGGCTACACTACACCCATGAACGCCAAAACAACAAGATAAGATATCGATAAAAATAATGTAAACAAAAAGGGTAGAGTAGATCCTATAGTTTTATTATTTCGAAATTAATTCGAGCGTGAAAACGTAGTGTGGTATGAATGAAGTGAGTTTTAAATAAACTCATGGTGCAATTAATTTAATTTTCTAAGAAATTAATTATTATAAACCAAACTTTAACGATCATTTGTTTGAGTGTGTCTCCTGGCGATTCTTATCTTTGTTGAAAAAGTCTTTGTTGAAATCTGATATTTGAAGGTCTTCCTCTTCGAATATGTTCTCTGGCTCATTTTTTACTAGGCACTGAAACTGATCTCGACATGCTTCCTCCTGTAAATCTTCTGGGACTCCTTTCTTCTTAATTCGGAGTTCAAGCTGTTTATTTTCCTCACTGTCGGTGTCTGATAATTTGCGGACTTCCCTCTGCAGTAAGTCCTGATTTAAGTGGCTCCTCTCGTTTATGTGTTTTAGAGTTTGCAAGTGGTGCTTAAGATGTGCACTCCTCCCAAAAGTTTTGGAGCAGTGGGAACACTTGAATGGTTTTTCTTTTGTGTGCGTTTTCAAGTGGCTTTTCAAATGTGAACTCTGTCTAAAAGCTTGGGAGCAGTGGGAACACTTAAACGGTTTCTCGCCTGTGTGCGTTTTTAAGTGTCGCTTCAGACCTGAAATCTCTCCAAAAGTTTGGGAGCATTGGGAACAGCTATATGATTTTTCTCCTGTATGTGATTGCAAGTGTCGCTTCAGATGTGAACTCCTCCCAAAAATTTTGGAGCAGTGGGTACACTTGAATGGTTTCTCTTTTGTGTGTGTTTTTAAATGGCTTTTCAGTTGTGACCTCTCTGCAAAAGCCTTGAGGCAGTTAGCACAATTAAATGGTTTTTCTACTGTGTGCGATTTCAAGTGTCGCTTCCGATGTGAACTGTCTCCAAAAGTTTTTGAGCATTGGGGACACTTGAATGGTTTCTCTCCTGTGTGCGTTCTTAAGTGCCGATTCAGATGTGAACTATTTATAAAATTCTTAGAGCAGTGGGTACACTTGAATAGTTTCTTATTTTTGTGCCATTTCATGTGTCTTTTTAGTTTTGAACTCTCTCTAAAAGCATTAAGACAGTAATCACATTTAAACGGTTTTTCTACTGTGTGCAATTTCAAGTGTCGCTTCATATGTGAACTGTCTCCAAAAGTTTTTGAGCATTGGGGACACTTGAATGGTTTCTCTCCTGTGTGCGTTCTTAAGTGTCGATTCAGATGTGAACTATTTATAAAATTCTTAGAGCAGTGGGTACACTTGAATAGTTTCTCTTTTTTGTGCGTTTTCATGTGTATTTTCAGTTGTGAACTCTCTGCAAAAGCCTTGAGACAGTAATCACACTTAAATGGTTTCTCTCCTGTGTGCGTTTTAATGTGTCTTTTTAGTTTTGAATTCTCTCTAAAAGCATTAAGACAGTAATCACATTTAAATGGTTTTTCTAATGTGTGCGATTTCAAGTGTCGCTTCATATGTGAACTGTCTCCAAAAGTTTTGGAGCATTGGGGACACTTAAATGGTTTCTCGCCTGTGTGCGTTCTTAAGTGTCGATTCAGACCTGAATTCCCTCTAAAAGTCTTAGAGCAGTGGGAGCACTCGAACTGGGAACAGGAACGATCTTTGGAACGGAAGCTGGATCCCGACTCCGAACGAGATCTCAACCGGGAGCTCGTCTTGGATCGAGCACGAGAGACAGTCCTATCCGATTCCTCGCTAGATTCGATGCGGCTCATAGACCGCTTGCGCTTGGCGGCCTTATCGCTGTCGCTGCCCGTTTCAGAGCCACCGCTGCTCCTGCTGTGCTTGCGGCTGCTTTCCCATTCATTGCCGCTTTCTGAGCCACTGCTACTACTGCTGCTACTGCTCCTGCTCTTGCTTCTCTTCTTTGCGGGACGCTCTCCATCATGAGGTCCTTCGTTGTCGCTGTCCGTTCCAAAGATGTATTTATCCTTTAAAACTCCGCCCTTTTTGTGCTCTTTTACATCTTTTTTCGTTACCAGCCTTTCTACTTGGCAATCGGATATTTCGATTTTGAAATCTGATATTTGAAGGTCTTCCTCCTCGAATATGTCCTCTTCAAGTGGCTCATTCTTAACTTGGCACTGAAACTGATCACGATATGGTTCCTCTTGGAAATCATCTTGGACTTCTTCTTTCTTAACTTGGAGGTTGAAGTGTTGAATTTCCCCACCTTCGGTTCCTGATAATTGGCGGACTGTCTCCTCCAGTAAGTCCTGATTTAATTGGCGGACTTCCTCCTCCAGTAAGTCCTGATTTAATTGGCCGTATAACTTATGGCTCCTCTTATTTGTTTTTTTGCGCATCCTGGAGCCAAAAGCAAACTCGACAAATGCTCACAATTTTCCTGAAAACTTTTTGAACTTTAGTTTAGCAAATACATTTGCAAAAAGTATGCTTACTTCAATTTTCATTTAGAGTCCAAGGAGAACAGGCGGTTAAATGTCCAGCAGCAGAAAGTGTGCTAAAAAATGCATTTTTTGTTAGAAAAACTTTTTTAATTTGAAGACAATTTCCGATGAACAAGCCAAAGAGCTCGTCAAAAGCAAAATCAGAGCCACCAGGGGTTTGAAACAAACTTGATCTGCGTGGGGTTTGAGAAGTCTGTGTGCAAAATGTAGTGGCTCTAGTTCTTATAGTTCCCGACGGACAGACAGACGGACATTTGCAATGTAACCAGTATTTTCCTATATTCTTAGAGTAACAGGCAAAAACTCAAAGGAAAAGTGTGCGTTTTTTTTCCAGCTAATTAAAAGCAACCAACATTTTGTACGGCAATTTCCTTTGTTTCGAAAGCTGCCGGATATTTCCAAACATAGCTAAACTCAAAGGACTTAGGCAAAAACGCAAAGGAAAAGTTTGCGTTTTTTATTTCCAGCTAATTAAAAGCAACCCACATTTTGTACGGCAAACTTACATAGCTAAAATCGGGGGAAAAATGTTTACTTACTGAACGCGGTACTTTACTGGAGTTCCATATAACTCGGAATAATTCACGGAACGCAGTAAGTTCACACGCAGGAGCCCAAAAAGCAAATGAACTCGATGGTGATGGCAAAGTGACGAAAACAAATTAGTCGATGAGTGCGCCTATCGATAGCAAATTAAGTGTTAAATTTTGGTGAAAAAATATATGTTTGCTAAAAATGCCAAACAAGTAATGCTAACACGAATATTTCAATGTAAAAATAAGTGTCTTTTAAAAAATATTTCTTATTTTGTGCACCTCCCACAAGTGAAGCTTACTACGCCCATGTGTACATCTGTTTTGGCAGTGGCGGATCCAGAGACGATTCTTGGGGGGGAAATTGGATTCTTGGGGGGGAAATTGAACTTATTCTTCGATTTGGGGTTCAAACTTATTATTGCGAGAGAAATACAGTACAAATTATAAAACAAAAATTATCCATCCCAATTTTTAGGTAAACAAAGTGGTTATATTTGAAAAAAAAAAAAAAATAGATAAATAAAATGTTCAGGTTCTGTGGTTCCTTGGGGGGGGAAATTTCCTTAATTTCCCCCCCCGTGGATCCGCCACTGGTTTTGGTGTGGCGGCGCAGTTGAAAAATGCAGCGCATTCGGATTTTAATTTGAAGGAGCCGACTAATCAAACTAAATTGCGATGAATGCTAGCATTGATGATGTCGAGGATCGGATGGATCATTTCATCATTCGCAAAAACCCGCACAGGACAAAGTCAACGGATTCCGGAAATTCTGCCATAGAGATTCAAGAAAACGTTCCCCTGACTTTATCGCACATTCTACGGGTAACACAAGATCCGGAAAGGGAAGATGTGTTTATAACATGGGACGCCAGGACCTTGACTCCAATTCACTTTCGCACTTGCATTGTTTACGCATTTGTCGCTGGATTTGGAACCCACAATAATACGTTCAACAAATACTTGATCGATGACAGCACAGGAGCTTTAGAAGCGAGTATTCTTAAAAGGCCAAGGAATGGTCAGACGATTGCCTGCCTTCATAATGAAGTCGCTGCACTAGCCTCCTCCGAAGCCTATAAGTCTATAGCTGAAAGCCTGATGCGTCTCTTAAAGGCCACCGCGGAGTATACAGATCCCTCTCCCATAGTAAGGGGCAACAGCTTGTTCCTGCGTGGCCGCCCGAACATCTTCAGGGAAAAGGTCGGCTTGGATGCCTTTTCGTTTTTCATAGACAGCGGCAAATCCCGACACATGGAAATAGGTTTTTTAGACCACTTAACCGACTGGCACAAGAACTATTTTAACACAAACAAGTGATATTTTTTTATGTATTGAAATTTTACTGGTAATAAAAATCAAATTTTAAATACGGAGAACTTAGGTCGTTTTTGCTCGAATGGCGGCACGCTTGCCGGTGACAGCCTGGAAACCTGACTTGATGCTGGCCACCGAGCAGCGGGAACCGCACGACTCGCACTGCAGGAAGAAGAGACGGGTGTCCTTCTGCAATATCGTCTCCGGAGAGCGGCAGGTGTGACAGGTTACATACTCCTTAATGTAGCGACGCAGCACGTTCTCTATCTGTTTAGGCTGGAAACGACCCTTGATGATCAGCTGCTGGTTGCCGTCCATGGAGCCACTGGTTCCCAACTCGGCCAGCAGGAAGTCGAGCAGATGCTTGGGCAGGCGATGCAGCGTTTTCGCAATGTCCATGAAGTTGGCAAAGGAGGTCTTCTTGGTTCCCACGCGCAGCACTTGGGGCGGACGCATCACGAACTTTGGCTTGCGACCGGCAGCCATGTCCGGATTCTTGTCGAGAATGATTTCGAAGACCCGCTTCAGCAACTCGTCATATGTGTAGTCACGATCCGAACCAAACCAGGTAGAACTGTTGTCTTCGACTGTAAGACAAAAAAGTCGTTAAATGAGATTAAAGTACAACATTTTTCTTGTTTAAGGATAATTTATACTAGATGAGAAATTTATATAGATAAACCTGCTGAATTTTACAGATCACCTTTAGTTTTTGTAAAACAATTACATAAAATCATGATATCGATGTAAACACATAACTTCTAAAATAGAATGCATGTAAATGACAAATATTTGTGTTGTTCAGTTTTAAAAATGTTTACCATTTTATCAACAACTGCAAAAAGTTGTGAAATTTTTAAATTGTATGCAGGTCTAAACGAATATTGTTGGTGGTTTATATGTATATCCTATCAGTATACGTTGATTATGTTCAAACTAATTAGTTTTTCCAATATAAATCAATATCATTAACTCAGTAAGTTCTGTGCAAAATGATACAGCCCACAGCAGGTTTATGAAAATCCAACTATCGCATTAGTCACCGTACCATTCTCTTTGTCGTCGCTCCTATCGTCGTCCAGTTTGTCTGCAAACAGCTCGTCCAGGTCCTTCTTCTTGCTCTTCTTCTTCTTTTTGGCCATGGAGAAGTCCATGTCCAGGTTAATCTCCTCCTCCTCAGGCTCCTCGGTGGCGACCGCATCCTCGCCGCCGAAGCTTGGGATCGCTGCCTCGATCTCGTCCATATTGAAGGGCTTCTTCTTCTTTTTCTTCTTCTTTCCGAAGCTCTCCAGATCTAGATTATCCTCCTGTTCGCCGGCACCTGCTTCAGCCGACGCCTCGTCCTGGGGATCCTCCTTCTTGGTGTCCTCTTCCAGGCCCAATGCCGCGTCCAGGTCGAAGGTGGTCTTCTTCTTCTTCTTCTTTTTTAACAAAGTGGGATCGAAACCCTGTGGAATTCATTAAAAGTTCGTATGTTAAAATCCGGATCGGGTAAACATAACCTCATTATTTCGCACAGGGTTAATACACAAATATGTGGGTAAAGACACATACATACACACACAAGAGCGCACATGTACGGACATACGCTTTCTAAGTAACTTTTCCCCTGCTTGATTAAGGTCTAACCGGTGGTTTTTGAACTTACGTCTTCAGCGTCCATTGTGTTTATGCTTTAAATATACTCGCTGACTGGTGATTAATTTTGTTTTAACTAAAAAACTGCAATTGCATCAGCCAAATTGACAGCACGGCACCAGATGATAGGGCAGGGGTATTTAGTGTGGCCGTCGAGCACCGCTGACTAAATACCGTTTGGAACGACGTAAACTGGGTTGGGCATAACGTTACGTAAAGTAAGGAATTTAACTCCCCCGCAAATTAAAAAAAAAAAAAACCTGTGGAGCTTATACTTTTATGTATGTATTTTTCTTAAAGTCTGTTAAGTAAGATCTTTAAAAATTGTTTTTAAATTTGGAAGTTAACTTAGCTTAATGCTTCATATTCCCTTATATAAAGGTAAATAATATGCTGTAGACTCTTTTTTTTTTTATGTTTATTAAGTTTTATTTTTATAGAAAATTGTAATAAAAAATTTATTAAGGTCAATAATCCCTATATTCTTTAGTTTATTTTTAATTTGAATAGTTTACGCTAGTAGCTCAACAAAATAAAATAACGTAGCGAGTGCATTTTCATATAGCTAATAAACAACTGCCACATGAGAATAAATAAAACGTTATATTTAGTGGTAAAAAAACTCTCATCTTAGAACATACAAGACAGTGAACAGTTACAGTATAAATGCGTTTGAAAGTTAAGACTTTTAAGTTATTGAGCACCTTAAAGTAAAGAGATTTATTGCTCAGGACTTGTGTCAATGATCGATTCGTTTGAGGTTGGGTCGTATTTTTTGATTAAAGGTGGGCACTGTTTGGTTTCGTCAATTCCGGTCCAACTCCTCCGGCCAGTTTCTGCACCAGAAGTCCCACCTCGTAGGCAAGGGTGTCCGTGTCCTGTGGGAAAATAAATTGATTTAGAGGTATTCTTTACTACACTCTCAACTTGTACCTCTTTTGTGGCTGCCTCGGCGTAAACCCGCACCACGTCCTCGGTTCCAGAGGGGCGAACAAAGGACCTTCCTCTCTGGTAGTTGGCCACAACCTTGTTTATTTCTGTCTGGAGGCCCTCCGGCTTCACACACACTCGCTCCGCATCCGTGGTCTCTATGACGTTCCGATCCTGTACCTTGACTTTCAGCTGCCGGTTGGGCAGGTCGTTGTAGGAGGAGATCCAGTCTTTCACATCCCAGCCCTTGTGGTTCAGAATGGTTTCCACCAGCAGCATGTCAGAAATGGCATCGCCCACGGTTTCGTTGATTAGATCAATGAGGAGCAACAAAGTCTTTGCACTGTCCTTCGACTTTGCAGCTTCTGCAATTGTGGCTTTAGCGTTGTCACTGAACACAATTGTTCCGTGACCATTCGCCTCGAAGTACACACCAATATCGTACTCCAAGGCTTTGTGGTGCAGGTGCTTTACACCCGTGGGAACACAGGAAACGGGGAACTTCAGTTCGTCGACTATGTAGTCCGTAGACGCACCATTTGCGTAGGCAGTCTGCACCAGACCCAGTCTCAAATTGATCTCGGCTTGCGTGACCAGTTCCATGAGGTATCCTGCGATCAGTGTGGCTATGCGATCGCCATCCAAGAGCTGAAAGTCGCCCTTGTCGTCGCTGAAGAAGTACACCACCCGATCGGCATCACCATCCACGCTGACACAGCGCGTAAAGGGTTCCACCTCGGGCATGGATTTCGGGGGCTTTTGCTGAACCTTCACAAAGTCTGCGCCGCAGTCCTCGTTGATTTTTCCAGGACCAATGCCCTGGTTTATAACAGTCACATTCAAGGAACTCTTCATGCGCTTGATGAACTGCAGCATTTTACGGGCACCCACTCCGTTAGCCCCATCGAAAATGATGTTGTTCCGATAGTTTCCGTTCTCCAGGCGTCCGTTACGCAGCAGTTCAAAGGCTTTAATCAGTTTCTCGTAGTATCCCTCCTCGGTGGGTTTTCCATAGGCCTCCTTCGTGTTTGCCGCCACCACGAAGTAGTGCAGCATGGGCGTGGTCACAATTCCGTACTCCTTGACATTTCCCTTCAGCGCAATCACTCCATCAGCCACCGCCTTGAGTAACCGCGGACTGTGGTATCTGTTGTCCATGCCCACAAACACTTGGGAACTCGTTGTCACATCGATGTTGTTGTCCTTGATGATCTTGGCCACATGCTGCTCCAGATCCTGGTCGCTGACATTCACTAGGTCGGTGGCTATCTTCTCCCAGCTGGCCTCTAGCATCTCTCCCTTGGGGTCGACTAGTTTCACTCCATTGTCCGGCTCCGGATTGTGCGATGCCGTGATCATCACACCGATTACAGCGCCCTCCCGAAACCGGGATCGCAAAGTGGCCAGAACTCCCATGCGGAACATCACGCTGTCCAGGAATTCGGCTCTGAAATAAATTGTAACTTCAGTACGGTTTTTTTTTACAATTTGTTATATTTTATAAGTTTGCAATAAAACGTTTATCAGAATCAGAATAGTGCTTACATATACCTAAGTATCTATAGATTGTACAATTCAGGAAATCATTCAGGAAATATTGCTCGACATGACGAATCTAATTGTGCCAATTGCAACTATCTATTTTAACGTCTTATCTCTTTAGTAGATAGTACAGCAAATAAAATAGCACTATTGTTCTCCTAAAGAAATAAGCTTGTTGTAAAACAATTCAATGCTTGGCTTGCATTTTATTTTATGTGCTACGAAGATAAATGCTTAACAAGCAAGTTATGTACATATTTGTTCATATTTTACAGTGTGGATTAATTTGCATATTTATAAAATAGCTTTAATATCAATTACTTAAGAAGCCTCTTGGGACCATGAAGATAAAATAGCGTTTCTCTTGGGACCATTAAGATTAAAAAGCGTTTCTCATTGATTTGTAAACAATAAATAGAAACACAGTGCAACTTGCAGTTGTAGAACTATTTCACTGACCTAGGCTGTATTAATTTGCATATTTATAAAATAGCTTTAATATCAATTACTTAAGGGGGAGTACACTTTGAATTTTCCAAAAATTTTTTTTTTTTTTTTGCTTAAAATGTTCCTTGAGATGTATACTTTAATTTAGAAAAGACTCCAGTCCGCCAGAATATTCCTTACCGCTTTACGAAGCGATTTCCTAAAACATGTACCATACATTTACATGTACAAGCACATCTTTAAACGCGTGTATCTCGAAACGGGTTTTTTCAAACTGGTTGGGAAAAAAACTCTAACCAGTTATCATCGAATTTGGATATCGCCTATGTTTTCTTGTTCAGAATTAAATTCTGCTTAGAAATACGCGGCCACATTTTCGATTTTGTCAAAAATGGATTTTTAATCCACGATTTTGTAAGCATTTTTAGGGTGAAAAATGGACTTTTTTTTTTCGAAGGCCACAACTTTTAAAAAAAAATTTTTTTTAAAAATCGGGCCGCGTATTTCTAACCCAAATTTCATTACTAATCAGGATTTAGTTCCATTTTTGTTCCAGGATCACATGGGAAGGAGGATTTTCCCCAACCGTTTTCCGACTTCCGCGCGAGGACGCCCCACGCGACCTGGTGCACCGGCCACATGGAGACGCCAATCGAGTTCAAAAAAAAAAAAAATTGTAGTTCAAAGAATGAGTAATAAATGGGTTATAACTTATTTGCCCTCCCTGAGTGTTTTATTGCTTAAAAAAATTAACGAAAATGCCTTACTTTTTGGACGTTCAAAGTGTACTCCCCCCTTAAGAAGCCTTTGGGACCATGAAGATAAAATAGCGTTTCTCTTGGGACCATTAAGATTAAAAAGCGTTTCTCATTGATTTGTAAACAATAAATAGAAACACAGTGCAACTTGCAGTTGTAGAACTATTTCACTGACCTAGGCTGTATTTACGTACATACATACGCCCCTATGCACATGCAAATACATACATACATATATGTACTAGCAAAAGAAGGGCATGTCCATTGATAAAAGGTGAACAATATCTATAAATAAACCCCAATTTCCAACAACATGGTGCATGCAATCGCAACACTTATCTGAAAACAAACACTGTTTGCTAATCAAATACGGGCAACGTATGCAACGCGTGGGTGTTAACATCATTATTAACTCATAGATCGTTAATTAAGACAACTTACTTGCCGCGAAAGCCAGCTGTTCCGTATTGAATGGGCTCCTTGGAGATTTTCGGGTACATTTCCCTGGCGAAAGCGTAAACGGTGCGCAGATTAATAGACATTATGCGGTCTTGAGGTGTTGCAACTGGTTCCGAGCAAGGTGAAAGGTTTCCGTCCGGTTTTCCGGAGCAGCTTTCGAAATTTACAAATTTTTCGGATGTGTGGAATTTGTGCAGGGTGTGACCACAACGTCTTGGGACCGTTACACCCACACAGTGCATTTCACCGGCTCAACGTTATGGTCACACTTTGTTGAAGCTTTAACCGAATTTGTGTTGTTTTTACATGTTTTTATAGAACAAAAACCTTTGCGGGGGGCTTCAAAGAAAAACACCTGTCGATAAAGGCCTAGTTTAACATTAAAAACTTGTGAAAAACCTTTTAAAAGAGAAAAGCTGTTGCCCGCGTTGCCAACTATTCTCTATTGAGACATATGGTTATGACGTCACAGTTGACTACTGATTTAAATTTAGCGGTTATACAGTTGCGGTCAAGGAAACAAGATTCCTCACCGTTTTCTTTAAAAACTAACAATTAATTTATATTAAAAAAGAAAAGAGCTTATTCGTTTCGTTATTTTATTTGTATACTTATATAAGCTTTGTAAAAGATTCGGCTTACACTTGCTAGGTACACTTTCTTGGACGGACTTAGTTGGTATGTACACAAACTATGTTAAGGCACAGGCACTATATAAATACAATTATAGCCTTCTCCAGATATTTTTCGGCTAAAGGGAATGTGTAATTTTTTTTCGGACGGTTGGGATTTCTTTATACTTAAAAATATTTGGAATGTAAAACGTTGATATGTTTCTCTTTGTGCTGGAGATTCTTTCTTGTACGATCTGAAAACTTACTGAGTCTATTGATTTAGAGGATTGCAACTAATGAGCCCACAAGGAGCAGGCCCACGGATAATGCCACCTGGGAGGCACCGGCATAGCAGTCGGTGATGCGGCGAGCCCGCATGAAATCGCTGCCCAAATAGGAATCGTAGCGTCTCTTATTCGGCGGAATGACTTGCAGCTGCCGCGTGGCATCCTGGAAGATCAGGTCGTAGTGTCCGATCGGGGAGGAGAACATGCTGAAGCTAAAGGCGTCCACCTCCTTTCGGCCGTACAGTTGTTGGGCGTAGGTCAGCAGGTTTATGTAGGCATTCATCTGAGTCTCGTTGTAGTTGACTCCTCCGCGGGTCACAACTGCATTGGCCTTCACCTTGCCCAGATTGCAGCGCTTGTAGTCCTGAATCTCAGCGCGGGTGCCATCCGTGCACAGGAGTTCGAAGTCGTCGTTGAGAGCGTTACGTGCCCACCACTCCTTGCGCTTGCCGCCCGTGCTCTCCATCACCGTGGTGTGCTTCATGAAGGCCACATGTCCTCCGCCCTCCACCAGGCACCGGAATGCACCCGTGTGCCCGTAGTAATCCTCGGAGGCGTCGCGGCGACAGTACCTGTAGCTAGTTCCATGACACAGATCGCACATGCTGTCATAGGGCACTCCGGTGTTGTATTCACTGCTAATCGCACCCGGAACACATGACTTGGTGAAGTACTCCGCTGCAGCACGAACCGAATCGCATCCGTACGGACGAATCCAGCCGTTCGAAATGAAAAGAGCCATTGGATAGGTCCATCCCGCGGCGGTGTTGATGCCCGTGTGGCAGGTATTCTTGCCCTTCAGGTATGTCAGCTCCGTGTCAGGATCCTCCTCTTTGGCCACAGCCACCACATAGTACTCGGGCTCGCCCAGATTGTACACCTCCGACATGAATGGAATCAGGTCGTAGTTTAGTCCGCCAGTGTATACATCTCCAGCATCGAACACAGAAATGTCAGCCTTTCCCGCTTGGATGAACTGCATGCAGTTTATGTGGGAGTGCATCTTCTTGCAGATGAGTTCGGGCTTCAGGATGTGCGCTTTCAGGGCAGTCTGTAAAAAATATTGAAATTAATTAAATAAATAATATATTTTCTGGTTTTCAAATGCTTCATTCATTTTTGTTTGAAGGTAGTTTTAAACAAAGACTTATAAATACCAAATTAATAGTAGTAATTTTTGACTCACCCTCATCTTGATACATTTCTCGAGCTCGTTCTCTGAAGTCACGCAAAGGGTCATCGCCGGTACTGGACACTCGCGAATGCCGTAAATAAAGTTAATGGCAGGGCCCAAATACTTCGTAAATGACTGGTCATCTTCGGGAATGACAGTTAGAGCGCGGCTTGAGTCCTGCAATTTAAACGTTGATTTAAAATAGTCTCATATTAAACAAAATATCAACTACAAACCTGAAACAACAAATTTGGCTTGCCATATCGCTTCGACTCAAAGATGCGGAATTTCTCATAAAGAATCGATGTGTTGGTGCCGTCCTGCGGGCTTTGATCTGTGGGGAAACTGCTATCCAAGCGTTCGCTGCGGTACTGGTCGTATTGATTTTGGTTTCTGTAGGGATTGTTGTTGTCGAACTGGTTGTTAAACTGATCGTAGGCTCCGCTTTGACCCTGCTCGTTGTAATTGTTGCGATTGCTGAATCCTTGTCCGCCCTGCCTGTTCTGATCTTCACGGATTCCATCCGAGTACAACTCCGCAATACGTTTCAAGAACTGTTGATATTGCTTGCGATCGCTGAAGCTGCGCGCTGAAGAAGTCACAATGGCATCGGCTGGAACCTGACCCCAGTTACACTGTCGATAGTCGTTGATCGGAACACGACGTCCATCGCGACAAAGGAGCTCAAAAGCGTCTGGTGACAAGTTTTCTATAAAGTAGGTAATAAATAGAAATGGCTGTTTCGAAGGCTGTGTAGAATTACTCACTGAACTCAGTAGTTTGCAGCATTTCAGTTACTGTTGAATGGCGCAAAAAGGCAACGTCACCTTTTTCCAGAAGGCACTTAAAGGCGCCTTCGTAGCCAAAGTAGGGATCTGCAGCCGAACAGCGGCCACCAGGGATCTTTCCGGTGCAAAGCGTACACAATCTGGTTTTTAATAGAAGGTTTACTTGTAAGTAAAGGCTTATACTATAAAACTTTCTTTGCATCTTACTTATCAGAGTTATCTCCAATGGGATTGTATTTGTCGGATAGCGAGTACACAGCACACGAATTGTTAAAATAATTGGCAGCGGTCTTCACCTGGTTATTACAGTCCACAACTTCCATGCCGCCCTCTCGTTGGAGCTGTGAAATAATTGAAATTGCTTTTTAAATATTTGATTGATTAAAAAATCAGTTAAGTGGAAAAGTCAAGTTTCATTGGCCACAGCTAAAAACTCTTTTATACAGTTAGTCCAGGCTTCAAAAGACCACTTCTTTTTCTTGTTAAAAACTGACAAATTTATGACAACTGATTTGAAAATTATAGGACAAATTTTTCATAGATTTTTAGTGTTTTTGTTATAGTTTTAAATTAAAATCTTACCGTGTGAATGGGCACAATCCAACCAGCCAGACTGCCCACCCAGGGGAAGCAGACCCTCTTGTTCCGCATGTCGCGTAAATTGTTCAGGTCCTGCAGGGATCCCTTCTTGACCACAGCCACGGATTGATAGTCCGAGAAGCCTCCCTGCAGTTTCTCCTGCATGATGGGAATCAGGGAGTTGTACCGCCCCGCTGTGAAGACATCTCCAGCATCCAGCGAGGTGATGTGCGCCTTCTCGCGATCGATGTGGTGGATACACTCATCGGCGCTGTAGGCCATGAAGCATGTGAGATTGAGGAACACATCGTCGAAGAGGGCGCGATCGCGTTCGATGGCCACAGTCAGGTTCTGGCATTTGTACTGCTCTTCCAAGCTCTTGGTGCACCAGATGATACTGCTGGTTCTGTGCTCATCGTAGTGATGTTGTGCTGAAATATGTTAATCGTGGTTTACGAAAACATTGCAGTCATGCCAACGCCCAAGCAATCGCGGATTTCGGTAGTCCGCCAGCAACTTACCGTTGGCGAGGGTAAAACATAGGGCTCCGACTAAAGCCACAAAAACGAGGCTTCTAGCCATTTTCAGAAGGTAAGTTATTTAACTAAAAAAGCCAATATAAAACAATTACAATTACTCAAACAATACACCACACCCAAGCCCAGCTCAAGAAACGTAGACTGACCGGAGCAACCAAGTTTCAATATACCAAATATTTTCATGAAAAATACCAACAGGTATCTACAGTAAACATCGTTTAAGAGCGACTGCTGGGTTGAAAAGTTATTACTTAAATTAAAATTTATACGAATAATTTAATAATAGAAATAACATTCCTTAATTTCTCTTTTTTCAATTTTTTACACCCAATATTTGAGTGCTTCCACCGAAGTGTTCGTCTTTACTAGTATTAACTGTAAGATACCACAAGCACACCACTGTGATGTGACCTTTTATTCGGCGTTTTTTAGCACCTTTCCAGCATCGACAAACCAGGTGTTTTGTGTTTTATAATAACAAATCGAAAAAATATTTTAATCTGTTAATTATTCTAGTTAAATGGCAGTTCTACGTGGATGGAGGTTTGTGGGCTTCGTGTCCTGCATCTTCGGGGCAGTGGGCTTGACACTATATCCTGTGATTGTGGACCCGATGATAAACACTGAGAAGTACCAAAGTCTGCAGGAATACAGCAAGATAAAAAGGGATGAACTGCAGCACATTAAATCAAAGTAAAAACAACTCCGTTTCGAATATGTTAATTGTACACCTAAGAACCATAATTGTGTATTTTCTGTTTACATGATAACGCACTGAAATGTACATATTTTAAGCTCTGTTAAAATATAAAAAAAAGAAGGGCAGTTTGTCACTTAACAGCATGAATTAAGCAAACTATGGGATCTTTAACTTTAAAATAAAAATTCCTCTTGTTAAGTAACAATATCAATAACAATATATGTAGGTATGTACAATATAGTTCAGGTTTTCGTTTTGACTTTATTTAGACCAGTTTTAAAAAAAGTATAGATTTACCTCACAAATTTCCAGCAACTTTATAAGCTTTAACAAAATGTATAAATATGAATGAAATGATAGCCTTGTCTTATAGTACTTATCCTTATCTCTCAGAATTCTGACAGAAGATCAAGATGATACTTAAAAAACATTTTGGTGAGCTTAAAATAAAATTCTTACTATGCCGGCTCAAGATCCAAAAATAAAAAATAGTTGCAATATTTTTATGAATAAAATTACATAAAATTATTACAAAATCCCCAAAATTAATGATTCTTGAATCACAATAATCAAAGGATATTTAATTTATATTAATTTTTTTTACATTAATTAAAATTCAAAAATAAATAATAAGTTCTGGAACTGGTTCCCAACCGGTAAGGTGAATGCTTTAGTGTATTTCTCACGAACGCGTTGCCGCTTACAATGTTCTTTATCTCAAATCATACGTGGACATAATTATTTGGATAATAAATAGTAGGGACTGCGCTTAATAGTCTCATGCAAGATGGGCACCGCAACACTCAA
This sequence comes from Drosophila oshimai, assembly GCA_018150695.1. Lineage (NCBI taxonomy): Eukaryota > Metazoa > Arthropoda > Insecta > Diptera > Drosophilidae > Drosophila > Drosophila oshimai. The sequence goes on from JAECWM010000191.1 coordinate 231,381, forward strand.
ACGTGACGAAATCCTGCTGCTCTTCGATGTGGACGGCACTTTGACGATGCCTCGGTCCGTGGTGACCCCGGAGTTCGAGGAGTTCTTCTACTCCAAGGTGAAGCCCTAGGGCAACCATCGGAATCGTCGGGGGATCCGATCTGGAGAAGATGTTCGAGCAGCTGAGCGGCCAGAAGATCCTCAGCGAGTTCGACTTTATATTTCCGGAGAACGGATTAGTGCAGATTGAGGGAGGCAAGGAGGTGGGAAAGCAGAATATCATCAAGCATCTCGGCGAGGAAACTTTGCAGCGGTTCCTCAACTTTGTCCTGCGCTACCTATCCGAACTGAAGGTGCCCATCAAGAGGGGAACCTTCATTGAGTTCCGCAACGGGATGATGAACGTGTGCCCGATTGGACGACAGTGCTCCCGGGAAGAGCGGAATATGTTTGCCGCCCACGACACAGAGCACAAGGTGCGGGAGACAATGATCGCAGCCCTCAAGAAGGAGTTTGCCGATGTGGATCTCACCTACTCCATTGGTGGTCAAATCAGCTTTGATGTCTTTCCCCACGGTTGGGATAAAACCTACTGCCTGCGACACATCGAAGCCCACTACAAGTTCAAGGAAATCCACTTTTTCGGGGACAAAACGGAGCCGGGCGGCAATGATTATGAGATTTATAGCGATCCTAGGACCATCAGTCATAGGGTTTATACTCCCAAGGATACGCAACGCATCCTCACTGAGATTCTGGAGCTGTGAAACATCTGAGCTTACTTTACATTCAAGAATATTCCATTTTATATATGTGTACGATTGTTAACCAAATTTAATATATAGTCATTTCAAGAAGCTTTAAATTAGATCAATCAGTGTCCATATCAGAGCTGTTGGAACTGTCCTCATCGGGGCTGCTGCACTCCTCGTCGGAACTGCTGCTGTCGCTATCCACCCAGTCGTGGGCCTTTAAGTTATTGGGGATTATAACCTTCCATTCCAGTTTATGCAAATCCAGGGAGTAGAAATCGTTGTAAGTCAACTGCTTGTCGTCCTCTTCAAAGATTCCACCGAAAATGTATAGTGTTCCCTTGCAGACACAGAGCCCGGGATTCATTCGCGGAGATGGTACATTCGTTGGCTTGGGTTTAGGGAAAAGACTGGGTATGTTGGATACATAAGGAGTACTGGTACTAGGTCCGCCAACAGTAACCGTGAAAATGCCATCTGTGGTGGTGGTAACCGGCTTGTCGGGAGCAGACATCTCAACATCCTTGGACTCGTCCGCTTCCTTTTTGTCGGTGGGACTGCTTTTCGCTTGGATCTCCTGCAACCTCCACGTTTGCGTGCTCAAGTCGAAGGCGAGCAGATCATCACCAAACTGTCCCTGGACATCTTCGTCGTCTTCATTTACGTCCATGACGCCACCAAAGGTGTAGGCCTTGCCATTTGCAGCTACAGTGCATCCAACGCTGCTTCGGGGCTTGGGTTTGTATCCTCCGGCCTTCACGGGTGCCCACTTGTATTTGTTATCAGCATCGCCAGCGTTTTCTGCAAGAAAATATACGATTCATATTTATATATACTAATCCTTGGAATTGGAAACTTACTGTCTTGGCTCAAAACAAACATATCCGTGTGCGTTACTCCACGATCCGCTTCCTTTTTCATCGAGGCCCTTGAGTATCCTCCCCAAACAAAGATTTTGCCTTCCGGAGAAGCTGCAATACAGCAGCCAGACCGAGGAGATGGTATAATAGTTCCCCCGACCTCAGCTTTAAGCCACTGATAAGACTCCAGGGAGAAGATGTGAACATCGTTGTAGTAATGATATGACTGGTTGTTATCCGTAAAGCCACCAAAAATGAATAGACGCTTTTTTGAGACGGTCATTCGATGGCCACTCCTAGCACTGGGTCCATTGGGTGCGGTTACTTTTTCCCATTTCCGGGATTTTAGAGAAAACTTCCATAGGTCCTTGTAGTGATGGAACTGCAGCTGAGAAGGGCTAGCGTGCTCGCCTCCAAACATCTAAGAAAGTGGGTTATAGTTTCAATTTTTCTAAATAAATTTATTGTTATGACATACCCAAAGTTCTCCTCCATTACTGGCCACAGCCACCATTTGGTGTCCACTTCGTGGCGTGGGTCCTGAGGGCGACCTCAGCTCCTTCCACTCCCCAGTTTTTACATTATAAAAGTATAAATCGTTATAGACTGTAGTTTTAGCGCCTGTATAGAGTTCTCCGCCAAACATGATGAGCTCCTCCTTTTCCGGGTGGGAAACTAATGTGAAATTGGATCGAGGAGTTGGCGGCGTGCAAACAGATTCACTGATGGTTTCAATCTTTCCCTCCTTGGCCTCCAACAGTTGGATGATATCGGTTATGTTAGCCTATGAGTGTTTTTTCAGATTAGTACAAAATTGCTTTTATTATTATTTACAAGTTCTTACTTCTCCAAGTTTTTCCAGCATTTTCTTCTGCCGTGCCGCCTGCTTCTTGTCCGTCTTCATGGCCGTCTTCTCCGCACCCTTGCCCTTCTTCTTGTTCTTGTCCTTTTTGCCCATTTTATTGGGTTTAATTCGGTGTGCAAATTTAAATCAACAAACAACTTTAGCCGCACGTGTACGAGTATCGAGAGCTGCTTTTCCGATTACCAGACACTTGTTGAAAACTGTCGACGAAATTGTGAGAAATACCCTAACGGGTTTTTCTTTTTTTTAAGTAAGCGCGAAACCAATTTAAATTGAAAATTTTAAGCTAAATAACATTTTAAGGCTTAAAAATCTAAAGAAAATAAATATCTTAAAAAACCACTGTTCATTTTCTATTTCCGACCATAATAAAATTCAACGTACTCGTATATTTTGTAAATGCAACAAACATAAGTATACATATTTATTTTGTTAAGTTACAAAAAATAAATCATTATAAGGAGGGTAGCTTTAAAGCCTACACCAAATTAGGTTTCGTCCATTTAATTGCATTTTTACAAACACAAAATATGTATTTAAAACAGAAATATTCTCAAACTGCTTTAAATAATGCTTAATTAATAAAATATTTAATGTGTAAGGAAATTGACAAACAAATATTTTACGATGTCATGGTCAATGTTATAAATTGTATGGTATGTAGACATTTAAGGCTTATCGTCTTCAGGTAATTAGGACTGTGATGGATTGCTGCTTGAAGATCCACGACAATTGACCGACCAACTCGAGTCAAATCCACAGGCTGAATCCGAGTCAGAGTCCACGGCAAAGGATGGATCGATTCCCTTGGGGGCACGCATCTGATTCGGAGTGGTGGGCATGCTGCTATAGCCACCATTCAAATTGGAACTGGAGTGCGAGGAGCAGATGGAATCACGGGGTGAGTCGGTGGCATTGGAGGCGTAAGACGAACGCTTGGAGGACTTATTTCGCTTGCTAATGTAATCAACCTTGGGCGGCGGCATCAGTTCCTCCGATCGCTGGGTTATATTGTCCGCCGATCCCCACGACTTGTGCACTCCGTCGTAGATGTTGCGGTTATTGGGAACACTCGCCCTCGACGGCAGTCCCCCGTTCGTTCCGTAGGGTGTGCTCATCGCCGCCCTCTGATTCGGATGGCGACTCCGTGTCGTACCAACGTGGTGATGATGACGCTGATGAGGGGCTCGGTGAGACCGATGGTGAGGGCGACTTGCTGCTCCCGTTCCCGGTCCCCCGCCACTGCCGTAGCCCATCGGCGCCACCCCACTGCCATTGCCCACTCCCAAGAAATTGCTGAACGCCTCTGTTGTCTTCTTTACCCGGACATTCAGTGAACCAATCCGCAGGAAGCCCAAATCTTTTTCGACTGCAAAGAAAAAAAGGTTGGAATAAAAGCATAAGTAATGGCTATAGGAGATTTTAGGTGCTTATTTTTATAGTGTGAAGAAAGACGAAACTTTAATGCACTTTTTTGAATAAAATAAATTTATGTTATTAGTTGGTTTATTAATCTACCTAAAATTACTTACTTGCATGCTTTTTGCGAGCCTTGATTTCTGTAAATAAAGCGAAAAAGGAAATATACATTAATTTTTGAAATAATACTTAATAGTGGACATATCAAATGAACGTGCAGAAACTTAAAAGAAATGCCTTAAATTAGCGGACTTTTGGAAACAAGTTTAAAATAATGCAGGCGATGAGGAAAAACATTAAAAAACGAAAAGAAAACTTACCAACGGCAACGCAAACGGGCTTTTGCAACTCAAATGCTTGCGCAAATAAAACTAAAATAAAGATTTTTAGCTACCAGAGTACAAAAGGCATATATATTTACAGGCTAAAATCGAAAGGTTAAGTATCGAAGCCAAGGCTGAAACTCAATGTTAAGCTAGCAAAATAAATTGAACATGGTTTTAATCAACACTAATGGTTTGGTAATACTCAAGATCGTTAAATCTCTCAACCTGCCTCCAGGTACCGTTGAGTCCGCCGCTGAATCGCATCGCTTGAATCTCTGCATGCAGCAAAATTGAAAAAAGATAGAGGTTCCCATTTTATATTAATTACTAGCTCAGTTTAAAGTTCGTATACTCTACATTTCAGTAAGTTGTTGATAATGGGCAACAATGTTTGCAAACGAGGGTAAATATTATTAATTCCGAAAGCGCATTCTCTTTGTGAGCTAAATTATTTAATGTAATTTAAGTTAAATTATTATTTTTTAGGGTAATGTCCAGATTTGTTAAGAAATTTTAATATTTATGGTTAACAATTGATTTTACATTGTGCACTTTTTTTTATTGTATTCCCAAATATTCATGCGATTATAGATATGTATTACTTATAGTAAATTAATACACCTTGGTAAAAAATATAACATTATAAGGCCATGCTTTAATACTTATAATAGGTGAATAGTTTAGTTGTTTTACAAAAATGCTCATCAAGTTCTTTGATCATTTTCAATATAAAAGTGCATATAAAATTTGCTGTAACCCTAACACATTATTTTTAGATTGTTACCTTTATATACATACATACATTAGCACAATTTTGAAAGGGTAAATACAGGTGAAAGATTAAAAAAACAAGCGATAGTAGCAATTAACCATGCTCTGGTGGGTTAGTAACAACATCTTTGTTGGATTGACGACGGCTGCCACCCGCAGTGGATCGAAAGGTTTTGCGGAGAAAGCTCTCTTTGCGCCGAGTGGAGGCGCCGCGAAAGGGTACCGGATGCCCCTCCATCTCGCAGGGCAGCAGATCGCTGTCCTCGGTGCTGGGCTTATTAAAGAGTCCCGACAGTGCCTGCACTGATGGCTTCTTTGGCCGGCGCTGCACCATCATCGACTGGGAACGTGAAACCGCACCACCTCCACCCGAACCACCGCTGACGGTGGCATACCGCATCTGAGAGCGTTTCTTGCCGCGGGTTAGTGCGCTGCCCAGTGTCCCACCGGTGATCTCACTACCACCGCTCCCGAGTGACGTGTCAAAGAATCCCAGGTGGTAGTTGTTGTTCACCTCCGTATTGAGGAAAATACTTTTGATACTCACTGCTGCACGTCGAGGCCGACACACTCGGCCGCTGGCGACTGTAGTCCAATGGCTTGTTGCCACTATAGTCCATGATGTCCCGATTAGCCTCTGAAAATGTATTATAGAGTGAATTACAAAATAAGACTAGGATTAGTTTACAAAAATAAAGAAAATGTTTGTCTTTAGCTGATTTATTTAGGACAAATAAAATCAATAGTCTGAAAAAATACATAAGGTTTTAGGTGAGGTTAGGGGAGTTTTGTAAAATTATCAAAAAATTGATTTTTTTATTTTCATAGGTTGATAGAATAACGACTTGGGAGTATATTCCCAAAGTTTTATGACTCAATTCTGAATATTACGGAAAATATGATTGAATGGACCAGCGCGTTCGGTGGCGCTTTGTGTGCGATTTGGCGCTAACTCAAAACTTTAAATCGTTTTTTCTCAAAACTATGATTTTAAAAACGCGGTACACAATTGTGCAAAAACTACTCAACCGATTTTTGATTTTTAAAAAGTGTTTTGCAAATTATAAATTGAACGTGTGCATGAATGCCAGAGATTGTGAAAAAAGGTATTTTATTTTTCGGAGTTGCAGACATTCATGTACCCAGGGGAACCCTGCTGAGTAATACAAAAATTTTGTTAAATGTTTCAGATAAAAACTACGGGCTCTACAATGTACCTAGATAAGAACGTCCCGCCACACGCGATATTTAATAAGTCCGCCATTTTGTAATTTTAGTTTTTGAAAAAATGTTTTTTTTATAGTTTAAACATGTTTTTAAATACATGTATGCAAAAATTTATCCTTGTGTTTTTATTTTTCGAGAAAAAATCCCAAAAACAACTACTTTTGACGTGTTACATGAGAATCTCCCCTTAAAGTAAAAATACCAACTTAAGAAATTAATTATTTGGTTGTTACTGAGAGCCTGTGTTAAATAAAATGACAAATCCAAATTTTAAACATAAACCGTTTTGGTAGACTCTCATGATCCTTCAACAAAGACTACTTCTCCGCAAAGAAGGTTTATTTTAAAATTTCTTTTACTAGTAGTAGATACTTACTGTAGACATTCCAGAGTAGTTCAAAAATGTTATCTCTTCCAAACTGGGTGGCCAAGTGAAGAGGTGTGTAGCCCTAAATAGAAGATATATTTTTTTTAAATGTATTTAACATCTACATAAGACATAAATTTTAGTCGTTGTTACTGCATAGAAGTGAAGAATTTCAAATTTCCTACGTTTATGACATATTTTAGCCCTTTCTAAGAAAAAGAGAAATGAAACAATTTAAAATTGTTCTACTATATCGTTCTTGTTGATAATGGCTTCACAGTCCCTTGGTAATTCAGTATGTGGTCCTTATAAAACCATGTTTTTGCCATTTGCGGTATGTTTTGTGAAAACCGTATCGAATCTTGCGGATTGTGATTGACAATTCACTCTGTTTCAAATGTGGATGTGACATTTTAATACATTTGTGTATATTTTAATTTCGCAGGAACAAAGCACCGTTCAATTTAAAATTTTGTAAACTTGAATGCGCCAGGCAAAGGATTGAATTGGATTGGAGGTGACAGGCTGGTGAGGCCCAATTGGATATGCTCGTCATGATTTGTCACAGCCTGCTCTCCGCTTTTGGTTCAGTTTCGAGTCCAAAACCTCCCGGGAAGAAGGGTTATGTTACGTTGCGCGAACAGCCTGACATGTGACGCACATTTACGCGCGACTGGGACAAGCCAATAAGTCGCTTCGTATATTATTAAAATTGCCTCAATAGATTTACATATCACTCACCCCGTTCTGTACCATTCACAGTTGGTGAGGGCGATCACATGGAATAAAAGGGTATTATATTAAAATATTGAAGTTAACACATCTCAGATAATCGCTTACCGTTCTGGCATTTACGTCTGCCTTATAGGTGCCGGCAATTAGTTTAACCACATCTTCATTGCCGTGCTTGGCGGCCCAGTGTAAAGCGGTCTGGAAATAATAGTAGGGTATCAGTAATTATTAATAATTAATAAAACAAAAAAGCTTAGAATTGTACTTCTTTTCTGTACATTTTTATGTCAACATTTGAATGTAGGTATAATACGTTTTTAGCTTAGAACCCTAATTTAGTGACTAAAAACAGTAACAAAATCTTTAATTGTTGTAAAGAAAAAAAAATTATACTGTTTTAGGTAAGGTGCAAAGATACATAGCTAAATGCTAGAGTTAAACACATAATGTAATAGAATTTGCATTTTAGTGAACCTATCTCTAAAAAATGTAAATATTTTTAAATAATGTGATGTGTTTGCTTTGCTAAACCGAGTTTTCACAGATATTTGTTGAGGGATTAATTGTGTGCACGCTACTCAGATGAACGGTAGCCCCCAGAGTTACTGTCGGTGTTCCAATCGCGTCGCAGATGCCCCAGTTTTGGAACTATTTGTACCGCCATCAATTGGCCTCTGGACCGCCGAACTCGAACCCGAGGACTCAGCTGCTGGCTGGTGGGACACACGGCAGCCGTATCCGAGATTCAGCGATATAAATAAATTGGCCAGCCACCGCCGAATGCCTGTTGCCTCAATTATTTTCATGTTAACATAATAATTTAGTATGGCAAAACGATTCGCCTGGTTGCGATAAGCCGGGCTGGACGGAACTGGAGCTGGAGCTGCTGAATGGGGGTGGGGGTTGGGGATGGGGATGGGGATGAGGATCGCCGGCAGATCTCGGCCAGATCGCCACCAGTGCATCGGCATCGGCGGTGCATGTCTGATTTTCTATAGAATTGTTTGCCGCCGCACTGCAGCCCACGTACGTATCTCCCATGTGTTGACAATGAAGACGGTCACTTTCTGGACTTTCTGACTTTCTGGACTCTCTGGACGACTCGACGGCGACGACAAACGCGAAGATCGCAAAACGGCCCGATCGGGTCGAACAAATAGAGTTTCAGTCAATTCCCATAGTCTGGCCGGCGATCGGTATGTAATTCTTTTCAAGGGAAATTTGTTTCGTGTCTCCCGTTTAAGATGCGCGATGCTGCTGCCTCATCCTCAGCTCCACAGCTTTAGTTTCAGCTCCAACTCCAACTCCAGCTCCAGCTCCTGCTGCTGACGTAGTTATTGCTGTCGATGCATCTTAATCTGCCCAGCCTGGCATTTAATCTCGTCCATTGTCTTTCGCCAAACCAATGATCACGGCCGGGAGCTGCAAGTTGGAAGCCTGCAAGAGCTGCAGACTACGCGGGAACAGCAAGGTGAGCGGTGGAATGTGGCTATAATTTGGTTACAGTGATCCTGCGACTCGTCTCTATTCAATTAGCGAATTTCTTCTCGAATTAGATAAGGGGAATTAAATTCTCAGCAGATGCGACATGGTGGCAAAAATTAAGTTAGCACATGATAATAATATATTTGTTACCGATTCAGGTTCACTTTTACTTTGAATATTCTATTAAGGGCCGAGAAAATTATGAATTTAATCATGTTAATTTTGAAATATTTCCTTGAATTTTTTAAAATTATTTTCACCCATTTAAATCCGTAGACTGAGGTCGTTTCATATAATTTTATCTCCTAGATCGCCTAATTTTTGTGTTATCTTCAGTTTAAATTATTTGTATGTCTAATTTGTAATCGTCAGTTACTAGTCCATGGTCAATAGAACTTAGAATTTATTACCAAATGCGTTTCATCTTTCTGCCCATCCTTTTAATTATAAAAGGGCCAAGATTCGCATCGAAGCTGGCATTGTCCGTGGATTATCGCCTTGTTAGCTGGCAGGCAGCATCTGCTGGGTCTGAATTTCAGTTCGGGCTGCGACCGGTTTGGGTTTGGGTTTGGGGCCTTACAAATCGTCTCACGCGCAGTTTCCGAGCTTCGGAGCGATTTTAGCCATTTCGGGAAGTTGCCGCTACAGTGTCTGAGCCTTTTTACATATGGCACGTTGTCCGTCTGCACGTTTAAATTTATTGTCCATTCCATTAATGGTGGCAAGGGACAGGAATTTTGTGTCTTTGAAAGTGAAATGCCATAAATTCTTGTGTCTCGTTCAGCTGTGGCATTGTATTGGCACACCGCAAGCAAACAGAGCGATTTGCCTCTCCTCCGGATCTGCAATCCTTCGATCCGTTCCGTTCTGTTCTCTTCTGTCGTGGAATCCTTCCAGCGTCGCGTCGCATCGCATCGTATCGCACTGCAACCCAATCCCAATGCCCAGAAATTCCAGGAGCACAGATTCCAATGCCTAGGTCGTGCGACATTTAACCGTGTTGCTGATCCGTTATTGCTTCATGATCATAAAAGGATGTTGCGAATATTTCACGCAGCCCACGGTTAAGCCTCAAGTACTGGAGGTGTTTAAGTCGACTATTTAAGGTTGGTACAAATGCAACATGTCCTAAAGGTGTTTTGTATCCCACGATGAGTTTTTGGTTTTTGATATAACTTAGAAATTTGGATTCCCGAAGTAATATTAAAAGAGGAACGACCCTTGTAATTTTTAGAGAATACTTATATGTTCTAAATTCATTTTAAAACTAAAGATAAGAGATAAGAGTTCTTTTCAGAACATTAAGTTTTCTGATCATCATCAAAATTAATATTACCCCAAAGATAAGAAATATGTTTAAAATGACCATCTTATTCAAGTACCTATAAACGTATTATTTTAAATATACAAAAATTTATTCCTTCACATTTTTAATAAAAATACTTTTTAATAAAAGTAGGTACTTTATACTTACATACTGAGTTCCAGATCATCCATTGAACATGCGAAATAAAAACAGAAAGCATACGTAATTAATTTAAGCTCAAGATAATGCGCCAAAAATTACGCAAAAAAGCAGACACAAATTGAACTTCGTCGAGAAAAAAAGAAGTGGATCCTTGCAGGATTTGGATAAGGCCTGCAAGTGCATATTATACGTGCCATTTTCGCTTAACAAGTTAATAACACATGGGGCAGCTTCAACGGCAATTACAACCCTTCATTTCATTTTTCTGGCAGATGGATATCGCGTCCTGCGACGTAACTGCGGCTAGTCATACCAGCGAGTGTCCTTGCTCCTTGCGCCAAAACCCTAATGGTGCCAACTATGTATGATAATGAGGGTCAGGAGAACTGCAGAGCTGGAGAACTGGAATGCGGGCTGGGAGCGATCAAGTCGAGTGCGGATGTTCGTTTAGCGCCAAAAGTCGAGCGCCTGCTTTTCCGACGTGCCGTCGCTCAGAGGCGTTTTGATCGAAATTCGATATTGCGCTGATAAGACGCGGCGAATCGCTTGACGGACCCCGCAAACGAGACCGCTGTAACCCAGAAGCTGTCATTTTGATGAATCGCCAGGACACGAAAACTGTCATGTTTAACATGGCTGCTCTGGTTATAATTAAGACTCCCTGTTCTGTTCTGTTCTGTTCTGTTCTGTAATTGCACTTGGATCGGAGTCAACGATCGGTGGGCAGCAGCAGCACATTGCTCTGGAGATTACTCGCAAATTAATTTATCATTGAAGGTGAACTCGCTACATTTTCGACTGTCAAGACCTCACCAATCTCTAAATAATGACCAACAGAGTCATGTTTCTATTCCAGAGACCCACTCATTAATGAGAGTTTAATTTGTGTTTGTTTTCCGACTTGGTTACATATTACAGTGGTCATGTTCATACTTACGCCCTGTTTTCGTTTCCGATCAGCGAATGTTGGTACATGGTTGTAAATTGCCGAAAAAGAAAGCATTAGATAAGAAAATAGTAATTAAAAATGTTTGTTTAATAAATACAACGTAGCAATAAATATAAATAAAATAAGCTACAAAGAAAATATGGAAAGGCTTATTGGAAATCGTTAGGCTTATTGAATGATGTTAATCAGCGAGAAAATAATTTGAGCCCCAGCTATTTAAGACTCCAATTATGCTATCAGCTAGACTATATCATATTCGAAAGGTGTGTGAGTTCCCAGAGTGATCAGAAACAAGCCAACAATCTATTGGGACATAATTGTGAAACAGTAACAATTATTTTCTATTTATGCCTGTCCTGTCATGAAACATGCATATATGGAAAAAATGTAATGTGGCCTCTAAATCAATACCGAGCTGACCAAATCGACAACTAGGTCTAATTGCCCCTCCATTCCGAATAGAATAGGTTAACAATCCTTACAAGCGAACAACAATAATCACCCGGACCGATAAAATAAAAAACAACAATAATAATGACAGCCAAAGTCTTCACAGCGTTTTTATCTGCGGCAAACAATCTAAATGATATATTAAGCGCAAAGCAAATAACGCTCTTTTTGTCGTCACCATGTCCTTTCTCTTTCGCTCGCAAGTTAAGTTCTCCAATTATGCGGATTATTAATTTAACTGGGTCGCTGCCGAGAGGCCAGACCCTCGTCCTCGTCCTCGTCCACTTCCCGGGACCCAGAGTCCCCTGCTCCCTGGTCATTGGTCACTGGCCAGCGGTCCGTGGGCCGATCGCTGACCACTTGTCGTTTCACAAGTTGTCAAAACTTGTCATTTAACCGACAATGAGCCTTGTTTGCTTTAATCGTGGTTATTATGCGTGCGGCTGACTTAGCCGCTCCCTCGGAATTATTAATGATGCGTCGACCGCTTTGGCAGGTGCTCTTTCCTTTCGACTGCCACTGCCACTGCCACAGTCGCTGCCTCTGCGGCTGCTTATTGGCATTTCCGAGAGTGTCTCTAATTAGAGGGTACACTCGGCGAAAGCATTCCCTAACCAACATCAATAATCTAATCCCTAATTAAATTTAATTTGCGCTTGGGGTTGGTCTTTTTATTGAATTTGGATAGTTTTGACCTTTAAATATAATCATGTGATTACGAAATAATAGTAATAATATCACGAAAACATAAGTTATGTTTGACCTTTAAAATCTAAATGATACCTAAACCTATGTCATTATTTTTATTCTTTTAAGTGAACTAAACAAACATGAACAAAACAGTTATGTCCAACATTTATATTTATATGAATAAGTTTTTAGAAAGTAACAGCCCATACAATAATTGTAACATTTGGATCACTCCTTTTTTTTTAACATAAAGTTTAAAGCTTTTATTGATTTAACTTTAGTTGAACTTTTAAAAGTTTAAATACAATTTTATTAAATATTTTCTTGTTCAGATTTAACTTTATAAATCACAATTGATTGTTCCAAAAAGCCTATATCCTAAGAATATGAAGTTGCAATCATTTAAATTACTTTTACCTTCTTGTTTCTAAATTTGTTCTCAGTGTATGGATGATTCTGACGCATTTTGACCGCTGCGGACGCACTTTCGTTCGCTAAGCCAAATTAATTCGCGGTTGGATAATCCTGTTATTGCCGCATAGCTGCCATGATTTATATATCACACCGAGTGTCCGGTGGCCCGACTGTCCAATTAATTCTCACCAGACCTAATTTATTCGTAATATCCCAGTGAGCCGAGCGGGGCATGCAAACGGACCCTTCCTTTAATTGGTTTTATAACAGCAGGGTGGCTCATTTGTCAATGTGGCAATCAATAAATTCGCGAACAGGTGGAAACTCATAACTGCGACCGGGCTTAGCTTCGTTTTTTATCATCATCTTCATCCAGTTGCACAGTAGTCGCGGCGATGAGGGTTCCCATTCGCTCCTGTCCGAGAAATGACGATCCTCGTCGTCGAATGGCAACAGGTGATCGGCAGCAGTGTGCTCTTTTGTTATTAAGTTGTTAAGCTAAATTATTGTTTTTCCCGTTTTTTATGTATTTATTGTGTTTACTCCTCGCCATTGGCGACATTTAACAGCTCGTGCATTTATAGTGTCCGACACAAGACCTATTAACAACATATCAAGCACGCTCGTACAATAATATATATAAATGTTAACACAAATGACTACATTGTAGTAGTGCACTTACTAATTGTTTTCAAGGTTTATCGACTTTTAGATTTTATTCGAAATAAATAAATAAAAGAAGAAAGTCTACTTTTTTTTTTTTGTGAATTGTTAAGGATTATTAATCGAAGGCTAAATAAATTTTGGTTAAAATTCTGAGATCAACTCTACTTAATAATCAGCCAAAATATTATGCATAAATAGCATGTAAACTTTTGGGGTAACCATGTTGCAGTTACACGAATAACAAAAGATAATTGCAAAATATACCCTTGTATTAAGTGGCAATGAGAACACACCCCTTAGGTTGAAAAAAAAGTTTCTGCAGATAATGAATTTCGACATAAACAGGTTTATTTCTGGCCAAACTCAAAGGTCCTTGACGAACAAAAAAAAAAATTGTTCAAAAAGTAACGTGTCAATGGTTTTGTTTTATAAAGTGAGAACGGTTTTGCATGTGTAACCATTTGCTTAAACTGCAAATAAAATTCGCTAATAATGGTGGTTAATTCAAAACTTAAAAATACATAAATACAATCAAAGAATTGTTTTTAAATTGTTTTTAAACTTACCGTGGCTGGACACTGAAAATAAAGAGAAAGAATAAATTATTAATATTGCATTTTTAGGTTAATTTAAGTAAATTTACAGTGACAATCTTAAACTAGTTTGCTAACTAGTTTGGAATTGTAATACTAAAATTGTAAACTAAATTTTGTTAGAATTTAAGTTTAAGTATTCATTTAAATAAGTTTACTCAAATAGATGTGACTAACACAAGTAAATATAAGTCTTTACTTAGAAACGTTAAGGATATAAATGAAAATGAAATTAAATAATTTTATTGTTATATAAAAAGATGATGTCCCAAAGAAGACATTTGTTTTAAAATAAATGGAAAACTCATAGTTTACTGTCTTTTTTTCCCCCTTTTATTGATCTATAAAAGATCTGAGACAATTAAGATGTGATGCAAGTAAGGCAATCGATCTCCTTTTTATTTTCTGAGCAAAAAAGCCTGTGAAATGAAGTACACAATTAAATGCGTAATGTCTGCATGGAATCAGTTCAAGTTCGGATCGATAGCTGATTTAATTGTTTGACTAATTGAGAGATTTTTTACTGCGCCGATTGCGAACCCCCAAGACGCGCATCCGAACTACGAGTAGCTGCAGCATTATTTGCTCCATTTGGCACTCGGTTAACTTAATGACTTGATTTGCCAGACTGATGAGGTGCGGCTGATTAGCAAGCACTGGGGGACACAAACAGGAGCTGGAGCTGGAGCTGGGAAGCTTGAAAGCCAGATCCACAGACAGCAGTACGTGCAGCAACGTGGCCAACATCCTGGCCTGCCCTGGCCATCGTCAGATCGGCGACAATGACTCGCCATATATGCACTATATAGCTGGGCGGCTCTGGTCGCAAAAAAAAGCTTAAATTTCATGCAGAATTAATTAACCGCGGTGGCTACTGCAGGCGCTCATTTCGTGTCGCCGCCGCCCAAGTAGCTTAGTACTTTTTGTGGCTCCACATCTTCGACGACTCCGAGGCCGACTCCCAGTCCGATATTTGATGACCGGGCAGACAACGCTGGAACACACAGAAACGCTCGACGAGAGCGGTCTGGAATTTCATTGAGAAACGTGCCCTGTACGCTGAGGTCGTGTCCCCGCCGCTTTGTCATGAGCATCTCCGCTGGCCGATGTTTGGTCGATGCACTCAGAAAAAAAGCAGAGAATTACATCCACTTAAAAAATTATTTGAAAAGCTTACTCTATAATGTTTAGTAAACAAATGTTACTCGGCCCAAAAGTAAATGTGAAGGAAAAATTGTCAAAAACATTAGGAAAACAATGCAACTGTTTCAATTGCATGACACTTATTAATAAAAAAAATTCCTTTCACCAAATTAATGAGTTTGACAGAACTTTCGAGTTTTGTATCCTAGTCATTGTATCAAAGTAATTAAAAAACAAGAAAGAACGCTATAGTCGGGTTCCGACTATAAGATTTGCGATACTCATTTTCCCTTTTAAAAAACAAAACGAAAAAAACGATAGAGTCGCCACCTATGGGGCAAAAACAAAACGCCAAAAAAAAACGATAGAGTCGCCACCTATGGGGCTATATTAACTACATATGTATAAGGCATAGCAAAATGTTCTATAACTTCTATATTATTTATTAGAGCACAAAATGGTTCGGAGTGTAGTAAGACAGTGCACATATCATTATATTTTTTTTAAACCGTAACGATTGCATAAAAAATGAGGGCGCACAGATTTTCGCGGTTTGTGGGCGGTAAAGGGGTGGTCAAGTTTTGAAACAAACTTGATCTGCGCTTTTTCACAAAGTTGCCCAAAATTTGGTGGTTCTAGCTCTTATAGTTCCCGAGATCTCGATGTTTGTGCGGACAGACAGACAGACGGACGGACGGACGGACGGACGGACGGACGGACGGACAGACAGACATTTGATCGTTTACAGTATTTGCTTACTCTTCGAGTATCGCAAATAATAAACGTTTTCCAACAACTTTAAATTTAGCTTACTTCATAGACACAAAGAATCTCGTCAATATTTTCCTAGACAACGAAAGATGTTTGATGATTTGAAGTTTGTTGTAATATCAGACACAGTTTTTTTGAGGGTCAATCATTTTAAGTTATTTGAGCTAAATTTTTTCATGATTAGTTTAGATTACAATGTGAAATACGACAATCTCTGAGCATTTACCCATTCGAGCTAGTAATTTTTTGTAGTGCATGTCTGTATGCATATGCCGGCTGCTTGTTTGCCTGCGAATCTATGTTGTGGCGCCATTAGCTGCCCCGTGTCGCAATTTAATTACAAGCCCCGTCCAACATCGGGGACATCGGTGAGATTTATGCAAAGAATATGGACTAAGCAAGTATACGCATATAGGAGTAGGAGCAGTAGCAGCAGCAGCAGCAGCAGTATCACATCGCTGACATCACGATGCAGTTGCATTTCCCCGGGGACCCGTCGCTTTTTTGATGCACAACTCAATTTGGCCAGCGGATCGGCTGACGGGATGACGTGAGCAGTTAGTTCTTAATGCAGGTTGCCAGCAAGGGCCAGCCTATTCAAAGATATTAAGGCGAAAGCACTTGTTGCCATCAGGCCAGGGAGCTTCTTTAAAATCGAATCACGTCCGCCCAATTTTTGGCCTCGACTCTCGAGCTGAAAAACCCAGAGATAGGGAGAGAGAGAGAGACCCAGCAGACACCGTCCTGGAAAACTTTAACTCCCTTGTAGGCGATTAAGTTAAATGCCACTAAACTAATTTAATAGCGATTCTGAGTGCATTCGGGGAGCCCCTATCCAGCCAGGGACCCCTATCCCTTTTGGACTTTCAGGAAACTTGCACCACATTTTCGCTGTTAAACATCTTGTCCCATCGTCCCGTCCCGTCCTCATCCCTCTTGTCACGTACGCGATCTCTGTAAAATAAATACACTCGACGCCGGGGAGATTGCTTTTCTATATGGAATATATGGAATTTAATTTGCACTGACCCAAACATGTAATAACAATGCAATTTCAAGCGCAATTTTCCCCAGTAAATCAAAGTGAGTATTTAATAAAGCGCTGACCATTTTCTCAGGCATTCTTACCCGGCGACGACAGAGCCGCAGATGGAGATGGAGATGCCGATACAAATGCAGATGCAGATGCAGATACAGATACAACAGCTAACCGGACATGCACGTCTCGTTATGCAAAATGCCAGCAATCCGGGGCAGTTAAACTCAAGTTTATGGTGCCTATGATGATCGGGATGGATGGCGCTTAGCTCAGCTTAGCTTAGCGGGGGCAACCTGTTGCGAGTTTGCGGGGGGAGGCACCCCGTGGATCAGGGCCATCGTAAACCCGAGACACACATTCGGGATGATTAATTTAAGCACTTTTACGAGGCCGCTTCATGGCGCTCCTGATTTATTGGCGGCCAGTGGGACGACGCTGCTTTACGATTGGCCTCAAATGGGCTCGAATAAAATCGCTGGATGCTAAATACTCCCATTTCGGAGGTGGTGGCCTATTGGAGGTTCGATTTAAATGCAACTTAAGCTACAGTTGCCTTCTAATTCCGATTCCGATTGCCGGCAGGACGATGATCATCGCGATGGCTGCTCGGGAACACGGGAACATGGGGCCAATGAGGAGTTGGCCCGGGTTCGTGTCTGGCAGCTGGCGCATGTTGCCATCAGACGCATTTACTATTTTGCATAAATCATAATGTAATCTGCATCTGGAAATGAAAACAAACCGAACCGAAGCGAAGCGAGGCGAAGCCAAGTCAAGCGAAAATGTCCAAGCGTTTATAATTAACTGCGCGGCCAGAAACCGAAGACATTTGCAGGCGACATGCCGGGCCCAGTTGCAGGACTCTCTGGTACTGGCTTCTCGGTTCTGATCCAGCCAAATAATCCAGCAGTACAACCTACAACCAGCATATAAGCATAAGCCAAAGCCCGAGCATAATCGCGAGTTCCTCAATGAAGCCTGCAGCTCCCCAGCATCCGACAACCCCGGCAACAACTGCAGATACTCCTACAGCCACATCAGCAGTGTGTGTACACTCGGAAAAAATCAATACCTAGCTCAAAGGGTTCAACATTTTTATAATTTCATAACTAAATATTATGTACTTTAAAAAACCATCTACAAAATAATGTCTGCTATAAAGGTGATATGGTCAACATCAACCAATCTGACCTTATGCTGCATTTATTTTCTTGTTTTAATCAATTTATCTTTAAAATTCAACAAACGTAAAAGAATATTCGAAAATTCTTTTTATATTTGAATACAATTAGATTTAGGTGTCGAATTGCTAAAATCCTAATCCCATGTGCTAAAAAAGGAGACAATTGAATCAAGAACCTTATAATAATCTTAAAAATACACGTTTTTATGTGGTAGGTTCCGAAGAAAATTAGAAAATAGTTTATCTTTGAATTAATACTTGTTAATAAAAACTTTAGTTAGCTGTTGAACTATTAGTCCTGGTTTCCTGGCTTAAAATAACCAAGATAAATATTTTTTTCAAGTGCTTATGTTTCGGCACAGGCGGTCAGAGATTCGCGCCGAAGAGGAGCAGAGCAGTCCCTGGAGATGGGGGCGAAGATGGGTAGATGGAGACGGACCTGGAGCTGGAGTCGACTACGCAGGCAAATGAATAACCCTCACCTCATGCGCAATCGCGAAATCGCAAAATCTACGCAGCGCGCGGTCATCGGGCGCCTGCCAAAACTACGGAAAATAATTTATGCCCCAGTGGACGGACCGCGGCAATGGCAACACATTGGCGCAACATGCTCCGCGGAGGCACAAACAGCACAAAACAGCGAAAAAGCGAACTGAGATCAGCGGGTCGGATGTTAGCCGCAGCCAGGCAACGGCCAAAATTATAAATTAATGAAATTTATGCACAATAAAATTGCAAGCGAAATTATTGATGCAGTCGTTCACGCTTTAAATGCACCTTAAATCAAAAAGCTCCTCAAAAATTATTAATATGGCCGGCAAACATGCAGCCAGACAATCAGATGGCGCTAGGCAGCCACAAAAAAAATATTAAAAAAAAAAAATGAAACAAAACTGTATGTTTTTGTGGCTATGTACAATCGCACAGGCAGAAATGTACACAGGTATAAGCGCCGGATATGTTAATCGGTAAAACATGCACCTCCTGCCTCCGCCGCTTAGCCGATTTGTGGCGGGGTCTATCTTGTGTTTTCCTATCGAGAACACGGCGATAGTAGTGCTCTAAAATGGAGGTGCACTTATGCTTTAAACATTACATCAGATATACGAATTTGTACAGATGTAAGGAGTAAATTATAAGATATGGGCGGGTCATAAAAAAATGTTACACATCTTTAAGTTGAAATTTATTATATTCTCAAGAGTCTAGTTTGATAATTATTGACTTGAGCCTATCTTTCCACTCAAAAATTACCTAAAATCTTCTAATGTAGTGCATTATATGCTTTGTACCCTTAGCACTTTACAAGTAATTAATGTGCTCAAGAAAAACAGTTTAAGCAAAAATTAATTTAATTTCACACACAAAACTTCTCAGAAATCTGCAGCGCATTTTAATGTTTTCATTTTGTACCCCAAAATGTAAATTAGGCTCGGTGGCTGCTGCATCATAAAATAAATTGTCAAATTACAGACACTACAGATAGATTTCACGCCGCATTTTAAATTTAAACCATGGGCTCTTAAAATTTACAGAGAAAATTTTGTTTAAGCCAAAACAGCTTTATCTTATCGCGGGTTTTTGGTTTTGGGTTTCCTTTTAAGCGACTAAATGGAAATACTTATTATTCCACGAACTATGGGTATGTAAATTCCGCTTCTCACATGCGTCTCCATCATCAGCCACCACCATGCCCATGCCCATGCCCATCTCAAGGGTCCCACAGTGGAGCCCAGTTTCGTAACTTACGCAGAAATCTCGAGGTTCGTGTTCAAGACAGGTAGCGCTCTATTGGGCTTATATCAGCGGGCTAAAAAATTAGTTCCTCAACGATGACAAATTAGACGTCATTAAGAGTGAGCGGGCCACAGTGACCTCATCTCATCCTTTCTGGGAAATCGAAGAAACGGCGCGGAACGTGCAACAAATGGGCATGGCCATCCTAGGAAGCAGTCGCTGCCGCAGCCGCAGCGCGTGGAACTGTTACTCCACATTATTTATGATAATCTCGATTCTGTGGCAGGCCAGTCGGACCTCGGCCCTCGAGATCCCATCCCAGATCCCAGGTTTCGGTTCGAGGTGAGCCAGTCGCAGTCCGTCAGGTCAGCCGGCTGACGAAGCGGAGCCATCGAGCCACCGAGTCACCGAGCCACTGGCGTTGCGCATGCGAACATCACATCACAACATCAGGCGCTGCGTGTGGCCCCCAGACTGGATTCGTCTTCTGGCTCTTTGCCGGCCTTTACCTGTTGCCAGATTGCCAGCCCAGGCAGAGTCCAGATTAATGCGAAGTGACATGTTTAAGTAAAAGATCCAGAAGCTTATCCGATAATGGCCACCATATTTATTAAATGGCGTATTTAATTTGAGCCACTGAACATGGCCTGCACAGGGAAAAATTTGTTTTGTCTTCAACGTCTTTTCGACAGAAAAAACCAAATGGGTTTTTTATTGTTATTGTTATTAAATAAAGATTTCGGTTACAAACAGGCTGTAAAGCTACCAAAATTTTGTGTAATTAAGTACGAATTGTGTTGGATATGAACTAGAAATTGCTTCAATTGTCAAGATTTTAAAATAGTTATTTAATTGCTGACTATTCCAGACTCCAAAGTCCTTAAAAATAACTTGTTTTCTGTTAGCTTATCCATAAGTTAATGTAAGTTTTATAAGCGATTTTAAGACCACTAATCGTTTATTTAAAAAAATATATAAAACGTTGTTTACCCCAGAAAATCTTAAAACTCAATATTATAAATCATTATCGTTAATCAATACTTTTAAAAACTGTGTTTCCAGGAATGTTCAAAAGGAGCTTTTTATATTTAATCATATTTCGCAATATAATATAACCCAATAACCCTTAAATTGATGATAATAAAAAAGCACAAAGGTTTTTTTTTTATTAAATATTAAAATAATTAATGTATCTTGATTTTTCCCTCAGTGTGCTTGGGGCTAGGCCGCAAGCATAATTAACCCAAAAACGTGGCAGCGTCTTTAATTATTCTAGGCATATAGTAAGCCATAGCTGCAATTGGGGGGACCCACCAGGACCCGGACCCAACACAGGCTCACGAGGGGCTCAGACTTTGGCTCCTGCTCAGACGACACGATTACCCTTAAATAGGCCCCACAATAATCATTTGTTTCGGCCCTAACAATGCAGCATCGATAGCGGGGCAACGCAGGAGCAGCCAGAGCCACCAGAGCAGCCCAAACCACTGCCACCGCCACCGCCACCGCTCATGACCATCGAACCACAAAACCACCGAACCACCATCGTGGCCACCACCGTCGCCGGCTGCTGGCTTTTGCTGTTGGCCTTGTCGTTTCCGCTGACGCTTTTAAGGTTTTAAGGTTTTCAGGCTGCTGCTGAGGTTGCTGCAACTTGTGCTGCCAACTTCTGGTTGCCAGTTTTGAGACAACACGAAGATTAGCATGCGTGACTAACAGAATTTTGTTATTCGCGGCCGACTCCTTTGCTCCTTTTCTCCCTTTGCGAGTCGTGCTGGCAGCGGGTTCCGTCCACGACTCCGTAATCGTTTGTTAATTTTGCTAATTAATTATTGAATTCTCGATAAGCGGCCATTGAGTAATTGGCGAATGCTTAAATAAAGCAGCCGAGATTAACGCGGGCGCTAATGATTAACTGAAACTGAATACCGAATTCAATAAGTCCATTTTTAACACTTTTAGAATTCAGGTTACAGAAACTTTGCGTTACGAAAAATATAATTAAATCGGTATTTAATGCAATAAAAAAGCCAAATTTTTAAGCCACATAAACATTAGGGATTTAAAAGGATTCTATAAAAGTAAGTATTCCGTAAATAAACTGTGAAAGGTTGTGTGTTTTTTAAAAAAGCAAACTGGGCAAGAAAGTTTGGAAACTGTGGCACCCTTAATGGAAGAATTTAAAAGAAAGTTAAACAAATCATTTAATTGCTATATAGTATGATTATATTCTTCTATCTTTTAGAAGAATTTTAGAAGACATACTTATCTAAAATGAATTCCTTTTAAAGGGCTCAATAAACAGTTTATTTTTATACGCTATCAATAGTTCTCTTCAGTGACAGACAATTAATACAAGTCAAAAATATTCATTATAAGTTTACCAAAGTTTACTTTGTTTACTTCTATTAATTGATGTTCGATTATTTCAGCGACCATATTTTGGTTCAAGTTCTTTGCATAGTTGGCCAAGAGCTTTGCCTTTTTGATATTATTTTGTATTTCTTTTTTTGGCTTTTTTGGGCAGCGTAACCTTTTTCTGTTTGACAAGCAATTGCACTCAGCCCAAAAATGTACCACAGCTTTTTGCAGAGGTTTCTCCTTGGTGGAGATGGTTTTTCTCAGTCTCTGCGATCGCGACCCGCTGCATGTCTTTTTTTTTTTTTTTTTTTTTGAAAGCCCCAACTCCAGTTCCAGCCTCAAGATCCGAAGCCCAGCTCCAGTCCCATCGTCCTCATCATCAGCTCCATCTGCATTCGTCCCGTTCGCACAAAGTTTAGTTTCGTAATTTATGATGTCGCTATCGCAGCATCAGTCCAAGGATTTTAGGTAACGTGCGAACCCCAAGACGATGGCCAGGAGGCGCAGGCGGAGAAGGCCCATGGAAGAGTCCCACAGAGTCGCACAGGGCGCAGGGAAAACTATTATCAGAAGTTTTATGTAAATTTTTAAGCATGTTGCCTGCCTGCCATTCTAACATCGGAAATCTTGGGTCGGCAGCAACTGCCACAAGTTGCGAAATGTAATCTTTTGTCATCATGTTTGACAGGAACGGTTGTCGTCCTACGCATCCAGCACACCTGCCTTGGTTCCCTCATTAATTATGCAAGAGTCCCTGTTTGATTCCACACCCTTTGGAGTGAGCCCCGGCATAAGCTCTATTTCAATTGCTTCAAACTATTATATAAATGTGTTGGGTAGCTCTTGTTTAAATATTTACAGGGAAATTTAAGGAAGTTTAAAACCTTTAAATAAGCCGAACCAGATTTTCCAGTTTTTTCTTTTTTCTCTTCAATTTCTATTACAAATTTTACATTGATAAATTTATTTGATAAATAGTTATTTGAGTAACTGAAAGATACTATTCAACAGAAATTGTACGTTTTTTTGTCTAACAAAAATTTACACTTCCTACCAACACCTAAATAATTGCGCTTAAAAATAGAAATTTGTTCCAGTTCATCTTTAAAAGCCTCTTAAAAGTTCCTGCTCATTACGACGCGAGAAATATAACTTTATTTAACGATCCCCTTGATAATTACCAATCATTTGTACTTTTTCAATTCATTTGACGCGTTTCAGCCTAGCGAATTAATTACTTTTTGGCCACAAACGAAGAATAGGCCTCAAGTAGCCCGGGTGGGTAAACCCCTTTGCAAAAAGGCCGTTGAAAGGATAGGGGCAATAAATAATTGTTTATTTTTTATCTCCCAGAAGTAAAAAAATACACAAACAAGCAAAACCAATATGGGCGGACCGATGGGCGGTCACCGATTTCTGTACTGGGTTTACACTACAACAAGGCGGCAGGCGAGTGCGCGGAGTCAATTTGAAAAATCGATTAAATTCGAATAAATGTTGGGCGAATGGGCTAAGTCGGATTTAAAAACTCATAACAACCAGGCAACACCTCCTTTTGTGTGAGGTGTATACGGAACAATGTGTGGGGTACAGGGTCTCCCAGGCCTCCGCCGCAGCCGCCGGCGATTCGGGATCGGAGGAGCTGGTTGAGGCGGAGGGCAAATGCAGTATTATTCATATTTATTTTGCACAATTTATGACCCGGCGAGCCTTCTGCGCATCGCTGGCATACGTGTATTGACAAATTTGCAGGGCCCTCTGGTGCTGACAGGCATCCGGATTGGGAATGGGAATCGGGATTGGGAATGGGGATCGCCATTCACCATTCACCATTCGGGAATCGGTAGCTGGCGCTAGTACATGGAACGGTGGCACTGCCTGCGACAGGAACACGGATTCTCCCAAGGCGAAAGCTAATCAATATATGTACATACGTTCGACTGGCTGGGATCGGCGTTGATTGCTTTGCCGATGCTCACACACTCGGCGATATTGATGCACTCAGAAAATAATGGAATTCCAAACAATAATTTAAAAGAAAAATGCTGCAGTTAGCTAAAATGATAGATAACATTCTAAAAGCTAACAGGTCCGAACTCCTTAGCTTTGACAGGATCTTTAAAACCCTGTTTAAATCGTGCAGTTAATAAAATTTATATATGATTGTTTCAAAGCACTAATATTTTCATTATGCTATTCTCCATGAGCAGTTTATAGACAAGGCCTAAAGTTAACTAAAATTTCAAAAAGTGTTTTTTTCAATTCCAAGTTTTTATGAGCTTTTTAAAGTATGACATGTTAATTTTTAGTAATAATTCTCAGAGCTGGTTTTTGATTGCAGAGTTTCCAGTTTAATTTCGAGTTGTTTTGGGTCTTGGACATTATGTGAGTCGTTTCATAAATACATAATACCTAAATACATTAGGTAATACAAAAGTAAAGGCAAACAAAAAAAATGTAATTTCAAATAAACAAGTTTGTTGGTTCATGAAAAAGTAATATATTTACATAACAATTGTACGGTTAAGATAAAACTTAAACAAATTAAAGCCCTTAGTTTTTTCATCAATCTTTTTGTTATTAATGTCACCATCAAACACTTAATCTCTTGAAGCTCAAACTTAAAAGTTATTTTCTCAGTACAAAGTTAAATTATTGCAATGTTCTTGATTTATTTTGCGAGTGTACAGATATCCGCACACACGCTATTCCGCCGGTTCATGCCATTAAACGTGACAAGTTGCATGTCCAAATAAAGCAGCAATGACCTCCATCAAACCGATATCGCAGATCGACTCCGGTGCCATCAAAACGGGGCGTAATAATCAAAAGGATCGTGTTTAATAAAATGCAAAGCGTTCGCGATCGCCTTGGACTTCTCCTCTCTGCTCTTCTCGGGCGATTGTAATCAGCTCAGATCTCAGATCGAACGGGAGGAACAATGGTCAGTCGGAAGCCAGTCAATCAGGAATCCATCTTCGTCAGCCAGGCGAGGCGATTGTCTGCCGGACTTCTTGGTGGTTAACATGGCGCCTGAGTTTGTCGTTTTGGGAATTGTCAGTGGATCATCAGTCGGGATGATCGTCAATGACTTTGACGCTCTCCCCTTCTTTGTCAGCCACATCCATTGTTCTCCAGCGTTTTTTTTATTTATTTTATTTTTACCTTTTGGCTGGCGACGGCGGCGACTGCGGCAAATGGATGTCCATGGTCGGCCCATGAAATGTCAATCAAGTCATAGAAATCGCATTGCTGATTGACTATGCGAAAGTAGGTGCTCCTCCGGCAGGAGAGTCCCAATTCCAATCTGAGGATCCAGTCGAAGCTGGGGTCCACTCCAAAACAATTCAATTGAGGCAGCAAATAAATCACGTAAAACGGACTCAATGATCGTGGACCAAGCTTTGTTTTCTTTGCTTTGTTTTTGGTTTTATTTTTTGTTCTTTATTTAAGTTTTTTTGTTTTGTTTTTGTACTTGCGATCTTCAGGCCTGTGACAGATCTCTGGTGGGTTCTGTGGCAGGGAAAAAAATGCACACGGCCCAGGCTACAGGCTACAGCCGAGGTTCTGTTTTATTTTTTTAGCTCCTCTGTGGCTTTCGTTTCGGGGTTTTCGTAGTAGTTATCTGGGAAGTTTTTCGAATGTCGCTAATTTGACGACTGCACGATTGCATCAAGTCGCCGGCGAGCACAGGACGTCTTCAGTCTGGACGAACTCCCGCCGATGCATTTACAGATAAGCTCAATTTCGTTTTTGCTGACACTTTACCGGCGGGCCGAACGGAGCATTGCCGGGATTCACGTTTTCGAGACATGTCGCCGATTTCGGATGGCACAAAAATAAAAATTCCAGTCCCCAGTCACGGAGCCAAACACGCTAAAGTCTCTCTTAGCCCGAAACTCCTTAATGGTCATAACCGTTTTCTCGATGGGTTTGAATTATAAACCGCATTGGTCATAACCTTCTCCTCCTCTTTATATATTTAATGGGCAAGACCACCGCTTACATTCAGTTTAGGGGTTCAGTTCATTGAAAGATCCATGGTGGAGGGTATGGGCTGTTCGGCTTGGTTTAAATCTCAAATTACCAACGCAGCCTCCAGTAATTGTGAATGACAATAATTGTGGAGACAATCGGCAGTTCGGACCCGTGTAGAGGTGATTTTGGCCACATTCTGCCCAGGAGACATCCGTTGGAACGTGCAAGATGTTGGCGCCAACAGCGCCACCCAATAATGCCAGCGAGATAATAATAAAGACGAATTCCAGAGACTGAATGGTTCGAGTGCAATCGCCACTTCGTTTAGGATGACAGTTGGAGGTTCTTTGCGAGTGGACAGTTACATATGTGCTCAGTGGCACTCAGTTTTAGTTTTGACTTGATTGCTAATTTATTTAAAGCTAGTAATTGCCTTTAGTTTACCTATAGTTAATAAATATTACTTTTGATGATGATTAACAATTATTATTACCTATTATGTCTCACAGTTTTGGTTATTGGAATAACTGAAGTTTTGTATTTATTAATTAGTTCAGTTAAGTTAAAGTTTATTTATACAAATTTATAAATCAAATGCAGTTAACAACAAAGTTGGTTTTGTAGAACAAATTCAGAGGTCACATTCAAATTTTAAAATTTGAGTAGTTAAATTCTAATTTAGAACGTAAAGTAAGTTTCAAAATTTAAGTAATTAGGTTTTGAAGAGCTTTTTCAGACTAAAAATTTATAGTAGTACCAATCAATTAAGTAAGTAACCATTTCTTAATCATAATTAATAATTAATTAATTAATACAGACAATCACTGCAATATTATCTAAAACTAAAAAGGAACTTATTCCCGACAACTAGCAGTGAAAGCTCATGACCCAAATCAGAAAGTGACTTCAAAGACTATTTACGACAACGACAATTAAATGGGGTTTTATGTCCCAGAGTGTATCACCTCCGAGTGATGGCCGGATGACACGATGGAACCACTACCACTGCTCTTTCCCAGAAGGGAAATCCTTTCGCATGTCAACTGACAATATTTCCACCATTCGCCGGCGACTCTGGGTGAACTCTAAACTGCAGAATAACTAAATATAAAGCCGCCAGCAAGCGCTGCCGTTCAGGGAAATATTTTGATGACATTTATGCGTTCACATCCAGTGTTCCAGTGTCGGCAGCGACGACACAGAGCTCTAATTAAATTTAATAGCTGCGCAGCGACATAAAATTGAGCCACCAACGTGGCCGTCTGGGCTGGGACGTCGTAAACACATTTGATTTGATTTCTGGAAAGGCTTCACTCATTTGACAGCCGCAGAGCCGTTTTCGCCGGTGTTTGTCCGGGCGGATTGCTGATTGAATTGTCACCTCAATTTAATGACGCCCATGGAAAGTATCTTTAACACAAGCCGCCGTTTGGTTTGATGTTACCATCTCCTTTTCAATCTAGGGGAATCATATGCCACTTGGCAAAGGCGCCACCAACGCCGCTGACATACATAGCCACTGTTATGGGGAGTATTTTCGAGTGTGCAGGAGACGGAGACGGAGAGACTGTCAAAGGTGTCAGACGTTTTATTGCCTTTGTGGACGACCTGTTGAAAAGTTCATGGTCACGATGCGGGGAGAGTTTCCAGACAAACTTTGAAGATTTTCCTTAGATCTTGGGCATTAAATGGCACTTTATGCGATTTGCACTGGTATTATTCAATTAAAAAATGTCATAGAAGTAAAGAACAATTGTCCATAAAGAACTGATGCAGTGGAACCCCTTAAATTTGAAACTAATTAAGAAATTAGCCTGTATTTATTCAGAATTAAATAATATTTTGAAGTTTTGCATGTTTTTGTAATGTAACATTTTCCATTTAATTCAAATAAAACATTTAAAAATCTTTTTTTACAAAAAAAAATTTATTTATAAATATGTAGAAGAAAAAAACCTTGGAAAAAATCAAAACTTAGTTTCGGAGGTGTTCAGGTTGTTAAAAAAAAATCTGTATTAAAAGTATAAAATGATAAATTGAGGACTATTGTTTTTTTTTCTTAAGGACTAAATAAATAAATAAAGAACCCAACAAAACTAAATAAAGTTAAATAACACTAAAAACGCGGTAAAAGCTAAAATGACACAAATATTTAGTAGATTTTGAGAAGGCTTCCCGTCCATATTTTTAAAGTTAAAGTAAGTACTCAAAAGTTCTGTATGTATTTTAATACCCAAACACATTATTGCGGAACACGGAGCCGTAGACGACGATTGCCTGAAATGTACTCGCACTCAAATATGGGCTTGTCCAGCCGCTTGAGGTTGTTTGTATCCCAAGTTTAATTAAATTTCTGGCATACGACATCAGCAATCAAGCACTGGCAACATGGCACCGTCACCGTCACCATCGCCGCACCACGGGTTAGATGCACAGTCATGGACATGACTCTGTGTAAACGGACATGCACATTTGAATTCGGTTAAATAGTCCACCTGGGCACATCCACATCCACTTCCACATCCACATCCACATCCACTCATACAGCCAATCCAGAGTGCCTAATGTTTTCGGATCTGGAATGGCATGGGCTGATGGAATGCCCTTGTCCGGTTATAAAAGCCACATAGGTGTACACATATAGGACGTACATCAGTATGTGCATATTCAAAACGCCAGTCGCTGCTAATATGTAGTAGCGGCTTATAAAATGTTACAAGTTTTGTATTAATTAAAAACTTCGGCTCGTGTGTACTTTTACCGAGTTATACATAAATATTTTTTCCCTGCCGCAGCTCCTTTCCTTTCCTTTCCCAACTCAGGTGAAGTACGTGTGTGTGTGGGTTGGACTTTCCCAACTGAGCGCGGGTTTGTCTATTGTTTCCAGTCCGTCCGATTTTGGTCGGGCGGTGGGACCGCCCCAAATAGACAAGCATGCACCGTTTTGCAATTTAAGCTTGTCGACGTCGCTGGTGCCGTGATGTTGCCGGTGTGCTCTTGGTGTTGCTGGTCGGTTTTCGACCCAATCCCCAATCCCAATCCCCCATCCCAATACCCTCCACTCAACCAGCCATGCATCCATTCCTTCCGTCCGTCCATCCATCCATCAACGTGTTTGACCTAGCCGGCAATTCGGTTTGACATGCGGGTAAATTGAATTTTCCTTGTTTCGCATTTGTTTCGACTTGTTTCTTTTTTGATTTTGGCCCGTTGTACGAATTACTTATTCAAATTAAAAATATTTTTTTTTCACCACGCTGTCGATGACTGGGGAATATTTTTGTGGAGTTTCTCCACAATTCTCTCCCATTTATTTACATACGCGTACATATGTAAATGGTCGGCATGTGAGTCCAAACATTGTACATAATCCTGTTAGCATACAAGTGTAACTGAATCCATCTGCATAACTTTGGATGGTTGGACAGATTTCACTTAGAATTTATTTAAGTTGCATCTGAGTAAGGATAGTAATTTTGTACTTTAGTACAAAGATTTTAAAAATATTTGCAAAGGTACAAAAGTAGTTTTTTAAGTCATTTTAGATAATTTTTGAACTTTAACATCAAGCGACGTTTATTAGGTTATATATAATAGAGTTAATTTAATAGAAACTAAGAATAATACCAATCATGGAAATTCTGTATGTTAACACTCTTTGAAGTTTACACTTAGTTTACAATGAAGACAAAAAAACGATAGTCTAAATATCTTTATCGTGTAAACATTTAAAATTTCATTTGGTACAACCGTTTTTATTTAGCATTTCCCATTCGGCAAATGAGATACTTTTCGGAGGCCCCCGAAGGAACTTGAGGCATTAGGTTAAGTGGCAATCGTGGTCTGATTTATGGCTATTTCCGTCTCGTTGCGATTTCAGTGATTCAAGGAATTGGAAGCGCCGCAAATGAGCTGCCAGTTGGCAGTTGCTCATCCAACGGCCTCCGGGGTGCAGGCTCATTAATTGATTGCACTTCTGGCCCTCAAGATTTGCAAGCGCATTCGTACATGAACCAAACAGTGCGTATGCAGAGTGCGGAATTCATTATTTCCGGGAACAGTGCATTTGTACGGCAATTAGTTCGCTCGAGAACATAATATACCACGCCTTCGCCGCAGACCCGGACCCTGGGGCCCATGTTTCTCTGCGGACGGCATAAATCATCTTGCAACGGGGCCGACGCCCCAGTATCAGCGTTGGATATATGGGACATAAATACCCGGGGCCGGGGCCGGGGAAGGGGCCGTACAAAACTCCGAAAACGCTGTCTAATTGAGAGGCACCACAGCTACAGGCCAGCAAATCTGGCGGATCGTATTGAGTTCTCACACTGAGCCCGCACGAAACCCCAAGTCCCAATCTTGAGATGTCGCGAGCGGAGCCATTTTTCCATGTCTCATTTGCGGCGACCCCTCGAGAATTGGGACTCGCTCTTTCCCCAATTTGAGTGGGGTCACACGCATGTCATAAATAAATGTAAAAAACTGCTCTAGTGCTGATGGACTAGGGAATACCCGGTTCTCAACTCACAGGCTTAATTAACATTTGATAAAAGAGGGGGTAACGATTTCTAAGCAACGATAATGCACATTTTAAGTTACCATTTAATATGAATTATTTAAATTTAAAGAAAATGTAGATATCCAAAACACTTTACGATAGAAGAGCCTTTTTTTTGTATGCTCAACATACCCCTAGACACTATAAATAATCTAGGAATAAGTAATTTAGGTCTTGTTTTTTATTATTTATGATCCTTTAATTCAAAATTTCTTCACCGCAATAAGTTATGAGGACTGCATTCAGACATTGTGTCAAAACATTTTTGATTACCAAAAATTAACAATTCCTAAAATAAGCGCAGGTAATAATTTATAAAACAGCTCTTTTGGGGCGAAGCTTTAAAAAAAACGGAATAAATCAAAAGAGCGGCCCTAGAAATAAATAACTAAATTAACACTTTAAAGTTTTATAGTTGTTTTTCAGCATTTTGTGACTTTTGTCTTACTTAATATATTTTTTAATATATCGGTATATAAATACAATATTACCTTTGGAGAAGCTTTGGAAGTTTTTAAATATTTTAGTTGCCCAAATTGATTGCTGTCCTTTTTTTTTATTTTTACAAAAGGTCTTTTCTTTTTGAGTTCATAAATGGACAGAAAATATTTAAGGCAATGAAAATAAGAAACAAATATTGCAAAGCCTTTCCTCAAAAGTTTTCTTTTGAAAAATTATTTGCCTAAGTTATACTTTGATTTTTGGAAGCGCAGAAAATCATGATGGGAGGACAACAATTTAAAAAAATAATATAAAATCCTTAGACTTTCTTGTTTAAGGTCCTATAGTTCCGAACTATGCAAATTAGTACAGAAAACAACAGTGCGAAAAACTGGAAATTGCGTGTATTGTGTCTGTCGCCTTCAGGCATCCTACTCCCCATTTTTTTTGTATATTTTTTCTTTGCGAGATCACTCGTCAGTGGTTGCCCAATGGCAGTCTATATATCTACGTCTATATCTATGGTCGGCCTATGTCGGCTAGAGTCGCGCTCACGCCCACTTCTTAACATGCGCTACAAGTGCTAAAAATGCTGAAAACATATTTCACAATTAATTGTCGCCTTGGCTGGCGTTGCTTACTCGCTCGCTATGCGACAAACGCCCCTCAGTCCCTCAGTTCCTCAGTTGTCGTTATTATATTTTCCTCGCATTTTTAAGTGTTGTTCGACATGGCAAAAACAACGCGTTGCTGCTTAATTTGTCGTAATTAATGCTTATGAATAGTTTGTACTTGTCGCATTTGTTAGAGGAGCGTGGGCGGAGAGTGTTTGCTACATGGTAAATAATGGAGAAGAGAAATCCAAATCCAAACCCAAAGTGTGGCTTACCTGCAGCTTAACCAGTTCCGGATACTCGCTGGCCATCTTGGCCAGCTCCTGGTAATTAGCCTTTGCCATCGAGACGATCCACTCCTTTGCCTTGGGATGCGCCAGCGTAACCTCTGGCGAATCCTTCTCCTCGAATAATTGCTGAAAGGAGAAGAAAAGGAGAGGAGCACCCGGAGGGGCATAAATTAATTATGCATGTTTATGCCACTTTGTCTACGACTTGGCGGGGGCGGGACCGCATTGGTAAAAATGGTACAAAAAAAACAAAAATTAAAAACATCGGCACGAAGCGGGAATAAAACATAGAAAGCCCATTGAGAGCATTAACGCCAACACAGTCGTCGCCTCCCGGAATATACGATTCTAATTTACCCACTCGCACACACACTCGCACGCGGTTAACATTGCCCCACAATCCGTGTGTGTGGCATCCGATGGATGTGCATATGGATATGGATATGGATACGGAACGGAGGCGGAGTCGGGGTGCACTTTAAAAAACATCTAATACTTCGTAATTAAATCTGGCACGAATAGGACTACAAATTGGGCCAAAAAGTTTTACCCACTCAAAACACAAACTAAACACGAATCATGCTGCACTTTAGAACCCAATTAATGGGTATAAGTAAAACATTTGAATGTTTGTTATTTTATAAAAAATTAACAAGTAAAAATCGGCAGACAAATAAACTTTTCTTTCCTCTTCCTGAAGTTAAGAAAATACTTAATACTTGAATACTTAATTCGTAATCAGGGTTCTACAGAAACCGCTTCTAACCAAATTTCAACCGAATGTCAACCCCTCCTTTATGTAATTTCCAACCGTCTTTGGTTGGAAGAGGTTTCTGTAGAACCCGCTAAAAATTGGTTTCTAAATGGGCTGTGATTGTCATTGTATTGACATATTAGGAAGAAAAAAGATTCCAATAAAAAACAATTAACGCTGTATATTTAAGCGACTTACCCAGAAAACAAATTTTAAGTTCAAAGAAATTCTTATTAAAGGGTTTTTGATACCCTTTAGTTGATAACTTAAAGAATTTTAACAAATCCTTAAAATAGTAGGTATCTCAAAAAAATACTATAGAATTTTTAAAGTAAGATTGCATGCATATTCAAAAAACTTTTTAGAATGTATTAAAAAATATATATGTTTTGGAAACACTCCATTTCTATTTGTTGTTTTTCCGAGTGTTTAGATGCGATGCCAGCGAGATGGGGGTTGGGGATGGGATTGGGATGTGTGTTGTTGCGAGGGTGCAGACACGGGCGTAAAAGCTGGATGGTAATTATGCTCACGCATTCGACGGCGCCATCGCCATGTTCCTCCACTAATTATGAAGGTAATAATTTTTATTTATTAGGCGCGTGCTTAAGGCAGAAAGTGCGATGGGTTTTTCTTTTGCTCTCGAGGATCTCCATCTCCCGTCAAAAGAAAGTTGCTGTGCGTTGTGTTGTTTTTTTGGTTCGGTGATTTACAGAGTTTTTTAGGACAGGAGGAGGAGGAGGAGGAGGCGGGGACACCCGCAAACTCGGCTGCTGATAATGAGCCCTCTAATGATTGACGGGATGGGGGCTTCCAAGTGGGGGCAGGGGTTTTCCGAACACATGTGCCCGCGACAATAAGAACAGCAGCCAACATGTGTGCCTCATATTTACGAGCGTGCAACACATTTTCGGCAACTAATTATCCATTCGCGTAATGTTCGCGGGCCTAACAAGCGTGGAATCCTCCACCTTCGCTTCACCTGAACAACATCACCCACTCTAGGCCTTTATTATCCAGCCTAACATTACATAGCTAATAAATATGACGACATTTGAATGCCGCGTTTAGCCGCAGGATGCGCAGAACGCGTGCCAGGTCCTCATCCTCTCCCTCTTATATTTACACGCCACTTGACTCCTGGAGAGCTCACGTTTTTCCAATTACGGGCGGGTGGTCGGACGCATTCGGTCCGATTTCCCAGGTAAGGGAAGTCGCCATTTGCAAATACCGAGCAGTCGGCAGTCGAGCATTTTGGAAAACGAGCATTCTAGAAGTCGAATCGGGTATTTTGGGCATTCGAGCGAGCGAGGCGACAGGCGTAGCAGGAACAGGAACAGAAACAGCAGCAGAACATCACAAAACAGTACAAACATTGAGACGCAGGGCCCCTGGCAAAGTGGCCATGTCAATGCTAAACAAAAGAGCCCAACCCAAAACAGAGCCCAACCGAAGCAAAATGAACCGCCCACCACACTCTGCAAAAAATATCTCAAAATCACCCTTATGTTGAATGTATCTAGTTGTGCGAGTTTTAAGCAGAGAAAACAAACAAAAAACTATTTGTAATTAGAGGGATAAGTGGAGATTGAGGACCTTCATTTAGAAAAGGTTTTTAGAAAAGCTACAGCATAAGCTATACTATTCTTTGAACTAAGAAGTGGTGGATATTTAATTTATTTTAGTTAGTATTAACTATTTTACATTCACAGTGTTAAAATTTTAATAAAAACCAATTCAGAACAAGAGTACTTTCTACTTTGAAAGTGATGTTTAGACTATACTATAAGTTTTCACATGTTGGGTGATATAAAAAAAACATTCTTATATATCTTATAAAATTTGTTTCATTAAAAGGGTTCAAATACTTTTATATATTTTAAAATTAAATCGGTATCTCTCCAAACTAATGGTGTTCATTTTTTTGACTGCAGCCACCCTCAGGATCCCCCATTTCGATGGTATGTTGCTTTTTTATGGCTTTGGCACAGCCAAAGGGAGGAGACAAAAACAAAAAAAAGGTACAACGCAGAGCAACTCGGACTGGAACTCTGACTCGAACTCCAACTTCGAATCCGGACAGGGACTTGGGGGTTGAGCACCGGTTGCCCTTGTCTATCGCCCAGCCCCCTCACCCACCCCATTCGCTTGTTTGTTGGCCAGTTTTCTTATGTCCCGTCCCGTGTCCCTTTATGCCCGATATTATATCACACAGCTGGCCGTTGTCCTTTGCCTGGATGTGGCCCTGGCCATGGGTTCCATGATGTGCTGGGCCCTGGGATGTGGGTACTAGGATGTGGGACCTGGGGTCTGGGCCATGTCCCTTCAGTGTTTACGTTGGCCCGGCGAGTCTTACCTTTGGACCGATGCCACAAAATGGTCGTGTTTGCCATTTCCAGGGTCCGGGGATTCGTTCAACTCCGTCCGTCCGTCCGTCCGTTGAGCCAAGGGGGAGGGACTGCTCCTCGTTGGACGAACGGGTGGAAATTGTTGCTGTTGTAAATTTAACCGCTTCGGGACACAGTCCGTTGTTGTTTAACAGCAATAACAACTTTTGGTTTGTTTCCTTACATTTTTAATTGGGTCCTTTGTGGCTGCCATGGCCGTGATGAGAATAGCTTTGCCTAACTAATTTCTATTGCTGCTTATTGGCTATGTTAACATGTTTCACCAACTTGTTTTATGCAAAGGGTTTCGCCACGGGTTCGTTTCGTCCCTGCCACGCCCCTCGATCCCCGCCCCCATTCCGATGTGGGTCGGATGGCAGTTTTATATGCATTCTGGGACACGAGGTGCCTTCTATTTTAATAAGAATATATGCGGTCTGTTTGATGCTGCAGTCCGCTTTTGGGGAGGGATTTGCTTTAAAGGATATTTGGTGATGCCAGGGGGTTTAAATTAGAGTCACAGGACAGCAACGAAACTTTACTTTAGTTTTGGTTTAAAACTTGGAGAGGGAAAAATAATTTATTTTCAGGGGATTAAAGCTGCTGTACAAAGTTTTTATGTCATTCCGCTTTCCAATTTCATCAATCACGTTTTTTAAAACCCAGAGTTTTTAGTTCATCAATCAATATTAGGGTTTAAAAAAAATTTAGCATTTTTAATATGTTTTTTGTAAAAACCTATTTTTATCAATACTTTAAAATTTTTGCAAACAAAATGGGAGTTTGCTTTTGGGAAAGTAAACTAAATGTACGACCCATTTTACATACTTATATCCAATTTAAGTGTAGAGGTTTTTTTTTAACAAGCCACTGCGATTCCAGGAACTTTAATTACAGTTTTTATTATTTGTTTTAACTTTAATTATTTTCATGAAGTATGGACCCAACATTTCCGTGTTTCCGTTAACCTTCCACATTTCATCAATCAAAATTTGGGTAACAACCCAAATTATAATTCTTCTATCAATATTAGTTATTTAAACAAAAAAACCCATTTTAAATCCGCTTGTTGTTTGGGGCGTAAATTAATCAATCCTTTTCCAGCGCACAACGGTGCTGAGTGAGCGTACAAAATGCAAAATCATCGAGCTAATTAAAAACGATCGAATCGAATTTAATTGATCAGCTAGCTGAGACTCCAGATCCCACAATTACAGTTGCGACGCCAAAATTTCACGGTTCGTCATGATGGATTTCTACTCCACTTGCTCCCCAGTTTTTGGTCACGGCAAAAAAAAATCCCATGAATTAGAATCCCTCCTCAAAATTCCTTTGAAGATGATGGGCCACTTTCTTTTCGGTTTGCGATGATTAGTTATTTCTTTTGATGAACAAAAAAAAAAAACCAGCATCCATCAAACCTATCCCAATGTTGTTTACAACTGAATTTTAATAATTGCGTGAAGACGGTTGGCGCCATCCGAAATGATGGTGTGTCTTGTTAGCGAATCAATTTGTTAACAAGCTGTAAGCGCTTACAACGTTACAGATACTTTCTTTATCCTCAATGGTCTAAATAAGAGCTATCAACTTGATCAGTATCAAGTGAATGATAGCCCTTCTTTTTACCGTATTCATGTTGCAGACAAATTAATAATGACTTGTGAAAAAAAGGGGAACAACTTATGCAAATAAGTTTTCGGGAATTCATTTTTTTGAATTAACTTTTCATATTTTTGATGTTGTTTGCAGTGTTGCCACTAATAGAATTTTTACCCCTTTAGTAAAATTGCGATTTTTTTTTAAAACTTGTCTTTTAAAAAACTTATGAAGGCTAATTGGAAGGCTTTAGATAATATAATTTTATTTCGAAAAACTTAAAGTTTTTGATTAATAATTTTGAAAAATATTTAATAAATGAGACTACAAATAATTCACCCTCTTATAATATTCCACACTTGTTTTGTGAATATATCAAAGAATCTCCCATTGCTTCCGTTTAACTTGGTCTTAATTTTTGTATTTTTAATTTCTGTGCTCAGAAATGGGATGTGTAAATCCGGAAACATGAAATACGTGAGAAAAACGAAGTTGCTTTGAAACAGATCCCAATATAAGGACGAGTTTGATTTTTCCATGTCCGAACGTCTGTACAAATAGGCACTTAAGTTCGCTTTCCGATGTTTTAGTGGGATTTTATAGCATCTGACGTGCCGTTGACAATCTCAGTTTGACGTACATCCACTGCTGCGGAGCATCTTCCTCTAAGCATGTTCCAAAGGGATGGGATGGAATGGAATGGGATAAGATGGGACCATCCGTCTCGCAGACAGATTCGGATAATTTATGCACTGGGGATATTTGTTTCAACTC
The DNA here is from genome assembly GCA_018150695.1 of Drosophila oshimai. NCBI lineage: Eukaryota > Metazoa > Arthropoda > Insecta > Diptera > Drosophilidae > Drosophila > Drosophila oshimai. The sequence continues at coordinate 269,026 of JAECWM010000191.1, forward strand.
TAAATTGCGTGATTGACAGGCCTAAGTGGTTGACAGTTGTTTGACAAGTCGGCCCAATTGCACTACTATAGCTTGTAACATTAACTAAGAAACGATTTTTCCGTAACGCTTGACAAATTCCGGTGCCACATGCTCCCGAGATTGATATTTCCAAATTAGAATCTTGAAATGGACATGCTACAAATTGTATATGTATGTGTGTATGTGCCGACATTTGGGTGGATTTTGATAAAGTGTTAAATCTTTTTTCTGTTTGAAGTTTGAGTTGTATTTACTGGTTAAAGAATCATAATTTGGGATCTAAAAACACATGTATAGGTATCTGTGTTTTTGACAATTATTCGAACTTATTTTATTTTTAAAAATCTAAAAAACGTTATGCTCTGATCGGGGTTTAAAGTGTGACTTGTGGTTTAGTTGGAAGTGTGTTGACTATGATGATATTGGAATAGGGTTTCCGTAAATCTATTTAAATATTTGCGCAATTTTTAGAAAATTTACAAAAACCTATAGCTCAGTTTGTTTGGTGACAAAACAAGTATTTTTAAATACACAGTTAACATTTAATTTAATTTAAAAATCAATCATCAATCATGCTATTATTTCTGAATTCATTTCATTGGCCATTTTTCTGAGTGCCAGCCCGGCATGCATGCATTTATTGGCCACAAAAATTTCTCACGTAACTCATTCTTTGCTTGTCCTCGATGTGTACGTACACATAATAGGCTTTTGGGGTATCAGAAAAAATAAAAAAATAAGGGGAAACGGAAAAACAACTTGCAGAGCAAACGCCCGGCCTAAGTGCCAGCCAGCCAAGTGTCGTCATGGCCAGTTGATGGAACAAAGTTACTAAACACATTGGGCCCGGGAATCGGAATCGGAGTACATGTGTCCGCACATGTACGTACACATGTCGGGCATCAGCTCTCCAGCTCTCGAATGCGCGGCGACAAAGCCGGGACAGAAAAGCGAACGGAACGATGCAGGCGCATGTAGTTTTATGAGACTTACATTTATATTGTCCACTAATAAAATTAATGGATTTATTCAATTCGGGCTGTGCTGGTGGCAATTCGTGACAAGGCTCTGGGAACTGACAGACAGTTGGGTGACCAGCTTAGTTCGAGCCATTCAGCCAGTCGGCCAGCCAGCAGTTCCACTTGAGGTGGCCCAAAGCCTGGGACAGCCACTGATGCATTGACAATAATTGCTCGGGGTTCCAAGGGCCCCCAGATCTAATCTGACCCTGATTTGTAAGGGAATAACAGCAAGTATGCACTTTGTTTGCATTTAGTCATATGGCAGTGGTGGCAAAGGCACCACATTTTTAATCCTAAGGTACTGGGTATGTGTTAAGAGATGTTTAAAGGTACGAAATAAAATTCCCATTCTATATTGGAATATTTTTTAAAAATAAATTCTAGAATGGTTTTTTATTATGACAGACATCAAGTAAAATAAGAATCAACAAAAGACAGCTGAAACAACCATAAGTAAGCTTTTTATATTAAATTGCAGTTTAAATGCTCCAACACAAAGGCATAGTCCGTTTAAATTATTACTACTACTTGAAAGTGGCTGAGGTACAAAGCATTGCAAATGAATTGTACCCTTTCACTACTGGTGTACAAGTGCATCTTTAAATATGTATACCCATCACTGGTCACTTCTTATGGAAATATTCTTAGCTATGTGACGATAATTAATCACAACTAGACTCTTGCAAAACGCGTCGCATTTTTGAATTGTCTTCGAGCGAATCTTCCCACTGGCACACAGGAAATGGAACAAATTGTGGGCACCGCTGGGAGAGAAGGGCTCTCAAACACCCGCACCCGCATGGTGGCTAATGCCCCCTTAACCGGTTTTTGTCACTCACCTTCTCTGGCTTCTTCTTGGCTGGCGGCGATATAATTTTAGCCTCTTCTTCGGATGCCATCCGGTTGAACTTGCGCGTGGCCTCCTTCACGCTGATGGGATTCTCGGCCACATCGCCCTCGGGTTTGGTGTCCGACTTCTCCGGCTTTTCGTTGGAGCTGCTGTCCGTGGAGGCTTCCGAGGAGAAGGAGAAGCGGGGTATGTTCTCCTTGTTCTCGGTTATGTCGATGGAATTGGAGCGTGAGGGCATCTCCTGCTGATCGGGTTCTGATTCGGCTTCGGGTTCATCTGGTTTAACCGAGACTTGCCTCTCGAGTCGCGCAGGATCAATGCGCTTTATGGCAGCTGTAAATTCGTTCACGCAATCCTTGTAGTTCTCCTGGTGCTCCTTGTTTATGGAGACGCCTGAAACGGCTGCCGCCGCCGGAGGAGATGTGACCATGGGTGGTGGTTTGTACGGCGGCGGCTGCCTCATGGGAGAGTCAAAGTTCAGGGACGCTCCACCGGGACTGGAGGGCTCCGGAGCATTGGAAGCGGCGGCCACAGCGCGCTCCACAACCTCCTCCGTGGGACATTCGTTCACATATTTCTTTCGCAGTATCAGAAACTTTTGATTGTTCTCGTTCTTGATCGTGGACAGCAGTGTGACATAGGTCTTGAAACGCTTGCGAGCCTCATCTGGAATTAGTCATAGAAAAATGCAGTTCACAGTCAAGTTTTCATTGCTTTTTCGGGGACTCAACAGGTTCCAAAACGCATTAGACAAACACAAATGACTCACTTTGGGACTGCGGGTGCGTTAGAAATTTCTTAAAGTGCTTCACCAACGCGTGATTTGTCACTTTGCAGTCGTTTGCCAGCATGTAATTACGTATCTCCGCAATGGACAACTCTTTCGGCAGTTCCATTGCACTTAAAACTTCACTTTAAAACACTTTCAAACGCGAGAAATAAAAAACAACACAACAAACAAAAACATTCGACCAGGGAACTGTGCGCACTGCGGCTGTTTCATCCCTGGTGGTTCGCGGAAAAAAGCTCGCTGATTTCCCTGGATGACTGAACTCTGGTTGGCATGCAACTCGCAAACTGATATGATTTATTTGTTTTTAAAATTGAATTTATTTTTACGTATGCATTTGTTTAACTAATTATTTTAATTTAATATATACTTAACGAAATATTTATTTATTGTTTATATTACCTTATGGTTAAATCAATTGGCCGAGAAATCAACTTAAAAAACAAGGCTCAAATGTCAATATATTTCGTTAAAATGTATTGAATAATTAAATTAATTGGTTATTATAAACTTTAAAAATCATAAGTACCAAAATTTGGGAATGTTATTGTTCTTTAAGAAAAAATAAATAAAAAAAAATACAAATAATATATTTACAGTTACAGTTTTAGGTCAAGAGTACCTACTTTATTTAAAAAGAATGCATGTATTATTTTAAGTAATCGTTGGTTTAAAAAAATACTTTGAAATAAGAGGAATCAAAAAAAAACCTATTAAAGTTTAAATATAGCATTTGCTCGTGATTAACAATTTATAAGGATGGATAAAAAAGTATAGATGTATAGTTGACAACTATGAAATTTTTATGAATTTATTGTTTTTTAAAGTATGTAAAAACTAACTAAATAACAAAAATATATATAAATGGATTAACACGGCCGAAGTAGTTTTAAACTATAAAGCCCTACAAATATTTAAAAATATGTACATGGGTAAAATTTTAAGTAATTACTGGTTGCAAATTCAACTTATAGATAACACTTTTGAATATAGAGAGTCAAAATAAAACATAACAAAATATAATTGAATCATTTGCAGGTGATGAATACCATTTTTATAAAGTTTTATTTATGTTATGTTTTTTTCCTCACCAGATGGACCAAAAGTATAGGTTTATAGTCAATTATGAAATCCCTTTGGCATGTTAACTTGTAAACCAGAGTGGAAGTTAATTTGCATAAGATTCAATTCCGTCTGTCTTGTGAATGGAAATATTTGAAACAGTTCCGAATTAATTTCCGAGGAAGTGCTGAGGGCGGAGCAGGCGGAAAAGGCCCCACCTCCTCCAAAATCGGGGAGTTAACTTTGCAGTACGTGTATGTGGGCCATAGAGTGAGTTGGTTTCCTTCTCAATTGGCCAAAATGCTTTCGGCTCCGAGTAGGTATGTGTACGAATGTACGAATATGTGAGGCAATTTGTTGAATCGACGTCATTTATCATCCGCACAGAGAGTTCTAGCTTTCAGCCGAGAGGAATGGAAGCCACAGCCGATGACAGTGACAATGGCGCATCTGGATACACAGATTGGGATTGTATCTTTCACTTGCATTTCAAGATGCAAATGTCAAGACTGGTATTGTTGTATGTAGTCTCCCCGGGGCATTGGATTCCCATTCTCCACACTGCCTGCGATGGCGCAGATGCTCACTAATTTGTTGGACTCGTATTCGGATGGGTAAATGTATCTCGTGGGCTGAAGGAAGCGTGCTACACTCATAAATGTGCCCAAATAAATTATTCTTATTTATCATTTTATTTGGGATTGTAGGACTTAACCTTATAACTTGGTAAAACATAGATGAGTCCAACACTAAGTGCTTGCCAATTTACTGTGCTACTCTAAAATTTACGTTAAATTAAGCATCTCTTTAGAATTGGTAACTTTATTGAATATTACAACGTTTCAAATCTAAAATTGTGAATTGTTCTAAATTTAATCAATTGTAGGTCAGTAATTTTAAATCATAGCTAACCTAACATAAACGTAGCATACGTTAAAAACAAACAAATGTCATATTTTATAAATGATTTAGAAGGTGGGGGTTAAAAAAATAATACCTACCAAAAATTCATTTTTATATCAATAAAATCAACAAACTTAAAGAACAATTTAACAAAAATGGTAAAATGATTATATGTTGCAGACTATATCGTACTACATTTTAAATTAAATATAATTCAATAAATACTTTTCACGTAGGTACTTATAAATAAAACCTACATTCTGTAATTATAATTTGCAAAAAAAAAAAGATTGTCTGTCAGCATTAAATTAACTTTAAAATGTAATACCATTTAGCTAAAAGAGTGCTCAAAGTCCTTAATTAACTGAGTGTTTTTACTACTAGCTAAAATCGAAAAAATTCCAATCTCCAGAGTAAGCGAGAAATGGCTCGTCATTGCGATTAAAGCAATGTTCGGCATTTGCAGCCGGATTATGCAATTGTCACCGATTGCGTCGCTAAGTGGCGCCTGATAAGCGTCGCAAATTAAATTATATGCCGTATGAAGTGCGAGTAGCTGCTGGCCATGGGCATGGGTATCTGTATCTGGAGGCAGTTTCCCAGCGAATGCACGACAAGATGAGTGCAACTGCTGCAGTTGCAGCTACCACTGCCACTTTTCTGATCCACAGATCCCCCTCTTTGGGGGAGTGGGCAAATGGTGCGGGCGAGGATTGGCTGCAGCCATCTTGTGGATGCTCTGCGGATGCTAGTGTATCCCTCAGATACTTTTCCCCTTCCCCCTCCTGCAAACCAAACCCCACTTGTTGTACTTGTACACCGGTTGGCGTCAGTGTCGAAATGCTGCAGACAGCGATCGACGACGAACGATCCTCGATAGTTGCAACTTTTGCAGGCTGGAGCGTTTGTCTTGTCTCGAGGATGGGGGATGAGGATGAGGCTGTGGATGGGATGGGTTATAAGATGGGATGCTGCGGCATAATTGGCAATTGGGGAATGGCAACGGGAGTGGAAATGGGAATGGGAATGGCAATGGGTTTGGGTCTGGGCAGGGGGAATGGATTGGGCTGTGGATTCGAAATGGGAATGGGAATGGGCATGAGAATGGCACTCACTCGCTTTTATGACTTTTTTGCCAACTGGCAGCTGCACTCAAAGAATTATTGATATTACCATTTAGGGACAGGATTATTAATAGATATAAAAATAGGAATAGTTCGAAATAATTTTGAAAACCATTTACAAAAAATCAAAGTGAGAAAAATGGAGTAACTTTTTTTATTTTTCCAGTGACTGTTATTATTATTTAAATATATTTGTTGAAACAATGTTCTACATGTTAGGAAAAATTTTTTTTTTTTTTAAACTTAAAAAGATGAACAAAACTTGAAGAAAATTATTTAAAAAACAAAAAGCCCAAAAAAAATGTTTTTTTAAATTTGGGGGGAGGGGGGGGGGGTGGGTTTTTTTTTTTTAAGTACCAACTTTGTGAATTATTTGGCATATGGGTATCTGTGTAAAGCTAGAGACCTAAACTAACTAATTATGAAGAAATATACTTGATTTCGTCACAAAAATTTTATATGGACTTTTGTAAAACTGTAATTTTCAGCTAACATTTTTTTTTTTGGGGGGGGGCACTCTGGGAAAATGCTGCAATGGAAAATATGGAAAACCGCAACCAATATCAACATAACGACAATTTATTTATTTCAAAGACTACATAGGCGTTATTTAACAATTTGACATGTGTATAACTGCCGCATGACATTTCGAGCTCGATCGAAAATTACAAATCTTGGTGATAATCCCTCTCAAAAGGATCCTTTTTGAGCCTAAGATTTCTACAAGAATGTTCTAGAGGGTTCCAAACAAATTTTGAAAACAATTTTACAAGAAATTGTAGGTTATAAAAAAAAAGATTTTTCATTTAGCAGACATTTTAAGAAGTAATTAAAATATGTGTTTGCATAAATTTTTTGGTATCAAATCGATATTGTTACATTTAGTATAATACTTTGACTAAATAAAAATGCATTACACCTACCTTCTTAATCGATTCACTTTAATTAACACACTATTGAAAATCTTTGAAAAACTTCACCACCTTTTCCAAGCACAAAAAAACCATTTATTTAAGAAACGCGTTCGTTTACTTTGATATTTGGCATAAATCATACATAAGGTAATTGCTTGCGAATGACATTACAAAAAGTCCCATTTGTAAGATACGTGGGTGCCCCACCCCCCACCCACTCCCTATTATTTTTATGCAATTGCTTAAGGAAAAGTTTAACGTGGTAAAAGAAAACTTCCGTTTATACACTTCATTAAATCTAAACAAAGTAAGATTGTTAATAAATAAAAAAATAAATCTACTCAAAAATCTATTCAATACTTACCAACCAGGTACTTATTTTTTCTTAAAATTAAAATAAATAAAATGACAGATTGCCTTAAGGGTTACATTTGTGTGACAATTTATTTATCCATATTGTTCATTGATTATATAATTATGTCCTTTAAAATAAAAATCATTGTGTGAATGATGACTTATTTTTCTCGAACTTTTTTTTCCTAGCCTGTCAAATTTTTTAAGTGTGGGCAACTAACGCCGGCTGTCTATCTGTATCTGGCCCAGTCACATCGAAGTCGTGGCTGGATTGAGTTTGTTTCTGTGTTCGGCTTAGCCAAGATTCCCTCATTTCTAACCTGCGATTCGAATTTATTTATTTCTCCTGCTCATTTCCTCCTGACCCCTGGAGAGTGGCGCCTAAAATTACAAGAGGCCTCTGGAGCGGGGCAGCTGTCACCGCGAATTGCTCAAGTCGGCGAGAAGCGGAGATTTATTGGGGATTGGGTATCGGATTGAAGAAGAGAAGTCATAGCCATAATGCCTAGCAGATGTCCGCGGTTCCACGCAATCCTGGGCAGCCTTTTAAGTAGTCTGACAGTCATTATTGAACCATTACCAAATGAGCAGTGCGCATTATAAATGAGCACATAAAACATAAACGTTGTCGCCGACCCCGAGAGCCGATTAATGCAATTTAGCACCCCCACTTTGGTGGCCCTCATCCTCTCAGTACTTTAGTCCTGTATAACCACGTCAACTCCAGTTCAGATCGTCACATGTTGCTATTTCCGACGGGGAGCCCGGGAATTTGCTCATATGCCATATATATGTTATACGTAGAGTGCTTCGATTTTCGGTGGTGCTACGACGAACTGTGCGGTCAAATGCTTTAGCTAGCACTGGGGACTTCGGCGCGTTTCGCTCGGCTTAGCCCGACTCCCAAGTGGGATTATGTCACTTCCCGGTGACATTTGCATTTTGATTGACAAACTCATTTAGCGCCTGCAGTTCGTCCTTCGTCCTTTTGTGCGTCTGCACTTCCCCCACCCTTAAAACTTCGAGTGTGTTTGCCAAGCGCTTAAGAGATTTTCAATTACACTTATTTCAGGAACAATGAAACGGTATTTAAATGCTTTGATTCAAAATATTTACACTTTGGGGATGCCGGGGTTCATCAAACTTAAGCTGTTAATACTTTTTAACTTGCTTATTAATAGCAGTGGGGTATGGTTAAATTCGAAAACTAATATTTAACAAAAAGCTAGAGTGGAAAATTTTTGAATGACGGTTTTAGAGACAACTTTATAATTTATTTTTATTTTTAGCTTTGACAAAAAGAGTTTTTTCTGTTGAATTTATTTTATATAGTAAAGCTAAAGAAGCTAATTTTTTTAAACTTATGAACGTTTATCCGTATTATTTAGTTTTTAAGTCTTTTTTGAAACTACAAACTTACACCAAAATTTTTGTGGTTTACTGAAATTTGCTCCTTGATTTTTTAAAAATATTGTAAAGTATATTTTATATCTGCTTTTTGGGGTTAAACTTTGAATTGGCTTAATTTTGAGTTAGTATTTAATTTTAAAGCATTCCCTTATTTTTATTTTAATGTTTATAAGAAATTTTGAAAAGTACAATTTAAATTAAAAGTATGTATAAACTATTAAACTTTCATTTTTAATAATTTGTATTTTCGTTTTACATATCCATATAATTAAAAATGTCTAAAGTCAACATTTTGACAGTGCCTTTAATATTTTTATTAAAACCATTGATTTGTTATTCAAATTTTATAGGATGGGTATGCATTGTTATGAGTTTAATTTTAATGTCTGATAATTCCGTGCCTAACTTTCAAAAACAATATCAATATCATCAATACTGTTGCAGCGAATATATTCTATTAATTTGCATTTCTCCACCCTCACCACCCTCAATAAATGATTTCAATTGTATATTTAACATAACTATTATTCTTGTCCTCATTTTGATGCTGTTAAAGTCAAAAACTAAAATCAGAGCACTACGAAAGTGAATGGTGCGTGTGTATGTACTTATATAGCTTTAGGAAAAAGGCAAATATTGCATAATGAGTAGAACTCAATTACGCGTATGTAACGTAGCGATGTATTCATGTGACAATTTTTAATGTTTTCTGACAACCATTAAAGTCGAGCCCGCTGAAAATGACAACAATAAATGCGGCAGTGGCAGTGGCAGCGGCTGAAAGGGAAAGGTTGGTGCGTATCGTGTCCTGATGTCCTGATGTCCTGACCCTTCTTTTCGACCCGGATCCCCGTGCAACCCCTGCCCTTTTTATTTTTGGTGGAAGATCCGATCCGAACGGAACCGAACTCGACAGGCGTCAGCGTCGAGTGTTGTGACAGTTTAGCCGGCGAATAATAAAAATAAAAATACATTTCATTTTCCATGGGTTCTCGGTTTGGGTTCGAGTTGTGGAATCATTGCCGTTGCCATTTTCTGGCTATTTTGAAATTGATATATGCATAAACCGCAGTGACAGATGTTGCAATTAAAACGGCATAAAACGGTGGATGAAATACCACCACCATATCTGCTGGATATCCAGATATATATGTATACACTATATCGAGTGGCGTGAAAAGTGCGCGCTGTCAGTTTGACAGTCGGACAGCTCAATTGTCAAAATAGGTTTTAAGTGCCGGCGACTGATTTGTAAGTGAAGTGGCAGTGCACTTCTTGCCACCGTCAGTACTTTGTGCTACTTCGATTCCAATCCAAGTTTGAGACTCAGCTCAGGATTCGGATGCACAGAGGGTGGTCAGTGTGTGTGGATGCCGCAAATGGAAACGCCCCATGTGGTTGCCACTCGTCTGGTGTGTACCATCATGCTGACCCATTGATTGATTGCATTTGCCCCCCGTCCCAGCCACGCCCCCTTTCCACCGCCCCTGCCCCTTTCCCATCCCCCTCGCATCCTGAAACCCCGCGATTGCAAAAGCGCCACTCGTAAAACGCGCAACACAGCAAATATTGTACTTAACACCCGGAGGGGCACTTGGCCCGGACTCTGCTGCCGCTGCACTCTGAAAAAATATGTTTTTCGAATTTATAAATCACATAATTGAATGAATATTTTAAATTCATCTATATTAAAAAGTGCATTTTGTCTGTTTAGGCTTAAAATTATAGCCTTTACTATACAAAATGTTTTTTTCAAACCAAGTTATTTTGTATTAAAATACTTAAAGAGCTTACGATCCTTAGATTTTTAATGCGATTTCTTAAACAGAAGAATACATTTAATTTGGTATGTTTGTCAATATATTTAAGAAAGGATTTTTTAGCTTATTGTATTATTAGCTGTATAATAAATAGGTAAAGTCAGGGGTGCCACAGAAACCGTTCCAACTTAAATTGGTTGGAATTTACATAGAGAAGAGGTTGACATTCGGTTGGAATTTGGTTGGAAAGGTTTCAGTGGCATTTGATGCTCGCAATCTTTAAGTCCCGACTACTGCTAAATTTTTGAATATTATATAAATCACGGTTTCGCAAATAAACATAATCCCTTCTCTTAATGTTTATTGGATACAAAAAAATTGAGTATGTTGAAATATTATATAACTCACGATTTTGCAAATTTAAATAATGTTTTTATCAATCAAGAACCTTAAATTTTAATGCCTAAATAAAAATGTAAAAGTTTAAACAAATAATGTTTAATTTAAGACTGTTTGGTTTTGATAAGTTTTTAATGAGAGTTCAATATTACCGAATGCTTAAAAGTGAGATGATAATTATGTATGTTTCACAAAGAAAGAAGTTTTTGGAAAAATTATTGCACACAAAATTCTGAAAAATATTTTTTAAAAATGTAGTAAGGACCTTTAAGGCCTTTTAATTTTACCCATACTTTTGGCCAAGTGTGCAGTTGCTGCTGGGTTTTGCTTTTGGCCTCGGCATGACTTGGCTTCCCTTGGAATTAATTCACGTTTACGTTTGGCAGGGGCAACAGCTTTGGTCATTTGTTGCTTTGAGCTAACACGTTGCTCTCATTTCCCGCCGAAGTTTGGCCGCGGTGGGTGGTGTTGCCACCCACTTCCAGCCCACTCCACCCACATCACCACCACGTGGATCGTTTTTCTTTTTTTTTTCTCTTTCCTCTGCCCACTGCCGTACAAACATATATCTTGTGCGGAGCGAGGTGAGGACACGCCCAGACCTTATGGCGCAATTCCATCGTGTAAGTCTCACTTTTTCGGTTTTATAGGTTAATTTGCTTTTATTACATTATCATAAAAATAAACCAAAAAGAAAAAAAAAAGAAAAACACAGCAAACAAGCTTGCCAACACACGAGAGCATCCGCGACACCCGCAAAAACATTTGAGGTTTACCTCACGGCATCATCCTCATCCGCAGTGGACTCTTCACCATTTCCGGAATGCGTGTCCTGGGCATTAGTTCCGCTCCCAACGAGTCCTTCGTCCTGCCAGCAAATCGTAAAAAATAGATCATAAAGCGGAAGTCCAAATATGTTAGTGCGTATTAATAGCTCAACTTTTTTCAAAACTTTACGCAGCCAACGGAGATGGGAGCACTTTCATGTAGTATGTGCATCAGACTTTTTCACCCACTAAACTTATAGCATTTTTAAAGAATAGTAAAAACTTCAATATACATTTGTGGTAAACGGAAAATCAAGACATTGAAATAGGTAGTAAAAAGAGTATATATCTCTTTTTTTTTTATAAATGAAAAACATAAACTATGAAAATAATAATTCAATTCGACAATTCAATTTTATTAAGATATATTTTTGTCTTCATACATAAACACATTGGCTTTAATTGTATTTTGAAATTACAATTCGTTTTAAAAATGCAATTCGTCACAATCCTAAAATTAGGTCAGCTCTTTTATGTTAGTTGGGTTTCTTGTCACATGTCATTTAAAATTGCATTTAAACGTTTGTTTGCTAGAAATGAAATAAACTAAAGGAAACAAATGTGTTAGATATAATTTCTTGGTACATTTTATTTCGGTAAACTTTTACTGATGCTTAAATAACATAATTCTTTTATGAAATTTCCCCGTTTTAAGTTAAAATCTTGCATATTTTTTAAAAGACCTTTAATTGATTATTTTTTTTTGTAAAGTCCACAATATGTTGAACTTTAATATATTTTACTTTCAATAAAAAGTTGGTTTAATTTTTTTTAATTATTTATAGTTTTATAAATGAGCTTAAATATTATACCCAGTAATAAACTCTCGTTTAGCTTTTTATTTTTTAGCCTTTTTGCTCTAAACACCAATGAAAACTTTTAAATTTAGAGCGATTGTATGAGTAAGGATAGTAACTCCCCCTATTAATAAAATAACACCTGGTTGATATTTCGAAAAACTGGTATCAAAGTTGACTGTTGTTTTAACGATGATCGCAGGTAATTTTTTGTATAAACCAGATAAGGTGAGATTAATTAGTTGGGATCGATAATGGGAGTTAACTTTCGCGCAATTCAGCGATAATGGTGATGACGGTCGATAAATACTGAGGAATTCGTATGATCGTATTAACGCTTTTGTGTCACCACTTAACCAGTGAACCACTGAAAGTTAACATTTCAGCTGGCGATCGGTGGTTACTTGGGTTCTTGGGTACTTGGTGCAATCCCAGAACCGAAAGGTAAACAAACAAATGACTAGCCAAACAAAACAAATGGGCGTTGCCCGGGAACTGGAGGAAAACAAGAGTTCTGGATGTGTCCGTGTCTCGTAGTTCCATTCCATTTTTGCTTTCTTTTGTTTGGCAGCCTTCGCACCTGTCCATTAAGCGCTCATGCCACCAGAAAGGCAGCCGAAGGCAATGGAGTCGTCTGATTGGTGGTTTCTGGCCACTTCCAGTGAGCTGGATGTGAGAGTTGCGAGGGGAATGGATTTGAAACAGAGAGGAAAGTAATGACACCACCACCACTCGACTACGAGGGCGTTTCCATACGCTTCCAGTCGCCAGCTTTGCTCCAAGGCGAGCGGCATTCTTGGTCACATAGTGTTGTCCCGCTTTGGCACTCAAGTGCAGCGGAATGCGCTCCAACAGCAGCAACACGAGCAACATCAACAGGAGCAACATCGCAGCGACAGCAGCAACAGCAACGGCATTCGCAACCAGTTCGTGTTCGAACGTTATAAGGTGCACATCTGGAGCGTGTGTGTGCTGCTGTCGCGTGTTTTACCGTCGATTTTTCGTCGATTTTGGATTTTTCGTTTTGCGTGTTGTTGCCGCCGCGTTTTGCGAGTGTCGCCCGAGTGGCCCAAAGTGACAGATACAGCTGCAATCCCCGAGATACTTGCTATCGAGTGACCTAATGCTCTGTCCAGCTAATCGGGAGTTGGGAGTTGGGTGCTGGTGACTGTGAACAGACGTAATCGAAACTGAGCTGTTAACTAAGTAAACACATCATTTGACATTTGATGTAGGAGCCATACACAAATATCCTCCAGAAGACTGCCCACGCGAGAGAGAGAGAGAGAGTAATTGAAGACCTAGAAAGTCATATAGCGAAATGGCTGCCTATACACAATTTGGATACGGAGGCTTTCCGTCGGCCTCGCAGGTGGGTCTTTTGTTAATATGGTATATGAACCTTCATAGTCATTTAGTCACTAAAGACTTTTCATCATATGGAAAGGAACGAAAAAGTCTTTGAATAAATAATAATAATTGATATAGATTTAATTTACCAAAAAATATAAAATACATTCTCCACACAAATTTTAATTTTATGTTATTACAACAAAAGGTCTTACAGAAGATTTCATGATATGAAAAAGGACAAAAATAACGTACAAAAATAAACAGAAATTACATTAAAGAGAACAGACAGGATAGAAACATTTTATAATGAAATTTGTATTTTAACTTACCCCAATTAGGAAATACTAAACATAATTCTAAGGAATTCAAAAATCACAAAAGGTTTAAATTATGAAGCCATGTCTATGTTGCTTACATATTTGTCTGATCATCTTATTTTCTTAAACAAATCTTTAACTTTTAAAATATTTAGTTAAAATAATGAATTACATCTTATATTCACTGAAGGATAAAATATTAATTTTATACTCATAAAAAATAGAAGCCAATATGAATTATGTACCATTAAAAATATATTTCCTTTAATATTAACCCGAGCCTAAATTGATGTTAGCACTATACTGACTCTGAGATCCTTACCACCAAGTTTCGTAAGCGTACTTCGACCCACCAAAGTCCAAGCTATCTGATCATTTGATCTTGAAGACCCACTGTAGGGCTAAACCGCTTAAAGCCTTTGATTGTTGCGCTTTTTGAGTTTCACTACAAAGCAAAAACAGCTGCTTAAAGCAAACTTTTTCCATGTTTATGACAGTAAATTGGTAGAGAGCAAAAAAACTACAATAAATCAGATGGCTGATAAATGGCCTGAGAAAAAAACACTCCAAGGACTCACAAGTTTTTGTCAACAGTTGAAATGCACAAAAACTGTTCGGAAATTTTAAAGCTAAACTTCAAATGTATGCGGGCTGCAGGTGCAACTACAGTATTTTGTAGATATTTTGATGGATTACAACATTTTTAAAATTTATTAGGAGGCAAATAGTAAATTAAAATTGCAATTGATTGAGACAAACCCCACTGCAGAGGAAGGCAAACTTTAATTTCCCAGGCCATAATTGCTTGGCTTCCACCACAAGTAAAAAAGACAGTGTGTGGGGATTCCTTGAAGAAACTCTGGAGTCTGGAGTCTTTCCCATTTCGGACCACACGAGTCCAATTAAGTTCAGTCGAAAACGAAAACAAAAAGCGAAAAGCCACTCGTAGGCAATCAGAATCGGAGCCACAAGGAGAAGTTGAAGGCGATGGGAGGTGCCGATTGAGGCACGCTCAGGTGAAACTGTTGAAAAGTCAATAAAATTCAATTGCGGCGATCGTAAATCATAAAATTCATAACCGTAAAGTGACAGCTGAGGGCAGGCCCTGGGAATGCGTTGGTAGCTACGTGAGCAGCATCCCAGTCCTCCATTGATGCTGCAGCCTCTAGATGCGGAGATGCTGCTGAGATGCGGCGATGCTGGATCCCAGATAGGCCCTGCAACCGGCGGAGGTCCCACAAAACGATCGATGGACCAATGACTTTGGGCCCTCTGTGATCTACTTTACATTGGACGGAGCTCTTTGCTCTTCGCTCTCCAAGTGGCGCTTGCAGTCTTACGCTATCAACTTGGTCATCTGTCCAGGACAGGGCAAGGAAATTTCAGCGGGGGAGGCATCCATCCGGGAGCCCGAGCAGCGAACCCAGAGATACAAGTCGCGATTAGATCGCTGCGTTTGCGATTCACAGAAATTTCCAAAGCGACTGAAACTGGACTGGGACTCGGACTAAGACTGGGACTGGGACTGGGACTGGGATCTGGTATTGGTACTGCACACATGGCCAAAAAGATCTTATCTGCGCACTGTCGCCTGCCAGTCGTCTGCAACTACTCGCAACTACCACTGCCACTGCCACTGCCAACGTGGCCAATTCACATGGCCATGGCCCACTGGACTGGCGCTTCCTTCAGCAGGAATGGAGTCCCGAGGAGCTTCTGCCTCTGCCTCTGCCTCGGGCTCATGAATAATGCATTTGCTGTTGCAAGGAGCTGAGGAATCTGGCAGGCGCATAGAGCTCCCTATATGGTGTCGCCTATCAGATCAGTTGTCATAATTCTCATATTGTGTGCGAGAGTCGAGAGTCTCTGGGAACGCAGCCTCCTTCCATTCTCATACCGACCGAAATGTATTTGGTTTTTACTAATTAAAATCACGAGGCACAAAAACAAAGCCCAAAATCCAAAAAAAACACCTGAATCATTCATTTGTAAAATTTTGATAAATGGTTGTGCGTTTTTTTCCGTCAATGTCCCTATACATATATAGTCAGCGGTCTTGGCCTCGAAATTCTATTATTTGTGCGCTCCAGCATGACTCAAACTTTCCTATATTATACTATGTGTGATGTTATGAGACGATCAAACGGCCTTCTAGTGGATCACTCACCTGCAGACTTTGGGCATTGGATCGAATCGAATCGATCGCATCCGATAATTATAAAATAATATGCATGTGCAGCGATTTCGGGGGAAGGTTCTATTGTCAGATTATGTTAATGTTATGCGGAATAATTATGCGTGTTCGCCTGGAATTCAGAATTCAGAAAACTCAGCCACGGAAGCCGTGTAAGCCGGCTGGAAATTGCGGTTGCCCAGATATTATGACCTTTTCACTGGCACTGGCATTCGATCAATTTGTAGCAGTCGTCCGTCAGCACCGGAGCACTCAACTTAATTATAGGTCCTGAGATATTTTCGCCAGGAAAAAGGCCTGGTAGACGTTTTTTAAAAAATTGAGGCAGCGCGCTCGTTTCGCAGATTGCCCGCGGTAATTTTCAGAAGCCTTTGCCAGCATGTAGCCCAACTCCATCTCTCCATCTCCATCTCGATCTTGGATGGGTTTGGGTTTGGGTATGGGCCTGGGTATGGGCTTGGGTTCCAGACTTCAGCGGACCTCTGCGGACCTATAGGCGTCGGCTGCCACACCCTCATTGATTTCTGGCATTTTTAAATGCCCAACCAGTCTGGGGGCTTGGTCTTTGTGCATTTTGCATATTAATTGCCAAGTGAGTGGCGCATGCCATAGGCGAAGCTCTCCGAAAAGATGGAGGACATCAGACATCAGGTTGCACTTGAAATCGATTCACCAGTTCACCAGGTAATTGATGTGGCCGCCATTGCAGTTGGGAGTCGGGAGTCGGGAGTGTGGAGTCTCTGGAATCTGAAGCTCAGATATATATCCATTGATTAAGGGAACTTAATCGCCTGAGGATTATGAATCCCATCCAGCTTCTGCTTTCCGCTTTCCTGCCAGCGGCACTGATTTTGTGTTAACACCATATTCGCTTACATGTTATCGATGCATCTTGTAATGGGGGCCTTCTGTCGATTTTTCGAATTAAATTCGCAATTACCCAACGATTTGGTGTCTTCAGGAGGATGAAATGGGATGGGTAAACAACATTGCCAGACATCAATATTTATGAAGTCTCTAGTACGGCAGTTAGCATGACTTACTCGGGTTTATGCCGTAGAAAATTAGCCATTATGCATGTACGTGCGTTTCCTGTGCCCAGGTGGAGTGGAGGCATCTATTACCAGGCTGCTTTTCACATCTTCGCGGGAAAGTTGTCATCAAGTTTATCTTGTTCTTCGACAAGTATAAAATTACTTCTTAATTTTTAAAATATTTTTTTGAAAGTTTTTTTTTATACTGTTTTTTAGATCTTTATACTACTGAGTTTACCCAAACTAAGGGAGTTCTATAAACTCTTTTATTAAACTTTAACAAACTTAGAAAATTTAAACATATTAAGGCTACATTTTATAGTAGTCTAATTTAAATCTTAGTTGGTTTTGCTATACTTTACTTCAAAATAGGTCATAAAAACCTTAGTTCAAATTTCATTCATTAAAAATAGTCAGAAAATCAGCTTGTTAAAAAAGATAGTGTCAAAATAAATGGTTTGGTACCATATTACAAACAAACGACACATTCTTATCACCTGAGCAGCACAAACTAATTCATTGGCGAAATGTTTGGAGATAAACACTGTCAGTTTGTGTTCAAAATGAAATATTTTCTTGGAGGTTTCCTGGAAGCCCCACCTCCAAACAGTGAGTGTGGAGTCTTATCAGGTCTTCAGTATCTCTTTAAGGTGTTCGAAATGACCCTTCTGCAGCTGACGGAAAATATTTCTCGATCATCGGCTTTGGTGTTTGAAACAAAAATTAAAATGGTCCCTTGATTAACATGCATTAGTTATGTAAACCAGTGGCGATGTGTGTTTAAATATCACTTAAGCCTATCAGCGACTGCTTTTCGAGTTTTGAAGAACCTGCACAGGGGGGAAATATAACATCAGTTTGATAATGTCAACTTAATTTGGAATTATATTTATTAAACTACGGGTAAACTAAATTTCAATTTATTAGTTTGATATAAATTTATCGGATTTAACCTGATGTTTTTTAAAAACTATACTTTGCCTACTAATAGGAAAATTTAAAGTTTCAAAATATTTAAATATATTTATTTTTTCAAAATTATCAAAATATTAAATTTCTAAGTCTTAGTGTTAAAACAATTTCTTTTATTATAAAAATTTAGAATCTTATAAAAATATAACAAATTCATATGTGGCTATAGTATTAAATAAATCAAACATTCAACGCTTTTAAAAATAAATTTAAATGCGTAAAATAAAATAATAATAATATTATCTAACGTTTTAATTAATAATAAAGTTAATTAAACTAAATTATATTGAACAATACATAACCATTTTTGCAGATGATTTTTCTCTGTGCAGCCACCTTAATATACCCATAAGATAAGGGCTTGAAAAGCCGAATTTGTGTTTCAATTTGCGATAAAGCCAACGGCCCCTTTCCCATCCGATCTCTTGCAGCTCCTGCCGCCAAGTGCCCAGCCGACGGAGGACTCTTCCGCGAATGTGAACGTAAACGTGAACGAGGCGCTGGTGATGACAAACGCCCCGGCGATGAGCCCCACGGGTGGTGCTGTTGGTGGTGGTGGTGGTGGTGGTGGTGCGGACTGTCATTCCAACCAGCCTGGTGGTACTGGCGGAGATGCCTCCTCAGGGGCCCTGAGTCCCAACGCTCTTTCGCAGAACTCGAATGCAGCGACGGTGATTGCCGGGGGATCCTCGGCTGGAGGAGCAGGAGCGGACCTGGCCACCGGTGGCTCCCTGGACGGCAACGGTTTGGGCACGACGCCCACGGTTGGTGGTGCTGGTGGTGGTGGTGGCGGTGGCTCCTGCTGCGAGAACGGGCGGCCCATAATGACCGACCCGGTGTCGGGTCAGACGGTCTGCTCCTGCCAGTACGACTCCGCCCGCCTCGCCCTCTCCAGCTACTCGCGTCTGCCGGCGGCCAGCGTCGGCGTCTACGGGACGCCCTACCCCTCCACGGACCAGAATCCCTACCAGAGCATCGGAGTGGACAGCTCCGCCTTCTATTCGCCGCTGGTAAGTGCACTCGAAATAATTTCAAATGGGTGAAATCTCAAAGCATTTCTTTTGCTTTCTTAAAACCAGGCTTTTAGAGCTAACAAACTGATACAAATAACTTTAGTAAAATGTATTTTATTTGTTTATCTCTCTTTTTAATTTTAAAGGCTAAAAAACAAAGAATTTTTAGAGCTCAATTAGTCGAATATTATAGGGTTGTTCCTAAGCATTTGCGTTTTGTGTTAGGCTTTTTTTTGTCAGTCTGCGATTTAGTTTGACTTTTTGAATGTAAATGTGATTTTTAATTATAAAAGCACGAAATACATATAATAAGGGTACGTTGAAATTTTCAAGTTATAAGAATAAACTATATTACAAAAAAAGATCTAGTCTTTCACTTTAAATTAAATAGAGTTTCGTAACTTATTTCAAAGGTGAAAATACTGCATTATCCTTTTTACTGATTAAAACTAATTTTTATTCGATTAACTTAATTTGTTTGGTCCCTTGTTTTAATATATTAACGAACGTGTTTGAGTTTTAATTGCAAATATGATTAAAATATCATTAAAAAACTCTTATTTGGTCTACCTTTTTACTTGAGGTTTTATGAATTGCTCCATATTCTCTCTTATTTTATCTTAACCCAAACTAAGTTGGTTTTTTTTCTGAGTGTTATGGCCAAGAGCCGGAGGGCCAAGAGCCATGGGCCAGAGGGCTAAATGGATTATCTCAACGTATGACTTTAATTGTGTAGTCAGTGGCTTTTGTCCGCAGCTTAGGAGGGAGACAAGAACAACGACAACGACAACGAAAACGACAACAAAGCTACAACGACAACGACGATGGCCTGTCAATGCAGTCGACTAAATCGAATTATCATTATGGCTGACTGAAGCTCAGTCAAACCTCATTTGGCTCCGTATCGGGGGTTTAGTTTCCCATCCCCATCCCCATCCCAATCCCTGTCCCAATCCCAGCACCCCTTTGTCCCCCCTTTTCTATCACTGTCTATCCATCTACCTAATTTATAAGCCCGTTTATTCCGCCGGTTCCCTACTCCCTACTGCCTACTGCCAACTGCCGACTTCCATTGCGATATTCGATACTTTGCATAAAGAAAGGCAAAATCATTGGAAACAAAACATATTGCCCCATGGCCTCAATTACACTCCACTCTCTTCGTGTATGTGTGGGCTAATCAAGCTTATGCTGCAGTGTGTGTGAGCACCACATACACACACAGCTGGGGTTAAAATAAAAGTAGATGATATAAATATTTTTTTGACAACAAAAAAACAATGTTTCGAGGTTAAAAGATTATATAATTTTTGTAAGTGTTTAAAGTTGATATGTATTTTTTTAAACAAAATTGTAATTTATCCTGTTATTAAATACAATTTCTACCAAAGTCTTTTGGTGGCATAAAGTCATGCTTGATCGATTAAATCTGTATAACCGATACCCCTAATTTTCCTTTACAAAAATATTTGAATAATTTTTTTTTAATGTTTGAATGTTTCCATAAATCTACTCTAGTAAAATCATTGTATCTTAATTGTTTGAAGAAACGATTTTGTTATTCATTTGGTTTTCCTTTGAAATGTTTAAAGTTTTAATTACATATTATTGATTAATCCTTAGAGGTTGATATTTTTTTTAGGTGTTGAGATGGCTGTTTAAAATACTTTTTTGAAAAAAACAAAATAATTAGTTGTGGAAATGCAGTTTCTAAAAAAAAGTAAATCCTTTTTTAATTGTTGATTGACACCCATTAATACCTATAAGCTTGTCCACAACTGTAAACATAAAGTCTCTAAGTGACCGCTGAAATGTACACGAGCACAGCATGACTGAGGCAAAACACACGCTGCTGCTTTTGCTTTTGCTGCTGGCCTGAAATGAAAGGCAAACACACAAAACACAAAGCACAAACACAGGCACAGACAAACACATAAAATTGGCAACAATATGTATAACAACAATGTGGACAGTATTTAGCCTTGGCAAATAACTAACTGCCCGAGATGGATAGGCCAAACAGCTTAGCTGGAAGTGCCCAAATGGCCGAGCAAGTGTTTTATAAGGACATCATGTTGCCGCATCGCACAGCAGATAAATATTTTCATCGACGTGGCTTGTGTACACAAATTTTGTTTGGGAATCTTTGGCTAATTTTGTTTATAACATTTAAGCCAACTTCTCAATTTGTGATACCAATTTTTGGCTGAAAATTATTTTTTTTAAGTAATTGTAAATATTGAGGTAATAAATAAAGTTAGAAACTACTATACATTCTAACCACTCCATTCTTAAATAAATTAATTTTCTATTTTATTACTTAAATTTTGTAAATAATTCCAGTTAAAACAAATTTTTGAAAAAGTCCAATAAGAAATTATAAAGCAAATTATGTTGTTGTTTAAGCTGATAGTTTTTATTTGATCATACAGTGAGTTATGTTAGCAGCTTGTTCCTGAATTGCTTGTAATTTGTTAACAGACTTGAAAACATAGTTATTACGGCTAGAGATATTTATAAAAAAAATCTTTTACACGACTTTTGGGGCGTGCATAAATAGTTAACTATTTTTCATTTTATAAGAAATCTAAATTTTGTTGACAGACTTTAACTAGTAATGTGTAACCACATAGGTTTAATAAATGTCAAGCTTTTTAAAGTTTTTATATTATTTGTTTTAAAGAGGCAGGTAATTTAAAGAAATATATTTCCTAAAGTTATTATATTACTGGGCTAGATTTTTTCTCTCTAAGGGCATGTTAACTTGTGCTTAAATTAAAAAACACGTTTTATAATTTGCTCCTAATTTAGAGAAATCTTAAAACACTTGTCCGACTCTGTCAACAATATTTTCCCAATGTTTACGAGGCCTGTAATAAGCACATTAGTTTGAATGATCTAATTAATACGAACGGAGACACTGTCTAATCAACTTGGGCGGCTCTCGGCAAGTACTTCAAAGAAAACCTCCTCAAAAGAGTGATGTAAGTGGAAAGGAAAACCCCCCGGGAAAAGGGGAAAAGGGGAAAAGGAGGGAAAAGCAAATGGGGCGGAGACGGCTGCGGCAGCCACCAAAGTGTCATGTTAAATTGTTATTTACAACAACAGGAAACTCATTCGTTCTTCGTTTTTTCTCTCTTTTTTTTGTATTTTTCTGGTGAGCACCTGACCGAGTGTCTTTTTTATCGGTCGTCACGAAGCGCATACTTTTAATTAAGAAAATATCTTTGAATGCTCGATAAGATGTCGTCGCTCAATTTCGGTTGCGAGGAGGTGTTAATACTTTCTGATCTGAAGATCTAGCAGAATCTCACTTTACTTTACTCACACATTTCGATTGGTAAATAAATCTGGGCTAGGGCTTACACCCCCGATATTCTCGATGGCGATCCAATACCTGTTTGAAACGACATTTTGATAAATATATTTGTCACTCGGATTCAGCGGCGGTAAATGGCCAAAGATACGGGGTGGGGTGAAAAATTAATAAACAACGGCATACATGATGTTAAGCAATTAAAAATGTTAATACCGTTTCATAAATCAAGAGCCCACAAAAGCCCGGGTCGACAGGGCCAACCAGATTGGGCGCTCGATCTGGCCAATAGTTGTCGCTCATAAATCGGGCTGTCATTTTCCGAGGGCATAAATCGCAGCACGCCACAAACAGATTCTCCGAGCCAAATTAAAATTCAAAGTGTCAGCCTTTTTTTTCGGTTTTGGTTCGATTCGGGCTGCTTTCATATAATATAATAACAATAATCGGCGCTCCGGCTTAGATAATACCTATACTGATTTTCGAAAAACTGTTGCTGATGTCTTAAGTTATGTGTTTTCTGTATCGATCCGTGTATCTGTCTCTGAAATATGGTCAGCATCTCGGCATTTGCTTGTTCGGCTGCAAAATATGTTGCCAAATTATAAATTCCATGTTAACAAAATTGTCAACTTCGGAAACTGTGGGAAAATGCTTTTTTCACTGGTTTATAATAACTCAATTCAATGCTGAATTCTTAATCGTTTCAGAGCAATCCGTACGGACTCAAGGACACGGGCGCGGGTCCGGAGATGGGAGCCTGGACATCGGCCGGTCTGCAGCCCACCACGGGCTACTACTCCTACGATCCCATGTCAGCCTATGGGTAAGCATAATTGCCATTTAATTTAATGGGGCTCGGCTATCGCTGAAAAATTTTGGAGTAGCAATTAAGACACCATCCCCGAAAATAATAATTAATTGCGTCTAATAGAAAATAAACCGAAAGCCTTTTAGTACAATTGAAATACATGGGCGAATCAAATGCAATCGCGCGCCCATAATTAATTACAAAATATTTGCGAGTACTTGAAATTGATTTGAATTTAATTGGTTGCGGCAGTTGCGTTGCCCTGTCCTCTGTTTTCCTCCGTTTTCCTCCGCTTTCCCGCTTTCCTCCGCTTTCCTTCTGCATGGGGAAATTGCTCTAGGGACTGGCGATAATAAAATTTGAATTGTTCGAAACTGTATGAGAGCGCGAAATTATTTATTTATGATTGCTGCAAAAATAATAGCAGTTAATTGCACGCCAGTGCGCGCAACGCATACCATCCGCACTGTTTTATATATAAACACATGTGAGCTTTAACACTGAAAGAAAATCAAGGATAATGTATTTTTAAAAATACCTTAATGTATGTAGATTAAATATTAAAAGGCTGGCAGCGACTTTACCTTTTAACATGAACATTATGTTATTTATCATTAAAACATCACGTTTATTTCAAAACATTTTTTTTCAATTTTCTTTGATTTTTAATATATTGTTATAAAAAATATATAATATACATTTTCAACAATATATGTAATAAAAAAAGAAAAATTTTTTTGGTGTACCTTCTATTTACTTTTACATAATAAATATGCATTTATTGTCGTTCTTTTTTTAATTTTCACTTATTAAACACAATACTGTGGCGACATCAAATATATTCTTTTAAAAATTTGTTAAATAAAATACTTCAATGGGCATATCCTTCCGTGCTTTATGACTATTTTTTTGGTCAGCCAGCAGCTAAAAAAAAAGGTTTTTCCTTTAATAAGTTTTACTTGCTGTGTAAGTGCGTGATTTTGTGAAATGTGCTGTATAATTAGCACCTATTAAATTAATATTTTATGCATATAAAAGGCGTACACAGTTTTTTATTGTGCATGCACATACTATGCATTAAGCCTTAAGTATGTACACACGTGGGTGCATGTGTAAGTACATACACAAGTGCGTACGCACATACAGGAGTGATACGGTGGACAGGAGGCGACTCCCCAGGTCCCCAGTCCTCTCCAGTCCTCCCTCAGTCCCTGTCCCTGTCCCTGTCCGAATATAATTCCGATTCCGAATCGGGGGAAGAGTGAAAACACTGAAAGGCTGAGTGGCATGCAACGGCTGCGGCTTCCCGTTGGACGGTTGCAAGGTTGCAAGGCTGGTCGGTTGGATTGGATCGGTTCGCTTTTGCTTTTGGTTTTGCTTTTGGGCCTGGTTTGCGTGCGGAAAGCCCATGAAATCGAGCTGCAGCTAAGTGAATGAATGAGTGAGTGAGTTGTAAGCGATGCATGCTGCTTGGTGAGAGGTGGTGAAGGGGTGAAGGGGGTGGGAGAGGGAGAGGGGGCGGAGAGGTGTGAGCCGCAAATGAACGCCATGTTGGCCGCCATATTGAGCGGCAAGTACATACGCACGTACTTACCAATGTACCGGTGTTTGTATTTGTATATGTACTTGGACTTGTATGGGAGTACACTTAAGGAAAAAGCTTAATTTTCACTGACTTACATAAATAAATACTTTGAAAATTGTATTTTTTTAATGGACTAATTGGTCGGTAAAGGTACAGAATATCCTGTTAACATTTATCATACAACTAAAACGACATCTCATCAGTGCCAACTGAATTTTTTGTTTGTTAATAATTTACCGAAAGGAAACTTTTTAAAAAAGGAAGCAGTTAAATTTATTTTATGTAAATGTAATATATGAAAGTAAAGTATAAATATCATTATAAACAAATAACTTTTAAAAGTTTCATGACTTAAAAATTACTCCTGTCACAGATGTTTATACATTCCATTAAAATCTGCTTTTGCTTAAAGGATTTGAACCTTGACCTAACAATATGACTGATCAGGCTACACATAATTCTTTTAAAATAAAATTAGAATATGTTTAAATTTTTCAAATATAAGATAAAACGTAAATTCAATTCAACATTTGTTGCTCTAGAAAAGTACACTGCTCCATGTTAAGCAATCTAAAATGCTAAAATAAAGCAAGGCTTCTTTGCTGATGGCTGCTTAGGCTAAAAAATTTCGCGTGCTAAATAATGATTGCAATGATTTTCAATGTTTTTTTTTTCACGTGTGCAAAGAGGCGTGTATATATTTACGGGTTGACAAACATTTAAGAGAGGAACGGTTGCGCTTTGTTTTGTTCATCGTCACAAATTGGCAGCAGAGTGGGAAACTCCGGCCATCCGAAAGGTGGAAAATCAGACTGACTGACAGTCAGTCTATCCGTCTGTCTGTCTGTCTGGCAGATGGCAATTGTTGGGGAGGGGGGAAAAGCGCTTGAGTGGGGGTGGCACTGACAGCCAGCGTAATTACCCACTGACAGGCATGCAAGTTGTCTGCTCACGGGAGCCAGAGACCGGAGACCGGAGACCAGTGAAATAACCCATAGACCAGAGCCAATGTCATTCTGGCAGCGCCAGTGTTATTTGTTCGAAATGTGCTCGCCGCTGTAAATTGTAAATCACAAATCGCAAATCTCACATCGCACATCGCAGCTCGCAGATAATGGCCGCCGTAATTGGTGGCTCCGACCAAATTGCATGTGTTCGTATAAAAGCTGAAATGTAAATGTGTGTAAGCCGGTCTAAAACTAATAAGCGGCCCATTCAGTCAGCCAACCGACAGACCGACCGACCGACCGACATGTGGCTAAGTATTTGGCCATACAGCCGTATCCGTGTGTTTGTGTGAACAAGAATGTGATTTGTTAACAAGATTATGGCCCGCAGTAGCAGTAGCATTCGAGCCAAAGCCAAATCATTTTTTTGTTTTGTTTACGAGTTATGCCAAAAGAACGCAGACACATGTACATATAGTGTGTATGCTGCTGGTTGGTACATTGGTACATGCATTCGCGGCACTGCACTGCAATTATATGGCGAATACAAAAATAGGATGCGTGCCAATTACGGACAAATTGATGTTTGTTAGCTTGTAAAACATAACAGCACAAAAAGCCCACAAAGCGTATCACTCGGATCAGACTCGTCGGATCCGACTGACGACTGACGACTACCGACCTACGCGATAATCATATAGCCGCGCTATATAATCGCCCTCGGCCGATGTTACGGGTTACGTGCCTAAAATTATGGGTTTTGGCAACCTCTGTTTACGGTCATTGGATAAATGTGATTTCTTGCTAAACGGACAAAAACCTGTAAAAATATGGTTTCCCTTAATTTACTTCTTGCTCTTTATAATCATTTAAAATCAACATTGAAAAAGTAAATAAACTATGGATCATGTACGATTTAAATTAAATTCAGTGATGATTGTTGGATGAAGAATCGAATTCTTTATATTTACCAGCAATATATTTAGCGTGTGACTGTGCTATATCTATAGGATTCCAAGCTATTTTAAAATGAAAATGTATTTTTACAATAACACCTTTATTTAATTTACAATTTACAGCTTTTGAAACACACCATTTTACAAATTTCTCTTTTAATTTCGATAGCTTTTTATAAAATCAAATTTACATACTTGTTGGGACAGTTAAATTATGGTTGTTGTTTTAACTTTTTTACAAATTAGAAACAATAAATAATGAAAGGTAGCATCTACTTTAAGTACAAAATGTTTCCTTGTCCTAAAAAATACCGAGGGCCATTGTACTGTAGTCAGTTGGATGGAAAATCACAAGTCCTCCTCCAAACAGTTGTGCTAATCACTGGCCACATCCTCTACACTGCACGCAATCAGGGTCGACTAGCGGTACAACCAAAAAAAAAGGAGAAAAAAAGTGTGAGAAAAAAGCAGAAAAAGACAAGGAGAAAGGACGTTGAATTTGCATTCGACGGGCGACGGTCCCGAGTTTCGTTCTTTATCTTGTTGTAAAATTCACCGCACACAAACTGTTGATTGTGGCTCCATAAAAATCCCATGAAAAAGAACCCAACAGAGAAGCAGAGGATGATGAAAAAGGGAGGATTGAGGATTGGGGAAGACCCGAAAGTGAAATGCCCGACGAGCGGATGAGCCGGATGTGCAGCGGAGTACGCATGGGTTGGGGTTTAATTTAGCTAGGAAATACTGGGCGAGGTCCACCTCCCCCTCCACGAAGCCACCATAGACCATTATTGCGAATGACGAAGGATGAGTGGGTGAGTGAGTGGGTGGTGGGATTATGGGGATGGGGGGGTGCCACAGCCTCTGGTGGCTTAAAAAATGCGATAAGTGCACTGCTGGAGAACTGGCGGAGTGGAATACAACTGGATCACACGGTTGCACCCACTTGTCGTCCTCGTTATTGCCGGAGACGCTGTTTCGGTCTGCTGTTGTTGCTTTTTGTGGCCGTGCCCTGTTTCACAACTATGTTTTACAATATTTTGACGTTGTATTACACTGGCAGTACGAGGACCCCGAACTCGGGGGAGCAATAAAGAGTATTCGGCGGGGGGGCAGGTGGTAGGAAAACATCAATTTGAGTTTTCCGCATTTTTAATGAATTTCCATGTTTTGCTGTTGAGTTTTCTGCTACCATTTTTTTAGGGCTCTTGCAATTAGAAGGAGAATAGGTACTACGAGTGTTTCAAAGCGAACCACTAAAAAAAAAGAATTCGGTGTTTTTGCTCAGTTTTTACTAGCAGTACATTGCACTTGCTTAAAACGAGATTCTTTAATATAAAATAAAATTATAATTGAGAGATAATAAATTTGACAAACTGTGTTTGACAAAGTTTAAGGGGGAGTACACTTTGAACGTCCAAAAGTAAGGCATTTTCGTTAATTTTTTAAGCAATAAAACACTCAGGAAGGGCAAATATGTTATAACCCATTTATTACTCATCCTTCGAGCTACAATTCGTATTTTTGAACTCGATTTGGCCGGTGCACCAGGTCGCGCGGGCGTCCTCGCGCGGAAGTCGGAAAACGGTGGGGAAAAATACTCCTTCCCATGTGATCCCGGAATATAAATGGAACAAAATCCTGATTAGTAATGAAATTTGGGTTGAAATACGAGTTCCGATTTTTTAAAATGAATTTTTCAAAGTTGCGGCCTTAGAAAAGAAAATCAATTTTTCACCCTAAAATTACAAAATCGTGGATTAAAATCCATTTTTGACAAAATCGAAAATGTGGCCACGTATTTCTAAGCAGAATTTAATTCTGAACAAGAAAACCTAGGCGATATCCAAATTTGATGATAACTGGTTAGAGTTTTTTCCCCACCAGTTTGAAAAACCCGTTTCGAGATACACGCGTTTAAAGATGTGCTTGTCATGTACATGTACATGTACGGTACATGTTTTAGGAAATCGCTTCGTAAAGCGGTAAGGAATATTCTGGCGGACTTGGAGTCTTTTCTAAATTAAAGTATACATCTCAAGGAACATTTTAAGCCCAAAAACAAAAAATTAATTTTTTTGAAAAATCAAAGTGTACTCCCCCCTTAAAGTACTCGACCTCAATACATTGTTCCATAACCATTTAATTTGTTAGATTTTTTACAAAAAGAATTTGTAGTTGAGATTTATGTTTTTATGACTTTATATAAATTTAATGTAGGTATACAATTTTTGATTAAAACTAAGATAGTATTCTACAACTTTCTATTTATAAAAATGATAATACCCGAATAAAATAATTAAAACTGGTAAATAAGATAATTTTGGTTATGTCTTTTCTCTAAATAGCGGGTTGCTTATTTCTAATTCCAGTTATGGAGCCAGCTACGACCTGGCTGCTCGTCGCAAGAATGCCACCCGCGAATCCACGGCCACCTTGAAGGCCTGGCTAAACGAGCACAAGAAGAATCCGTATCCCACGAAGGGAGAGAAGATCATGCTGGCCATCATCACCAAGATGACACTCACCCAGGTGTCCACTTGGTTCGCAAATGCCCGTCGTCGACTGAAGAAGGAGAACAAGATGACCTGGGAGCCGAAGAACCGCACGGATGACGACGACGATGCCCTGGTGTCCGATGACGAGAAGGACAAGGAGGACTTGGAGCCGAGCAAGGGGAGCCAGAGTGGCAGCTTGGCCAAAGGTATAGGGTTTAAGAGGTACTTCCTCGGGTAATGCACTTACAGCTGCTGTTTCTTTCAACCAGATGAGACCAAAGAGGAGGAGGATGCCATTGACGAGGACCAAAAGTGCTTGGGTCAGGCGAACATCTTGAGGGCTGGCTTCGGCTATCCCTCGGCAGGAAGTGGTGGCTACCCAGGAGGAGGTGGTTCCGCCGGTGGACACCCAGGTGGCTACCATCCGTACCATCATCAGCACCCCGCTTACTACCAGGCTGGCCAGCAGGGGATGTTGCCCTTTCACGGGGAGGGGGGATCGAAGGGAGATCTTGGGGATCCAAAAAACCAGGTAGGCCGGGACTGTGGCGTGCCGATTCCAGCTACCAAGCCGAAGATCTGGAGTCTGGCCGACACAGTTGGCTGCAAGACCCCGCCGCCGGCCTACATGGCCCAGGGTCACCACTCGATGCCGCTGCAGCAGCAGCAGCAGCAACAGGCAGCAGCAGCAGCAATATCCAGCAGTGCAGCAGGAGGCACGGGATCACCAACTGTTCAATGGGGCAGGAGCTCCTTACCTGAGGCCGCACACCACGGCCTACGGGGGTTTTCTAGGGGCTACGACCCAGCAGCTGCATACTACGAGCAACAGTATCCCCTACAGCAATATGGGCCCACAGCAGCAGCAGCAGCAGCAGCAGTTGCAGCAGCAGCAGTTGCAGGTGGGCGGTCAGCGGAGCAGCAGCAGCAGTTCCAGCGGCACGCATACGCCTACCATCCATACTACGGGAAGTTTGAGCGGAACGCAGCAGCAGTTCCAGCGGCAACATCCGCAGCAGCAGCAGCAGCTGCTGCAGCTGCAATCTCAGTCCACAGCGAGTCAGCGGGCGATGGGGTTTCTCGAAGCCCAACCAGATACTCCACCCCAAACTCCGCCGAATATGAAGGTGCTGAGCGGAGCTTTGAGTCTCCTGCCTACCGCTTCTCAAGCCCCTATGACC
This sequence comes from Drosophila oshimai, assembly GCA_018150695.1. Lineage (NCBI taxonomy): Eukaryota > Metazoa > Arthropoda > Insecta > Diptera > Drosophilidae > Drosophila > Drosophila oshimai. Next base: position 299,436 of record JAECWM010000191.1, read on the forward strand.
GCTACCTGTCGCAGCAGTAGTAACGCCTTCGGCTTCTCCCCCAATGCATACCCCATGAACTTCTCGGCTAGAATTGGGGAGTACTCCCCCAGGGACGACTACAGCAGCGGGAGCAGCAGCAGCAGCTCCACCTCACCCCAGCTGCAGCGGAATGAGGCCATGTTCAGGCCCCTCTTCAAGAAGTTCACCAACTAATTTGGATATATCCTTTAAAGCCCAACGGGATCGTGCAAGCACTTGACGGATTGTGTAATATTAACTGTAACCGTATAGCGCGTTAAGTAACTTCAAGTTTCATTCAAGTTATGCATCGTATCTAGAGTACCAGATCAAATGTTTCTCTTCAAACTGTAATGCAATGTAAGCTTAGGCTAAACACTAAACTAGCGCAATAAGATTGTAAACTGTGATACGTTTTTCATTGTCTAACAGACTTCACACTAAACACTTCGTCTATATGAACACATAATCTAAATAATTTTAAATCGTTTAATAAAAATCTTTATAATCATGAAAGTCTTAGTTCGTTTTAAATTTTGTATTTGGATGGGTTGATTATATTACTTGGGCCCCAAGAGTAAGTATGTTTAGCAGAGTCTCACTAATTAATTGAGATCTTATTTAATTTGTTCTGGTTCATTTGAAAAACACTTTGGAAGAATCAAGTGATTACTCAATGATCAGTCATTTAACAAATTAAAAATCTCTTTGAATTTTTACGGCGCACACGTACCTTTTTGAAAGGATTTTCATGGCAAAGGGCTAGAGCCGCCATTTACAATTCTTTTTTATTGTTCAAAGTTTTAAATAATAATTGAAATGTGTAGTTATTTAACAAAAATTTTTTTGTAACTACAATGTTTTTTTCAAGTAAGTTTTTTTAAGGCAAGAGAACAGAAACCTCCACTCAAAAAGAAAGAAAATAGTTAATTTTAAAATTAAGATAAAACAGAACATTTTGTCATAAATATTAACATTGGGAAATAATATCCAAGGAATACAATAATTTTCTTTTATGGACAAATTAATCAGTTACATCTTCCTTTAATGGTTTTTGCAAAAAAAAAAACAAATGACTTTTCAGACTATTGACACGGCATACACAAATGTTTGCTGAATGTAAAAATCCTTTTTTTTGGTAATTGCAACGTACATGCATTTCAACACATTTCTCTGGTTATTGACTTTTTAATTATTTTCGTGTCGCGATTCTTTTGGAATTATGGCTAATTACCTTTTTTCTCTTTAACATGAAATAAGCATTATTTAATATTTATGAATAGTTTGGACATGTATGCCAAATCAGAAACGAATAAAAAAGTGATTTCAAAATAATCATGACAGAATTATGACAGGAAAACTAAAAACATTAAGCGATTGCAAATAATATTATTTTGTTTTTATTCGCATTGCCATATATTGCCACATATATTAAATTCTAGGCAAAACAAAAAATACAAAGCTGTCATGCATTCAATGAAGTACATTTAATAGTGTTGGAATATATTTAATTTGATTGGACTTCTTATTTCAGCTTATAATTAAAAACCTGATATTATAAAAATTATAAAATTGGAAGAAATATGAGATTATTTTATCATATTTTCCAATGAGGTTTAAGTCAGGTACATGTACGTTCAGTTCTCAAGATTTTTTTGTTTAAAATATAAGAAATCGAACTAAATCTGTATCTTAAAAAATAAAGTTTTTAAAAAGATTAATATTTAGGAATTCTGACAATGCATTTTAACATGGGAAAATGATTAATTGGCTGGATTAAATCTTTGTTTATTTTTTTGTAAAAATAGTTTTTTTCTACTTTTAGTACTTTATAATTTTTTACAGTACAGAATTCTTATAAATATTTGTAATTTTCCTCGCTCGCGCAATCATCGTACAATTTCACTCGTTTATATCCAGGTGTAAGTGCCATTTTTTTGTGTGTAGGTTTTTGCCAAGTTGACGCAAAAATTGTCAAATGGCTGAGAGAAGTGGAAAATGCTGGCCGAAAGCGAAACGAAACGAAACAAAACAAACCTGGCATCTTTGCGTCTGTGTTCGTGTTACGTGGAAGTTGGCGTTTATGGGGATAACAATTTGTAACGACTATCGCCGTTTGATAAATTAACATTTAGCAGTGGCTCGATTATGCAACAAATTGCCAATTCAATTGAAATTGACAGCCGACGAAGGCAGCCGCAAGTTGCAAGTTGCAAGTTGCAAGTTGCGATGAGGCCGAAAGCCCGAAATAGCCGCGATGGTCGCATTTGTAAGTGCAAGTGATTAATTTGGTTTCGTTTGACACAGTTTACACGTGTAAGTATGTAAGTGGACGGACAGGTACTGGATGGAGACTGTAAATTGTAAATTGTTAACCGAGATGCCACACCACATGCAGAGCGGCGCTCACATGAGCAGTAACTAATTTCTTAAACGGTTTTCAGTAATTCTATGGTGCCATCAGCGGGACATTAGTTCCGTTCCCAGAGTCCACATACTTAGGGCCACTCGCTCTTTATGGGTTGTTTTACAATACTAAATGACCGCGCTGGGCATAAAATTTCCCATTACACATGGGGCCAATCAGTAAGCCGGGTAAATTAATCGTATCCGAGAGATACAATACTGTACTATAGCGAGATCCTTCTTCGCTTGTGAAGCGATCTCGTTTATGGGTCATAAACCATGGGATCGCGCCGGTTTCTGGTGCTGCTGATGCTGTCGCAACCACTCGACATTCCCGGTATTGTTTCGCCTCTTGGATCTTGGATCTTGAAGCTGGGGATTTTGAGATCGGATTGGATCGGTCACCAGCGGCGAGGATATACGACAGTTAACTTATCTTGCATCCACTTAACGTCTTGCGGCCATAAATCAATCCTATGGCCGAATGTTCGATGGCAGCCAGCAGGCGAATTAATCACTTTGAAAATTGTTACCCATTTGGAAACTTGTCGCATTTGCTTTCCAAGCCACTCAGCCAGCCAGCCAGTCGATCTCGACCCGTTTCCAAGTATCGTGTGTGGGCAATCCTTCAACACCATGTGAAAATCACGGTAATTTATTATTGACAGTCGCAGTAGTAGGTACGAGTCGCATTTGTGATTAGTTGGCCTTCTTTATGCCTAAATCCCAGACGAGAAATCTTTCGAGGGGGAACTGGGGATCATGGTCAAGTGGCATCAAGGGGCATCTTTACTAATGTCTTGGTAACATTTCATATGGCCAAAGTGAATGGCACATCAATTCTCCTTTTGTTTAGAGTGTCGAAAACGGTAAACCATGGAAGTTGACTTAAGGCAACCTTTTCCGCTCTTTGTGCTTAATCGAAAATAAAAATAATTCTCATTGTTTTTAATTATAAGTCATTAAGTTCTTAAATTTTAAAGATACGCTTTGGTGGTAGTCAGTTAAGAAGCCACTTATATTTGCCATTTGAGTAAATTTACTAAAATCAATTGAATCCATTGCTTTTTGAAGTTTTTGAGTTATTTATTACAGTCGTAAAGGTGTTCATTCAGAAGTACTTAGCTGGGCTATATGTATATAAACTAGTTTAACATTTTACTTAGTTTAGCAACCAAAGCAAAGAAGTTAAAAGTTTTAATATCATAAAATCAGTTAAGTTATTATACAAAAATTGGCTTAAGATAGTGCGGTTAACTAGATTTTCAGGCCAAATCGATAGGAACACTTAAAACGAAGCTTTTAAGTAGCTCGCATTAAGAACTTTGGTTTTATTTAAATCATAAACATAAAATAAAATTGTTTATTAAAATTTGTAAAAAGCTCAAGTCAAATAAAACAAAACAAGTACCAAATACCTTACGATAAAAACAAGCAGTGTGCACATGAAACACTTTCCTGTAATTAATCACTGTACCATAGCTGTGAGCAAATATGTTGTATAAATTTCCAATGCTAACCCCTTTAATTCGCAAATATTTAAGCCAAACAAACACCATGTTCGTGCGTCTTAAGCATAAACAATAGAAACTTAGCTTAAGCCGCTTTCTCTTAGCCAAAGTCTAAAGCCTAAATACTTGGGTCTGCTTAAGCAATTAGTTGCGTTCAACGTTATTGATCCGGAAATTGTGTAGGATATTTTATTAAATTTTCACAAATTTTCATATTAATCGCAAATATTCACACTCAATTATAAAATACCAAAGAACACAAATTTGCCCGGAATAATGAAGGGAAAATTCCTTGAGATGCCGACATTCTGCTGGAATAGACAACCGTCTGTCCTTCCTCCAGCAGAGGAATGAGGCCTTTTTCGGGGGTGGCTGGAGTTCCAAGATGCTACAAGAATGCAAAGTGTCATTTAAGTGAAACAAGACGAGAACAAATACACAGCATCCAAGGAGAGACACTGGGTCTTCGGTGTCGCTGGTGTGGGCTTGCCACCAAGACAAGCACTGCTCAAACCAGAGAACCAACCCCAACCCCAGCCCCAAACCCCAGACCCAGTGCATCCTCAACCACGCAGCTTACTTACGCAGCTTCTATAAATTATAGCTGCCGCTTGTCATGTACGGAAATCCTTGTGTCAGTGCAGCCGAGATGCCAGAATGCCAGGACTCAGGATCCAGGCTCTCCGAGCACCAGCCTCCAGTTTCTGCCTTTGACAGAGCCAGGCGATGCGTTTGTTTTCAACAGGATTAGAAACTCGTTGCAACGCACAAAAGCCTCAGGAACAATTCAAGCAGACACATCTCGCAACTATAACAATTAATATCCTGAAATTGCATCGTGACATGAGTGTGTAGTCTGTCTATTCCGGCTGCTGCTTCTGCTTCTGCTCCTGCTGCTGCTGCCAAAGGAACAGCGCACACGAGGGCGTATACTTGATGGCGTATGCTAATTTCCCTAATGCCATCCTCGACAATCCTTGCGATTGTGTGTGAGTTATAGACTCAACTCAATGAGCAACCCTTGCTTTATAGTATATCCACTGGTTTTGGCTTGAGTATTATTTAAAGGAAGTTTATTCCAAGAAGTCCTAGCTAAACAATTTAATTAAGTAAACTTTTATAAACTTGTATTTAGGATTTCTGATATTAACAGTTTGTCTTTAATTTTATAGAATATTTTGGGCTGTAAATTATAATTTGATTAAAGATTTTTATAGATATTATGTGATTTATTAAATAAGTACATTTTATTTAGTCATTGCTTTTCAAATTATGAAGAAAAAGTAGAATCTTTCTTGTCTTTGATTTAGCATTAAAAAATGTAGTTGGAAAAATATGAAATCTAATGAAAATAATGGTATGCCTTGAGAAAGATAATAACTTTGTTTTGTAATACTTAATTTAATTTATGAACATTAGAAACGATCGTCAAACCAAACACCTATTTGCTTGATCTATGATGCAAAATTTCATAAAATAGTTCATTTGAAAGCACTGGAAGCTTTTCTAGGAGACAATGTCTACGATTTGTCAATGGATTTCCTGAATAATTGATTTCAGGCCAACCAAAAGACATTTCATCATCATCTATTACGATCCACACGCCTCGGCTTAGAGTCATATTTAATGGACATGAATGGTGGGCAATCAATCATGACCATACCTTGGTGGGTCTAATGTCCCAGAAATTTAAAGAAACGCAGAATTAAACTACAAGAGAAGAAATCCGAAAGAGGAAAAAAAAAAAAACTAAAAGCGCCCACAATATGTGGGACCAATGGACACCTTTGTCAAGGCAGCTGATTATTCTTGACATCAGTGCGGTACACTCGAGTATACAAATGTATATTTTGACAACTGCCGTTGATAAGACAAGCTAAAATAATTATGACCATTAGGGCACATTAGGCACTGGTGTTGGGATGTCTCCGCGATCGCAGGCACCTTGTGGGATAAACACTTGAGATCCAGAGAGGGGGAGTTAAAATTTCGACAAGAATTTTGAATATGGTTGTTATGTAATGTATAAGTTTAGTTTAGACAAAACTAATGATGCAAACATTTTAAGTAATTATTAGAAAAATTAATATTATATCTTATAAAATATATTCAACATATTTCTGGAATGGTTTTCATTTTTTAGGAATAGGGACCACCTAATATACACAATATATTAGTTCATAGCCAAAACAATAATTTTGTAACATTTTTATATTTTACTTTATTATTTTTATTTTTTACCATAACAAATTTTGTCGTTTTTCCTTAAATTGAAACCTTGGTACGACATATAAATGTTAAAAAAAAATAATAATATTGAAAGACTTTCTTACGGTACATAATAAAATTATGTGGTGCCCCGCAAAATCAAAGTGAATCGTAGGAATAAGGACCACCCTATTATATATACTAACTTTGAGTTTATTAAAAGGTGATTGTTCAGAATATCAATTCATTTTGTAATAAAATAACCCTTACATTAACCCTTTTGTAGGCGAGCTTTAGCTTTTCTTTCCTTGATGCCAACATAGTACACACATGATATAGAGAAAATAAACTGCAGAGATCAACATGGCATCGAGTTAATTATGCGGGACTGGAAAACGAATATTTTATTAATGAAACAGAATTTTTCACATCTTAATGAGATGGTTTTGAAGCAAAGAACTTGGAAAACGTCGCCACATCGTCTGCGTTTTCCACACATGCATCAGAGGTCTTTTTCTGTTTTCTTGGGAATAACCTTTGGAAATGCACTTAATGGGTGTCTCTGATTCCTAGAGCAGGTATTTAAGATGCCCTATCGGGTTTCAGCATCTACTTGGCGGTCTAATTAACATGACAAAGAAATGTCACGTGTGGAAATTTATGGACAGCACCAGGGAACTGAATCGGGTTGAGCTGCAAGGTTGCAGATGGCCACGATAATATTTACGATGCCGTTTGATTGGTATACCAATCGATTTCCTTGCCGCCAATATTTCAACGGTCTCCGTTTACCCAGGGCCTCAAGCCTGGAACCTAAAACCTGGAGCCTAGAGAAGGAACCTGGATCCCAGGCACTCATGTCGTTAAGGCAGCTAATTTTATTATGCGGCTGACATTTACTATCTACAGGTTTGTCGCCGTTCTCCAAAAGATATCCACCTCGAAACCCGCAGACAAGTCGGATCCAAAAAAGGCGAGAGAGCTTCGATTCTTTTCACTTATCTTGTTCTGTGACTGTGTTATGTTCATCCATGATTTGTATTATACACGGTGTTTGAAATAAATTTAAATTGTGTTACCGATTTTTAAAGCAGCGTCCAGATTATGCGTTTTGTTAGACGATTTCTCTTATCTTAATGCGGCCGGTGTGTTGGAGACAGAATGTCTGGCCGTGTCCAGCTCCAGTCCAGTCCAGTCCAAAAAGGGCGATTCCACACATATCGCACCGTATCGTATCCATTGTTTAATGGAATTTTCTTGTAATGCGTTCTGAAATTGGTTTTTAAAGTGCGGGTCCAGCATTTAATTTGTTTGTTAATAGTTTCGAAATGCGTGTGCTGGCTGCACCCTTTTGCCATGAAAATGGACTCCAGTCCGTGCTCCAGTATCCAGTGTCCAGTATCTGTATCTGCAAATGCATCTGCCTGCGTATCCGTATCTGTGGCTGTAAATGTATCTGTGGATATCTGCCCATAATATAGCCTGTTGTTGCTTAAATCGGGCGTAAGCGAATCAATTCTCATTTTAATTTATTGACACGAACACAAGCGCCATTGCACGGCAATGGACACGGACACGGACAACGGCTGCCCAGAGTCCGGAGTACGGAGTCCAGAGTCCAGAGTCCATACTCCAGGCAGAACGCCCCTCCATCGTTTTCCCGGCTACATTGCACCAATTATACAATAACTCGACTACAATGCAATTTGCATTGTGCTGCAAATTGGAACTGCGATGTCCGATGGCCAAGAAAGGAGACACAATAAATGCGCATACGCCTCGTGGCCGCTCGCCGGATGCCTTTCCTTTCGCCTGCGGCTGGCCGCCAAAATGGGAACATTAACTGCAGACCCAGATACTCCCAATACCCAATACCCAATACCAATACTACCCATCGTCGGATATCCCTGCCATTCTGCACTGAGCCCTGCCTGGTAAACGCAACACATAATTATTTATTGAATTTACGTACGGCAGGCCGTTTAATTTTATTTACCGAATGGAGTGCCTTTCATGGCAGACATTTCGCTGGTCATTGGATTGTTGGATTGGTCGCATTATGTTAGTCTATCTGACACTCAAATGGATCAAAATTTAACGGAATTAATTAAAGAGAAATATTACTTAAGTTAAAATGAATCAGAAAGTCAATGTAAGAGCATGCTTTTTATTAAGTATGTTTATTAAGTATTCAACGAAGCTAATCATATTGTAAAGAATGTTGAACAAGAACAATTTTCTTGTAAATACCATTATCAATTTTTTTTTTACCAAAATGGGTGCATTTTCAGGAAATATTGGTAGATGCGATCTTTTCAAAACGTAAAAAATGTTGCAACAAATAATAAAGGAGGACCAGGTAATAACTGATGAGAACCAGTTTTGATCAAAGTTGTTAAGGTTTATGTTGTTTTTTTTAAATCTATTTAAATTGTATGAAAGTTTTATTCAAGAATAATTTTTTTATTTTTCGAAGTGTTATAATCTGCAAAAGTCAATTATAAGTAATCATTTGTTTTATCGTTTTAATTTTACGTTAAAAATGTGTTCTATAGGCAATGATCAGCAATAATTGGTTCATGGTTTATTTTAATACGTTAAATAAATGTTAAACAAAATGTTAAGGAATCCAAATTGTGACGGGCCTACCAAAAACACCCAAATGACAGTTGCCTCACGCTAAAAACACTTATTTGTTCATGGATAATTTTTCATAAAATTGACAGAAAAACTAAGGAATCCCCGATACTCGTACTTGGAAACATTGTGCCTGGCCAAGTGGGTCGCTGGCTTCTGGCTTCAGGCTTGCGACTAATCATCGTTAATGCCGAGACGTTTCTTGTTCGAGCGAACTGAATGTGAGACTGAGACTGAGACTGAACTCAGGCCTGCATAATTGATGATTGCTTTTAAAATGCGCCGACATGCGACTGTTGTCACCAGTGGAAAACCATTTTTTACAGCCGAAGCATTTACACTTGCCCGCAATTAGTTTACGATGCTAATGCTGGCAGCCGGTTCAGCATTGTTTCAATTTGTTTTAATCGATTCGCGTTAATTTTCAAATCTTGTTTTACTTTTGAGTGACTTTCCCAGTGACGGCACGGGCGTTTGGCTACATGAATTGCTGACACTAACATGCACCTACATACCTTCAAGTAATGTCATAATAACTTTTGTGGTGAAAAATGGAACGATTTCTAAGTGACAGATCGATCAGGTAATGTGTGATTAGTGTTTGTATTCAATCAATTTGTGTTTGTCATCGGAGGATGATTAAAAATAAAAATAGAAAACATTTTTATACCAGTTTATTGATAACCTAAATAACTGAAAACTATTTACTACACAGAATGAGTGCTTAATTCAAGGGTTAAAGTTCTATTGCAGCTCTTTTGCACCTTCAAACTGGAAATGTAAAATTATAAAACCCAATTTAATTTTGGATTTATTTAAAGTACAATCACAGTGTTCTTACCTCAACTTCCATAACTTATAGTCTATATAAGATGGAATAGTTTTTATTGGAAATCAATAGTACTTATATAATGATCTTTCAATTCTAAAGCTTTAAGTTTTATGTGACTCTAATTACAATCTAACTTAACGTGGTTTTCATAAATAATTTTAGTAAAAAAAACGGTCATCTACTTTATTAATTTGCTGAACTTAGCAGATCTGGGCTTAATTTACATGTACCAACATTTTTGTACATCATTTATTAAAATTGTTTCAAAATTATTATTTTTTGTTGGCCTTTTTTTAAAACTTTGTGGGATACATTTGTAGAAAAAATGTATAATACTAAGTCTTAAAGAGAATTTTAAATTGTATAGTTTAATTAACTTATAACTTAACTTATATATAATATGAACTATGAATACAGCCATAAATAATAAATGCTTTATTGACCTCCTTTCAAAATCAGAATAAACATGTTTAGAATAAAGTACCTAAAGTATTCTCGTTAGCCCGCGGAAATTAAAAGTTAGCGGAGTGAAGAGACCTTAGTGCACAACATGGAACTGACATCCCTCGGTGGCGATGTTCCGAAATGCACAACACGGGATGATGCACTAATTACTGCGCTGCTAAATGAGCGGAGTGGAGTGATGAGGAGGAGCGATGGGGAGTTCAGGGGAATTGTCGCCCGTAAAGTGCCTGTCAAGGTGCGTCAACGGACATAAATACACACGCGCGCCACGTACGCATATTTCAATGAGGCACTGTGCGATTTGCAAACTAATCTGCAATTTATTACGACCCTGCCAGCCCTGGCGACAGGTATGTGTACAGACTCGTGTACTCGTTGGTACTGGTACTAGTACTGGGACCCATCCACACTCACATCCACATTTAAATCCACTGAATCCGTAATGCATTCGCACTTGCAATTGGCCTTAACTTGGCCCGGCAACTCGTCAAAATGATTTATTTTTGATAAATTACCACGGCCTCCGCTCCACTAGATGCAGCGACATCGCGCAATTTTGCAAATGATTTACACGGAATGACACGGAATTTAATTTCGAAATTCGCAAATGTTGTTCACTTTGGGTGGCAAACATGAATCTCTCACTTTTCGCGGAGGGCGACACGGTTTAAAATTGGTTCCCTTGGCTCCTTTTACATTTCCTCTGAAGGGATAAGTGGACATTATTTATAATTGTGCTATCACAGTCAATCCGTCATGCAGGTCGTCTGAGCTATATCTACTTAAATAAAATGTCTACTTATAAGTATATTTGCGCAAATAGGAGTGTTAAATGCCCTGAAGAAGCTGTCACATAAATTAACTTAGCACAGTTTGAACCCTTAGAAATTTGTATATGTTTATTTGTTTGGTTAAATATAAACCTTAGACAAATTTAATTTAATATTATTATGTAAGTTGTATTTTACAGAATGCAGTTCCCTCCAATTAGCTTAAAAGAAGTCAACATTTCACAAGCTTTTGGCCATATTGCTTGTCTGCTTCAAGTTTGTAATTATCCGCTTTTATAGCATACTTTTTTGTTGTAGCAAACTTTTTGGTAATTTGAAAAACTTTGTATATCCTTGAACTCATTTCGTTTCTCTGAAGTACAGGTACGTACTTAAGAGCATGTCTGCCACTCCACCCGGTGGGAATAAACTTGGCAACATCAAGCCACATTGGTAGCGAAAACTTTTCTTGTTCGAACGGAAGCGCAAGGGCAGAGCCAAAATTGCAGTCAATTAAGCAGACTGAAAGTTGAGCAATATAGATTTATTTTGTCGTTATTTATAAAGGTTAATTATTATCTGCAGAGTAACTTTATTTAAATAGTAATTTTAATTTGCGTAATATAAAAGGGCGAAACTTTCCAGGTAATATTTTTTTTAGCTAAAACAAACAGTGTGAATAGAAATATGTTTTTATTTTCTTTTGAAAAGTACATCATTAAAATATTTTTATTTTTATCCCAATCTCCCATACATTTATAATTTTGTATATTCATTTAAGTTTGTATTATAACCTAAATAATAAAACTAATTATTAAATTAAAAAATAGATATGAATTACATTTATATTTCAAGAATTTGTTATTTTGGTATTTTAGGTGGAATACTTTTAGTCACTTAAAATATAAATTAATCTGCATACATTATTTTTCTTTTCACTTTTTTTTAGGACTTTTTACACTTACTTTCTTCCGTTGCTTGCTTCAGCAAAGTCATTAAATCGCAATTAGAATAAAGTGGTGACACTCCGAGTCACTTCCGACGTGCTAATCATCCCAAACACCTAGTTCCCCATTTTCAAAGACCATTCCAGTTGATGTGGCACAGTGTCAGTCGTGACGCATGCCACCGACGGACGGACAGCTGTCCATACAAAGCATCTACTTATAATTGCCGTGGGCCCCAGAAAATCCACACAGAGGTATAGGTTACTTCCAGTTCCCCGACTTTATCACGTGCGGGGCTTGGCACCGATAATTCTGGAGCGGTCGCGCTCCGAAAACCAATTGGAAACTAGAAATCACGTCAATTGTTGCGACAATCAATCGTGACTGCGGATGGGATGTCGATGTCAAAACGCCGACAAAAGGGAACGCACGCGCAAAGAATTCGGTGGAAAGGGTGTCTCTGCTCTATACCCATTCCTATACTCAATCTCATTCCCATTCCCATTCCAAATCGGGGTCTAACACATCGGATGCTTTTGACTCCGGCGATCGGCACTTGAACCACAAAGAGCACCGATTTGTTGATTTGTTTTGAAAAGTGAGTAAATAAGTATGTTTCCATTTATGAATGTTTGGAGAATGTTGTGTGCGCTTTTGTACTGTTTGATCAGCAATTTCATTTTCGAGTGGTCGATAAGATGGCCAGGTGCCGATAGCGCTATCTACTATTCTCTAGAACGAGCTGATAACGCCAACCACTGATTGGTGAGTGCTAGCAGACAGAGAAAACCCACCCACCAACCGCCCACCTGCTTTGTCGTTTGTCGGTTAACAAAAATGGAGAATATGCTCGAGGATTATGGCAATTTGTAACAGAATCTTTAGTGTTGATACATGGGACATGGCTCCCCTTGGAGTCGTGGGTTAAAACTCAGGCTCAAAACTCGGACCCAAAAACACAAACACCAAGGCAAACGAAAACAAATTCATTTAAAGCAATTTGCATGGAGAGTCCTTTTTGTGCTTGTTCCGGTGACTTTATCGTTTATCGTTTTGCGAAAAGGATTTTATTATATTCACCAGAAGCACTATCCTTGCTCCTTTTCCTCTGTGTGTGTATTTGTGTGAGAAGAAGATTTTTCGGCGAGAGTATGTGAGTGTCTGTGTGTGTGTGTGTGTGTGCCACATACTGAAAAGCGACAATTTCATGTCCAAATGCTTTCCAGGTGACATGAAACAACACTTAAGTAAGAAGCCTTTCAGGGGGTGGAGGCGGTGGAGGCGGAGTGCCTGCAACTCTCTGTGCAGCTGTATTCAAACCACCCAGACCCACACCCACCAGCCACCTCCCACCCACCCACACACATTAGCAGTTAAATTTGTACACACACTCGTATTTATTAGAGTGTGCGAGTAAGTGTGCCTGAACCAACGCACCTGGCGTCGAAGAATAATATTCTCTTAGCGCCAAAATCTACATTTAAATTGTTTTCAATATAATCTGCATGTCCTGTCCACCGAGTGAGGAATGTTCGAGTTTGTGTTGCACTAAATGAAAACAGAGCTCAGACAATGGGAATCCTGGGATCAGGATACATAGTTATGGGGGACAGGCAAGGTGCTCCAAATGAAGCTGCGACATGTGCCACAGTTCGCATCTCCAAATTCAATTCAAAAATCAACTTGGTTTCTATGAGATGGATGGTAACTCACACTTGAGAAAATATACAATCTTAAATTAAATTTTTGATTTAAGAGCATTATAAATGTATTGAAAACATTTCTTAGAATTATTCCTGGGGTAAGGGATCTAATTAAATTAAATATATTAAATAATTGTTTAAAATCAGAACAAAAAATTTTAAAACATTTTAAGAAAATTTTTAACCCAATTTTTCCTTTTTCTTAACTTGTTTATATTTTATCATTAAAAATTATCAATATCCAAAATTTAATTTATTACTTACCTTTACTTAATAAAATTTGTTCGATTTCTAAGAACAAGGGATTACATTAATAATATTTGTTATCAAACAAATAAAAATCATCTACGTAGATTTAAAATGCTAAGTAGGTATTCTGTTTTCAATATTTTAGAATAAAGTCTTTACTTTAGAACGCGTTTCTTCCATTTGCATCCTTTCAAATCTGTTGGGTACTCCCAGGACATATGAAGTGGGTGTAGAATTTCCTGGCGCCGCCAAGAGCGTCCAGCAATTGAGCATAAACTAACTGTAACGATCATGAGTTGGGCAGCCTGGCACTTTTCCCAAAACTACTTGGTGCATTCTCCTATGCAAATGACACACTGTCGCATGCATTTGTTAGTACTGGAAAAAGGGACACATGTGTGCGTCTCTTTTGACTTTGAGATGTGCTCGCGTTTATAATAAATGGCAGCGCGTTAACACCCCAAAACATCAAAATACTCATTTTACAGAAATTCCCCAAAAATATTCCCCTCTCCGGCTGCTCCGCTTACCATTAATTAGAACGTACTCGAGTCGAGGACTCTCGAGTGGACCCAGCCACGCCCTCATCCTCGGATCGGATGGATTCGGATTGTTTGTTTGTTTTTTTCCATTTTCGGTTTCTGGTTACGATTAGCTAGTGCCAATTAGCTTAGATTTTCCGTCGAGAGGCCTTCAGACGTTCTAATGAGTATTATACAATCTTGAAAATATCTGTGTATTTTGTGGTTTTGTTCTAAATTTATATAAAATATATATAGGTACATAGAGGAAATTTATATTTTTAAAAAGGGATCAGTTTTGTCCTTGGTTTTTTTATTTGTAACTGTTTTTTAAAAGCCATTTATAAAATTACGAATGTTTAAATGTTTTAATTTATTTTAATTTTCTTAGCTGCTTAATTTTCAGGCTGGTTTTAATCATTGATACTTTATACTAAGAAATTAATTATTATTATTATTAATATAATTTGTATAATTTTTAATGATATTTTAGCTGAATTGCTAAAAAAAGGTTCACAATTAACCTTGAAAAGTTTTTAAATTGAATAGTATAGTTTTAAGAATTTAAGTAAAATATTTAAAATTTTGTTATTTTATATTAATATCTTATATTAATTTCTCGTTTTAATCTAGCCTTTTAAAATCCTATTTTCACCAGTCTTATGAAACGAAATCTTCTACGACTTTACAGGTATTTGGCCAATTATTTTTATTTTGTATTTTTTATCAATATCGGAAAATGCTTAGCCAACTATGGCAACATTATCCAATTGGGAAGCCTTTCGATCGTGGTCCGCCATGAAATCGCTTCCAACGGCGACAGAGAGGGGGAAGGCAGAAAGAGATAGAGACACATAGAGAGAGAGACAGTGAGAAAGAGTCACTTTCCAGTGCTTGGGGGTGGGCGTTCTCAAAACAGAGAAACAACAACAAGAACCCCTCTCATGAGTTACCTCACGTGAGAGCGAAAGATACTGCTACCTCGCGAGATACGGATACAAATGCTAGAGCGAAACAGATGCAGTGCAGTGCTCCCTCTCTGATTGGAAGTGTGGGCCAATTAGAGCGGCCTTGGCCCATAGCCATCCCCCTCGCACGGCAGCTGCGCTCTCTGTCCCACACAACCGCGCTGCTCGCTGAGCGGCCGAAAAACAGTTTGCCTCGAAACGCGAATAGGTGCGCATCTTCGCATCTTGGCATCTCCGCCGCGTCGCTCGAAAGTCGAAAAAAGGCCGAAACCAAAAAGCCAAAAACCCCGAAAACGAGTTACAGTCACCGTTACAGGCGCAGTCACAGTCACCGAAAGTCCCCGTCACCGTTGAGATCCCGCTGACAGGTTGCGGAACCCGTTTAACTGGAGCGTTGCCAGCGGATTAAATCGGCAGATGCAACCGCCGTAAATAACAAAAGTGCGTGCAATAGCTAACAAAAAAAAAATACACAAAAAAAAGGAACTGTAACCCCAAAAGACAAAGTCGTAAAAATTAAGGAGTGAAAGATCTTTGAAAATTCATAAGACCTTTCCAAACACTCAAAATAATGACACACTCGCGTTAATTCCTAAATTAAATTTAAAGATATCAAAAACTACAAAAATGGACCAAATAGGCAAACTATCAAAACATTTTAAAAACTGACTTTAAAAATAACTAATAAATAAAAAGAAGACTCTAAAAAAATGCAATAGCTAAAAACAATCATCAAAAATAAATCCGAAATAAGTTAGTCAACAGCCAAACAGTTAAGACCTGCTGACATTCTTCGACTAAAGACTGAAGAGCCGCATACATTTGTAAATCTGTTTGCGGCAAACACTTGAAGCCAATTTGGTTTGTTGGCTATGTGTTTTTCTGTTATTTTTGAAACCGGCCGCCAAAGAGAGTCATACCACCGAGAGTCAATAAAAATGAAGTAAAAACGGATAAAAAAGCAAAAGTCACACAAAACAAACAAAACATTTTCCGGCTCCGGCGACATTAACAGAACTGCTCGACATCGACAATTTGTTTTATCAATTTTCAACAACAAGGCCAACAGCAGCAGCAGCAGCAGCAACAACAACAATAGCGCAACACCCAACAAGCCAGCAAACAACAAAAGCGCCCAGAGTG
Organism: Drosophila oshimai; assembly: GCA_018150695.1. Lineage (NCBI taxonomy): Eukaryota > Metazoa > Arthropoda > Insecta > Diptera > Drosophilidae > Drosophila > Drosophila oshimai. Next base: position 315,796 of record JAECWM010000191.1, read on the forward strand.
CTTAGCCGTCGAGCACGCACGCCGAAAGCCACCCAACCACCCACAAACCTCCCTTGGCCACCCAGCCACCCCCACATCCTTGAGCTCCCAACCCAAACCTAACCCAACCCAACCCAAACCCCTTTTTGCGAGGGCTCCGCCAGCATCCGCATCCGTATTCGCATCCACATTCACATCCGCATCCGCATCCACGATATCCAACAGTGAGGCCAAATACAGTGAACTCGCGTGTCGCCGCTTTTTAAGCCAATAAAGCCAATTCAGAATTCAGAAAGTGAGCTGGCGAGCGAGACAATGGCTGCATATGCGCAGTTTGGATACGCTGGCTACCCGACGGCAAATCAGGTGGGTTTACATCAGCGGAACTGACACTTTTTACGCCTTACTTTATGGTGATCTGATTATCTTAAGTTGATACTTTTAACGACTGGTTTTTATGAGTTTTGGCTAAGCTTTCTATCGGTATTTTGAAAGCATGGATTTTTGGAAATAACTAAGAAAGCAAAAGAGAAAAAATGAGAGGCTTTAAATTATTAAAAAGTATCTCTATAGGTTTTAAAATTGTCAGCATACAATTCTTATAAACAAAAACAAAAAATTATAATGGCATTGAAGCAAGCTTTCTATTTTGTAACTTAAGCTTTGTGTATAAAAAATATCTTGTAAGATAAATGATTTATTACAAATAATGATTTATTAAATCAGAGAAAAAAAACTAGCTAAAGTATCCTTTAGAAATAAATATCAACGTTTGAGCTTTCCTTTTTTTAAAATGTAATGCTATCTTGATTAATATTAACAAGAGATTAAAGTATTAATTCATAGGGCAAACAAAACATTATTAAAAAAACCATAAAACTTAGTGCAAAAACAAGTTTGAATTCTTAAGACAACAAATTCTTTTAATTGATTTATTATTGCCATTGCTGGTTTCAAATTTAAATACGCACTTGGCTGAATCATCAAAATTAAGATTTAAAATATTTATTTTATTTTTATGGCTCATTTATTATCTTCAAATATTTATTATATTTTAATTTACAGCTCTGTCATTTCAATATGCAACCATAACTTAATCATCTACAATATACACTTCAAAATACAATTTATTGGGGCCAGTAGAATTAGTCTCCGTTTAAAATAATATTTGGCACACCCATGAAAGACATGAAAGAGTTTTTTTCAGAAACCAGAAATTTAGTGAGTCAGTCGAGAAATTCACCCACAGATTTTGGCATGTGCGAGGGAAATCTTTAATAATGGACGCTTTGGGGATGCGAAGTGGCTGGTGAAAATAACTTTAAATTTACATTTTAAGCCGGAGGGGACAAAAGGGGGGACACATGAATATTCAAGCACTTTGGCACCGGTTGGGGCTCCTGGATCCATATCCATATCCATAATGGCCGCCCCGCCGCCAAGAAATGTTTCACAATTTAGGACAGCCGTCACCGCTCCTTGGATGCATTCGGGGAATGGTGGTGATGGTGTGGTGCAACGTCCGAGGTCTGGTCATAATTACCCGGTATTCCGAGCTCAGTAATTCAAATTAGTTGGCCAAAACACGGAGGGACGGAAGGGGAAATGGGGCCGAAACACTTGCAACTACAAAGCCCTTTCAATGGCTGTGTAATGCCTTGTTCAACGACTACTATGTGGTCTAATGCGTCAATGCTAGACTTATGCGTTTATCCCGGGGTCTCTGTGTCCTGCTGCCAATATGTATATATACCCATATATTCCCTGGCCATGTCTGCCGGCATAAATTTATGCTAATGAAGCCGGCAGAGTGGTGCACCATTTATTATAATATGCAAACTTGGTAAATTACAATAATTAAAATAATGAACGCTCAGATTATCGACTATAATTATGGCTGCAGATGTGCAAAGCCTTTCCCGATCGATTAAAAGCCACCAGGATTTTGTCATCGTTTTACCTCATTTGCATTTGCGTTTTTGCCTCCGGTGGCATTTACTACTAAGCCCAATTAAAGACTGGTCAAGAGAGACACTATCTGATCTGGGTGCCAAATTTATAAACTTTACAATTTATGCAGTGCACACACACACACACACACACGCACCGCCTTCATTAATTTAATTTTAATTTCAACGCCAAGACGGCATTCCAAAAATGAGGCAAAAACGTCGACGCATTCGCATCCAATATATATGAATTTAATCAACGGCTGACAGTTGGCAGTAGCAGCACATCGGATCGGGAATTCTTAACTTCCCATGCGAGCTGTTCACGCATTTCATGGCAAAATAACTAAAATTCTAAGGCCGCAAAAAGTGGCGCGACGATGTCGAGTCCTGGAGGAGAACCTGAACTTAAAACCCAGTAGTCCTCCTCCTCCTCCTCTCCTTTGGGACGCAAAAGGACAGACCCGTAAATGATGCGAGAAAAAACTAATATTTAGCAGTGTGCATTCCATAATTGATTTATGAATTTTTAATGCAAACACTGAGACCGCAGTTGGGAAAGAGTTGTTCCACTGCGACTACGTCCGAACTTAATTCAATAAGCGAGGAGCGATGCGCAGCACAAAAAACAAAGCAACTTATTCGCATTAGCAAAAACGTACTTCAGGACTGTTCCCCAGCTCCTTCTTTATTTTTACTCACTGAGAAAAAATATCTGTGAAATGAGAAATCAATATTTAAAATTATTACATTTTAAAATATCTTTCAGTCTTTGAAACTTTTTATCATTACTTACTTAGTTTAAATTATTTCAATTTTATCTTCATGTTTTGTCATTTATAATTTATATTATACATTTCTATTAAGCTAGTTAGTATATGTTGTGATAGTTCATAGTTTTTTTTAATAAAACTGTTAATAAAATTTTTAAAGAGTTTGAAAGGAAAATCTATGATCATGACATGCTGTTATAAATTTTAATCAAATTTACATGGTTAAAGAGCCCCACACATTTCCATTTCTAATCTTAATTTACTCGTTGGATCAAAAGTAATATAAGAAGTAGGAAAAAGAAGAAAGGCTTACTCGTTTAAAAATAATTATATACCTGAGAAAGGGAATTTTAAATGGTTTGTAATTGAAAACGTTATACTTAACAGGGGTTAGGTTACGAAATTTCAAGACTATTTAATTGTTTAAAATTAACAAATCAACAGATGTATCATTTATTTAATAAATAAAGCAGTAGCAATGGTTTTTCCCAGTGAGCCTTTAAGAGTGGGTATCTGTATGAATATGGCGTACTCGTTTGGCAACGCAATCCTGCGGATGAATGTGAGAATATGCCAAATCCAAGAGGCACCAGTCGCCGGAGAAGTCGACTGCGAATGCGAATTCGAATGCGAACATGTGTTTGTTTGTAGGGTTTGTTTGGTCGCCTGGCAGCAGCTTCCTTTTCCTTTCTGCCTGGGATCCTCATATTTTCGCTTATTGTTCAGGGCTGGCGTCAAGAGCCCCCATCCCAACCCCATCCTCTGTCCCAGCCTCAACCCAATAGCTTTTGTTTCGCAGTCGTTGTTAGGAGTGCAAAAAACAAAATCCATAAACGCATCCCACCATCGGTAGCAGCAACGGCAGCACCAATAACCAAAACAACAACATGCATTACAATGCCGATCTCCTTTGTCTTGGGGGCTCACATATATATAAAGGTACTACTATACACTATATAGTATAGCTATAGCTACGTGGAGATACTCGTGAGCATGAGCATGGGTATTTGGTAGGCGGACTCGTGAGCTTTAACATAAATCATAAAATTAATAACCGTAAAGTGACGGCACCAGTTCCCCCAACAACATCTTGGGGCTTCAGTGGGTGCGGGTGGCCATCTGCATCTGCATCTGCATCTGGATATGGATATGGGCACTTCAAAGGCCGAGATAGAGATTTACACAATGTCCATGATGCTGGTTCACCCGAATTACGGTCCATGAATATTCGCCTTTTTTTATTTTTGTTTTTTTTTGTTTGGCTTGTCCAGCTGTTTTGCAGATTTCATGTTTGCTTTGCGGTTAAAGATGCAAGGTTGAATTGCCACTTTGAACTTTGGTCATGGAGCATAAAAATTGAGCTCACATTCTGCCCTCTACATGTTTTCTGTACTTTCAATAAGCGAGAAATATTTCTTGGCTTCATTTCATTTGTTGCATGTAAGTGGGAATTTTGTGAAGCTCTCAGTCACATCGCTGTGAACTAGCAAATTTAATTTCCATTCTAAAACTTACAAAAATACATAAGAAAATCTTTTATGTGCGGTAACTAACTACAGTTTAATTTGTTGATTTTTAAAGCTTTTGCTTGGTCAAAATTTATTTTTATCTAAGAGTTAGCCTCCAAATTAAATGTTATTTATTTATGCTGGTTTCTTGTATTTAGACTGACTAAACGGACAAATTACCTGAAATTAGATAATATTGATTTCCCTTTTATTCAAAGTTAATAAGCAATATGAATAATTTTTAAAATTTCCAAAATGGAGAAACTTTTATTACTAATTATTCTATGAAAACTGTGGTACCTTAAGCACTTTCTGCAAGGTATTAGCTTGTAACTTTTATTTATTATGAATAACAACAACTTATAACAAAGTAATGTAACCAAAGGGATGGAAGTGAAGTGTGATATTTTATCCAAATTAATTACATTTATTGTTTATATATAAGCCTTAAGCTTCTGTAAGTATTTTTCTAGCACTTTTTACAAATTAAAAACTTGTATAAAGTATTCTTTGAATACATATTTACTTTCGTAAAGATTCACATTAAAAAAGTGTCCATCAATAAACCCGTTGAATGATTAAGATAGATGGTAGATAGCCCCAAGTGTGAATATAAAATATTCTTGTGAGGCCACTCCAGGAGTATTCCTTATTAAACCTGCCGCAATTTGACACCGCCTGCAAACTGTCCGAAAAAGTCATAAAAGAGTGGCCAACTTTAAGACAACATTTAGGAGCTGCCAACAAGTTTCAGCGTTTCCGCAGAATAGAAACCCAAACCCAAACCCAAACCCAGAGCCAAAGCCCAATCCAAACCCAAAGGAGTGTGGCTTATCCTATCTGCAGTCACCTTGCGATAAACTCAGCGGCAGGGCGCTCTTCGCTGCACTTCCTGCGATTTTCAGCAGAGTGGGTGAGTGGGAACCATTAAAAATAAACTGACTTGCGTGCCGATAATAAGCACTGTTCCCTGTTCCCTGTTCCGAGCCAAACTTGACCAGCCAGCCAGTCCACCAAAGTCCAGGTCCCAGTCCCCAGTCCCCAGTCCCAAGTTCGCTGTCGTCGTCGTCGTCGCCGATATGTGTTTTTTATGGGCGGCCACAAAAACTGAAATTGATGTTCGAATCGCATTAAAAATAAAGAATAATAAGAAATGAGCGCGCCCAGCGTTTTGTACATTAGCCGAGACAGTCGACTCAGTCCATGTCCACGTCCAGTCCCTGGCTCCATTCATTCAGAATTCATTAGATTTCATTCATGAAACACCTTCATTATGCAATAATTTCCCGGTGGTTTTTGGCGTCCGCTCGAAATTGCCCCACGATTAGATAGCCAGGAGGCAGGAGGTGTTGGCGAATCAGCTCGTTTAGCCTGGAATTACCATTATTATTTAAATCACATGGGGAGTGGAGCATTGCGGTAGCTGCGATAGGCGGAGAAATGGACAACGGTAGCTAACCAAATTTGGGAAAGAGATTGTTATTAGGACCGATGTAAGCGTGAAGTGATCTTGACAGCCAGTCATCAATATAGGACAACCTTCTATTTACACTTTTTGGGAATTTCGATCGCTCGATCCGAATCAGGGGCAGGGGCAGGGGTTTCTAACCGCCGGCTCAGATGTCTCCGATTCGCTGCGGTTATCGCTTCGGAGGATATGGGATATAGAGCGGATCGGGGATCAGGGAGTGGGGAGTGAGGAGTGAGGAGTCTACCTGCGTCCCTCATCATTTGATTGCCCTTTTGGCCGGGGCCGGGGCCGTGCCCATTCTCGCTCGATCGATCGGTCCACTGATACTCCTCGGCCAAGAACCGAGAACGGAGAACCCCGAACGGAGAACCCAGAATGGAGAACCCTCTTCAAAAAACCCCGATGTGCGAGATGTGCAGGCCGCTCGGCTTCGGACGAAGCGGTATCTGAAATCTGACTGTGATAAATTGAAAATTAATGAAGTGAAAATAGATGGAACGGATCGCAAAATGCGCCAGGCCAATAAAATATTTTGACATTTGGAGTTATCATCTTAATCTGCTTTGTTGATTTCGACCTGGTCGGCAGGGACATGCCTTTGCGCTTACCTCTCCTTCGTCCCTCTGCTCTTTTGACTGCTCTTCTCTTTCCTCGTTTGGATCCTGCCAACTTCACCTGTTCCTGCAGTGAGAAAAAATATTGAAAAATAAAGTAGGATTAATGTGTATCTGAAATTAGAAATCAAGAAAAGTCTCTTGTTAAAATTAATAAAATGTGCTTAATATATTTATAGGGCTTTCAATAATTTTAAAACAAACAGCTATTTATATATTTAAATAGAGTATTCTTTAAAGAATAAAATCAAAATAAAAAATAACACCAATAAGTTATCTGTTAAAAAGTAACTAGGTTCTGTAAAAATATGTTTTGAATGGTTGTATTAATATTTTTCACAAGAAATTTAAATAAGCATTAAGAATTCAATTAATATTATACAAACTGTAAAACTTTAAATTTCTTAGTATACAATAAATACAGTTCATATGTTCAGTTTATTTCTTAAGTATGTGTATCCTTTGCTTAGTTTATTTTCGCTCAGTGTGTGAGATACCCTTACAGCAGAAATGTTTCGTTCCAAAGTTTTTTTAGGCATTGCTAAAATGTGCTCTTTTTTGTCCTTTGGCATCTTTGCAGCTGACGACCGCCAATACCGACAGTCAGAGTGGCCATGGCGGAGGATCGCCGTTGTCCGGGACGAATGAGGCTTCTTTGAGTCCCTCGGGCGGTTCAACTGCCACCGGACTGACCGCGGGACCTTTGAGTCCAGGTGCTGTTTCCCAGTCATCCCATCATGCGGGCCACAAGGGCCTCTCCACATCGCCAGCGGAAGATGTGGTGGGTGGTGGGGCGGATGTGCCCGGTGGCCTTGCATCTGTTGCTCAGGATATACCCAGCCGCGGATCCTGTTGCGAGAATGGACGACCCATAATCACGGATCCAGTGTCCGGGCAAACGGTCTGCTCCTGTCAGTACGATCCGGCCAGACTGGCCATCGGTGGCTACTCCCGGATGACGCTGCCTTCCGGCGGAGTGGGTGTCTACGGCGGACCGTATCCCTCCAACGAGCAGAACCCGTATCCCAGCATCGGAGTGGACAACTCGGCCTTCTACGCACCTCTGGTAAGGATCGGGACATGAGGGAGGGCATCCTGGCTAATTGGTTTTGGGCCAATTTGAGCGGAAGTCCGTGCAGATATCAGCTCGTTAGGCCTGGTAACTTGTAACTGCCGCGATTACCTGGGGCCTCACACAAGTTCACAGACTTACACGTGCCTCAAGACTAATCGGTGATTCCCAAACCCAATTCCAGAGCAATCCCTACGGCATCAAAGACACCAGTCCCAGCACCGAGATGAGCGCCTGGACCTCGGCGAGTCTGCAGTCAACCACCGGTTACTATTCGTACGACCCCACGCTGGCGGCCTATGGGTGAGCATTTCAAAATTAAGACGTTTGGATTAGGAGCAGACCCACAGTGGTGCTTCTCCAAGTTAAAACCCGACTCTAAATTAAACCATACCCGAGAATCAACAATTCATTTTTAAAAAACGTTACGTTCTTTTAAAAAGTTTGGTTTAAAATTTACAGAATTAGTCGCGGACACATAATTAAATAAAATAGGTTTGGAAGTTTTTAAAATACTAACGTTAAAATTATAAAATAAAGGTATATCGGTGTATATTTCATGAAAGTTAAAAAAAAATTTAAGTAAAAACCGTACACTTATAAAATAATAATCTAGATATCACTTTAAATAATACTTGACTTTTATCTAAAAAAAATGGTGATGACAATCAGAAAAAGGCCTCTTTTAATTTACAGAAAATTCAATAAACATTCAAATTCTAGTTCAAGAAGTTCCACTGTGCAAATATACAAATGGGAAACTTAAGTGGGCTTAAAATGTTGCCATGGGACAAAAACTTTCTCGTCGTGTCGTCTGCCGGGTTTCTTTTTATTTATCGCTTAAAAGGGTATGTCTGGCTTAGAGTTTGAGCCCTGGGGCGCGGTTCTGGCTGAAATTGAATACTCTTTTGCCATTTGCTGTTGACCTAGACGAGAGGAAGTTGCAAATGCACTTTGGGTGGGGGAGTGCCTGTTATCAGCCACCAATAACTGATTATTGTCTTTGAGGTGTGAGCTTTTGTTTACCTGAGCGCTGATAGCAGATAGCAGGCCGGAAAATCGGTGTGGCCCTAAGCAAACTCATTAGTGGCCATGATGGGGCGTAGACCAGAACTACCACGAGCTTTATTGATTCAGGGTGTTTGATTTTGAAATCGCAGATACGGACCTAACTATGATCTCGCCGCTAGGCGGAAGAATGCAACGCGGGAATCCACGGCCACGCTGAAGGCCTGGCTGAGTGAGCACAAGAAGAATCCCTATCCGACCAAGGGCGAGAAGATCATGCTGGCCATCATCACCAAGATGACCCTAACCCAGGTGTCCACCTGGTTCGCCAACGCCCGTCGACGTCTGAAAAAGGAGAACAAGATGACCTGGGAGCCCAAGAATAAAACCGAGGACGACGACGATGGTCTGATGTCGGACGACGAGAAGGAAAAGGATGCGGGAGATGGTGGAAAACTGTCCACAGAAGCCTTTGGTGAGTCCACAAGTATATGATATCCTCCAACCTATCCCTGACCTCAATTAGTAGTCCTCAACGATCTCCTTGTAATTCTTGAGCCCCCAGAATATGGTTTTCCAAAACGCCTTGCCCCATTGATTCCTACGCCTTTCGGCTGGCTGACCCGCCTCTTCAGCAGATTTGTGGCACTGGGCTTTTAAGTACAATTTATGTGGCGAAGCGAATGTTATGCAACATTCGTCTGCCCCAAGTCCGACGTCCCGTCCGTCGTCCGTTTATTTGTCTGACTGCTTAGGCGACATCCTCCCCGGAAGTTGACAGCACATTGTTGGCAAAGTGGCCTTGCGCCCGCACTCCGACTCTCAAATACACTCAGAGAAAATTTGCACCTTTTTTAAAATAGAAATATAATACATTTTTCACATCTTCGTTCAGATGGGATATTAGAAAATGTAAAATGTTGTGTTCCTTACAATGAACATAAGTTTTTGATAAGCTTAGTTCTTTGAGTAGATATTTGACTATCTTTAAAACTTTTGATATACCATTTCTGAACTACTTACAAAACCAATATTTCAGATTTCAGTCGTTGACATATTTACATAAATAAAATATTAAAATTTTAAGCTTAAAAACAATAGAGAAAGTAATAGAACGTTATCTTTGGTTTATTATATCTTAAGATATAGTCATTGGATAGCAAAAAGCATAAAATGTTTGTTGAAAAATGTAATTTAATAATAATTTTGTTTTTTTACAAATTAGTTAAATTTTGAGGAAGTTATATATTAGGAAATATTTTTTGAACAATGTCCTTAAACTGGTCTACAACGTGCCTTGTTGTGTGCTGTTGGCAGCTCAAAAAATATATGGATATAGGTAACGTTTTGACTAGTAAAAAACCAAGTTATTGAGAAGAACTTATGTCACATATAAGGCTCCAAATTTTCTCTGTGTATTCTGACTCCAAAGTGGCCTTGTTCGAGTTGGCGACACATAGAAATGGTGCAGTGGAGGGGGGAGGGGAACTTGGGCGGTAGTCGGCGGAAACTCGAGTATTTTGCTGCTGAAAGCTTTCTCCGCTGGCTGCGAGGGTTGCACGCATCAACGCCCACCAACAATTTCAAGGGTTTTTGCCACTGCCAAGTTCCAGCTGCCAGCTGCCAAGTTCCACCTCCTGGAAGTGCCAAGTTTTGCAGTCCTCTAAGAACTTGTCTGCTTCCTGCCTGCGACTTGAAATTAATTAAATTTATTTTGTGTCCCCACACGTTCTCTTTCCCCTTCTCCGTTTCTAATCTTTAGATGCCGGCAATCAACTTATCAAATCCGAGCTGGGCAAAGCGGAAAAGGAGGTGGACAGCGACCAGAAGCTGGATCTCGACCGGGAGCCTCACAATCTGGTGGCCATGAGGGGTCTAGCTCCATATGCCACGCCCCCTGGAGCACATCCCATGCACGCGGCCTACAGCTCGTATGCGCAATCCCACAACACGCATACGCACCCGCATCCGCAGCAACTGCATCTGCAGCAGCAGCAGCAACAGCAGCAGCAGCAGCTGCAGCAGCAACACCACTCGATGGAGCAGCCGTACTACCATCCGGGCTATGGCCAGGAGGAGTCGGGGGACTTTGCGGCCCAAAAAAACCCGCTGAGCAGAGACTGTGGCATCCCAGTTCCGGCGAGCAAGCCCAAGATCTGGAGCGTGGCCGACACAGCCGCCTGCAAGACGCCCCCGCCCACCGCGGCGTACCTCGGCCAGAACTTTTACCCACCGGCGGATCAGCAGCAGCACCACCAAATGGTGCACCACCACCAGCCACCGCCGCCGCCTCCTCAGCACCACTCGATGGAGCTCGGTTCGCCGCTGAGTATGATGAGCAGCTACGCAGGCGGATCGCCATATTCGCGGATACCTACGGCGTACACCGAGGCCATGGGCATGCACCTGCCCACCAGCAGCAGCAGCTCTGGAAAGGTGCCCCCTATCAGTATCCACCCGGTTCCGCAGCGGGTGGGGTTTCCCGAGATCCAGCCCGATACACCGCCCCAAACCCCGCCCACTATGAAGCTGGGGGGCGGACACCACAACAGCAGCAACAACAGCAGCGGCAGCAGCAGCAGCGGGAGCAGCAGCCACAGTTCTTCGATGCATTCCGCTCCGGTGACGGTGGCTTCCATGGTCAACATTTTGTACAGTAACGAGTCTGGTGGATACAGTGGACATGGACATGGGCACGGGCATGGTCATAGTCATGGACTGGGACATGGACTTGGACACGGACACGGACATTACCTAGCGGAGAGCCGTTCCGGGTCGTAATTCGACCTTGAACCACTTACCACAGATACCAAATACGAAAGCGAAACTACTTACACATTTCGACGGCGGGACAAGTGCAAGTTTGGCGGGCAATCCGCGTTTACGATTACGATTAACAGATAGCGCGATAACTACACTAATTATTTTGCAATAAATGTAGCTTAAGTATGGCAATAAAACTTTATTTCCTACCATATCATAAATTATTTCGCTTTATAACTTTAATTAGCATATTTACACACACACAACCGCTGAAATTTTCGAGATCGAGACGTGTGCGTCTCGGTGGGGCGGTGGTTGGTGGACTGAAGTGAAGTGGGGTGGTGGAGTGGTGCTGTTCCAGACTTCTTACCGCCCACTTCGGAGCCCGTGTTTGTCATGTTTTGCTCGGGGTTGAGTCACTCGGCTACGGCTCCGGGTTTAATGACTCGAAATAAACGCACAGCACACCATACCACACCACACGAACTCATTCATCTTTCGGAGCTGCGAGTGTCTCAGTGGCATACCAATAATAATAATGCCTTCTCTTACTACTCCACCGTAGTACCGTGCTATAAATCAACCGAACTTTTTGTCTTAGCTCGTACACAAAACACTAACATTTCCTACCTTAAGTGCTTAATCCACACTACTTAATAATTTTAAACAGCAGCGGCAGCAGCAGCTATTATATCTTAAGGAAGTTTCAAGTTGTATTAGTGCTAATATCCCTAATTAGAGGAACGGAGCATTAGTTTCACCCAAATCCTATTCGTAAGAAATAGTTACTTTAAGGTTTTGCCTAACCCTTCGACTTTCTGCATTAGAGATATGTATACTCGGCCAAATAATTAATCCGTGCAAACATAAATAGTTACTTAATCGTAATCATGTAATTAGTTATCTCACTCGTTTGATAAATTTGTAGAGAAATTTAAGTATCTGTGATATATGCATATAAACACATACAGAAATACGTACTATGCGGGCAATTAGCTGCGGTCATTTAGTTAATACACACATACTTCTTCGTATAAAAAAAAGGCACTTACGTTCAGCAACTGGTTCAAGACATTTTTAATGGCATACATTTTGTAATTGTAAATAGTATTTATGTAAATTTGAAAATTGAATGATAAATAAAGTTAAATAAAATCATTGACTTTTTCCCTAATTATTCAACTCACTACCAGTATTATATTGGTGTTCTTCATTTAAATTGTGTATTTAAATCTGATTTAATGACTTATTTATCTTGTTGGCTTTAAATGAGTTATTGAGGGGATTTAAGAATTTATTAATGACTTTTAGTTCTTGTTGGTTTTTAATGAGTTATAGCGGGGGCTTAAGAATTTATTAAAGGGACAACGAATAACTTTGAAATTTCTAGTGACCTTACCTAACTTGGTTCCCATAAAGACACGAGCTTAAGTTTGAAATTAAAAGATATATTTTGCTAAATATATTATATATGTATTTTGAATTTAAGATTGTTTCTGGTTGTTACAAAAGTTCACGAAAATAAGTTTGTATACAAATTAAAGGAGAATAGTCTTTGTTGTTTTTATTTTTTTTATGATTAATTATTGAAATCCCTTTCAAAATATAAATATACTTTCGTGAGCTCCCATATAGTATAAATAAATGTGTGCGCTGCGACCCAATGAACTTAATTAATCGCAGCGAACATGGGAGTGGTCGCATTTTTTGAAGAAATATGTAGATATAGAAACATTCAATCACATGCCTCATGTGTGTGTCGTGTGTCACATCTATAAATGAAAATAATAAATCGTCGGTGTCGCATTATAATTATCTACCTACCCATAACAGCTCAGCAATGGAATTCCACGGATTCGGACAATACCAAACAGTGTAATTCAGATTGACAGTTGATCCCTTTATAAGTGCCTCAGAACACAATGATCGCAATATATTGAAAAAATTGGATAAGCAGCTACCTGTGCGTAACCAACTGGGAAGCAACAACTTTATTTTATCAGATTGATCCATTTCACGAAAGACACGTTTCTAATTAGAGTGACTCTACTTAAGGGTTTTATAGAGGCTGAGACTGCTTAAAATAATTTTTATACTAGTAAGGTAACATAAAAATCTGGGCTTAGCTTAAGAACTATAAATTAAGTGAATGAAAACTGCTAAGGGAATTATGAAACTTAAATAGGTCAAAAATAAACACACTTCGGTATTATAAAAATTAGATGTTCAATACAACCTTTTAATTTGACTTATTTAACTAAATTTTAATTTGACAGAAGTATTTTATTATTAGGAATATCGGAAAATTGCATTTAAAGATTTCATGGTTTTTGATTAAACATTTTAAATGTGATACAATTTCAACTGCTTACTTAAATCATTAAAATGTAAATCGTTTTGTACTATATACAAAACATGAATATCTTTAATTTAATTTTTTAGAGGCTGAGACTGCTTAAAACAATTTTTAAACTATTAAGGTAACGAAAAACTGTGGGCTTAGCTTTTTAAGTATTATAAATTAAGTCAATGAAAAGGGAATTATGAAACTTAAATAGGTCAAAAATAAACACACTTCAGGTATTATAAAAATTAGATGTTCAATGCAATCCTTTATTTTTACTTATTTAACTAAAGTTTCTAATTTGACAGAACTATTTTATTAAAGACTATTTTGCTTTTAAAGATTTCATGGTTTTTTGATTGAACATTTTATATGTGATACAGTTCCAACTGCTAACTAAGATCATTAAAATGTAAATCGTTTTGTACTAAAAAACAAAAGTTTTTTATTTAATATTTTGTATATTTTCCCTATCAAGGTTAAATTAAAGGATTGCAACTTGGTCAGATGCAATTTACAGGCACAGTAAAGGAAACAAAACTCATTAAAGCTCCAGTGGGATCCATTCGCTCTACGGACAATTAGATAAATTTTGAAATTTTCAAATTAGCCGCTTGAATCATGGTAGCATCTGCAGTCAATTGCACTTTTTCGCTAATGCATGTGGGATGCAAAACGCAGTCTGGGATGCAACTGCCAACTGCCGCCAGCAACAAAGTCCAGAAAATAATGAGTCCAGTTGGCTTTTGTTGGAGGCTGGCTTTGGCTTTGGCCATTTTATCCGCCGAGTGGAAAATGACAACATTAATTTAGCGCTTTGTCCTGGGAGCAACGGGCTGGGCCACATTTTAAATTAACCCAAAACATGTTTAGGGGTTTTCCGCACAATTGCCTCCTCGGTGCAATGTGGCAAAAGGGATTTCACTTTGGCTGCATAAAGGATTGCAGCATCTGATGCCCATTTGGCTTTCGGGGTGGCTGTAATTGAAAAGTCAGGAACAATGGAATGTTTTAAATGCATGCAAAAGAGGGGAGTGCATATAATCAGAATTGCATCCTGTTAATTGCGCAACGCTATTAGATATTAATAATAGCTTGGTCATAAACAAAATACAAAAAAAAAATAATTTCTGCCTTTGGCGGTAATTATTTAAAGTATTTTTATTAAAAAACGTATCATACTTAAACTAAACCATTTAAAATTATCAAATTGTTTTAAATGATTTTTTACATTATTCGTTTGCCCACAACGTTTAATACACACCTGTCTTCATTAATTTTTCCAATATAATCAAACCTTGCAAAGTACTTCCACTTTACTTTGTAATCTTTGCCTACTTTTTTGGCTGTCGCATAGACTTATATTAACAAGATTGACCCTTTCGCATTTATTTAAAATAGATAATATCTTTATACCCTATGGGAACCAATAGAAAGCTTAAATTATCTTGCTTTTAGGGTTTTAAATTGTATACATAGCAACCAAAATAATAAATTGATAATCTTAAATCACTTTGTTTAATATTAATAGCACTTGCTTTTTTACTGACATTGTTAAAAAAAAGGTCTGCAGTTTTCCGTATAATTTGTTTGACCAACAAACTTTTTCCGCTGCAAATACAATTAATTTAAAATTAAAATAATAAAACAATGCCTGCAATCGGGCTATTGATATATTATAACGGCGCGTGTTTGGGCCTTTTTGTTAAACAAAGAAACTTGTCGCGTTTCCATTTGACAAGACCACATTTGTGTTGTGGGCGTGTGCAGCGAATCCGGGGCTGAAACATGAACAGGTCTATTGGGGCTTGAGGACGCACACGTAGAACATTATTCGGCTACAAAATGGCCAAAACAACAAACCGCTATAATTTACCATATTTTATGGCTGCGCCGTGGCAATAAAATCGCCAACAAGGCCAATAACTCATTCTAGAGCGCTGGCGCTGCAGGGCGGCGGCGTCAGTTGGCAGTTGCAAGTTGGTAGTCGGTAGTTGCCCCCGCCGCCGGTTACACGGGACGCCTCTGTCTCCTGTGTCTCCCCCCATTTCACCCCTCTTCCCACCAGCAAACTTCCGCGGTTGCACAACCCACACACACACACACAACTCCCCCCCAAAGTGCAACACGCACACAGAAAAAAAACAAAGTAATTTGTTTATTGTCTCCTTAATTTTTTTTGTCATTTTTTTAGAATCAACATCACATCAAATTAATTTGTTTTGAAATAAACATAAATCTATTCCATAATTTAGGAAATTATGTATTTTAAAAACGAAATATCACACTTCCTAAAATTATGGACTTTAATATATTTTTTTGAGTTCGTTAAGATTAAGATATGAAGGTATGAATACATGACAAAGTCAAAGTCTAAAGTAATGGTCCTAATATAATATTTGCTGATGCACTTGACAAAGGTAACAAGGCTAAAATTATTTTTATTATTATTTTTAAACCATTGTATAATATCTAATAGAAATGTTCACAGAATGTCACATACAATAAAAATTGTTGAAAACACCTATTTTTCTATTTTTTTTCTCTGTGCACTTTGCACTCCACTTGCATGTGGTTGGCTTTTAAACGGCTCAATGCTCCCGCTGATGGAACTACCATATAGCCATAGCCATATAGCCGGACTTTTGGGCCAGCAGCTCTAATTTGTAGCTCCACTGCAACTCCCACCGCTGGCGCTGCTATTTTCAAATTTATCTATGCCGAAACCTGCATTGATGGCCTGCATGTTTATTGCTTGCCTGTCGTCGTTTTGCATTTGCAGCGGCCGGCCAACAAAAAAAATGTGCACAAAATTGGCGAACAAAACTGAACAATTGGCAATGAGCCCCGCTGCCGTGGGGCACTACATTTAATTAATATATATTTCAATTGTGCTGCACCACCGCAAGGACACTACCCGCCCCGCCCCGATTGCTTCTATTTGGCTCGTGTAAAAATAAAATGAAAATGTTTTGTGGCTTTTGCCCAAAGGACGCGTGGCATCATTTTTCCGCTTTTGCATAAAAAGGAACACAGAAAAAAATAGAGATCAAATAAATAAATATCATTGGAGCCTGGTAGTTTAAGTTGCTCTTGCAAAACAAAACATCTGTTTTTTTTTTAAATAAAGGTTGAATTTATGTTTTAAAGTTTTACCAACAGGTACATATGTTTGCATTTAATATTAATTACATTCTTAGTTTTTGTTAAGATAATTTTTATTAACAAATATTTTACATTAACATGTAGCACTGTTTTAAAGAAAAAAATTTACTAATTATTCTTTCAAATTTTAAATGAAATAGACAGTCTTTGAACGGATGCTTTAGAAATCTTAGCTCTTTTGCAAAAAGGGCAAAAAAAAAGCCATGGAAAAATATTATTCTAAAATTGTATGAAAATCCAATTTTTGATGTTGTGACACTGATGTTTTAAAATTGTATTATAAACATTAAAAGCTCCAGAGACTTTTTTTTAACTAACTCAATAAATCTACAACTTTTAATTTAATAAGCTAGTCACACAAAACAAGTTAATTTGAAATCAATATTTTAAATTTACTACTGCTAATCATACTAATCATACTAATATTCAAGCTAAGTCTAGGATCGCTTTGTTTTTTTTTTTATGTCTTTAAAGTGTACAATTAGTAAAACTGCGTTGCAGTTCCATTTCTAATCAAAACGCGTTTGGTATTTGTTTCTATAACCTTGTCGCATAGATAAAAAGGGTTCATTGCGTTCTTTTTTTAAGGCAGTCTTTAGACTTTTTGTATGCCCCATATCTTTGAAATAGATATCGTAACAGTCGTATTTACCTGATGGTTGGCTTTTTCTCTGTGCAGCAAAAATGTTGAATGGCCAAATAAAAAATCCACGCTGATCGAACGCGATTGTCGATTGTCGGGGTCTCTAGGCAGCAGATGCAGATGCCCATGCAGATGCAGATGCTGCTGCTGCTGCGGTTGTTGTTATTTTCCCGATGACCGCAAAAAGTCTAGACCAAAAAGAGTGCATGTCCTGCGAAAAAAGGAGGAAGGAAGGATGGATGGAAGGATGGACCGGACAGCGGGAGAGGGCCGTGCGTGCCGACCGATATTCGAGTAATGAAGGATCCCATTGGGTATTGGGTGGACGATGTACGAATTCGAATGCGAATAATTTAAATATTTAATTAACACATTCCGGCGGCCGAGCGACGCCATCCTCGCGCGTGTGTGTGCAATTAATGCAGGAATAGGCGCAATTAAGTTTGTCGCATCTGTGAGCAGGGATTGTGGCCGGCTTATCTCGTGATTCCGATCGAGCTTCGAGCCGGGAATGGTGGACGGAACGGGACGGGAACGGGAGTTCACTTCACCTGGGCGCTTCGGGCTACGCAACTTGCTTCCAATGGACCGAGGACTGTGGACTGTGGACTGAGGACCTCGGCGGCAGTCCAAAGATTTATCTGCATCCGGTGTCCAGTTACCAGTTACCAGTCACCAGCCAAGTTACCAGTTACCGGGCCAGGCCCATTCCACGGACACTCGGACACTCGGTTTGAATGATGCGCATCTTGGGCATTTTGGAAGTAAATTTGTGTGCAAATGGGCTTTTTATTTGGCTCATGTTTCTTCCAGCGATGGCTGTCTTTGGGCCTGGGCCCCAGAATGCCGATGCTGCCTGTTTATACACATATGTATCTGTATCTGGCGGATACCTGCGCCACAGATCGCATTTAAACTCGGACGCTGACATGAGCAGTTGCGGAAATTCGCCATCGTTGAGATCATGGAGCCAACTGATGATAGGCGAGTCATAGGTTTCGCTTGTACCATGTCCATAAATATGCCCATTCACCTCGCTGATAGCATTTGCATCCGAATCTGAATCTGAATGCTGCCCCCAGCTCCCATGGATACTCACTATTTATTTGCGCCATTGTGGCTGAGCGCCTCATAAAATGTTAGGTAGTGAAAAAGTGCTTAAGTTTTATTTTTAAAAGCTTTTTCTCTCTAAATACCAATTGTAATAATTAATTTAATCGGCATGCCAATTGCCATATAAAGGTTGTTTTGACTAATGAGCAGCCATATAAAATAAATTGTAAAATAAATAAATCACTTTAATAACGACTGGCTGTATAAAAGTGATTAAACTACTGAATTTAAATACAACACTTTAATAGTCGTAGCCCACCCAAATCGCAATGGATTTAATATTTCAATGCATTTATAAACTTTATTTGGTTAGCTATAAAAACCACCATCAAACTAATTTTAAAATAAAATATTTATCTATACATTTATTGGAACATTTAAAACTTTCAGTATGCTTAATTACTAATTAACTGTTCAATTTTAAAATTTTTTTTTAATTGTACCACTTTTATTAGATTTTTATTTGTAACACTTACAAGTTTTTGTAATATAATAATCCAAACCATCTTTAAAGTGTTTGGTTATGATTAGATCATAGCACCAATAAGTGACCCCAATCAAATGTTTTGCAAATGTTGTTGCAAATATAGGTATAAATTACAGATTTAATTATGATTTCACACATGTCAAGCATCTTCAGATGCATCTTTTTTGGGAAGCCTGTGATGTCATCCCAGAATGAATGCAATATTTTGGCTTTACTCGTATCACCTGAAAGGATTTCAGTGGCGTTACCCTCACAAACTGCCGAGACTAAACTATGTAGGACCGATAGAGGTAACAAAAAAGCACGGCACGCAGAAAGGACAACGGCTGAAAGTCGAAAGTTGGGACGGGAAAAGTCATTTGCTTGCTCGTCCGACAAGATGTTTGTTCGTTCGGCAAAATAAAGTACACACTGTCTGGTCGAAAGGGGCTCAAAAGGGGCTCGAAAGGGGGGCTGAACTCCCAGGGACATTTGGGATAACATGCGAACACGGCATATTTGCTGGGATACAAAACGCCAAACGCTGTCTTCCAACCACTCAGCCACTAGGTAATGAATGGATGCGCATGCATGACATGGATGCAATTTTCGACAAAGAGCAGGCTAGGCCCCTTTCTGTTTCTGGGCTCTCGCCTGATTATCTCGTGTTCTGCGCAGCCATATCCCGGACCCCAAAAATCCCACCCCGTCTAACTAAAATATGCACGGACGTACCCGTTACACGGAGGAAATCAAACCGAGAATGCAGTTAGTACTTCAAATTAGCAGATCAAAACATGTTAGGTTAATTTTAATGAAGCCAACAAGTCATGTTTTGGTATTGGAAAAACTTAAATTTACAGGATTTCGAACAATGTTTTTAAACGTTTTTATTATTTCATTCTTTCTTCTTTAAAAATTGCAATTATATTTCGTTTATTTCTTAATAAGTGTAATTTGTATGACTTGTAAAATTGGTATACTGAAACACAAAATTTAAAAATTTATAAAAGTTTAAAAAAAAAATAACATACAAAGGTATAAATAAATGATATAAATATTTCTTACAACTATAGTAAAGATCTTTAAATTTTTAAAAGCTGATTTAACTTTCAAAATATTCAAATTCAATTTAATTTTATAATAATAAAATCTACATTTATTTATTTTTTTGATTTATCTTAAACTCTACGTGTAAAGCTATATAAATGTTAACTAAAAGAAATTTTGTGCTGTAAATCTTAAAAATGATTCAATCAGACTTTGTATAACATAATTTTATATATTTTACCTCAATATTTTTAAAAGGTGCTCTATCAAACGCGAGTTGACAGATTTTATTAGAATATCCCTAATGTTATGCACTCATAAAAATTCACCGGTTTTCAACAGTGCACCCACATCCACGGAAAGCTGTCTAGTTTTCGGATCGCTTTGGGCCATATTGGAGTCCTTGAATGGAAAGTGCTCTGCCTTTGATCAGAAGTGAGTTAATTGGCTATTTGGCCAGGTCCATGGTATTTCCAAATTGGATCAAAGGTATGATGGCTACAGTCTACACCCATCCACCCACCCACTGACCAACCCCCTGAAGTTTTTCCGGGCATGTGTACTAATTAAAACCTTGCAAATTCGTAACCTAAAAATACCAAGGCTGCCTGAGCCCGAGCATTTTGGCCATATTTCGCGACGGCCCCAGGGGGCGGAGCGTTTTCCACGTCGCACCGCAAACGTTCCAGTTGCAACCACCGCCCACCACCCACCCACTGCAGCAGCAGCTGGAAAGAGTGCAGAGTGCTGTGTGCCCGTCCCGTTCGCACAAGAGGAGAAAACCCGTTTTCCACTGCACATGCGCAACTTGTGCGCCGGCAACCCCCGCTCTCTGTGCGCGCTCTCTCTCGCTCTCTCTCTGTCTGTCTTTTGCAAGGAGTGCTTTTGGCCAAAAGCGAACATGCAACACACAACTAGTATGCGCTCGAACTCGGTAATGCGCGCATCATGGGCGAGAGTGGGCGCGCAAGGCCGAAACAGGTTGTGGGTGGTGGGACGGGTGATGGGCAGTGGGTGGCTCTGCTCAACAAATATCCCAAAAGTTGTGAATAACCCAATAGTGCGTGCCCCTGATTGGGCCAAGAAGTAGGAGTAGCAGCAGCAGATCAACAACAAATCTACACGGCATAAACAAACACATGAGTGCCAAAGTTTACTGTCACGTGCTTGTCAACGTCGTGCCGCTTTCTGCTTTTATAACGCCCTGACCCCGAGAACCCGGCCTGAAAGCTGAAGCTTTACAAGTGACCCCCGGCAGCGTGGACTTGGACTTTGCACCGGGCCAACGGCAACTACTACCTGAACTTGAGTTCCAGAGCGCTTTCATGTAAGTATTGCTACACTATTATAGTTGTGTAATGGGAAATAAACTGTTGTTTATATCAGTTCTTAAAGGGTGCTTTTGGTTCTGTTTTTAATGCTTTTTGAATAGCATTCATTAAAGGTGTAAAAAAATATTTGTGAAGTGGTTAAGGCTTTAAATTTAGATATAATTTATTCGCTTGCAAAAGGAATTTTGTGATAAACCGTGACTAAAAAATATTATAAAATCTTTAATTTTATTTAAAAAAAACTTAAATATATTTAAAGTGCTGACAGTGCTTAAAGTGGCCTTATCAATTTATATATAGGTTATAAGTTATCAGTTAAAAACACAGCTACCTAAGTGTGGTTATTGGCATTACTAACGATAAATTCTCCTCAATACATATTTTTTAAATGTATTTACTTTATAATGTTTTTGTATACAGTACATAAATACTTAGGATCAATGCTGTTTAAATAATATTTATGTATAGTACACAAATAGCTTCAACTTAGCAAGATAGTATTTAACGATTATTCTTGAACTATAGAATTACTATTTTAAACCATAACTAAAAATTTCTTTCTATGAAGAATCAGAATCAAGAGGCCAAAGAAGACCTTTATATATACTCCAAAGTGGTTACAATATCGCTGCTCCTATCAGAGGTGCTGGACCATCGGACTGTAGCATATGTTTCCATTAAATTTCCTTTTGGCGAGCAAAGAAATGCCGTGCAATGGGTTTTAAAAAAAATACCTGGCGCAGCGGCTAAGAGTTTTCTCCTGCGCTTGTTATTTATATTTTTTATTCGTATGATGAAAAGCCACGCAACTATGTTCGTCGCGTGTCTGGGACCATAAACAGAAATTGTTTCGCAAAACGCCTCCGTCGCTTTTGCGGCCACCATCGACATTGCAAAATAAACCTGCACAGCGAGAGAAACAAAAAAAATTATCATGGGCCAAGTAATCGTATTCATAAATATGCTTTTCCATTTTCCCCATCTACTCCATATATATGAATATATAGTAAGCCCTTAGCCTAGGCAGCTATTCATCAGCGCATCATGTTTAAAGCGTTCGTGGCGTCGATGATACAACCGATAAGAGACCAATTTCGCAATTGCGGCGCTGGAATTTTTAATTAGTTCAAGAAAGCCGCAGCCGTCTGTTGGCCAGGCCAGGTAGCTCCACTCACTCTTGTTATGGCCAAAAGGCTACAAAAACCAGTCGAGAACGGAATAATATCCTCTGAAGCGCACACGAAACGCAAGCAAAATTTGCATACTGCTGCTGCATTACCTCGAAGGTCCGAGGACGGGCCATAAAATGTATTAAACTAAAGTATGTGTTAAGTGCACATGTCACAGGTCAAATTCACTAGTGTTATGATTTATCTGTTGTTGGATTTTCGTGAGGTTTTGTATTTACAAGGGGAGTTTAATTGGGGGTGGTAAATAGTAATATAAAGGTAATACAAGCTTTAAGATGATTATTAAAACTATTAGTGTCATGTTTTGCTTTTTTGCTTTGTGAAAATTATATTTTCTTATTATCTATTTTAGTGGCTTTGTGCAGTTAGTATAATAAATATCACACTTCATTAAAGTATTTATTATAATCAAATACCAGTGACACCCTTTTGTTATTTTTCAAAAATTAATTTTTTTTTTATATTAATAATAAGTAACTAATTATTAACTAGTGACCATTATATTTATGTTTTAAAAATATAATTAAATTTGCATCGTTTCTTTTACTTCTTGTCCTACTTAACCTACGCTCATTAATTTAATTATAACAAGTAGATCACAGAATTGTTTTTTGTGTGTTTTCATTTCCTTTGTAACATCCAAAATAATTAAAACAAAAAAGCAAGTAAACATGCAACACTACTATTTTAGTCTCCTCACACTTTCCGGCTTATATGTACCTTACTTAAATAATACTAAAATCAAGCTAATTAACAGTTTTGTTTGGTCTTTGGTTCCATGAGTATTTTGTTTTCGATCGCGACCCAGTATGGAATGTTTGTGCTCATATGTGCTCGTAACTAACCGACTGGCTAGACTTTGTGTGTGCGGTTAGGAAAAATTGGCGGTTGCCAGCGCAGTATGGAATAATTAAAAACAATTCAATTCGCAATTTGCACCATAATAAAATAAATTACATATTCATTTATGCAGAATATAACCGCTAAACTGCACTGCAACTGCAACGCCGCAGATCGGCGACGGAGACGGCGACGGCCAGTTGGCCACATGCAACCGGATTGCACTTGGGTGCAGTGGAGCAAGAAGTTGGACCTACACGAAGGGTCGTTGCCTGCTTTCGGCTGTGGGAATTGCGATACGTTATGTTACATACTCGATTGATTGTTCCGAAACCCTAATAGAATATATTGGATACGAAATACCTATACATTTTATAAACATCAGCTTGACACGCTCCGCTGTTTGAGTTTTGGGTCAGTTTCTACATTTCGGAGCGAAAATAAGTCCACACTTGAATATTCATAATCCAGTCGAGGAGCGAGTCTACTTTGTTGGCATGCAACTATTTCTCGCGTTCGACTAAAATAGAATTTGTTTCATTTGATGGTAGACTGAACTGAACTGAACTGAGCTGAATCCACCGTCTACTTCAGCGAAATGAATTTTTATTTTAATCAAGAGCGGCACTGCACGCACATTTCTTCGGGAAAACCTTGTTAAGTGTGTAAATTATTGCGAAAGATTGTTAATTTTTTTTCTAAACAAACATAACTTATTAATGCTTTCAACCCATTCTCACCATTAAATGTGGAATTAGTTTCAAATGAGGCAATGCAAAATTACTGGGTGTGGTTACTGCTATAATTATTTCTTTGATTAATTTTAATACACCTCAAAGAACTCATTTACTGTATTTTACATTAATCAAATAAATAACAGACTGCTTAAATTTTTTGATTTACTTTAATTTAAATATTTTTTGTTGCTTATATCATACAGAAAGGAATCTTACTTTATTAAAAGCAACAATTTAAATAGGGAATTCTTATTAATTTAATTAATCGTATTAATTTAAATACACCTCAATGAACTCATTTAATATATTTAATATAAATTAAAAAAATAGCTGTATCTCTTGGACTTCTTTAGATTTTTAATTTAATTCAATATACTATTTTTAGTTGTTTTCATACATATTTATTTCGTACATAAGGGAATCTTACGTTTTTAAAAGCAACAATTTTAAAAGGGAATTCTTGGGTAACCCGCCAAGGCTCTTACCAAAACCGTCCAGCTATGAAAAGACCTACGATCAGGTGGGGGAACAGGTTTAGTTTATTGTTTTAGGGGTCGCTTTTAACGGGAGCCACCGCTACAATGAGTGTTTAGCGTTCGTGCTGGCGATTAAGCTGTTCATTCGCTTGGCACGCTTTTTGTGGCAACCCCTTGACTGTTCTGTTATTAAAAAATACCAGCCTCCAACAGCAGGAAGTAAATGGAATTTTTCCTACAAAAATTCTTACGTAATGTCTCTATTATCATCCCTAGTTTTTTGTAGAGGTGACAATTTATTTCGCATTTAACTTTTCATACTTTCAATGAACTTTTTCTCTTCTACTAAGAAACATGTTGTTTCTATCATTGTTTCTAGCTTACATTTTTTATATTTGACTTTTAATCTAAATATATAAATTCTTATATAACCGCCTTTACCTCAAAAAAAAAAAAAAAAAAAAAAAATTTATATAACTTTAAATGAAACACAATTATGCAATATTTTTGGTTCCATACTGTTATCAATTGACTTTGGGTCCAGAGATTAAAATTGTAGTTTTCAAATAAATTTAAATTTTAGGAACTTAATATATTTCTTTTACCAGTTTCTTTGTGTTTAACGATAAAAAACATATTTTTTCAGAATTAAATCAGTTTAAATTTAAGGTATTTACAAATTCCTCCCTGCTTACATTAGCGGAAAATGAGCATTTAAATTCGTTAAATTTCCTGCTTTAAAAATAGGATTTACCATACTGCTTTTATTTGCGGAATTTTCGCTTAACACTCTGATGTCTGGTGTCAGTTGTCCGTGTGCCACTGGTGGACGTGGACTGGGTGAACGGGAGTTGAGTCCGCAAAGGTCTGGCGCTTGCGGATGAAGAACGGTGAATTTATAAAAAACGTGAGTGCTTTCATTGATGTTGGTTTATCGGAGGTGGCATTCCCCGGCTTTTTACATTGTATACTGCCCATGAAGTCCAACCTTTTATTTAAATGTTAACAATAAAAATGAATTTGCATTTATTGATTTTTGGCCAGAGGTGTTGGTGTGCAGGCGACACTTTTAAAAGAGGTCATATCTATATCCACGTAGCGAATCAGCTACAATCCCCATGGAAGTATGGAGTGCATTTTTTGTTTGAATAGACCACCTTTAATAAGCCTGTTATATACGCCATCATTGTCTTCAAGTTGGCCAAAATGAAAGCAGCACATACGCCAGCACAGACGTAATAATAAAAAGAGAGAGCAGGAGCCGTAGATCCTGCAGTAGCCGTTTGTTAAGCCTTTGTCTAGCAGCCATTTTAAGTGCCATAAAAAACTCCAAAAGTTGTAGGAACAATGTAGACAGCGTGTTTTCATTTTATGCGAATTAAGCTGCCACTTGAACAACTTTGCCTTCACCAGCGACTGGACCGCCGAGACCGACACTGACAACAACAACGGCTACGACAACGACAACGACAACGACGACGACTACGTCATTGACGGCGGTAGTGGAAGTCCAAGAACAACACACACTCGCACACACACGAGGCACATCGTCAGTTGGGTTCCACATGAGTGTTAGTTACACACGATTGTTCATATGGGGATGGACTATAGGAAGGGCAGTCCAGATTTTTAATGAATTTTAGAGCTTAAAATTGTGGAAAATCTTGAATATCCGTTGTAATCTCAAGAACATTATTAAAAAACATTCTAATTTAAAGTGTAGGTTTAAAATCGAAGTATTAAAAAAAAGAAACACGACTCATTTATAAATACCTTAATTTTATAAAACAAGATATAAATTGCTTTTCTTTTTTGGAAAAAAATAATTTTAACAAAAATTTAGTCATATCAATTTTAATTACTTTTGATCTAAATACATACTTCTTTATACTTTAGGTACATATATTGTATTTAAAAACGAAACTTTATAAGAAATAAGAAATATTTTCTTTATTTACGCCCTATTCTCATAGAAAAAAATTTTAAAAACATTTGATTCCTAACTTAAGTTTTTAATCTAAAAATCGAATTTTTGTATGTATATTCTTAAGACAATATTTTTCATTTAGAATTTTAAGAATATTTAATAAATAGGTACTTGGGATCCAAGCGATTCCTAATATTTCCCACCCCTACCTACGATCATGCCAAAATTTTGTTAAAAACTTGGAAATATTGCAGCATACTTTTAGGACGATGCCAGGACACGGCCTGCCAGCATTTCCTACAGGGCACGAAGGACATCCTCGTCTACATCAAACGAGAGCGCCCACAAGGGATACAGTTGTTAACGTGGCCAAGGAGCAGCGCTTACTATGGCGGGGACAAAAACACAAAACATGGCAGTGGATGGAAGAGGAAGGGTCCACAGGACGCTTGCAGTTGAAGGAGCAGAGCACTTTATGTGCATATAATGTCCACACATACAGCACACATACACTTCGAGTACAGTGTCGGCCAAGTTGCGGGGAATTGTTAATATTGTCTGGGCCTGTAAGCAGCATTTACATGCTGGCCGACACCACGTACTACATACGTCCTGGCTGATGGACGAGCTTCTCCTTCTGCTCCTGCTCCTTCTCCTGCGGATGATGCCGGCTTTAAGTAGGCCCGCCTGGTAACAGACATTGTTTTAAAAATATGTACATACATGCATGCATTTTGCAGATGTTAAATTAACTGACGAAACCGACAGCTTTCATTAGAAGCGGAGGATGGATCCAGTCCAGGAGTGGCAGGGTGAGTGTTTGCTATATACGTATGTTACATATGTACAGAGTAAATGACACAGCCTAGCCTTTTACATTAATGACCAAGAGAATGATGACTATACAAAATTGGATCTTTAAGTTTGAATGGTATAAAAATATAAACAAAGTATTCACTATTTCCTTGAGTTTTCAAGTATTTTAAATGTACACCTTAAACTCAAAGTGTAATAAACCTAACGCAGTTTAAATTAGTGAAGTATAACATAAAGTGTTTATCAAGAGTTAAATTTTTTTCAAATTTAAAAGAAGGTTTGTGGAACTTAGCTCTGTTCTTTTTATTTTGCTCTCACGTTCTTATTACCCAGCGTAATTTAAGTATAGCTCTCAGCATCTTTGATTCATTTTTATATGCTAATATGAGGAGTTTTTTAATAGTCCTTTAAATCGAATATGTGGAAATCTCAACTCGAGAGTGTAACTCATCCGATTGAGGCACCACCACACTCCAGTAATCGATTGGACACGGCTTGGAAGGATTTCGGATTCCTGATTCCGTTCTCAAGCAACTTGGGTGCTCGAATAAAAAATAATGATGCGAGAGTAAATGAGATGCTATTCAGTTCGGATGGCGTGGGATGCATGTGAATTGATACGCACTTGTGAAGGTGGTATACCCATGTGCCGTTCCACAT
Source organism: Drosophila oshimai (assembly GCA_018150695.1). NCBI lineage: Eukaryota > Metazoa > Arthropoda > Insecta > Diptera > Drosophilidae > Drosophila > Drosophila oshimai. The sequence goes on from JAECWM010000191.1 coordinate 343,691, forward strand.
CCAAATCCAAATCCGAATCCATATCTATGTGGATGGGTTTCTGCACATGTGTGCGCGGAGTACATTGATGCATGGTGTATATACATTCCCGATTCCTGAATGTAACACACATGGGTAGCTTGCTCATTTACCGCCTACTGTCGCCGCTGGTTGCCGGGAGTCATTCGTCAGTCAATCCGTCGTCGTCGTTCCTCCCATTCCTTCCCAAATCCAAGTCCTTGCTCCGTCCGGGCATGTGCGCAAACCAGCGCACATTCGTCAGAATTTGCATTTCAATTCGAATGTCAGGATGACGGAGCGTCGAATTTGGGTGGCGTTGCCATCGGAATGAAAATAAATCACGCTGCTTTACCGCATAGGCAACTGGGAAATGGAGGATGGGTGATGGGTGATGGCACCAGGGGAATGGGTACGCACCACAGGAGCAAAACAGAGCCACCATTAAACCAAAACAGAGCCCGGGGGTGGAACTCATTTATTCGCATTTTTTGTGCGAATGCGAAAATGAATGTGGAAACTTTTCCGCCATCATTTTGAGTGATGTCAATTAGATTGATTTGATCAGCGAAAATATGTGATTTATCAGACACAGCCTCACAGCTCCTGGGCGGCCCCGGGACATTCGTCTCATCGCTCCATCCACATCCACACTCACATCCACTCCTGATGGCCAAATCCCGACCACGGTGCGTATGAATATCTAATGTGGCACACACGTACGCAGTTCGTTCATCTACTTCATCAATCAGTCATCTAACTAGTTCCGATATCTTGCTCCATTTGCCGACTTTAGTCTGGGGGAAATGAGTGCAGCACTGCTCTTTAAGGGCCAGTATTTTGGGTAAACACCTCAACACTTATCGATTTTTATGGTCATTTGAGTCGTTTTAGTTTTGCAATTTAAATAGGATTTAAAGCAAACGTTACAAAACACTTTTAATAACTAGGACAGGCTTTAAAGTACTTAGAGTTTCCTTTTTATTTATCCATAAGAATATGTTCTTTGGCAAAAAGGTTTTTAACTAAGAATAAATCTTTAAACCCTTAAAAAGATTATCAGCTTTTTTGAAATCTTTTTTTGACTTAATTTTATGTGCAAATTATTTAATACATTTTTATTTGCCAATCTTGTTTCTGTATTTGTTTCAATTAATAACAAAAGTTTTTATTATGAAAGGGTATACTTTAAGGTTTTTTACCTTTAAAAGAATTTTATTAGCTTTTTTTAAATTTTATTTCGACTTAATCCTACTCGCAATTATTAATTTATACATTAATTTTAAAATTTTGTATCTGGTTTTGTTTCAATTAATTGGTGTACTTGTTTTAAAGATAAAAGAATATACTTTAGTTAATTTTATACGGGAAATAAATTCAACTTTATTAAAAACTACGTGTATGAATTACAATTTGACTACAATTAAATATCATTTAATTCATTTTAAATGTTTTAAAAAATTACCTGTAGTCAGATTAGTATTTCTAATTTCATAAACTCCAATCTTCCAAGAAAAAAACGCACAGCCTTAACACTTTAAGTTTTATTTAATTTGATAAGTTATTGCATAGCAGTTCCAAAACCTGTTAAAGCAAAGATAACTCCATTTAGCGGTGATTAAATATTAAACATATTAATTTTTCGATTTGAAACTAAACCCACTATTTAACTCCCAAATTAGCCAAACTATCCCCACAAAAACACAAGCCATCAAGGCGAATAACTCGTGTTTGCCGCCCGTGTTATAACGACCATAATGAGGGATATTTGATTAACCGCTCTCCACCGGCCCCCTTTTGTGGGAATATGTATTGTAATATAATAACGTATCCGGCTGGATGGCTGGCTGGCTGGCGAATCACTTGGCCAAACAAGAGCGGCACGTTACTAGCAACGCCTACGATATTAATAAACCATTGGGTGAAGCACTTGCGGCGCCGCACAAAGCAAATAAAATAAATCAAATCGGAGAAAAGAAAGCAGGCAAATCGCAATCTGAGTGTGTAATGGGGGAAAACAAGGGGGAGTCCCCCTTTATTTATTTTTTTTTTTTGTTTTGGCAGCCCAAAATTTATGCGCGCTCTTTGCCCGGCCGCTCCCACGCAATGTTTGGTGATTTTTCAGGAGGGGAATAGGGAATCGGGAGCTGGTCCTGCGGTTGCGGGTTGTCCCTTTTTTCGGGGGGTGGCTACATGTGTCAATAACTCATTTTCAAATGGAAATAACATCGAATAAAATTCGCGCTTCCTCTAGGTTTTTCCACTGCCACCGCCATGTGTGTCAATCCATTTATTCTTGTGTGCTGGCCGTGGTTTGGGCCACGTTTGGGCCACGTTTGGGCCACCGCCACCGCCACGGCCCTCTGACTGATGAAATATCGTGACAAGCAGTATAAAAGCTATTAAAGTCGAGTGTAGATGGCGCTACTTGAATTTGTCAAAATGTCTTTTTACGCGCAGCCGGCAGCCGGCACCCAAATACCAAAATACACGCCTATAACCCAAAACCAAAGGCAAAGCCAAAGCCAAAGCCACCACCCACACATCACATCACATCGCATACGTCATGGGAACGGGTGAAACTTTGATTGATGCCGTTGTGTCACGCAGGCGCGCATGTGGCTAATGGGCGGTCGCAGGCATAAAAAACCCTCTGGATTTTTTTTTTTTTGAGGGGGAGGAACTGGGGTCGTCGTCGTTGTCGCAAATCAATTGAGTGATGTTGCCAATTTGGGCATTGTTCGGGCCGCAGATTTTGTGAGCTATCTTAATCGAGCCCCAGTTGCTTGTTTTAGTGCAACTGCAAACGACTGAACAAGTTAACCCGGCCAGCTCTTAAGGAGTGCACAGAAAGAAAAGTGTGGTCTTGTTACAAGCAATTACAGTCTTACATAAACAATTAAAAAAGTCTGTAATTTTGTGTCAGCTTTTTCAATTTATATATTAAAATTTTAATAGTTTTAAAAACTAAAAAAACGCTTTCCGGTTTAAAAGAGCGCGCTCTTTTTTAGATATCGATAAATTATCGGTAAAAAAGAGGGCCTGCATGCAAACCAAAAGTGTTACGCAGCCAGATAGCCAGCCAGATAGCCACAAGTGAAACTTATATAAAGCGTTGAAAAAGAATGCAAATTGGGTACGAAAAGGTACGGCACAAAAACAAAATAGTACAAAAGTTTTAATTTTTAAAAGACTTTGACTTATCAATTTTAAATTTTTCTTGAAACAACTCAGAATTTTGAGTTTAGTAAATTTTACAGCTCAGAAACATAGCAATTTACAAACATTTAGTGTACAGAAAAGGTTTTTTTTCATGGTTATAACTTACATTTTAGTTTTCTTCTATAGTTTATGTGCTGGGATTTTAATTATGACTTAAACGTAGACTATAAAAATTATCAAAATATTTAAATTTAAGTTATAAATTGTTTTACCAACATACACAATATTGTTTAGTTTTCCCAGTAACAACTTTATAAATATTTTAAACAAAGTTCTAAAAATCAATTTTTAAACGCCCATTAAAAGACTTCTTAAAGGAAAAATCAGTTGTGTCTGCTAATTCCTAATTGACTTCTTGATTTATTATGCTAAGTAGGAACAGTTAAACATTTTCCTCAGTGCAGTGCCCCGCTGATGTTCAAGTGGCGTCCACAAATAAACGCGCGCCCCAAATGCATCAAAGTAACGAGCTCAAGCTGCGCACCACAGCTTGTCCTGGTCAGAAGGAGTGCTCCGAACGGGAATGGTGCGGGAATATCCACTCAAATGCCCTACAAGCGACTGCTGGCGCCTGCAGTTGTGATATATGAAATTAAGTTAATAAAGCAGTGAAATATCGCCAGTGAATGGAACGCGATTCGCAAGACTCAAGACTCAAGACTCAAGACTGAAGATCAGCGGGCGCTAGGCGACTTGCTGCGACTCCATAAATTGTGGCCAGGGCCTGAAAGATGTGGCATCCAGCAACACCTGAGGTGTCCACGGGCTCACTTTGGTCACAGATAGTTGCTGGGGTTTTTAAATACAAGTCACGAATTTAAATGGCTAATTAGGATATTTTTAAACACGATTTCAACGTGCAGTTATCGATTAAATCAGCTTTCTTTTAAACTTTTTAACAACCTCAGTTCGTTTTTATGAGCTTAGCTTTTCTGTCGAGTCGGTTTAGCTTATAAGTTTAATTTTTATATTTTAATAGTTTTAGCAGTAAACATGCATATAGGTATACAAATCAAGGATAACTCCTTTTTCCCTTTTAACTATGGTTTTTTACGAAGTATTTAGATTATTGCTTAATCCAATGTTAAAGAACTATGAGTTAAAGTTGCATAGAAAAAAAGTGTTCCCCTCTTCTGACTAAATTTTTGCATAAGAAATATTTAGCCAGCTTAATACGAAATTCCCCCGGGAGTTTAAACTGTCGAATTGCATTCGAAGGGACCCCAAAAAGCGATTGTGGGGGCATCATGGTGGTCACCACAAGAGTGTGTGCCCCCGTTGATGGCATTGTGCGCCATTGTTCACTGGAGCCCCATTGTCTGGGCTAAATTAAGCAAACTTTGCATGGGTGCCATGCATAGTTTCGTCCCAAATCAATTCACCCGGAGGTTTTGCCGGGGCCTGCCCACCTTATCTCCGGGCTCCACTCGCTCATCCTCCCCGGGAACACAGCAGAAGGATTTCGAAAGTCGCACCCCTCTTAACTTTTCACTGAGAGCTGAGTAAGCCGTAAGCCGCCTGCCCCGTGAGCAAAGCGCAATAAATAACGTTAAAGACGCCAGTCCCAGGCCCAGAAATTTGCATTCCACACCAAACACACCGACACACCACCCCTTCGCAAAGGCGGCACACGCATCATCATAATTAATAAGAGACAATTTGACAATGGCCCTTTAGCGTTAACAGCGATATTACTTTCAGCGACGAAGTGAGCAGCCGCCGGAAAGCACACACAACACCACACCACACACACACTCTCTTCATAAAACACACCCCCTTGCCATTTTGCGCCAAATTAAATTCAACCTCAATTGAGGGGTTAATTTCTATCACCAGGCAAACAAAAACAAAAACGCCCAGCCCGCAGACGCTACGTGGGGTGGTGGTGTCCTCAAAAAAGGGGGAGTGGATGGGTGGTTGGGGGGATGGTGGGTGGATGGGTGGGTGTGTTGCTAGGTCGCCCCATTATCTGCATCGAGTTCCACATAGAAAATCATTACGGCATTCGCACCATGAGACGTATTCAATTTGAGTGTCGTTGAGCTCTTTATTACGTTAGTGTGAAAGTCGCGTGCACCAAAATCCCGGCCGTACACTTAAAGAAATTAGAACATTTAGAAAACAATAGAGTGTTATGTTTTTAAAATGCTGCAATTTAAATTTTTTTTTAACTACTTAAATTAACATATATAAAAAAAAAAATTAAAAATTATTCTTAAATCTTAAAGGTACTTAATCTTTTTAAAATTAAAACTTTTTAAAAAAAGATTTTTTATGTGCTACGTTCAATAATTATAAAAACGTTTTGTGGCGTTTTATTTTTTTTGAAGTTTGTTTTTAAATTTTAGTAATACCAATATTTTTGAGACGGATCCAAAATTGCATTTTACAAATTTTAATACACAAGTAGGTCGACAAGACACAATAAAATAAGTTTAACAATAAAATGTTTAGGTTTCCAGTTTTCTTTGAAAATTAAGACATTTAGGAATCCATTTTTTTTTGTTTCTGTAAAAACATTTCATGTATTTTTATAAATCTGACAGTCAAAATATTGGCTGAATTGGCTTAGGTTTATTACTAAAATACATATTTAGAGTTCTCTCGAAGCATAAAATATGGAATACATAAGTGTTCATAGGTCTTAAATATAGAACTTTAATTTTGTCCAGTGTTTAGTCCTGGGGCAACGCATCGCATCCCCGGGCACCACCCCCTGCACCCCCTGCACCACCCACTGCCCTCCGCCTCCTGGGCTGGGCCTTTGGCATTCATTCACGGTGCGTAAGTCACAGCAACAACAATAACAGAGCCAGGCGTTTGGTGGAGGAAGTGGAAGTAAATTGAAAGCATGCTGCGATCCAGGGCGAGAAGAGGCAAGGACTGCTCCCGAACCCTAACCCTTCAATTGGCAGTGCCACGAAATCCATTAGCAGGCAGCGTGCGGCGAGGAGAAAAAGCCAAGCCAAGCCAAGCAGCCAGCAGCATCGACAAACGGTGACCATGAGGCTTTTATGCACGGAGCGTCCTGTCCTGCTTCGTTTTCGTTTTCGGTTAACCATGGGCATGCCACTCCACTCCACTCCACTCCTGGCTTTCAATCTCGACGAGACTCATAAACATATGCGCCTCACGTCGTTCGGCGTGAATTTAATGTGGCGGCGGTGGAGTAGACGACACCCCCAGTTATATATACAGGCCATACCTCCCCGACTTCAGACAGACGGTTAGCCGTTCTTTGATGAGGTTACTGACTTTGGCGAATTAACTCCCACTGTATTGTAGCTACAGCTCCGAGCTCCGAGCTCTGGGCTCTGAGCTCTGGGGTCGCTGGCGAAACGGAAACCACTGCATTTTGTTGGCCCAAAACCGGGGTGGCACGCTTCAACGCCTCGGAAAATCTCAGGGGACACTTTAGCAGTACAATGCAGCATTTAGATAAACCGAGACCTTAGAGCCCTTTTGCCTGGCCCGGGAATAAATGTTGGAGTACCCACCCAGCACAGAGGCTGCCCTGCCCATGCGGAAATCAATCCTTCTTCGCGCGGGGTGTGTCCTTGTAGCCAGATTAGTTAAATAGTATTTCAAGGGGAAACAGATCCAGGAGTTTGTTTTGCTCATTTAATTGAAATTAATAGCTGCTGCAATGAGGGGGAAATAAGGGAAAACACAATTAGGGAAAATATTAATGTTTTAAGATTTATTTATTCTAGAATATATATGTTACCTTAAAATTAGTTTCAAAACGAGTTCTCCTTAATATTTTTGCAAAAGCCCTCAAAAACTATTCCACATAACAAACAAATATTCCATCAATTAATAAAGAAATTTTTAACCGCACTGGTGGTTGTAAAAATGTCTAATATTTGTGAAAATCTAAGTAAAAGCGCTTAAATTACATACAAAGATATTACATTATACATTTTCATACAAGAAATAAGAACCTTTTTGTTGAACCTGAATTTAAATTTTAATGGGAATAACTATTATTTTTTTAATAATTATTATTTGAAGAAACTAACGGGATAAGTTTTTCTCTGTCTTAAAAAATCCTTTGTTCTCGAACATACATTTCTATCACTGCACCTCCAATCAAATTAATCACTTCAACCTCAACTTACCCTCACTACCAAAGGACTAACTTAGTCAGCATATGCCACTAAGCGGGCTGTTCTTTTGGCCACATTTCACCGGATTGCTTACCCTCCGATCTAATCAAACAATCAAACAGAAATAATCGGGCATATCAAAGCCCTGCTACAAGTGCCCCGAAATCCAATTGGGACGGCTCACCGATGCTATAGCTGCCATAAATTTTATTTATTTATGTGTGCACCGTTTTGTTTTCCGCTCTGGCCTGCGACTGCGAACGGGAACGGGAACGAGAACCGGAGTATATCGGCCCGAAAATCGACCATGAATATCAATGGGGGAATTGTGCGTCAGCGGCACGCGCCGGCTTCATCCGATATCCGATACAGTGACTGTGCCCTGCCTTGCCTTGAATCCTGGCCCAGACGGTCGTCCTTCGGTGGGCTGGGCTGAGCTGGGCTGGGTGGTTCTTGGCTATTGATATTGTTTTTATCAGCCAGACGAGGGACTGGAGACCTGGCCGCGGGCCTTGAGCACTTGTGCTCCTGATGCGTATTTAATTTTATTTTATTTGGGATTTCTCGCACCGAAGGGGAAGTAAATCACGGCACTCTTGGTATTTTTTTCGTTGTATCCAAACCCGATTCCCTTTTTTGGGGTGGTCCAACCAGATGGACCAGGACTCGATATCGACACTATAAACATATGTGTGCAGATGTGTGTCTATTTTTCCGGCTTACACTTGTCCCATCCCATCCCATCCAAGAAATCGAACAGGGAAGAAGTGACGTCGAGTGTTTGAGTGTTGATTGTTCGTCATTGGCACATAAGATAAATGAGTGTCTACCCTCGGCAGAAAAAGCAGCAGCTTTCGTATTAAATTCATGAAAGTTAAGTGCTTGGTAATTGATGTTATAAAATATTTATGACAGACAGCCCAACAGCAGGCAGTTCCGTTAACTGTAAACAGAACAGGTAGGAGAGTAAGAGTTCCTGCCTTTTTAGTCCTTCAGTCCTTCGGAGTGATGGCCAAAGTTAGATTTGGCTCTAATTGACATTAATTATTTAAAAGGACGTCGTGCGAATCCTTCGACCTAAGTGCCGCTCTTTGCCCTGCGGGAAAGCTGCTCCAAAAACCTGCAATAAATAAGTTGAACAATTGGTAAAAGTCCCGTTGTGCTCCCTACAAAAAAAAAACTGCTAGTGCGATGGGAATTCAAAGCAGGAAGTTCTGAACTAACTATTCTGCACTCACAAAATTAATGGATAACCAGATATCAATCATTCCGGAAATTTTTTACCATTTTATTGACATGTGAGCGTTAGGGAAAATTGTTTAAATTAAAAAGGTTTTAGTACACTCTTTAAAACACATTTATTATAAGAAGAATGAAAAGATATTAAAAGATAGGCTCCACAAAAGTGACTATTTGAAGCACTCATTTCAAAGGAATTTCAAGACATGAATATATATTTAAATTCTTTAATAGATTAACAGAATTTACAATTTTTAAGATAAATATATAAACAACTATTTCGTTTTTTTTTATGGTCTTGTTATTTCAGTGTACATCTCTCATTTCATCACCCTAGCCAGACAGACGACAGTTAGGGCAAAAACACTCGTCCAACTGATAATGATGCTGTTGGCGACTTTGTGTTTGCTTATGTCGGTAGCCTTGTGCCCTGGTCCAAAGTCAGTAGCCCTTGGTCCTGCGTTCTTGGTCCTTGCAGGGGCTGGCTTTGATGTTTCGCCAGGATGATGAATTATATTTGACATCTATGTGCTTGGTCCCCTCTCCCTTTGGCATAAACACGTGTGTGTGTGTACTACCTAGCAAAGGTATGGGAGCAAGTACTCGTGCATGCGCACCAAAAAACCACCCACCTAGCCACCCACTCACGTGTGATGAGAGCCGCACTTGGATATGTTTATTTTACTGTCAAAACATTAAAGTAAACTCCCGCCGAAGCCGCCGCACAGGGTTGATTGTTATCGGGTATCAGGAGGCGGTGTCGACAGCGAGGGTGGAAAACCACGTCACGTGGTCCTTGGTCCTTGTGGTCCTTTATTCCTTCTGGCCACCTTCAGTTTGACTCCGTAGACAAGTTTATTTGCATATGTTGACGGCATACTCCCACAGATCCTGCTGGATTTCCTGCTTAACGGCCATGGCCATCACAACAGCAACCCCTCCCAAAGAGTGCTACACATGTGGCATGCCTTTTTGACAACTCATAATAATCACTCATCATAAAGAAAGTCCGCTCTATGTGAGAGAGAGGAAGTCCTTCAAAAAAAAAGAAGCTATAATAGATGTAGACTCACACAAACTGCAGGTGAATCTATGGGTTAGGGGAAAATCCCTTTAGCTTGTGAGTTAACGACTTACCAATTAGTTAATTAGAGAGCTCCTGCTGCGGCCTTCGACGTCTTAGCCTTTTGATTCCTTTGGCTAGTCAGTCATTTATCTATCTATAAGGGAAAGGCAGCCTCTTGCGGTCAATTAAAACAATCCAAGAAATTTATTCGCTTCATTAACTTGTTCAGGGAAGTCAGTCGAGGAGAAGTCAGCCAGAAAATTAAGTGAAATAATTAAATCTCAATCGGGATCTATTAGATTTGTGTAGCCTTTGGCATTGGCTTACGTCCACGGCCCTTGTCAGCAGTCAGCCGAGTCGGTCGAGGGATGAACACACAAATAAATTTGGCAGGACGGCAGCTAATCTCCCAGCAAGGGGTTAACTTTGGCGCTAACGATGGGGTTGAAAAGGCTGGGATTCAGGGATTCCGGGTTTCTGGGATTTGGAAGTGCAACAGTCGCTGGAGAGGAGAGCAGATGAGAGGGGGACTTAGACTGACAACGACCATTTATCACCCACGCAGCATCTTTCATAATCAGGCTGCCGCTGCTGCTGGCCGGCAAAATGCAAATGACTCAGTCTGCGGCAGAGCTGCATATAAAGGACCCGGCCGCGGCTTTTAATTTACAACGTCCTACGTCCTACGGGCCACAGCCACATGTATCTGTATCTCTGAGCCGCCATCTTCGCCACAATGCCAGACAAAAGGTCGACACGTTCCCATTCCGACCGACTTAATTAATTTATGCACTCATGGTCGGTCGCAATGCATTGGAAGAGGGATCGAGGGATCGGACAGGGAAACCAGGGGAACTGAGCCAGGGATGGCCAGTTTAGTCGGTCTTCAGCCAAAGGTGGACATCATTTCTTCTGGGCTCTTCTTGAAAACCCGCCTAATTTTAAAATTAATGAGCGGCATCTTGATGGCCGATGGCAGCGATAAGCCCCATGATTTTGACTGTCCCAGAGATCCAGAGTCACAGAGAGCCCACGTCCCTGCCGCTCGATCACAGCTTAAGTAAATCACGTGTTTATTGGCACTTCACTTACGACACCGTCACCAAAGTATAGGAGAAGCCCCAGTCCCGACTTTTGAGTCCAAAACAAAAACGAAAACTAAAATGGCATCACTCTGTAGGGCCTGCACTCTATATTGCCCCGATGTTCCCCGATTTTGTGGGGGGATCTCGAGGGATCGGAGATCGAGGGAACCAAACCGACTGACCAACGTCATTAATTAGCTGGCCGTGAAGTGTGGGGAGCGAATGGAAACCGACGTGTTTATTTGGTTTGTATGCCCGTTCAACAGCCCAAATGTATTGGGCCTTCATTTAGGAGTTCTTTTGTTTTGAAATCTTTTGCCGCTCGGTACAGTGGGCCCTTGCATGAAGGACACACAATATGTCATTTAGTAAGATTTGAATTTAATTTTAATATTATTTTTCTTATTATGAACAGTATAGCATAGATATATTTTAAAGGAAACAGCAGTCTTAGCATCCTATGTTCTCATAAGACCCTCATTAAATATTTGTACATAGAGAAAATCATTTCTTAAGTTTTCGTGCTACTAAATTTTTAAATCTTTATAATAAGTAATAAAATAAAGTAATATCAGAACCACATGTTCAAGACATCACTGTAGTCAGCTCGTTGTGTCATTTATTTTGTTTGACCGGAAACTCTTTATCTTACGGTTAATCTTCTTGATATTTCAGATGTGGAAAGCCCAAATGCCGATGCATTCTTGATTCCTGACATTAAGACAAAAATAAACTTGATTTTGGTATGAAATTGATTCATTCATTCTCAATCCATTGAGTAAGATTCTTATCCGATGGATGAGTCGGGCCAGCATCAGCACTTCCAACTGTGTGCACATCCAACAGGTAGTCAAACCAGACAAACTGTCTCCACTTGGCAGAGGAGTCTTTTCCCCCGTCTTTTGCCCATTTAAAGCGTAAAAGTACATGGACTTTAAATATTGGTAAACACAAATTTGTTTAAGAAATAACTCATCGCCAAGCCAATAGATAATTTGTTTTTAAATATCTAAAGACATCAGAAAGATATTTATTAACTTTAACAATCCTTTTTTTTCAGATGACTAAAGAAACTCCTGACTTTAGAACAACTCTACATGATTGGCATGGTTTGTGTATCACTTTAGTAGAGAACATTGTGATTTATAAGATTTATTAACATTTATTTTTTTTACAGTTATCCTTCATCAAGTAACTTATTATTGATGGACCAGACGCAACAATGGAAAATAAATATGACGAATTAGACCTGTTATAATATTAAGTTAATGTACATATATACTTAAATATATATAAAACTGTGATACTAGATACAATTAGGCATAATTTAGAGGCCTATCAGAATTGCTAAACAACATTCTTATAAGAACTTTCTGTCGAACACATTTAAGGTTTTGAGAAATGAATTTTAAACAAAAGCAAAAGATGATTTAAATTAAATTAAATGAAAATAAAATAACGCACTTTACAATCGTGACCTTGTTCATGTTTATTTAATAGAAATTTGAATATGATCTAAATAAGATCTGAATATGCTGATGAACAGAAATACAAAACAATAAATATTTCAAATATTAAAATTGATACAAAACATTAAACATATTGTTGTGATCCAGGAAATAAACACGAAATGTTTATTATTATTTAAAAAAAATGAATAGCCTTATGCTGCATTTAATGATAAAGACATTTTTAAAGGGGCGGCTAAGAAAGTTCGTATTTGTTTTAGTCTGGTCTTGTTTTAATATTACTCAAAAAGTCTTTAATATGTTAAACGCTTGAAAGATATTTTCACTAGTTTTGTAAATAAGAAATCCCAAAAATTGCTTTCAGGCTTAACTACACAAGTCAAGATATACTTTTCCAGAAAGATTCATTTTCCAAACACAAATAAGTACCAAAAGAAATACACTTATTTACAAAAGAAAAATGTACATGGTTTTTGCATATAAGAATGGATTATCGGGACGTTATTTCTTAAGTCAATTTGTTTAATATTTGATCATCTAAGTTTGATTGTCAAATGGTTTTCAATTTTTCATAATAGACATTTTCGTTAGTTGCCAGAATATTTACACACAAATCATGCAGAATATTTATTTTGAAAATTGAAATGTAAACGTTATCGAGTCTATGACAACATCCTGCAGTATGGAAATGTTTTTATCCAATTTAAACTTTTAAGTTGTAAGATTTAGAAATAAAATGTTGTAAGCATAAAACGCTTCTTGTAAGTTAAACTAATTTGATTTCTCTGTGTACCTTTTTAACATTAAGCTTAGCAACCAGTGTAGCTTCTATTGATATTAATTGGGGTTGAAAAAACTGTGTTAGACACTTTGTGACTATTGTACATAATGTATAATTTCTTTAAACAAAGCTTTTTGAATTATAACCTACATTTAAGTAACCACGAACCCTTAACGTAACTCCGATATTCCATATTCATTTAATACAACTCGTTAAGTAATAACTGAGCCGATCACGCATACGCAGTAGCAGCAACGTGAAATTTTTGTTCAGCCCAAAAGTATGCAACATTTTCTGTAATGCATTCTGTGCAGCATACTTATGTGTTTAATTATTACCTAAAACATACTTACGTTCCTTTAGCCCTTTGTTGTGTTCATTTATGTATGTGTATAAACACATAACACTGGTTTATGTGTATGCAGGAGATTAAAAGATATTATTTTATAATAGTTGTTCATAATTTCGTTAGTTACTTGTTAGCAAACTGTCAATATAAGACATTTTTAATGCATCGAACATTTAAAACTTATTTTATAAAATCAGAATTGTAGTTGATTCTTGTGTTATTATATTATTATTAGCAGACCAATAACTTTCTTAGGATAAAATCCTTAAAAAATGTCATGTTAATAAAACTGAACTTAAAAAGGTTTTTCTAAAACACATTTGATTTCTACATTTATAAATACAAAAGAATATTTTGTTCAAATTAAACCATTTCATAAAGGCTAAACCTTTGTCAACAGTCAAATTTATTTAACATTAAAAAAGTACTTAATTCACCAGTAATTTGTTAAAGAACAATGCTCAATCACCTTAATATCAACAATAAATTTGATCCACTTATTGTGCATTGTTATAAGTCATAATATCCCAGCCCAAGCTCCGGCCGATAAAGGACGGCTGCGAATATATATTTATTGTTTTCTGCCGACTACCTGAATACGAATTAGCATCGAGACCATCCCCGTCCACCCCTGCCCACATATCCACATATATACGAAAGTAATGTCTTGAGCAGTCGCCGGATCGTGCCCCATAAATCATGCCAAAACTGAGTTCGGGTATAGAAAGTCAAAGTAAACTGCCATCACTTAAAGTCATTCAAGCATTTATTTATGTCAAAACATTGTCCGCTTAGCTGCTGCGAACCTTTTGGCACAGGAATAGGACTTGGAATGGGTATGGGAATGAGAACCCGAGGGGTCAGTTGGCCAGTCGAATGTATAACTCAATTATAGGCGGCTGTGTGCTCACCTCGCAGCGGGGTGTCGGCGCATTAGCCACTCCTCCACATCCCATTTCTTGGCCCTTCGTCTTCCGTTGCGGCCTGAATGCTAGACGAGATCGGACAATGACAATGCTCCTGCGGCGATCGGGGTCATTGCGGTTTCCTGGGACCGTCTCCCCGAATCTGCAGGACGCGATAACCGGGTGACTAGACGAGACTAGGCATAGATGTCATTAGAAACCCGGCACCGATCCTCAATGAAACAGCCAAGCTGCAACGGGCTTGTCTTTATTATCTGTGTGGGTGGGGGGATCGGGATTGGGATTGGGACTGGGATTCCTATTCCTGTGTGGCCCGCATGCGCAATCGGATCGTACTTATATTTTGCCCACGACCGACCTCCAAGGGCACTGGACATGATTCTGTTTAACGAGAACAATGTTCTTGCAATCCCTACATTGGCCACACTGTAGTTGCTTCGTTGGCGATCGCCTTTATTCGCAGTTTCTGGGGGAGATCAGGGGGGGGAATCAGGGCGAAACCGGATGAGGGGTAACAACTACACGATGGCAGCCGATCGTGCAAAAGTACAGCGACGGGATGGCAGGTGGCGCCGGCGCCGATTTGAATTTGAATATGAAATGGGAGTCGGAGTCAGGTCCAAAGGCTTGCAAATTTGTATTGTCCCAGTCCAGGCAGAAGAAAAGTTATTGCGATCTTTCAATATGTAAAGCAAAGACCAGTTTCAAACACTTTTGGTAAGGAGACGTCCACAAAAACTACTTTAAATCACAAAAGGTTAGCAAAGATTCTTATTAATATTGTTAAATTGAATTGTTAACGTGTGAAATTTAAACAGTAAAAAGTTGAAAAGAAATGAACCCAAATGGGTTCATTATTTAAATTTTATAAATCATGGATAGTTTTAAATTATTAATAATAAATTAATAACGGTTGCAAATCGAATACTTTATCATTAAACCAATAACTCATTTAAAACTTTTAGTTTGCTTAAATAATACTTAGAAGTAAATTTTAAATAATCTTTACTTCTCTGCTTAAACAGCTTTTTGTTTTTTAAGTTACTTCCTGTCCTGGGAGTTGGAAACTTTTTTCTTTATCTTAAAATTTATAAATTTTTATGATTTTTCGGTAAAGGATTTTATAAACTTGGTAGGTCATAAAAACATTCTTAGGTGATGAGTGCATTTTTTGGGAGTCATCTCCTTACGTGACATTCAATGCTCATTTATTTACAACAAATGCTGCTACAAAAAAATATTGTTAAACATGCAAACATGAGTCCACACATTCTTAAATGGCAAGATAAATGTCTATCCAGGAAGCTAAAGATTAACAGCAGACGCTTGTAGCGACACGCCCTCGAAATGAGCACAGTAGCATAGTTAATATGTAATCCCCGACACGTGGAGCTAATAATGGGCTGCCATTAGGACGATTGCGTCTTGGACACTCCCCACAATCACTGGTGATGCACCATAACATAAAATTGAGGGTGGAAATATGTGTGCTGTTAATTTTATATATCTGATATACCTACCTATTTTTATTTCCTTATAATTTTTGTACTATTGAATACAAAATCCTTGTACTTTGTTGTTTACCAATATATGTACATGTAAATGGTAAAGTGTGTATGTTACTATTGGAACATTCCTTTAAGACTTAAGAATGCATATTAAAAGTAATGGAAGTTCTACACTTTTATAAATAGCTGGAAAAATATCAATGAACTGACATTTGACTTATAAAATAAATGCACCGCTTCTCTAATCTCATTCCCACGTTGTTCGATCTCAGTAGTAGCCATTGTCGCTGTCCATAACCCATAAATATTTTTATGTAACCTACATTTAAAAGGGGCATGACGAAATCTAAACGTTGAACTGGTCCTTTCGGTCAAGATTCATTGTGAAACTGGCGCCATTCAATGTGATCTCTCCTCGCAGTCCTTTACCCTCTGATAATTGTCTCTTATCGGCGAGACAGTTGTGAATGACAATTTTTTGGACAATAGCTCGGCTGTGGGTCGTCGTCGCCAGCGGGGGCTATATATGGTTATAATTGCTGGGCAGGACCGGATTACACGACAGGTCGACCTGTCTGCAGCTCCTTTCCATTTCCCCTTCCACTGCCCCTTCCCTTTCCACACCGAAGCGTATCTGTTACACAGAGTAATGATCGTAATGTCGCACAAGTATCTTTAAGATGCATTCGATATTTCAGAATGAACTACCTGCCTGGAGGGCTTCGTGTCCGTTGTCCATCGTCCACAGTCGTCCATCGTCCTCTGTCGTCCATCGTCGAGTCAACAGCAAAAAGGCTAGTTAATCTGTGCCGACCTCGATAACGTTTTAGTGCTCAATTTTGATTCTACGCCCTTTGTGGTTTGGGTCTTTACAACTGTTTATGCCTTTTATGATTTTGTCGTGGCCGTTTCAGTTTGAGTTCGAGTTTGGACTTGGGCTTGGTCAACAGTCGGTCGGCCTGGTCCAAAGAGAAACCCTCGAGAGTGGGTCCTTAGCTCTGTCTGTCCGCTGTTTGGCTGTAATTTAATATCCTAGCTGGCATTGGACTTTTGTTTAATCATGACAGCCGACCGACTTACTCCGGGGGGACACAACGCAACACAACACAGTGGTTATCGACGAATGCTATTGGCGTTACGCCGCTCGCTGTTTCACACTTTGCCCTTGGTCATCTTGTTTAAGCCCACTGTTTCGGCTTGTTGGCCAAGTTCGTGTGCGCGGCCATTAAGGTTTCGGGTCTCTCTCCCTGATTTCCTAAATGTCCCACATCCCAATCCCAACCCATTCGATCTGAGCCGATCCGATCCGAACCGAGGAACCTTCCCATTTCGGCGCTCATTTAAATATTTTATCATCGCCGCGCTGGCAAGACACTAAAGAGAACTTTATATCTTTTCGGTTCGCTACGTTTTTATCACTCGAATGAACAAAAACATTTGTTACCAATCAGAGTTCTTAATTTTACGGCCTGTGTTTGTGCGACAAAAGTGCCGCTTCTTGCCCTCAGACACTGGACTCGATCGTTTGTCGGCTTTGTCGCAGAAATTAGCCGCGTATTCCTTTAAGAGCTCGTCTGTGCCTTTGGCTTTTGCTTTGCCTCTGCCTCTGTCCCAGTATCTTAATTGGCTTTGATGCTGCGATGGCTTTTCATAAACGTCAGGCCGGACATCACCCAGTCCACACCCGTAGTCGTATTGGTATAAACTGGTATCTGGGAAAGGAAAAACAAACATATGTGCTTAAGAGATAGCTAAATTATTTTAAAGCTCATTTACTTATGTACAACCAGCGACACGAGATCGGGTTACAATAACTCTTTTCGATGGTTGGCTCGGGTAGCGTCCTTTTTTCTGCTGACAATTTCAGGGAAATGTGTACCTGGATGGAGAAGTCAATGAATTATTAGGGAGTTTCCAATTAGGAGGACGGTTTAAAACCCATAAACATACCTAATTTACAGCTTTAAGATGCAGGATCCATTATCTAAAAAGAATTAAGTAGAAATATAAACTTGATATAAATAGAAGTTAAATATAATTTAAATATTAGATTAATATATTAGAGAACCGAAATGCATTTACACGGGTCCCAGTGAATTATGTAAGTTATTAAAAATTTATTGATCCAGTCTTCTTGAATACCTACAATACTTTTAATATACAGGCTTATGAAGCGTTATTAAATATTGTAGCTTCCCAAAAAAGTTATTTTTTGATATGCATCATTTGTGAAGGCAAGTTTAGTTCATAATTCTTATTTGAAGGTACATTCTTTGAGAATATCATATTTTAAACACATAATTTCCTTCCTTTCCCCTCAGAATTCTACCTGATGTCCAGTACCTTAATTCGGCAAGCTCACTCACACAAAATGAAAACAAACATTTCAATTATTTATGAGGGGCTATTCTTTGGGAAACAAACGAAATAAATAGATGCATGCACACACAAAGAGAAATTGCAACAATTGACAAATTGCGGCATATAAATTTCCCCCACTGAAGCGGAGAGATGTCAACTGTCCCATGGCCGTGGATAATATGTAGAGCGTTGCCTTTGCCTTTGTCTTAAAAATTATGTTAACTAGCCGAAGAATCGATCGTGCGGGCCGAGGGGTAAGGGTATATAATTTATTCATACGTCAAACGGACTGTCCAGGCGCCCATTTAAATGCGAGCATTCCCAAAAGAGGTCCCCAGTTCCATAGTATAGAATATATGACCAGTGCAATGTCAAACGAGAGAAATGAGGACGAGTGGTGCTGTGGTGGTGGCGGGAAACGCAAATAAAACGCAGCATATTGGGAAAATTTCACGGTCTTTTGGCCGCCAGCGAAACCAACTAACCAACTGGTCAACGGTCGCTGGCCAAGGGCTAATTTATAGGGCGATTCGGTGGGTGTTTGTCCGCTTGTCCGTTTGTTTGTTTGTTTACTGCCCGTCCCCTGTCCGTATTTTATTCCATTTCAGATTCAATTTACGGTGGGGGAGTGGACGGGAGGGGAGTGGAGTGCGTAAGGGCCAGGTAAATTGAAAAATGGACATTTGTAGTTTGATACCCATTTGGAGTAGATAGCCAGGTCCACGGGCTCTGCAAGTGGTTGATCAGGGTCGACTTTTCGGCTTAGATAAGCTGCTGCTCTCCGCTATGCTCTATGTTCTGTGTCCTGTGTTTTTCCCCCGATATCTCTCGACAATGACAGACGGCGAGCAGGGGTTAAAGTTAGTCCCGATGTTCGGGGGTTGTTTTCTGTTTTCTGTTTTCCGTATCTGTCTGCTGGTTTTTCGACATGCAGATGTGACGGACGCGGATTTGTTTCGTGTTTCTTTGCGACAACTTGATTTTTTGTCAACGCGATGCGCTTTTCGGGTAAATCCTTTTAGGCCTGATGGGTTCGCGAGTGCATTTGACACTTTGTACTTGATGGATTACGTTAATTATTGATTAAATGGGCTTGTACTTGTCAGGACAAAGTAAAATCCATTATGTATTTGAATATGGCCCAGGTCGTGGTCGTGGCGAAATTAGATTTAAATTTTTTGGGAATTTATAATTTGACATGAACGGGCGCGCGTTTGATGGATGCTCGCTGGATGCTATGGGATGAAAAAATATAAAATAACAAAAAAAAGTGAGAAGAGGGTCTCTGATTCCCCGGATACTTGCCTTTCGGTGACATTCTGATGCCGAGGCCTCCAAGCGCCACACACACACACACAGCTTCTTGTAGGTACTCTGTAAATGGGATTGGGATGCATCGGGATGTGGAACTGGAACTGGAACCGAGGTGGACACGCACTAAAAAGCCGGCTGCGGCGATTCAGATTGAGGAGATAAGGCGCGGCGGTCTCTTCTCCTCTTTTTCTTTGGGAGATGCCGCGTCGTTATTTTTCGGTTGTCGCTCCATCTGCTCTGATTAATTCCCTCTGATGAAATGCCGCACCCCAGACTCATTCACTTGATGCTGCTGCTGCTGCTCCTCGTAGTGGCAGTGGGCACTTCGCATTTTTCAAACGGGGCAACTTTGATTTATCGGCATTCCCGCGACAGCGCCGCCATTTTGTGTGAGTAGGTGCAGCTTGGCAAAAGTTGCATCTCCGAAAGCGGCTTCCCGTTTCCTATAGCTTTTCCCTCCGGAGCTTTTTCGGGGACTTTGGAGCTTTTGTGCACACGGTCCCGATAGTTCGACTTTTCCAACTGCATAGGGTCGGGAAAATTTCACTCGGGCAGCGCGCCGTCTCTGCGACTTTTCCTCTAATCAGCTGAAAATTCCCCGGCTGCATGAAATTTCCCAGTATTTCCCCCAACCATAAAGTCCCAAGCGCTTCCGTTACTTTGGTCACCGCCTATTTTCAACGTTAAAAAATGGCTGCGCATTTATCTCAGGCATGCGCACCACGAGAGCGAGCGGGATGGCCATTGAACGGCTGTCGTCTCGCTCGCACCCGCTTTTCCTTTCCCCTCAACGAATACAAACATCACAAGGCATACTGGTTTATTTATTTATTTTTTTTACTTTGCTAGTAATCCGTGCAAAACTTTAATTGGTGTTTTGCACTTCTAATGGATCCTGGGAGTGTATTAGACCCGAATCGTAGCAGAAAGATACATTTGTATACACTCGAAATCGCTTAAAACACATGTAAATGTGTGCGGACGCAGCCGGGGGTTAAGTGTTCAAAGCCCAACGCCAATATTGATCTGCGAAATGTGTCACTTTGCGACGCAGATTTATGAGTACACAACGGTGATATTTTTGGTATTGTCAGACGAAGCGAATCCGTCAAATCCATTGCGTGTGTCTGACTTTAACCTATCGGGTATTTTTTTCATAACTCAGAGTATGGTTTTTCATCACTTTTCAGGATGTTTTCTGAAGAAATTTCATATAGGTCAGGACTACGGGATAAAAATTGTTTGAAGACAAATTTTTCTGAAGAACACAACATATTTAAAAAGTAGTACAAAATAGATTGTTGTAAATCCAACGGATATGTATAAGCCATTTTATTTAAATTTTTGTAAATGCACAATCGGAGATTTCGCTCTGTTGGCTACGTTTCGTCAATGTTTCTTTTAAACACCCATTAATTCAAAATTTGTTTCAATAAAATTTATAAACATATATTTAACGTATCGAAATAAGTTAGAGTAAATAAAAATTGGTTAACCTCAATTAAACGAAACTAATTTTCATTTATATATGTATGAAACTTCAAAATATATCATAAAATTACTTCTGTATAAATGTATTGTACTTAAAAACCATTTTAAGCCGAAGTCGTAAATATAGCTAATTGGATCTTATAAATGAAGAGGATTGCAGATTTTCACAATGAAAATTATTGACAACTTAGTTTCTTGAAATAATAAGCAAAAAGTATAAAATTAAAAGTGTTGCGTTTTTTTTTAGTAATTCTAAATATGTTCTTAAAAATGTAACTGAATTTACTTGATTTGATTTTTTTGTTCTTACATTTTTGTTCTGATATTGAGACATTCAACTCAACCTAAGAATTTTCGTGCTTTCACAGTTTTTAAGCACGTATGTTCTCAGTTTGAGTGCAATGTTCTTGATTTTTTTTCTCTGTGTATAAAATGGAAAGCTTTTGTTTTTTGACTATCGATTATTTTTAAATGTTGGTTTTTAATATTTGAAAACCCAATGACAATTTAGAATGCCACTGTGGCTGCTATATTTCATAGGGGTTGAATCCATGCTTTAAATTAACCAATTTATTTCTCCGCCAACACACATCTTTTTATCCCAAATTATTTCGGTATGAAAATTGACTTGCTCAGAGCACACTCTAAAATTAGAATCTAATTGCTTCATTTCAAAGCGAAACAAGCGAAACAAATTGTTTGTGTCGCGGCAGTGGATGTTGGATAATTCATTTTTATTAAGAAGAGCTGTCACTTAAAGAGGGCAGTCTTATCCTTACGTATCGATACTCCAGCTGAGCAGGGGAAGATACATTTGTTGTGAATATTGTGAACGACAGCTTGTTCGGTGGACTTTTTGACTTTAAGAGAGCAGTGATTTGTCAATTGAAAATCAAAAACAAAAATATAAATTCAGTAAAAAACAATGCTGAGTTGAAATCTCGAAAAGCACTCGTCTATTTTGTAATTTAAACAAACAACATGAACAAAATATACATATTTTTAAAAGGGTGCTCTATAAAACATAAAATTGACTCAATAAGTTTTTAGTAATAAAAAATTTTCTAAACGGGTATTAGATAAACTTATCGTGTTTTTAAAAACGGACTTGAATAAAAACAGATTATGAAAAACATTCAGACCCTTAACAAACAGTTTCACTTTTAGAGGTTTTTTTTTTTTACAATTAAAGCAAACTAACAGCAAACATTACATTTCAAACTAATATTTCTGGCTTCAATTTTTTTATAAATTGGTAGAAAAATCACATATATTTTTTTTATATTTAATTGACCAACAAGCAACAACTCCCACCCTGAAATATCTCTTAAAAGGCTCCTTATTTTCCATTTCAAATATTTAGCTAATGATTTGGCCCATACCGATAGAGCAAGTTCAAAACAAATTAATAAGCTCTTGAAGGCCTCTTCTTAACTAAATCACTAAGTTGTAAACCCTGCTCTTGAAACATAGTTAATAGGCTCTATGAAGTTTCCTGCACGTATAATTATGTACACGTGTTCCAGCAGGTGTGATGCTTGGAAATGTTTACACGATACGCACACAATCTGCGACATGTGACCGAAAGTCCAATCCTTGTCACACCGCTGTGACACTCTGTTGGAACAGTGGTAAATCAGAACTAATTTCCAAAGCCCAGCCCAACCACTGGGGTAACTGGTGGAGTGACCCGAGAGACAGCCAACGGAATAGACACCTCTGGCCCCCAAAACATGCTTCAAAGACTGCTATTTAAAGTTTCAAATTTCGGACATTTGTCCGTCACGACCCTGACCGGCAACATCGGTGGTTGAATGGCCAGCACTCACAAAGGATAACACACAAGGACACTGGACACACCCGCTGGCAGCCGAGAAGGGATATAGATATACCTATACGTATGTGTATATGCTGGCAGGCCTAAGACATCGACGTGGAGCTAACCTGGACGATGACAACCAAAGTCCTTGTAGTTAGCAGAATGTAGTTTGTTTGACATCTATTTAAAAGTTTAATCGGATGAGTGTAGTCCGTGCGGTTAGGCTGACCAAAACACAGTGTATTACATAGTCACTGACTTTCCGCATCGCCGCCAGGTGACCGCTCGACCAGCAGACAGGTGTTGCAATTTCGGGGATGCCACTGGGGATGAGCGAAGGAGCCGATAGCCGATGGCGGCCCGGAACGTCTATCCTTCAACATTAATTAGCGTTGCCTCAGTGGCTGAAAGCATGGACTCTACCCATTTAATTTAAAAAGGTATTGAAAATCGCCATTAGTCTTATGCATTTAGCTTTGATACTAAATCAGGAGTATTTCAACAAAATTATTTTGAGTAATGTGTATATTGTGCTTAAACATTCTTCAAATTACATAGCATAGGTAGTCCTTTAAAGTAATAACAGATTATTCAAAAACGATAAAGACATTTCTTTTTTAGTTATAGAAATATATTAAGAGCTCACTGGTTTAATATTTTGAAGTATTTAGAAGAATCACTTAAAAAAAGAGAGCGAGAAACAAATCCATCATATTTTAAGAATTTAAACTAAAGAATTTTTTAAAAGATTTGTGATTTTTATTTTAAATTAGTTTAGTTAGTTACCTACTTAGTTTCTTACTTCCTAACCTGGTAATCATAAAAAGTTGTTAACAAAGTGAACAATAAAAAATGTTTTTGCCAAAAAAAAATAAATAGCCTACCCTTGATTATAATTAAAAATATAAAAATTAAAAGGAGGTCTATAGCAGAACGTTTCTATTTAATTTTCGATTATAAAAGATTTACAAATTTTGAGAGCTTTTTTAGCTTTACAGCTCTTACATAGCCACTTACATATCATCAGAAACCATTTCCCAAAGAAAAACCGATCAAAGGCGCTCAAAAAGTCCGTCAATAATTTATTGATTTATATAGTAATAGTGCGATCCAAAAACGTGATGATGACATGGCAGTGGGTGGATGGGTTTGGGCTTGGGCTTGGGTTTGATCGGCAGCCTGTCGCCATAGCCACTTCATGCTCGATCGGTCGGCATCGGTCATCGGTATCTGTCCATCGCATTTTAATTGCCGTATTCATTGCGAGCGCCTCTATCGAGCTGATAGCCCAATTATGTACATACACACGAAACTGAAACAGCAACAGCAACAGAAACCTAAAACAGAGACTAGACCATTGTCTCATCCGGCTGGCCAACTGACCACGGCCTATCTATCCGGCCAGTAAGTAATTGTAGGCAAATATTTGTGTTTGCTCTTTGCCGCTATCTGAAGCGGTAACTTGAAATGCTCGAATTTGACACTCTGTCCGAGTATCGGACATCGGCCATCGGACAACAGGAGTGGAGCCTCCATGGCCTCCTCCATGGCTGCTATCAATGGCTAACAAAGAGCCCCATCCCAATCCCCATTCCCATTCCCGTCCCCGTTCATGCGAAACTTTTAATTAAACGGCTAATAGATGTTTGTCACTCTTGTGCGCCGATTAATAGTTCGATTTTATTCGGTCTCGTGATCTCCCGTGTCATGTCCATACGCTCGGCAATTAATTTCCCACTGGCTGGAGTTTCTGTCAGGTTGGACTAGCTAGCTAGAACCACAAATCCGTAGCAGACTTTCCAATATTCGGAATGAAACTTTCTGCACTTTGAACGCCGTCTGGCGCTATTAAGCGGCTTTCTTTGACAGCGATAAGCCGGCGCCCTGTCCCCTTGTTTTCCAAATTGAATATATATTAATATCGCGGTAAATATGAATGCATAAGCAGGTAAATTTAATTTCCTTAACCCTCCTGATTCTATCGGCTTAATTAATTGAAAGTGCAGAAAACCAGGCTGTATCCAATTGCCTTTCGAAAGCCTTCCAAGTAATCAGTTGTCTCTAAATATGTC
Source organism: Drosophila oshimai (assembly GCA_018150695.1). Taxonomy (NCBI): domain Eukaryota; kingdom Metazoa; phylum Arthropoda; class Insecta; order Diptera; family Drosophilidae; genus Drosophila; species Drosophila oshimai. The sequence continues at coordinate 368,499 of JAECWM010000191.1, forward strand.
GGTGTTTTATATCTAATAAAATGTGCTCCAAAAATAGGTACTCAATAATCATTAAAATAAATACGATAAATGCATATTTTAATTGGAATAATTTGATAAATATTTATATACCAAGGGTGTATCCAATTGCCTTTCAGAAGCCTTCCAAGTAATCAGTTGTCTCTAAATATGTCGGTCAGGCGCGGATCCAGGGGGTGGTTTTGGGGGTTCAAACCCCCCCCGAAATTTATTTTCTTCATATAAAAATTAGTGAATTGTGCACAAATATTTTGAAAACCCCCGAAATGTTTGAAAACCCCCGAAATATTTTCTGGATCCGCGCCTGATGTCGGTGTTTTATATCTAATAAAATGTACTCTAAAAACCCTCAATAATCATTAAATCAAATACGATAAATGCATATTTTAATTGGAATAATTTGATAAACAACTATATTTATACTTCTTTGGGTAAGTCGTAAACCTCTTAGTCAATTTCCGTTTCATGATTTTTTTTTTGGGTTTTTTATTGGCCTTACTGTTTAAAGCACGATCTCAGCGTTTTTGGATTATGGTGTTTATGTAAATTTGGCTGTGTGTACTTTCGTACATAGTCAATGGCTGAAGCTTGATCAATTAACTCTGCTGACACTAAAAGTTCAGCGCTGAGGTTTCATTCAGAAAGAAGTTCACTTCTCGGCTATTAAATATGTTTGTTTTCCGGCTGTGAATTAATCTGATGACGCAGATGAAATGGGGGTTGGCTTATGGATGAGCCAAAAGTTATGGAAACAGTTCAGCTGTTCTGTAAGTGTTCTTTTTTGAGGGTAGTAATTTTTCCCAAATTTTATTTTGTATACCTAACAAAAAACTTTTTTTTAATTTTTGTTACTAATTAATAGTTTAAACAAATGACCTTTTTTGTATCTTACTATGTTAAGAATTATGACTATTTCTATAATCTACGAGTTCTTATATTTTTAAAGGTACTTAGATAAGTCTATTTATAAACCAAAAACATTTTTTTCCCCAGTGGTGAACTACCTCCTTATTACCTATTCAAATGCACAAATTAAAACAGAACACTGTTGTTTAACAAAAACTATTTTATGAGTACATGTCGCTTTGTTTTGCTCGCCTACTACGTCAGTTCGCGATCACGACCTTCAAAGGCGCGAGCTAATTTTCTTGGTTCTATTACAGCGGTTTGTTCTATGCAAATCAAATGCAAATTCGTAATTAAACGAGAGTTTTGTGATTTGCGCACACTGGGGGGTCGAAGTCGGACCCCAGACCCCACATGAGAATGAGAATCAGAATCAGAATGAGGAGCAACAAATCGCTGAAATATGATCGGCGATCGCATTTACAAACGCGAATGTAAGTGCAGCGTTCGCATTTTTCTTTCGCATTCAGTGTGCAAAATTTTTGTTGTTCTTTGGTGGTCTGTGGTGCGGTGGTCCCAATAGCCCATCCGGTCGGACAGTGGGACGGACGGACAGCGATTCATACGGACGGACAGCCCAGTGCCTCCAAATCGTTGTCGACGCCAATGCTGTCTACATTGGATTTCCGGCGTGGTGTAAGAATGCCTTCAACGGCTTTTAATTTTGCTTTTGCTTTCGCTTCTGATTGTGGCTCTGATTCGGAATATGAATATGCTTACTATATGGTGGAATATAGTGGGGTTACATCGGATCATGCTTAATGGGCAAAAATGTGATTCATGGCGTTTTGCACTTTCGGCTTTCGGCTTTGTTGCCGCCACTGCAGTTTTTCACTTTGTCGCCTATAAACAATTAACGTTTTCAGTGAGTGAGTTATCTCTGCCCCGATATCGCCCAATTCTCTGTACTCTGTTCCCTGGACTGCATCATCGCCCCCATGGAGCCACTTGTTATTAGCGCTTTCCACGGGTCTCTGCCGGCAATTAAGAGCACTGCAATTGTCGCCTGGCCACTGCGATTGGTCCACTGGTCCATTGGTCGATGTCCAACTCATAAATACGTCATGTTCAATTAAGAAGCGTTAATTGAAAGTAATGAACATTTATCGGTAATGGAGCCGACGGAACGCGGAAGTGGCACTTCGCAACGAGGGGCCCACCTATAACAATTCATTTAAAAACAAGTAGTTGGGCACATGTAAACATGTCAGCGAAAAACGGTCTAAAGTTTAACATATATTTTCAAACATCTTTGGTCAATAATAAAGTGTCTTCGTTTAAGAATTGTATTTGTATTTATTAAATTCTAACATAGAACTCCAAGTGTCACAATAATTTATGTATTACGAAGTAATAAAAATTTACAAAAATTAACATATGTATAAAGTGTTGGTAAATATTTTAAATTTGTATCCTAAATACTTCGTTTAAAATAACGTTATCTTCTGCCAAATACTCCATCATTAAAAATTATTGGGAACGAATGTTTGTTTTAAGTTAATTTTTCAAATTTCTTCAACCTTTTCCTTATTTCCTTATTAGTTAAAATGAACAATAAACATATTTTTATATATTATATTATATATTGTTTTACATACAATTTAGGTCACAGAATAATACTTATATTAAACAAAATAACAATTGAAACAACAATTTACCCTAAGGTTACGTAAACTACATACTCTCTAGATTTTAAAAAATTTCCTTCGAATGATAAAAGTTAATCTTAGACTTACAATGGTTCAAGACAGGGAAGCTCCACTTTATTTTATTGTTATTTCCTGTTAATATATTTCCCTTATAAATAAATATGTATGTGCCACAAAAACAACCAAAAACAAGTAATTAAAACAATACGAACAAACCCAATTAAGAAAAACTACCAAATTGGAATTTCATATTGCTTCCTTGTTTGGATGTTTCGTTGTTTGGTTGTTTGGTTGTTTGGGTATGGATTAAGTACTTGTTCGGTCGTAATTCGTAATTCGGCGATCATCACTCAATGAAAATGTGTGTACTCTTTAATGGAAGCGCTTTAAGTCGCTTAACGCCCGAAAAGCGAATTGCTTTTTTTCCGCCGAGGAAATGCTACATAAATATGCATGAGAGTTGAGTGGGTCTACGGCTTTTAGCTAACATTTTCGAAACTTTTACGTTCGGATTCTTAATTCAACAAAACACGCAAAGTTAATAAATTTCAAAGTGAATATGTTTTCACCATCATGCATTTAGTCTGCCCGGGGAATGTTGGGCTTGGGCTTGGGACTTCGTCTGGCGACTTCGGACCTTGTTTTATTTAGCGGCAAAGCCAAACACAAAAACCGAAAAGAGGGAAAATTTCGAGGAGGGGCAGGGGCAGGGGCCAAGAGAGGGGCACCCAAGTAGAAGACGGAATGGAATGGAAATGTTGCTTGCGGCGTGGCTACATTGTTTGCAACTACAAGTAATTAATTTTACCACTACAAGGTTTTAATGACTTCTAAAAAGTTTTAAGCATTGCTGGATAATCCGGCCGGGCCAGGCCAAGTCAAGGATGACTTTCTCTTTCTCCGGGGGCGTGCCGACAAAGGCCTTCGTCTATTGTCCTACAAGTTGCTGAAAAATAAGTGAGTAAAACATAGATGATGCTGACTCCGACTATGCTAAATAGGCCTGGCTCCAAGCCGTCAGCACACACAGCTGGCTGACTGGCTCTCTGTTTATGGCCAGTGCCAGTGCCAGTGTCATTTCCATGTCCATGTCCATGTCCCAGGCGAACCGCAAGGCCAAGAGCCCTAAAACCTGAATGGAGCCCGAAGGCTGCTGCTGCTGAGTTCCAGTTTGAGTTTGAGTTTGAGTCACGGCCTGGACACAATGTGCGGTTTTTGGTCTGTTGATATAATTTGAATTTTATGGTGTAATTACGGTCATAAATGTATTTGCCGTTTAATGGACAAAGCTTCGGCCTGTGTGTGTGGGTCCAAGCACAGCGACAAAAAATCAGGGACTTTGGGAAAAGTAAATAAAAAACATAGTTTAGACAATAACTGAAGTTCTGGACTATAAATGGATGTACTACAAAATATTGCTTCTTAATTTTTAAGATAACCCTAAAAGGTTAATTGCCTGAAAAACTGTGTTAAATATTAAATTTACAAGAAAAATTATATTTATAACAAGATTTAAGTAAGTTAAAAAAGTTCAAATTAAATCTTATCATATCATTAACTTTTTACAAACGATATTTAAATATTTTAATAAATTGTATAAAAAAAAAATTTCAATCACAAAAATCAGCCAACTTTTTTGAATCAGAAAATTATAAATATTCAAATCAAAGAGTTGAACACATTTTCCATACATTTTGTATAGTATCACTGATTTTGTTCTGTGTCTAACCTTAGACCAAAGCTTTTTTTCAAGTGCGATGATGGCCACCCAGGAAAACAATGTTGCCGGGAAGCCGAGAACCTTTTGTTGACTGCCAACTATAAAGTGATAAAACCGTGAAGACATCCTGATGTATGTGGATGTGAATGTGGAGTGCCGCAGGCGGAGGCGCCGTGAGTGCATTTAATTTGCATTTATTGGATATTAGCACGTCTGCCTCCGGATCTCGGGCATCTCTGGCAGCTCTGGCTCTGGCTCCGCATCGAGTGCAAGACGCCGCAGAAACAAAATGATGTGGTAATCTATATAAAGGCCTGCATCCGTACACTTAATAAGCAAACGCTAACAATGTAGTTGCAGAAAGCGGGGAAAAAGGGTGGGGTTGAGGCTGAATCTCGGTGTGCAAACTTTAAATACAATACGCTAATGGCATGGCATTGTGCCGGGATCTGAATCCGAATCTGGATTGGATTGGAATGGATTCGTACTCGGATTCGTATTCGCATTCGCCTTTTGGGTTTCCCAGCGCTTTTGTTTCCCGTCGAGCATGACAAAAGTGGCGACAGCTCGCCAGCCAACAGCACTCGTGAATGCGAGGAGGTAGCAAAAACACAGAACACACTGAATTATAAACATTTTAAATTGAAATAACGTGTCGCAATTTTTTGTGGCTCTGCTGTGCTCCTTGCTGTGTATTGCTGTATGGCCACAAAAACAAAACAAAAATCGAAATGAATCGAAACAGAGCAGAGAGCAGCGAGACTTCAAAAACGTCGTTAACGCTTACCTACCGCGCATTCTGCAATCAAATACGATTGATCTCACACTCGGCCCGCAGTGGGTCTGTGCTGGCCTGTATCCGTATCTCTGGGCTTGGCTATATGTATCTGTATCTCTGGAAGGAGAGAAGGCGGAGGCAGAGGCAGAGGCAGCTGGAGCATCACCATCAACAACAGCAGTGACAATGGCGACAGCAAAACAACAGCAACAGCAGCAGCAGCAGCAGCTAAGAGCCAAAAGGATGGCAACAGAATGGCCAGAATGAACGGACAGGCGGACGGACAGACGCAGGAAGTGAGTTTGGGGCCCTCATTTTGGCCCCGGACTCTGTCTGAACCTACTCCTGCTCCTGCTCCTGCTCCACCTCCAACCTCCAGCCCCATTATACCCACAACACCTCCTCATCCGAAGCCAAGTCGGTGGCATGGCATAGGTGGCAATGACAATCGCGACCGGATGCTTCAAATCAGATATTGTTTTACTTTGCGCCTTCATTCAGAATTTCGAATTTCGATTGTCAGCGTGTCTGTGTCGCTGCTTATTTTTATTTTGTATTTTTTTTCCTTATTTTTTTCCTTGCCTTTTGTCTGTGGAGAAACGCGAAATATTTAAGCAGCAGAAGCAGCAGCAGGAACAGTGGCAGCAACGGAGGGCAACCAACGGCAATCACCGTTTGCAATGCGAGCAACGTGAGGCTTAAATAAATGTGTCTCGATTCGGAAGACGGCCCAAACTGACATCGCGCCCGCCGATATTTATCCTGCTGCTTCGGCTTCGGTTTTAGCCTTAGCTTTTAGCCTGGCTCTGGCTTTGGCTTTTGCTCAATGGAGCTCGTAGATCTAATCACCGCTGGCACCAAAGGGGCCACAATAAATGCGGCGTGCAGGCGACAAATTCATGGTTCATCGCTGCGGTCAAACAGAGAGACAAATAAATAAAGCCTATTTTTAAAGAATTGGTACACCACTAAAAATTCAAAAAAAACATAAAATAGTTTCTATTATTATGGCATAACAGAAAAGGTAAAAAAATTCTTTTAAAATCGAATTTTAAACATTTAATTTGTTTAAATTGAACTATAATTTTAAAACCCAAAAAAATAAAGAAATTTTAAACATTTTCTTGAATTTCGAATTTTTTTCGGGGTGTATACTTTTCAAATAGTTAAATAGTTTTCATTTTAAAACAAATCAAAATTTTCTGTACATTTCGGACTAATTGAATTTAAGCCATTAGAAAGTCATTGAAATTTGTATGGGTTTAATATCGCTTGATAAGGTGTCTGAAAGTATGCAATGATTTTTGTTTTTATTTTGAAAGTCTTATGTTAAGAGTGTAATGGGTTTGTATTTAAAAGGGTTTTTTTATTCGATTTTCAAATGATTAAAAACTCTTAAAGATTTCTATAAAGTAAAGAATACAGATATATTTCTTATAATATTTAAACATACTGAACAAACAGTCCATCCTAATATTTTTTGAATTACTACAAAGCCTTGTGTTTACTCTCTTGTTTTAAATATATTTATTTATGTATTATATATAATTGAAATTTTTCGCAGTGCAGAGACACGGCATAGTCATCTCCCAGAGGAATAGAATTTGGAGGTCGGCAAGCCCCTTCAATCACCAGAAGTCCGCTCAATAAATGAAGGCGATTTGAAACCTAATGGCTGTGTGAGGTCCAGAAAGAACACTCTCCACTGCTCATCGTCATCATCACCACCATCACTTTCACCAGGGAATCTGCGAGAGTGTTTGATTATTGTCTCAATCGGGGCTAAGACGCTCGCCAGCAACTTCCGCTTGTCCGCTGACGATTTCGGGGCTTAGGACTCAGGACTCCCGGGCTGCTCAGGGCTTTGCCTTTCATTCATGAAGACCCCAAATCCCACCGGGAAAATAAGGAGTCGAGACAAGAAATCACACAAAAAGTGCGGTATGTGTGGCGGCGGTACACAAAACCTGTCTGGTTGTTAACACCGCCAACTGGGAACCAGGAGATGGAACCTGGGGATCGAGGAGGATGATGCTCTAGTGTTTAAACCGGGGAAGTGTCAGCCAGCCAAATTGACAGGCAAAGGCAGAGTAAACGATTTTGGAGATTTGTCATTGATAAGTCGGCCAGAGTGGTAAAAGGGCTTTTTTTCGCAGAAACGAGGTCCCAGTGTCCCCGAGAGCCCAGACCCCCAGAAGTTCAGGAACCGGACGGAAGGATTGGAATCCGTCCCTTGTGTGTGGCTCCCCTGCTCAGCGGCTGACTTCTGGCGTGCAGAGCAAATTAATTCACACCTTGCCAATCCATTGTTGGACGACAAGACATATATATGCAAATTGTTTCTTACGAATTAAGCTTGCCCACCACGGTATGTACCTACACATGTGTTTTGGAGTGTTTTTGGGTACGGGGCTTTTGGCTTTTGGTTTTGGTTTTGGGCCAGGTAAATGCACACAGGCCCAGCGGCATTTCGATATTAATTTGGTAGGCAAAGCTACGGCTTTGTCTAATAAATTACAAACAAAATATGCTCATGTCTTCGTGAGTCGACAGAAAGTGGCACAGAGCGTTGGTCATCCGGCCGATCGAACTATTCGAATTGAATCGAATCGAAATCGAACAACGAGCCACTGGAACATTACAATAATATTATGTCAGTAAGTGGGAGGTTGCCCCACGGTCCGCATCCGCAAGTCGGCTTCTCAGATACTTGGATACCCAGATACTTCGATACCCAGTTACTGGACGGCACGAACATTGTGCATGTGTGGGGTCAAAGAAATAATTAATTTAAAATTCCATCAGCGCACGCCGAAACGACACATTGAAAGCTCTTTAAGTCCCAAATTACGAGCATTGTACCAGAAACAAATGAGAAAGACTCACGACAATATTTCTGACACATTTGCTGTTTGTAATGCGATTGTTAACTGCGTGCGACGACAACCAAAGTCAGACGCGATGCGGATCGTCCGATCGATCTATCGATGGAATATCATATTTGAATGCCCAATGTCTAATGTCCCACCGCTTCATATGCGCAGCGTGTCGTGTTTGGCTAGTTGTTGGTTTTGGTTTTGGTTTCTCTGTCCCATTCCCATTCCCATCCCCATCCCCATCCCCAGCCCAAAACAAAAAAAGACCCCGATTCCCAGGCCAAGAAGCATGGCAAACATTTTTCGTTACCAAACAAGAGCTTCACCCGAATCGAAGTTGGCTTTAATGGCCTATGTCGCTATGATAAAAGACGTCATACCTGGCGGGAAACAAATTTTCATATTGGGACCTTCAATAAGTATGTAATTTTTATAACAATAAATTTTAAAGATACATAAATGTATAAACAGGGAATTACAGTACTTACCTATTAAGTCTTAATTTTTTATTTGAAGTGGTTAATTAAAATCTGATTTTAAAACCACAGTAACTTGTTTAAGAATTAGGTATGAAGAAGGTAGGAACCAATGTGTTAAAAATCAAATTGTATTTACTTATAACGTTATCTTTAAATCACAAAAAATAGTTAATCAACTCAGTTAATGTTTTGATTAACTTAAAGTAAAAATTCTCATTGTGTGCCAAAAATGATTATTTTATTGTTTCTTATCAAACATCTTAAACAAATAATTAAGCGATAAGTTACTGCATCAAGTCGAGGTGTTGAATTAATAGCCCTTAAAGATAATCCTTTATAACGACAGCTTTATTACCTCATTTCGTACAATCACACTGCTCGCTTATTTATTTGTGTGACATCTAATAATTTAAAAAGTTTATATTCAATTAAGCCCAATTGCCATTGAACGGCAGCATTGTCGCCCGATTAGATCTAAACGGAGATCGTAAATCATGCGGCGGGACGAGAGCCCTTGAAGTACCGCTGCTACCGGAGTTGCCCACCTTGGCAGACAGGTGCGGAAAATTACTTTTTATATGCTCTTTTTAGTGGTTTATTATGACAAAACAAACTCTAACCCAAATTTCAGGGCAGCGCAGCGCACAAAGGTTAAGGGAACGGCACAGTCCATGCGCAGCGGTCGGAGATCGTGGATCGGGGATCGTGGATCGGGGGGACTTAAACCCACTTTATACTCCAGACCTCACGTCATCCATCCACTAACTAACTAAGAAACAGAGTGTGGGTTTCGGCGATAAAGAGAGACACAGCAGACAAAAACGTTATTAACATCATAAAACTACTATAAAGAAGCAAAACGAAAACAGCAACCGCTATGTGCACAACATAAATCATCGAATTGTTAGGAAGATCCATTATGGGCCATTACGAACACCAACACCGACACCACCAGCACCAGCACCTGAGTTATTTAAGGGGAAAGAAAGGCAGCAGAAGCAGCAGCAGCATTATTAAAATGCCGTTTTGCTTAATTTTATTTTATTGTTTTTGGAGAATTTCAGCCACAAATAGCAGTCAAATGAGCGCGCGAACTGCCGTTCGCCGTTCGGGTGGTCTTGTCCACACACAGAAAAATGTTTAAAAAATATATAAAAAAATAAAAGGAGCCCTGGCCAACGTCAAATGACCGGTAGCTTAGCTAACGAACAAACTCCGAGGTGAGCAAACTAAAATTTATTAATGTGCCTGAGATACGCAGCAGATATGTCCAGCGGCTTGTCGATCGTTTCCTTGGAAGTGGAAATGAGTAATTTTTTCAATTTTGCTTTTCCCTTAGATTGGAGGCGTTGATAATGGGCATAGCATGGGAGTTAGTGTTCCCAAGGAGCATGGTAAATATTAATAAACAGGAAGGATCTGGTAGATACGCATAATGAGGTGCAGATGACAGGGCATATCATCGCTGACATCAGCACCGCACACTTCCGAAAGTGCGTATCTGCATCTTCATCTAGAATTCGTTGAGTGAAAGTTTAACGGAAGTCGTGGGGGATCCAACTGCAATGATAGAGGGGAATATCATCCTGATAATTGAAAAGTTAAGTATAATGAGCTACCTTTAAATATATTTTGATATGATAAGGGGAAATATTTGATATGATAAGAGGAATTTTATCCTTATAATTGAAAATTTAAATATAATAGGCTACCTACAAATATCAAAATATATTTATGGGTGAGTTTTTTGACTAGCTTAGTTCAAAGCTTTTCCAGACTTAAAGCATATATTTTAAGTATTCAGGTCATATACAAATTATTTATTTTTCATACCTTTAATATAAACTACAATTTTTAAATAAACATGAAAAACTTTAAACACTGTCTTAAATAATTTAACGATACAGAAAACGGAAGCTCTAAGTTACGAGCACTCTTAATGATTTAAGTGAAATCCCCTTACAATTATTGTTGTAAATTATATTAAATGCTTTTGTCTTAAAATTTGTTATAATAATTATACATTTTACAAAAAGAGCTAGGTGGATTAAATTGATTTTTGTTCCATAAAAACCAGACTTTCAGAGTTCGTAGACCTTTGATATTAATCAAACTACTGCCCATGACGACTGGTTGATAGAGTCCATCGGATGGCATTTTCCAAATAGGGCTTGTCGCGGCGTTTTCTTTGAAAACAAATTAGGCAGCGTCGGTAGCCCCAAACGCACTTATCGGATGCCCATCTATGTCGAGAGTCCAATCCCAATCCCTCCGCCCGATCCGACGACACAATGTCTGACGAGATGGTCTCCGGCCGCTTTGGACGCGGATTCCGATACTTCTCTCTGGGTGGAATTATAGATAAATGATCAAAAGATTGTTAAATGCTGTTCAAGCAGCTTAGGAATTTGTTTGATGAGAGATTGATATCGCAGTGCAAGAGTTACGCATTCAGATCGGTCGAAAGGTTGCCTGGACTTGTTTTCTTCCGCCAACGAGATCCCCATTTTCTGGGATCTTTGTATACAAGATGGCTTAGCACTAATGAACAATGTGTGTATCTGCATACCTGAGGACTCAAGCTGAAAAAAGGGTGCCAACAATAACTTGACTTCGTACAGGTGGTCTTTGTTTTGATGCCTCTTGGAAATATGTGGAAATAATTGTATGGGTTGACTCACATTCTCTAAATAATTCTTAAGAAGTCTTGTGTATTTTTTTAAGCAAAAAACAAGGCTAGGAATTCCTTAGATCGTTAAAAAAATGTTTTAACTTTGTGAGTAAAGGGACTTTTAATAAAAATGGTCTAAATAAAATAAACAAGAGGAATCTAGCGATAGATTGAGACAATCCAATAAAAATACCCTTCAACATGTTTTAACGGTAACTACAAAAAAACAAGAATTTTTGTATACATTATAAACGCTCTAGAATTCATTTTCAAGTGTTTCACTTTCAACTGATTAAGGTCTGTGAATTTACTTAAAAAATAAATGTATTCCAAATGTTTTCGAGTCTGTCCATTACATGCAGATGTGCCCAATGGGTGTGTAAATTCAAATGGCAAACAAATTGAAAATATGGACGTTGTGGCACAACAACACCCGTGTATTAAGTTGCCCGTGTACTATACACATTTGTACACCCGTATGCAAATATAGTAGGTTTGATTTGATTAAGTAACGCGGAGTGGCGAAGCGCATTAATATTCTTACTTGGGTATTTAAATGAGCTCCGGATGAGTGTAGTGCCAGTGTATCTGTGCGTTCTGTTTGGTTCTGTATTTTGCATAGTTTTGCTCCCCATTGGCAATTCATGAACATGACAACTGCAACTGTCCATGGCGGCGGGTAAATGTCGTAGTGTTTGGTGTTCTGTGTTCAGTGTTCGGTGTTCGGTGTTCAGTGTTCTGTGAGTATGTGCGGGCGTGCTTGTACATACATCTATGGGAACACATGTCAACATTCCAGGAACACATGTACTATGTATGTACGCATACCAGCACCAACACTCACTCATGCAACTAGCCCACATAGACACATCTCTCTGTGTGTGTGCTGTGTGGGCGGGGCTGATGGGCGATGGGCGGTGGGTGGGCGCAATTAATTAATTGCCTTTGTGCTATTTGCGCAAACTGCAATTAAAACACTTACTTGAAAATACGCTCAGTATCTGTATCTTTATCACCATAATTACGTGTGTATCTTTTACACAGCGAAAAGAAAACATTATTGTTGTTTCTCAAGTGTTTTGCACTTAGCCAATGGATGTTGAGCTTGTTCATTTCTGGAATACTTACTTATTTTTATTTAAAAACAGATACTTTTATAAAATGTTTGTAACTACAAACACACCTTGTTAAAGTACAATGGTTTTACAAATTGTTTCAAAATGTATAACAATATACTTTTTAATCAAAGAACAAACAATCTTGAAAGTTCGATTTATAATAATGTAGTACGATTTTTTATTTCTATCTTACATTTAAATTCTTTGTTTAAAGCATAAGACCAAATACAAAAATAAATGCTTCGAAAATTCTTTGATGTGCTTAAAAAAAGAAAGTTATTTTTAAGAACAAAAATAAAAAAACGTATGTTATTTACTCCTGAAATAACGATTTTTCTGGCTAATCATTAAGGATGTTGGTTTTTCATAACATTTCGTTTAGGGCATAAACATATTTGGAACAAATTCATTTTGCTTACATATTACAAATAAATAAATAAACTTATAAAATATTAGTTATTTACTTTTTTAGGAAACGTTTAGCTAATGATCTTTACATTCTTTGTATTTATTCTGTTTGCATTTTTATCATCATATTTCGTTACCCAAAACTTAATAATGCAACTACACATAACTTTATTGTGGACTCATAATTTTCTTCCTGTGCATGTGCATGTGCGTGCATGAGTGTGTTGGTGGGGGAAACGGAAATGCGTGGAACTCACAAGCTGAGCGCCAGAGGTCGCCACTCTACATAAATAGTTTGTGACCTTTCGCTTGTTTTACAAACAAGCTCCAAACAGCCGGCGTCGCCGCTTCGCCCGATTCGCGCCTCAATGTCACACGTAACTGTGGGTGAAGGGGGGGATGGGGGATCGGGGAGTTGGGTGTGGATTCCCCCATCCCCACCTCCCCTTGGAACAGCTGCAACTACTGCAGCTCCGCCTTTTATCCGATGGGTCTACTGCGGTGCTTGGAATTGCAAATTGGCAACGGCGCGCCGCTTCGCCAAGCCCGAGCCCATTTTAATTGTTTACATTTTGTTTTGTTTCAGCACTTATTATTATTAATTTCACTGGCACTCGCCACTAGCTTCCTCCCCTCCCCTCCCTAGCACTCCCACTCGCACACCACCCCTCTTCATTTCCGTCCGCCCCCTCACCCTCCGCCCCTGCAGCACCCCGCGGGGCACTCGCTTTTGCTTTTGGGTTTTGGTTTTGGCTTTGCTTTTTTTGTGGGCGGCAGTGTTATTGACTTTTGCAAATGCTGCAGAATTGAATGCAGAGCCAAGCAAAGCAACTCACATTCGCAGTCTTATTCACAGTCACATTCACATTCACAGTCACAATCACAGTGGGAGATGCCAGCAAAAAGCAGAACTTCGCATCTTTGGGGCCGGCAATAAACAAGTTTGTTTATGGAAGCATGTTATTAAACGTCGACCGATTTACTCTATCCAATGGGGTATGACAATTTTTTGAGGTTCATATTCTTAGTCCTTATCAAGTCATGAAAAGATGATAATGATGATGGTTTCACTTATGAAAGGTCAAACATTTAAAACATATTTTATGATAAATCTTTACTTCAAGCCCTAATTTTAAAAAAAATACAACGTGTATTTTATAGGTATGTTTTTAGCCTAAGTATTATTTAAGCATACATTCTATGTAGTTGCTTAAACAAATTTTCAATTTTCCTATTAATTTTTAAAAATTAAGAATCATTTGAAATTTTAATCGTTAAATATCTAAACACAATAATGTTGATATTTAATAATCTCATAAAGATTTAAGCTGTAGTTTAAAATATGGTTTATATAATTCATTAAGATGAATTTTGTAGTCAAATTAAATATGACAAAGATGTTGAAAAGTTAAATCATTTTATTTGTTTGGCTAAAATTTATGAAATAGAAATAACTAAAAATGTATAGCTAAAAGCCATTTCCTGATTTCCTATGCCTTAATTGAACGTTTTTTTGGTAGAGCATATAAGTTTCACATCAAGCACCCGATTTCCCTTTTTTTCGGATGGCCTGAGTGGGTCTGTTCCGCTGGGAGACGACACTGTTGGAGGCGATGTCACTGATTCCATCTCCGCTCAATTTAGCGCCAGTGCACGCGAATGGAGCTGGGGTTCTCCGGAGCTGACTCTGCAGCATATCCACATCCACTCTCTGTGTGTGTACATTGTACATTGTACACACTATCCACTATCCGAGATCCGTGATCCGTGAGTCGAGGCAAGTGGGTCTTCAGATTGGCGGCACGAAACGAAACAGTGTTCCATGGTTTGGCTTGTAAGTCTACCGTTACTAATAGTGCATATACATAGTGTTTTATGCATTTCTCGCCATTCGTGTATCACATAATTCCGTGTGAATCCGCTCTGGAGTGATAACTGTGCATTCGCCGTGTTCGAGTCGCAGCTAAAGTGATAATTGCCAGCTCATTATCAGCGTTTTGCGTGAGCAATTCGAGCCCAGAGCCCAGACCCACAGATGCAGTGCATCCAGACACGTCTGCATTTTATGTATCATATGCATTAAGCATTCTCGCAGTGCATATTTTACTATTTCAGATGCAGAAAAACATGCGCTAAACACTTGTTCTTCAGCTCCCTAATTAACTGCTTGCCGAGGAGTGGGATCTGCTCTGAAAAGATAACAAGTTATAATAAATAAATATGAATGGCACAGCTTGGTATAGATTAGCTACGAAAATTTAATTTAGATTTAAATATTTTATGGAGCTTTTTAAGATGTGCTGAAAACTTTATTTAAATTAAATATAAATAGGTACATTTAAAAAATATATTTTCTTAAAAGAATTCATTTATTAGACTTATCCATGCTGTATGAGTTAAATGTGAACCAATTTTAACTCGGAATTCTTTTTTATGCAAATTTAGTTGTATGATTAAATGGTTAAACGTTAAACAATCAATCTTTAATAAGTTTAAAGAAAGTGTATGTAACATTTTCTATGATATTAATATTGATTTTTATATGGTTTTTTTTCCCTTCAATTCCTATTTAAAGTTGTAAAAAATTACTATTCATAACACAACATGACTAGCACATTATATTAGTAGCTATGATGCAAAATAAAGAAATAATAATAATATTAAATAAAAGCCATATAAATTCACAAAATTAATTCTGTTTAAAGTTTCTTATATTTAATTAAAATTACATACTTAAAATATTCTCAAAAATGACTTGTATCAGTATCGTACTGACTTAAAAATGATTTTTATCAGTATCGATACTGACTGTTCAAGTGACCTTTACCCTTAACTGTTTTCCTATTATTTCTACCAAGCGGATACGACCTTTTATTGTCGGGGATCACTTCCCTAATCAGTTAGGGGAAAATGCAGATCGGGGAGGTGTGGGCGTGGGCCTTCTGTGAGGTTAACTGGGAACATTATTTCCGCACTAATGCCGCTCCCGATCGACAGCGCATGCGCACAGGCCCCCGGATAAAAGTGTTATACGTGCCGACAGGCCGACAGCTCGGATTTCGAGGAAAAACATGTGTAGGTAACTGCTCAAATCGCTTGTAGTGCCACTGCTGGCGCAAATCCAGCGCCGGGCTGCATGCGAATTAGAAATTAATTCGCCCCTCATTGGGTGCTGAATACATGTGACATGTGGCACAAACTGTGCGCAAATGCAGCGGCTTAAAAGTAGTTCTCGGTTGAGGTGTTGAGCTGCATTCCTGCAGCTTTTCCCACGACATTTGGAGCATCCACATCCACTCACCAGAGAGCTACTGGTAATTATTCACGTATGGCCTGGCCTGGCCCATACTGGACTGTATAAATCAACCGGGGCAACCCAAGTCAACCGTTTGGCAATTAACAATTTTACTTCTATTAGCCCAAACAATGTTACCAACCAGCCAGGGCCCCAGTTGCACCTTCTTCGTAACACCTTGTTGCAGTTGTTACGCAGTAATTTTACGACTTTTCCCGGAACAAAGTCATACAAAACGGAGCAAAGCTGCAAACGGTTTTAAAGAGGAAATGCTCTGCATGGTAACCATCAGGCGATAATGGTGTGTACATAATTTTGTACTCTTTTTTACTGGAAGACAGCACTTACGCGTTCCTAATGGCCACATTAAGAGTTTCATATTTCTCGTTATTGTTGGCTAAATATGCTAGATTCCAGTTCCAGAGATCGTAGATTGCAATCTGATGTTGTTTTACAAGATATTCTAAAGTTTAATTTGCTAAACCTTAAATTGTAAGACTTTTTAAGTCGCAGATTGCAATCCGATTTTGTATGACAAGACGTTCCCAAGTTAAATAATAAATAAACAAATAAATAAGTTTAGCTTGGTAAAGTGATTTTAATATTTTGAAATACATTTTAACAGATATATTAACATTAGAACGTAACCCCTTCTTAGGCAGCTTTCTTTTTAAAGAAAAAAACGGATAAGTTAATTATTTTAAAATTTAATTTAAATATTAAATAACAAATAAATTTGTTTTCCAAAGTTAAAGTCGTTTAAAAAAATATTTTAATCCAAAATAAAGAAATTATTAAAAGTCCCTACGAATTTATTGGGGAATTTCCATAATATCAAAATTTTAGCTTTTACCATTTTGAAAGACAGAAAACCCAAAATGTAATAAGTTCAACTTCTTAACAATATCTACTCCTATTGATTTACATTCCAAACATCCACTTAATGAAACCAATATTAAACCTTTTGCTATAATCTGATATCGATGGGCTGTGGATGTGTGTCGCCAGCGATTTCCCGATTGATCTTTGGCCGGGCTTTGTTTGGCCGTTAATTTGCTTGTAGTCGAACCGCGGAATTTGCATGGCTATTGTGCGTGCTTACTCACTGCCACCCCCTCTTCTGTCCCAATATATACATATATATATATTGATGGGTGCCTGACGTCGTGCGTCATGGGATTGCTTGCTACGGGCAGTGGCAGTGGCAGTGGCAGTATGTAGCCTGCATACATATGCCGCACCTGCGCCTACATGCCAAAGTCAGAGCTAAAAATCCAGCAGATATGCCAAAGCCAAAGAAGGCGTTTTTTAATTGCGACGACATGCGCTGCCTGCCAATTTCCCTTGTCGTCACCTGTGCGATGGTTCGATTTGTCCGATCGCCCGATAGCTAAGCTATATGGCAATGACGATGACGCTGTCGCCACCACTGGCACACTCGTTGCCACTACTGCTGCACGACAAAAAGAGCGGCTTGCGCGTTAATCCGCAATGCTGAATGCGATTCATTATTCACAAAGAGGTGGACCACGAGATATTTAAATTACATTGCATTTAAAATATAAACGTATTTATAGTTAATAAATTTAATTTTGGCTAGCTAGCTTTACAAAACTATAGGCTTAGGCTGTTCTAATTAATTTAAGGTAACATTTTCGGTTACATATGTGTATTCTTCAGAAATTAAAAACTAACACAACATAATAAACCCCCTTAGTAGAATGAAATTGAGATTTATAAATTTTTTAAAAGATTTCACCCTTAAATAACGCATAATTTAACGTTCCACACTAAACATATGATAAGCGTCAATATTTTCTAAGGCCTACTGGAGAGTTTGAAAATATATCACTCATACGCAGTGTTGTCCCCTGCCTAAATTCGAAATAAAGGTAAATAAACGAAATGTTTTATGAATATAAACATAAAATATATCTATCAACAAAAAATATTTAATTAACTATGTTATTACACACATCAATAAAATTAAAAACACAATTAAAAAATTCAAGTTTCAGGAATACTTACTCCACCATAAAAATGCTTGTTAACCATATGACTGGTTTTTAAAAATGTTGTAATTTCCGTTTATTATTTATATTTTTTTTGAAAACATAAATGTTATGATTATTATTTTGATTTTCCTACCTATTTAAGGTTATAAGAATATATATCGTTCTTTGATAGATTTTTAACCAGGATTTGAAGTGTTTTTTTTTAATTGAGGTCCATCCCAATGCCCCTTGGCAGGCTGAAGTTACATTCGGACTTTGTCCTTCCTACTGAGCCCCTTCGATGGCTGAGTACTCCGCACCGATTTAGTGTCAGCGAAAGACTTACATCTTGCCCAGTGCCGCCAGCTTGTGATTGTTTTGACAACAGTCGTCTAAGCGCATTTGGAGTGCAACTAGGGGCCTGAGATTAGGGAAATCGTGTGAGAAACCACTCCAAATATTTGATTAGGCTTTGACAGTCGTCCGTCCGCGGATCGGATCGGATCGGCTCCATTATGACATTCGACACTGCTGTTTGCGCACATTTAACGGATTGCTGGCTTTGCGGATGCGTTTCGGCAAACAAAAAGGCATCCCGCGATCATGGCTGCATGGCTGCTGCATCTGCCTCTGGCAAATAGAAATCGATGGCTGCCAGCACTCGAGATCTCGAGATCCTCAGATCTCCGGATCGGTTCCGAGTCGTTGGATGACAAGTGTCCAAACAACAGCCGTCAGCTCTCTTGGCTGCATTCATCATCATCCGGCCTGTTTGGTTTGCCCATTCGCCGAGTGTATATTTGCATTGCCTGGCGATTTGCATGGCCTCATGGCGTGTTTTTCCGGCTAATGCTTCGGATTTTGGATTTAGCCAGTTACCAGGACAGAGGGAGACAGCTGCAGAGAGAGAGAGAAGGAGAAACAGACGCCGCCGGTTTGTTTAGTGCGCGTGCGCGTGTTCACTGTACATGGCTCACTGTGGTCGTGCATGGCGCAGGCACAAGTTCATGAGCTTACAGTCGAAGAAAATAATGTCAAGGATAAAATAATATTAAAGCACAAAAAAAAAACATATCATCTAAATCTAAAAATATAAAGTTTTTATTCGATTTACAAATAAGCGAGTAGATCCTTTGATCCTTTGAATATCATCATCGATAAAGATATGTATAAATATACATTTTATTTGAGTTTAAAATAATACAATAAAATATTGTATTATTCAATTAGTTGTGATTAATTATTATATAATTATAAATAAAAAGTATTACGGTACAATTTAAAACACCTTTTTTAAGCCCTACCAAAAGTGATATTTTCTTTTAATTTGTCAATTTTAACTTGACTACAAAATATTTTGAACCGATTTTAAAAAATAATTATAAGAAAGAGAAATTAAAATATAAAGAAAAATGCCTTGCATTAAATTAAATAAATATCCATCACGAAAGCCACCGCAACCAACAATCTTCGAGTTACGGAGCCTTTAAGTTCTAGATTTGATTTAATGATGTTTTTTTTTTGTCAATAAAAATAAATCAATAAAAAATTGAGTTTGTTTTCTAGTTAAAAGTTGGATGGCATATGCAAGCAATATTCGTTGTCAAGGCCTGACCTGGGAAAATCTCATACTTTACATTTGCAATATAATATTTTCTGCATACCTAATTAATTAAATTAACTTAACAAAAATATTTTCCGTGTATGCACTCATGAGCTGTGGAGGTGCAGCTGAGAGCTGCAGTTGCAGTTGCAGTTGCAGCCACAGCCACAACCGCTGATCCGCGGCACTGGCAAAAGGAATGCCTGAAATGTTTAGGCCGAGTTGGGATTACTGGCGTCCAAACATCGGTGCACTTCAAAGAGCCGCGGACATTTGATGGTAATTGCCGCTAAACGATTTTCAATGTTAGCTTGTAGAAACGTTAACATTTTAAATTTGTGTTATATACTCACGGACATGCGTATGTTAATACCCCGACATCTACTCTACCCATTCGTACACCCATGCGTGTGTCGTTAATTCTTGGCCAGAGTCTCGGTCTTGGGGTCTCTCATTAGTGGAATGCGACGGTCCTGTTTATGGGGAAAACGGGAGATTCAGTTTCCTCGGGGGCTTGCCTTAGTTTAATGCACCTGGTAAGGTGACTGCAGTTTATTGGGCGATTCTTACGAACCTTTCCCATTATTTTGCATAATTTAGCTCTCCGTTTTGGGTAATGGCGGTGTGCCGATAAAAACTCATTTCACTTAAGAATAAATGCTATTGCAGATAAGGATAAAGGATTTAAGAGATTCTTATCGTTTGTGACAACTTAAAGTCTTGAATAATAATAATTTTTATATATTTTTATTAGTCTTAGATATAAGATATAATAATAGTTTTTATTGCTAATTTTATACATATTTTTCTTACGAACACATATTTAGTTATGAGGATAATGTCCATCTTGTTTATACATTTTCAGTATAATGATCATAAGATGGTCAGAGATTGGAATTTCTGTGTAATAACCTTGATCGCTGACTCAGTGAAACCAACATGAATGGATAAAAGAGTCATCTGTTGAGTGCCATCTCCGGTTGTACATTGTAGAACAATATTGATGACTGCGACTTTTCGAACTCTAGGCCTGAATCTGAATCTGTATGGAGTGCAAAGTAGAATTCTCGACTCCAAATCAGCTCATTACGGAGGCTAATGTAAGCACAACAAAGCCATTCTGACGAGATTTATTCAACAGCTTTAAGTGCTCGGATGGAGGATGGAGGATGGAGGATGATGCAGCGCTAATGACACGACTTCTTGACTTCTTCGATTCGGAATCGGAATCAGAATCACCGAGATCGGGGCTGGATTTGGTTCGATCCGTTGCAGAGATGCAGTGAAAAGAGGTATTAACACAAAAAGACTAGTACTCGTACAGTTTTTGAATAAGAATTGGAAACCGAACATGCAAAGGGGGAGCGGCGGTGTGAAAAGGCTTTCATTTCAAACGCAAACAATCGCGCTGAGTAGGAATTGAAATTAATTTCATGTATCATCATTAATCAAAACACTCGCTGCCTTGTGAGCTGATACGAGTTTGAGATTGAGGAGGAGGAGTACGACGGTTTCCTTACACATTCATATCTGCGGCCATAACGATATTCATTCTGCTATCGGGGACTTGGGACTTTGGAGGAGGAGTAGAGGCATTCCCCGAGCCGAACTAATCAGCATGCAAAGAAAACAACATTAAGAGTCAACAACAACGTCTGACTCTCAACACAATTATGAGAACTGACGTTGCAAGAGTTTCATGTTTAATGGCAAGTCACTTTCAGCGCCCCAGTTCACTCATTGTCATTCATCCGAACAGATGAACTGGAGCTGCCTTTCGAGATTTCGGCTGTGACTCTAACGATGTTTTCTTTGGAAAGTTAGGAGCCGTTTCCAGTAGTTCAATTACAACTTCACCCCACTTAAAGTGTTTTGTCTGGCAGCAATTATAATCCACATATCTGGCGGCTGGAACTCTCCAATCATTTGCATTTTCGCATTACCATTTCAACCATTTAAATTTGTTCGGTTTTGGTTCGGTTATGAATAATATACATGTGTTATTCCCAAAAACCAGTGGCAGCCGAAATGCTTAATTTACGCCTATTTATTTTGTCCCCTTTCAGATCGCTCGCTATAAAATACATTAACACACAGTGGGTTTTGGGGCCCAAAAGCGAGACCTCCGGCTATAACACCGATATGAACAACATTCGTTGTCGCTGTCGTTGCCTTTTGTTGCCGTTGCCACAGCCTTTGGTTTGTGTAGGTTGATGCTGACAATTTTGGGAACGGCTTCGGTTTCGGTTTCGGCCGTTAACAAAACATGACATTTAATAATACGTGTACAATACAAACATACATAAGTGTTATCGCTGACTAAAAAGCTTTTTGTTGCTACTCTCCCGTGATTGTTGGTATTGTTGTATCTGTGTTTCGTTGTCATTTTCGGTATCGGATTTTGTGTCGTTCTCCAAATTCATAGGCCAAGTTGTCACCGTCGTCGCTGTGTTAATGTTGCTGCCGTGCTGTTGCTGTTGCTGCTGCTGCTGTGTTGTGTTGTCGATTGGTCGGCGAAAGGCTGAAACAAATGGCTCGCCATATACGTTTTTATTCGCGTTTTATCATTATTATTAATAATGTAGATTCGAAGCGGAGCGCAAACGTGTGCATGTTCGTTTATTTAGTGGTGTGTCTAATGGCTAGTAACTGCCCCCCTTTTATCTTTTGGCTGATAGCTATTCAAATTTGTTTTTCAAACAAAGCCGTGGGCTTTATGGTAGCATTTGGCCCTTACAAGATTCCATTCCAAGCGAATATGCATAATTTGATTATAACGAGAAGTGCTTAGCTGGGCTTTGTCTGGCAGCTAAATATTTAAAGCAGAATAAATTTGCTGCTGGAAAGTGTGAAGTTTTAAAAGTTTAACTATTTTCTTAAAACAATTTAAATTTTTATTGGAAGTATGAAGAGTTCGTGACCTAAATCATACATATTTTAATAAGAGAAATGGATTATCAAAAATTAGCTTTGTGTATCTTGCTTGTTAATATTGTATTTGTAAGTTTGCCAAACTATACCTAACTATTGGAATTTTGTTGTCTTATTCTAATTAAACTTAAAATGTTTTAAACTTAGAAACTTGGTAAATAGGTAGAAACTACAACAACGAATGTTTTTGTTATGTCTTAAATTTTTTACCTTATCTATGAGAACTATGGGTATCTCGTTCATCCTCCTAAAACTTTAAAGATACCAACTTGTAGGAGATAAACTGTAATCAAGATCAAAGATAATAACTTAAAATCAGTATAAGTCCTTCTGAACTAAGCATAGTGTGAAATATCGACCCGGTCCAGAAGGCATTGAGAAATAATGGACACATACTGGTTGGTATGTATGAGCACTCGTATATAGCTTAGGAGCGATGGAAAATCGCTGTCACTGCTAATGCGTGTGGCAGGGGGAGAAGGGGAAATTGGAAAATGCATCGGAAAATCGGGCCCGGTGGTCGAAACATATGCAATACCCATCGCAGGAGGAAATGCAGTGCTGGATGCCGTATCACTCGCATCCTGCCATTTATTTGTCCTTATTTACCGAGCTCTCCTGGCAGTTTCAGAAGGTTGGGGTTGGGCTTTGGTATTGGGTTTGGGTTTGGGTTTGGGTTTGGGAGCGTTGCCGCATCATGGCTGTTGACAATGAGAGTTGAATAGACGCCTCTACCTCCCTGTTAGCTCTTGTTGTGCAGTTATTTATTTTTGAAGTTCATGTGTGTAACTGTGTGTGTCCGCATCTGTGTCTGTATCTGTGTACACATCTGTGTGTTCGCCAGTGTCAATACAGGCAAGGACAACAATGCGGCTCAGTTCCGACAGTCGTCATCCTGTCAAAACAAAGTGTGATTATTGATAATTTATGATGTCACGGATTTTTCCGGTCTTGGAATTATTATTTTATTGTCTTCCCCAGACCCATCTATTTTTTCTGCTCGGTATTTTGCGGTAGCTGGGCTCGAATATATTCCAACTGATTTCAAAATGACAGTTGGATAAATAATTAAATGCGTTTTCAGTAAACTGGGCTTATTTTCGCATTTTATTTAATTTTAATTTTTAATTTTATATTTATGTTTATATAATATATTTGCCTTTTATATATTTCTGCAGAAAATAAGATTATTAATTTTAAAAAGCTTTATAAGCATTGCCATAGCATTAAATAAATTGTATTTTTAGGGGTTATACAAACACGGGTATAAGCCTGCTTAAATGTTAAACAAATTAATTTAACACCAACTAAAACAAATTAACATAACAGCGCTTTTTTAAATTCTATTAAATTTGTTTAAAACCCAAATTCTTAAAATTACATTTATTTTACCTTAAATAAAATTATGAAAACTTTTATGTTACAAACTAAATTACAAGTATTACTTAAACTTATTTTTAAAAAACCTTCTTAAAGTCTATTATAAAAATCATCTAAAAAAAAAAAATTTTAAGGTACCTACTTACTAAACATAAAACCAGTAATATGTGTAAACAAATATGCGTCCATTTCATTTCCATCTTGAACAGCTCTCTAGCCTGTATTTATTATCCTTTAAGATTACTTAACATGTTAAGTTATTGGATATTTGCGGTTAACTCCGGTAAAGCCCTATGCGCAATCGCTTGTCCTTCTGCGGTGCGACATCTGTTCAACCTGACTACCACACTTTGACAGAAGACAGTAGACAGAGGACAGAGAAGCGATGGTCCTTGCATTAACCTTCGGCCGCACACGACCTCGGGTCATTTTGCTGGCTGCGCATGCGCAAAACCGCAACGAGACCTAAACAAATATTTGCACTGAGCGGCTTCGGGTTAGCCCATCCTGCTAATGCGATGTTTGTTAAACGACTGTTTTGCCAGGGATTTAGTGGTTGCCACAGTGGTTATTGTGTGAAAAATCTGTGTTTGCGCTTAGCGCTTAAATTTATTGACGTAAGAGGCACGAAAATGCCAAAGTAAACATGCTTTCAAATGGGTACAGCCGAGCGGAGGAATCAAATGGCAACCGGAAGCAACTCTGGTTGCTGTAGTGCAACCATCACTTAACAAACCCAAAAGTGTCTAAATGTGCATATGTACTCACTATATATGGTTATATAACCGTATGTGCTAATTTTATGGTTGACAGATACATAGACCAGCTGCAGACACTTAGGGAAAAGGTTTGGTATTAACGCTGAATAAACCGTTTTTATTCATTAATTTGTTATTAATTCTTAAAATGAACTTTACTGGACATGAATATTTTTTAATCAATAAATAAATAAAAACCAATAAATAGAAGTATTCCCAGTTGTACTGTGTATCCATAATTCTTTAAACACAATTTCTCTAAAACAGACTTCAAAATTTTTAAATTTTTCTGAAATAATGTTTAAGAAAAGGTTAAGTCTTTTTTTTTGTTGTATTTACCATTTTTCATAAGTCATATTTAAGTTTCTGTTTCACGCTCTTCGATTTCTTTTCAAAAACATGAAGAACTCCAGTAAAGCCTAAAAATTAACGGTTTTCTATTAGTGAAAAAGTGATCAATATTAAATTTTAGAAGGTTTTATATACATTATTCTCAGTGTAAGTATTAAACAAAAAGTACAGCCATAGACCTCCATGTTTGCACTGCCCGCATGCGCTTATGGATGGCTCCGTTTTCAATTTAGTAAACTCCATAATTTGTTCTGAAGCGAGTTGCGTCAGTAAATCCAAATATGACGAGCCTCTTATTTAGAAACGAGGGCTTCTTCTCCGGCCTCCGAGCATTCCCTGGTTCCCGGATCGTGGGGCACGCGACTTAACTTAACGCGTCGCTCTCGCCCCGGCTTATTAGGTTAATTACGAGTTTTTGATTGGTAAATTAAGGCTGGGCACCCGGGGCAGGAACAGCACAGAACCAAACAGAACAGAAAGCCTGCTCCCGGATCGTAATTCGGCACGCGGCAACCCGCTGCTCGCGCCAGCCATTTCGAAATCAGTTCTTAACTGAATGCCTCAATTCAAATGCGTAAATAATTAATTTGGAAGCCATTTAAGAGCTGCGGCGGTGGCTGGCTGTCTGGGTGTCTGAAAGTCTGGTGTTTGGCTGCCGGCGGAGCAGCTATTGACGCCCTCGGGTATCACGTCGATACAGATACAGATAAACCACCCGCCGCGCCTCATAATTTCCACAGCCGCCGGTCGAGGGGACTTTGAAATCCAAGATGGGCACTCAAACAGACGCTCCACTAAGAAATTCTTTTAATGTCTTTGTTGGGGTGTTTAATATTTAATCCTTTCCCACTTTATTAGTCAGCAGCAGGTGTTTCCACGCAGGTTTCTTTAAATCCATTTTAAATGCGTGAATAGGGGAAAATGGGTAATTGTTTGGACAGGTGAAATTACTGTTAAATTTAACACAAAAAGCCAAAAAATGTAAAAACGTAATTTATATGTTTATAAATCTTTAAACTTTTATTATTACTTAATGTTCACTTTTTTTTTTAAATATGTTAGCTGCATTACAAATTTTGTAACTTCGTTAAATTGTTATTTAAATCAAAGTAAGAAAATTGTTTATAAGCTTACTAAAACCAAACATTAAAGCATATTTATCATATCGAATAGTCAGATATACAAATTACACTTCTCCTAACGAGATTGTGTTTAGCAGTTATAAAAGTTATACAATTAAACACAGAATTTATACCATTCACTAATTGAACTGGCAATCGGAAATCATTTTTTTCCAGGGAAAATGGCTCTATTCAATTTAGTATCAGCTCGCTTTTTGCCTGCATCTGCGAAAGTAATCTATAATTTTAATGTATGGCAATGAGAGCAGAGATAGCAGCGCGTGTCATTATCAGGAGCGATAATGAATACACAATTACCGCCGCAACGCGGTCAGCAAATAATCGTAATCGTTTCCCAAAACAAACAAAAACAGAAAGTACTAATAAATTTACGCAACACCAGTCAGATATTGGAGTCTGCTATTCGTCATTTGGCTATGAATATGGATATGGATATTGGCCACCATAACTTTGTTTTCCCGCAAAAGCCCTCCGGGCCCATTAAGGACCTGCAATCGGATCAGTCACGTACTGACATAGGTAACGCATATGTACATTTGCACTTGCGTCAGATACGAAAAAAATGAACAGTAACTAGTGACAGCGGAGCCAACCGCCCCAATTGTCAGCAGATAACATCGGCAATTTATGTACCTGCCTGCTTTTTTCATTGTAATAACAAACTTTGGTTGGTACTATATAAATGGAACGGATAACCGCGTTACATTTCCCCAGTCGACCCCCCCACACACACATGTGCACTGCGACAAATGGGTTGTTAAACCATACATTTGTTGGGGAAATCGATAAGGGAGTTTTACCCGAAGTCACTAGAGAAAAACATCGTTTTTTCAACACTTTAACTAGGTATACTATTTTTTATAAATCCAGACAATTTTCTGTCTTTCATAAATAGTTATTTTTTTTAAGTGATTACAATTTTTTTGGAAAACTTTTTTGTATTGAATTTAAGTACGGTGCATTTTTTGTTTTCATTGTTAATTCGAAGGTTAATTTATGATTTAACAAGCATTTTGCATTATTTAATAAAAAGGTTTAAGGATATGGAGTTTAAAAAAATTTATATTTTACTTGATTATTAATGTGGTACATGGCAAAAGAAATAAATCGGTTAACCTATTCAACAAACTTGTAGTCCTGTTACCTGAAATATTTCGCAAACTTTTAAAAATCCCAAAAATTCTGAATGCAAATTCTCTGATCTTAAATCCAATATTTCCCGCACTGTACAAACAAGTGCATGGGGTTTCGCAGTGAAATGAATTATTTCGGGTGAGAACCCGTTTATGTCAAAGCGATTGCCAAGTAATGGCGAGACTGAAGACACCGAGCTATAATTTGAGTGTCTAGGTCGCACTTATCTCGCATCGCAGGGGCCAAAGGAACGGCAAGGAAAGGCCTAACTTGCAATTACACCTCGGCTCCTACCTGAATTCACGCACACCCACACCGGGGAACAAGTAGCCGGAACACGCAATGATGAAATAAATCAAACAAAATAATTGCTTTTGTTTCAACAGCGCGAACACAACATTCGCCTTTAGTTCGGTGCCTCGATGGTTGGGTTGGGGGCATCCATCGTCGAAGCTGTCGACAGAAAATATGCCTCGCACCTGTTCAATAGTGGCTACCAAAAGTAGACCCAAGGAGTTCGGCTTCCCTTCCACTTCCATCCTTATAGTCTGAACCTGAAGTGCAAACCCAAACGCAAACGCAAATTTACGACACGCAACTTGTTCCTTGAGCTGCGGGTGAGGTGAACTCGTGTTCTGCGTCAGCCCCACAAAAAGACGCTTCACTACAGACTGCAGAGTCTTTTCAGTTTCAGCGACGACGACGACGACATGCCAACTGTCCTCTGGAGTCCGGGACTCCGGACCACGGAGTGCAGCGCGGAAAATTAACAGCACCTGCGTCTGTCTGTCTGTCGGCTTCTGCTCTGCAATTGTGGCAGTCTGAATGGAGTCGGGATCTTTGGCCCCGACCTTCCATATCGAGTAATCCGCTCTTACTGCTAATTGAAAATCACAAAATGCTGTGAAATTAAATAAGGGAGTATGGGAAACTGGGTGACTGTCTTTAAATTAAATCGAATCGACAAAAATGTATTGCTATTTAAGCCATACTTATAAAATCAATCAGTTTTAAAAGGAATTTTTATGTTTTCTAAAAATTACAAGTTGACTTGTGATTAAGGAATTTCCAACTATCTGAAATTTACTAGTATTTACGAGAGACATAAAATTCTAAAATTTATAAATATGTATTCTACTTTTCATGATGGGGTATAAATTATATATACTATAAGACACCATTTTTATTTATTTATAAATTGTACGCTTAGAAAAACAATTTAAAGCGTACGTAATTGTTACTTTATTTAATGTTGAACATTTAAGTGGACATTTTACGACGAGCATTTACAAAAGTTACATTAAGTTGAAAAAGTTTTACTAAGTAAAGGATTTGCAAATGATTTTTATTTGTTAATTAAGGGGGACATCTGAGTAACTGAAAAAAAAATCGGATTTTCTGAAATTTTTTTGGCCAAAATAAAAAGCCAATCAAAAATTTGTAAAGTATGTAGGTCTTATAATATTAGATGTGAAGTACAAAATAAAATTTTTTTGGAACAAATCAAAAACAAAATGGCGGCTGTGCAGCATTTTCTCAAAACCCCTTTTTTGAGCTGGCCGAGTAGAAGAATTATTTAAGCAAAAAAAAAAATTTTCGATTTTTAAGAAAAGTTACTCAGATGTCCCCCCTTAAAAGAAAGACTTACATATAAACAAATGAATAAAACAATTATCATATTTTCGTGAAATCTTTAATCTAAGAATCATCCCAATTATCCCTAATTAACAAAGGCACAAGCTGAGGAAGATTTTTATTTTTAAAACACATCCAAAGTTAACGAGAGACATAAAATTCCTGAAAATAAATTATAACTATGTCCTTGGCATTTTTGATCCGACTACGTAATATGTATTGCAATAAATGAATGTGAGGGTAAATAACATGGGACTGGGCGGAACGAGGGATCGGCGTTGGGCATAATGGTCGGCCATTATTTCATTGGAATCCTCAAATTGTCGTTGCAGATACGAGTATTTGCAGCTACATTCACAACAAATTCGGGAATGGTATGCCTACCCTCCGCAGTATTTATTATATGCCATACCCTAAATACACCCCACCCTTTCGATCATTATGGTAGCGCCGCGGGGAGCGGGAATTTATAGAGCGGGAATACTTTTGAATTTGAAGCTGGGGTGGGAAGAAATGGCGTGGTGTGGGGTGGTGGCTTTAGCATTCGGTGGGGGTTGTTCCGCCCAAGCCAATTTGTATGTAACCCAATTTATGTACTTACAAAATATTCGTTGTCATTACCCGATATCTGGGTGTGTATATAGGGAGTTACTGTATACCATCCTTAAGTGGAAATTTCCTAAGAGAAACTGTAACTCAAACTTAATACAATGGTACAACAATTACTTGCTAAGAGAAAAAATAATATTTGTAGCATCAGAGAATATATTATTATTACACTTATTACAAGCTTTAAAGTTCACATATAAGTTTAATCTTGCTAAAGTTATATAATTTAATATTCTTAGGCATTTTAATTTTTTATAAAGTTATGTGTTAAAATTATTGTGATGAAAATATTGTAGTTCACATTTAACTTGTAGTGCTAGGAAGTAAAATTAATAAATTAAATAAATTTAGGAGTTAACTTTTACTTATTTATTCCTCAACAAGACATGCGTTAGTTTCCTTTCAAATTCACTAATAAAACCAAAATCACTTATAAACACCAGAAAATGTTCCCTTCATTTTACCTACAAACGTTATTTAAATAAATATACTCCAACATTATCATTCTATAAATGTAAGACTTTATTTAATCCTAATTTATACCTTATCAAGTTTTTAAATACATTCCATCCATGATCATTAATAAACCCAATAGTGTCTATACCAGCAAACTCCCCAGGGCTTTCTGATGATGCGAAATGGATGCCAACATCACCGAGCATCCGAATATCCTGTGTATCCTGTGGCAGTTGCAAAAGTATAAAGTACCCATCCACAATCTGCAGCACTCACTCCTGTTTGCTCCGATTTGAGCTCGGGGTAATGCGTTCCGGATTGGAAAATGCGATTGGCTTCGTCACGTCGACGATTCAACGACTCGACGACCCAACGACTGACTGCCGCAGGATAGGCGTTGCGTTGGCATTGTCGACGTTAGTTAACAGTGCTGTTCAATTTTTCCGCACTAATTAGATTAAAGGAGGCACAATCACAGGCACAGGGACACCGAAGAGATGAGATGAATCCACCGAAGAAATCAAGGAAATGCACAGAGGCGAAATGGAGGGACAAAAGGCAAATCGTGAGTTGTGCGGAATTCCTGTATCGGCAGCCGGCGATAAAAAGGTCAAAACAACTGCCAAATACTTTAATCCTATTAAGGACATAATTCAACTATAGCAGAGACACATGTTGCCGAGCGCAGACGACAGGAAGGATAAAGAGCTGTGAGATTGTCCTTTTTGCGCCGTCTACACGATTGAAAATGTATGTACAACAAAATAAAAAGGGGGCACAGGCATTAGGGCGAAAATAAACCCGAAACCAGACATCTAATGCGTTCAAATGAAAAAGTATATTCATAAAAATTATATACACAAATTTCACTAATGGCCTGCTTTTTAATTCATAGTTTTAAGTATAATATATGAAAATATAAAAAAGTACTTAAAGAAGGTGCCAAGTTTTCCCTTATATTAATAAATAACTATATTATTTTAAGGCTAAAATGGTTTAGACTCTTTATTTTCACTAAAAGATATGCTACTGCTTTTATGGAGCTTGTAAATAAATAGTAGTTTTTTTAAGTAAACAAAAGATAAAGAAAACTGTGTATTTAGAAACAAATATATGAAGAACGAAAACGGGATTTGTACAATATATCTTGTAAATTTACCATTAAGAAAAAAGTAACAATGTGAAAACACATATTAAATTTAAATAAATTCTACACAAATTCCCAGCTGGATTATAAAGATTGATAAAAAACCTGCAGCTCGGAATAATTCCCTTATGCGATGTGATTATCGGGGAACAGTCAAAGTGTCAGCCCACGTTGTTCACAGCGATCGCACAAGATTAAAGAATTTTGCTCATTTCATGGGTTTTCACCTCGGCTCGGACAATATCCGAGTTTTTCCCATTTTTCCGCCAAATCCTCGTCCTTTGTGTCCCCATTCAGTCGGCCATTATTTGCCGTCGCCTGTCACCGTCACTTCCTTTTGTGCGACATTGTTTGTTTTCATCCGTTTAATAATTGCAATGTTGCTAGTGATGTCTCTTTTGCCAGCCTCGCCCATTCTAATTTCCATCTGCCAGGGGATGGGATGGAATGGGATGAGGATGAGGATGTGAATCCGCATCCGAATCTGCAGCACCTAGGTGATGATGAAGATGATGATGGACCACCGCCGGACAGTTTGTTTTGCCGATTGTCTGCAGTTAATGCGAAATCCGCTTACGTTTTTGGCCATTCGCCGAGTTAATACTTAAATTTGCAACTTTTTAATTATT
Source organism: Drosophila oshimai (assembly GCA_018150695.1). NCBI lineage: Eukaryota > Metazoa > Arthropoda > Insecta > Diptera > Drosophilidae > Drosophila > Drosophila oshimai. The sequence continues at coordinate 400,186 of JAECWM010000191.1, forward strand.
GTAAGCGGATTCCCTTTCGGAAGACTTGTTCGGAGGGCAAACAGATGCACACCGGGTCCTTTTCACTTGTCCTCGGGATTTCTCTCACCTTTCCAGCACCTGACACATCAAAATATCTGTTTGTTTGTCCACACAAAAGGGGTTTGTCGTTTTATTTGAAAGCTGCTAATTTAATGGATTTAAAAAATATTTACTCATCATAAAAGGCTCCCACTATATAAAAGAGCTATCTACACCTTAAAGTAGCAAATTTAATTTAGGAATATCTTTTCAAAACCAATTTCCTCTCCCTTTTAGCCAATTTAATTTTGCTTTCCAAGAGCAGCAGCAGCAGTCGCAGCATAATATGTAATAAGCATAGATAATAGCTTATTGTTGGAAACTTTTTTAATATAAATATGCACACATGCAGATGTACCGCATCCTGACAGGCTGGTTGTCTCTGAAAGACTGCGTTATTGTTAATCATTAAACAAAAAGTGAGACGAGACAAAAATACTCTGGCCGCAGCATAATTAAACTCGGAGCTGCCTGAAATTAAAATAGAAAAGCGCCAAAAAGTTGGCTGACAAAAAAAAAAAAGGAAAAGGGAAAATAAAATAAAATATGTGTGTGCTTGCAGGCCAAAAAGGAACCAAAGAGAGAGCAGAATACATTGTGATAAGGACTGCGGCGAAATCTGAACAAAACCAAAAATATTTTAATGACAAAACCAAATGTTCGCAAACAAAGCGAGCATGCATCCAGGTCCCAAGTCCCGATCCCGATCCCAATCCCAATTCAGAATCCACCACCACAGAAGCAAAGGCCACAGCCAACCCATTATGTGCTCGCCCGTAATTATTTGCATAAAAATATATGCAAAGGTCTAAACAAAACAGTTTAGCAATCAATTATGAAAACACGTTAAATAGCTAAGTGCGAGGCCGAATGTGAATGTGAATGTGCGAGGAAGAGTGGTGTGGCTATGGCTATGGTATGGGATCTCCAAACATGAGCATCTGATACAGAGGCTGCTGCATGGGATGGTTTTTTGGTTTTTGGTCTGGGACTTTTCAAAGGGCCTTGCTGCGCACTTGAAGGCAAAGACAATCGGCAGATGCCATTGTCAGCGAGTATTTACGAATATTTACCCCACCAATTTTAACAGCCAACCCACCAACACCGACACTTACGCACATTAACACGACATCCAAAGTACAGTGTGTACTCTGCGGCAACACATAGCACATACAGTGCGATAAGTGAAGGCAAATAGCCGAGGTGATAAAAGTTTGTTTGCCATGCCAAACAAAAGTAACGCCTCACCAGAATGGCCAGCGGTATGTATGTACTTACTTTCCCGAGCAAAACCTTCACCAATCAGATCTGGGAGGGTAATGACTGCCTCTTGGTTTCATTAAAACTTCATTTAATGTAGGTGGTGTTAACCTTTTTTATTTGAAGAGTAGAGTTTATTTTATCCAAATACATATTATGCATTAGGGAGCTGGAATCACACTTTCCCACTTTCCAAACACAATATTTACACAAATACATTACTTACTAAGATATTTACCTGATAACAAAATTATACAACAAATTTAGTTTGAAATCTGTAAAAATAAAATTCTATGCAAATATATTGCTACAGAATTTATATTGTTTCGAAGGAAAAGGTTCCTTAGCTTGAATAACCAAAACTAACTTAAATCATAATATATTTCAAGTACCTACCTATTGAAATAATTTTAAGTATATACCTTAACGTTAAATATAATACTTTCAACATTTAAAACATTTTCAGAAGTCTACCATAAAAGTTATAAACCTTACTTTTGAGGGCTTCTCTTAACAATAAACCAAAAATTTAAAATTTTAACGAAGCTTTGACGTTGTCAACACCATCCGATATAAATCAGTGTGAATATTTATGAGTACCTTAACAATTATTTAGCTATCTAAAAAAAAAACACTCTTTTTTTACCCCGACTCATAACTCACTCAACCAAATTCGAAATGAAGTATACCTGAGAAGTAGAAAGTCCATTGTGCATCGGAGAGTTCGACAGTGTAAATTACATACTTCTCCGTATGAAATTCACATTAGACGGTCTGCTTTTCTTCTACGGTATTTCCATTTCGCGCAGAGCCCAATCAAAAGCCCAACCACTATTTATGGGTCTACATAAATTCAGGGAATATTGTGTGCCACTACTACCCACCGCAGTTAATCCGATTATGAAACGCAGCGTTTGGTGGGTCCGTCCGACGCGTCGGTTGGCGATTGTGGAGATTGTGATGTAAGCGATAATAATATCCCACATTATTTTGCATTGCAGATGGGCCCCAGTCCCAGTACAGCACCTGGCTAGAGAGAATGCTTTTAAGATTACGGCCTAACCCTAAACCCGCAACCAAATCAGCAGAAGTCATCGTGTAAGAGAAGTGTTAAGTGAAATGGGCTTTAAAACTTGGGCATTAAACGGCGGACCACCCAATAATAAACTCCAGAACGTCCACTCAGCGAATCCTCGGCTCAAGTTGAGTTGTTATGCTTCAGTTGAGTGTTGGCAAATATTTAACGTAGTATAAATATCTCCCAGTTCTCAGTTCTCAGTTCCCCCTTCGGAAACCCAGACTCCTCATCTTTGCCCGCGTTTTTTTTTATTTTTTTGGGGGTGGAATGGAAAGCCCTCGGCCTGTGTATAACACAGAAAAAATCTAATTTTCCAACTTTTTACGACATTCGCTTTGCCAGTTCTGCGGCAATTTCATAAATATTTTCCGCTTCTTTGCGTTTGCATACTTTGTATGCAAAAAAACATGCCATCATCAGAACATTATCCCGCCGCGTGTAAATGAAATTCTCCTTGTCTGCCGGGTGCTCCTCCTGTCCTTTCCTGAATTTGTATCCCCCTCCCCCCCACATCCCTCATCCGCTTGAGTCTGCAGAAGCGGGAAAACGACTGCGATTGTGGTGGAGGCAGAGGCAGAGGCAGTGGCAGAGTCACAGTAACAGAAGCGAAAATGGGGGAGCATCGCGGCAAGTCGAGGGTTGTTGACTTATATCATTTATCATAAGGAATTAGGTTCAAGCTTGTTATTAATATTAGACTGGCTGTACCCCCCGTACTCCTCCTCCACCTCAGTTATGTATATCCACAACCCTCCATCCCAGTTGTCGGCGTGAAGCCGTTAACGTGCGAGAGCGTTAATAAAGTTCATAAAATAAACAAAGTCCGCAGTCAGCATGTGAAATTAAAATCTTTGCCGCTGTCAATTGGCGTTGCGAAGAGCTCTCCGGCAGTCTATTAAAAAGTAAATCTTCCACTTTATCGTCCACCGAGTGCGGGGACTCGGACAGATCCCATTAAGCTATTCCTTTTTATTGGTTTATGAAAGACGATATTGACAATCTGGCCCAATTGTTGCCGCAGTTAATTGATAAGAAATTAGAGTAATATGCAGTTTAAAGTGTTTCATATCTATGTAAAGATCTGTTAATAAAATGTGAAAGATAATAGCTTGGTGTCTTATGGTTTTTTTTTTTAATATGGTCTTTATGGTGTTTTACTTTTAGGGATGAACTGCGATTTCGCTGTGATAAAAGTGGTAGTTAGTGGTAAGAATTTAAAGTGTCTCATATTGGGATATGGCTTTATTTAAATTTAATAATTGTTATATATCTTTTAACTTAAATAAATAGCTACTAGTAGAAAAATTATTTTTACATTTATGGTTATTTTCTGGATTTTTTCCTAAATGGACTTAAATAAAATAAAAATATACAGGCTTACAAGTAAAGATGCTTTTAGTTATTTTAGGACACGTCAAATAATGTTGACAAAATAGAATATAATAGAAGACAGCGTGTGATCATGTTAATTTTAAGCTAATTTAAACAAAAGTTTAAGGAGTTAATTTCTTTTTCCATTTTTTTTATCCATATTTTTTAATCCCTTCAAAATAAAATCGATGATTGTAATATATTGTTTGATAGGAGAAAAAAGTTATACCTAGATGAGCTACCAATTTGCTGTGTTGCACAATGTTGGAGCGGTTGAGGAACCGATTACAATGCTGCAGTAGAGTGCCCCTTACAAATCCGCATCCTCGAGATGCAGCGTCGCATCCCTCGGATACCAGATACCCGCCGCCATCCCTCCTATTGCGATCCCTTGCAGCTCCTGCATGGCGGAATGGAAGCGGAAAAAGCTGAAAAAAAGCGGCGGTACGTGTGCAACCCCCTTGGGCGAGTATATAGCCGGCTGCTTCCCCTAGGAGCAGGAGCGGCTTTATTTTTCCTTTCCATCCGTTTTCCATTCCATTCCAATCCGTATTCCGTACCATTTTCATTCTCGCTTTTAGCTGTTAGCTGACCGACCGTAAGCCACGCCCTGTGCATGTTGAAAATGTTGAAGCGAGTGCAACAACACGAACAACTGTTAGATACGAGCGAAAAAGTCGAATGAAAGAGCCAAGATAAACACTTAAGCCTAACAAAAAACGATAAAACCGCCAGGAGGAAAAGTTGCCAAAGGTAACAATCTATGTAGAATGCTTTATGGCCAAAAGCGGGGCAGTACAAAGGCGGAGGAGGAGAGTGGGGCAGGCACACATGTCCAATATTCTCTTAACGCGATAAAAATGAAGTAGCAACATTGAAATCTGGCCAAGAGGGAGCGAGAGGGGTGCTGCTGGCCATTTTTTTTTTGTGTTTCGGGAGGTGGCAACAGACGGCCAAAAAACACAGAAACATCAGTTACATTTTGTTTCGTTTGTCCTCTTTCTCCCTCTGGGGTATAGATATTTCTGTATTTTCTGTATTTCTGTATCCATGGGTCCACCCTCCAACACCCGACCCACTTTCTCCAAGCTCCCAAAAAACTTTTGGGCCTGCACGCGCCCATGAACGAATAAAAAAAAGATAGCGTGGTTAAACGCGCTTATTTCGGTTTATGATTAAATTTATTACGTGTACATCCAACCACAGCCCAGCCAAAAATAACAAAACAAAAGCAAAGAAATGGGTAAAAGGGCCCTTTTTAAATTTAATTACGCTTTGCGGCCCCCGAAAAAATCTAAAAGTTTGATCTAATTGGTCATTCCCTTAAGCTTAACCCTTATTATTTTTGATGAGCGCTCTTTCTAATTAGGTTGGCGAAAATTGATTTCAACGACCAGAATTCCCAAGTGGCAAAAGTCCCACTCTTTCTGGCTTAGACAAGTGCGAGTGCGAGTGAGAGAGGGGCAGCTGTCGCCGTGCAAAAGTATCTTTTTATCTGGTGGCTCGCTGTGTTCCTACGATTGCCAGCAGGGATGTGGCTGTAGCTACGGATGTGGATGTGGACGTAGCTGTGGATGTGGATGTGCCAATCGAACCCCGAACTGGCGCTAGCTAGCTCTGGCTCTGGCGCTCGTGCTCGCTCGCTCTCCTCCGGAAAAAAGCTGGTAGGTAAAAAAAGAAAAAGAAAGAAAACAAAAACCTAGAACCACCACCCCCCGAAGTATCTTTGTATCTCGTCCTCTCTCACTGTCGTGTCTTCGGTTCTCATACCTTTCGGTCTTTTTCGTCGCTGGTGCCTCGTTTATTTATGATTATCTGTGTACAACTTGTTCCATGTTCATCGCATGTCGATGATGGCTGTATGCTGTATAGAGAGCATCAGTATCTATCTGGTTTGTTGGCTACACTCCGAGCATTAAACCCTGCCCCGGGGTGCATACAGGTACGTCTGCAGATACACCTCCCCACAGATATAGATACATAGGCACGAGTGGATGTGGATGTGGATGAGCCCCTGCCTCTGTCCCCTCTTCTGTCCCCAAACCGAAACCCCCCCGCTTCGGATGCACAGAGATAGAGAAGAGCACACCTTTGTAGCGCTTTTGTCTTCTGTGCTCGCTGGTCGTTCATTAATGGCTGGTTGGTCGGTGAGCTGGTTGGCTGCATCTTGGCCCACTTGCCACTTGCAACATCTCGGATTGCAGCCGTGTAATCGTTAAGACAGCAAGCGTTTTCCAGTTGCTCCTCCCCCAGCACTCAAATATGTCAAACCTTAGCTGTCCCTTTAAACTAAATAATAATTCCCTTATTTATTGTAAAAGGTTTTATTTATGGCGATAAGGGTACATTTCAATAATAAAGGCAATATGATGAGCTGAAAGTTTTTACCAAAAATAATTGTGGTTCTCTTTATTTAGTTGGTGAATTTTTATTTAACCAAGTAAGATTATTTTATTAAAATGTTTAAAATGCTTCCTTTCTTTAAAAAAAAAACAATATTAAAGACCGTAGTTTTGAACATTTTCCGTCCCAACTAAAATTATACGACACAGAACTACATATATTTATGTGGGTTTTTCCGTTTTATATTAAAATGTTGTATTCCAAATATTTATAACTTGATTAAAGAGATTTGTCAATTCAAATTAAAATTGGTTGTAGCTGCAAATATAGTTTGTTAACGCTCACTTAAAATGAAGACCCTATTTTAAATGTCAAGTATCTGCCACATAAACTTATTTGAAACTTTTCTAGTCAACAATATTTTTTAATTTGGTATTATAAAGGAATTTTGCACATGTTTCTTCTGACATGTCGTCTTTAATTTCAGTACTTTCAAAATACGGCAAATAAATTTCTACTTCTGATACATGAACTTATCAACAATTTAACCACCACATTAAAGTTAACCGACCCTTGATCTGCCATTTAAGACCATAACAAGTGTCTGAAGTCCTTTAGCCCCCATTCAGTCTACTCTGTTTCAATAAGAATCCTCAATTTCGGTACTTATTACAAGTTTTCACTGCTCTTCAATGAACCGCCTTGAAGAAAATCAATCAAAAACATTGTATAAAGAGACGAAATCCAGCAGACGCACAGGCATAACCGCAGGCTCAAGGGAACTCCCAAGATAAGTCCTTGGGGGAATGGGGGTCGTGGATGTGGATGTGGACTGAGCTAGGGAGGCAATAAAATCCCCACAGAAGGCTGGAAACGAATCAATACTCGAACTACCATATACTCCTTGGGCGAAGGCCCGACCGCAACTATACGCCCAAAAGCAAAAGCAAAAGCCCGCCGAGTCAAAGCGATTACACCGGAGCGGAGCACACAAACACCTTTTCATTTGTATCTATTAGATTAAAATTCATGTCGACGTTTGTAGACGCGTACTCTGGTACGCACTCCGCTTTTCTTTCCTTTTCATTCCCGCTCCCGCACCGCACCGCACCGCAAAACACGCGCTTGGCTTGTCCGCGCTCGCAGATACAAAGATACATAGATACGAAAAATGGTGCTGGAGCTGGAGCTCCAAGCGGAGCTCACAATCATCATTGGCCTGGCTGGCACACACACACACACACAACCGAAACAACCTGAGCTCGTCGAGCTATCTGCAAACAAGAAGAGATACACTCTAGAGGGGGGATGGGGATGGGGATGCATCCCCAAGATACGAAACGAAGCCCAACGAAGCGAGGCGAAGCCATCAATACAAGCCGTACGACTACAGCTACATGCTGCCGACACACAGATACTCGTACTCTGTGGCAACAAGCGAAGTACAAAGGATACAAATATATCTCGTGTTCGAAATATAAAAATCGTTAAACAAAGACTGGCGTTGTTTCTGGATTTGGATCGACTGCGACTAACGACTGTGTGAGGGGGGGACTGTAAGGGGGGTGGTGTGCAAGGGGGGGTGGCTTTCGCATCATCTTGCCCTCCCGCTTTTGCTTGCGGCCATTTGGGGCAACTTTTCCACTCTGCACTCTGTCTCACTCTTTCCTTCGGTGGGTCTCTCTCTTAGCGCCAGTAAGCGAGTGTGCCCGCCTCGAAAAAGGTTGCTGCTTGCTGGTTGCTGGCCAATCCCCCCCAGCCCCTTTTGGCACCCCCTTTTGTCCCCTCCCATGGGTGAGGTTGCCGCCTGCGGTTGCCAGTGTGGTTGTAGTTGTATTTGCTCTTGTGTTTTCCGCACAGAAGGCGACGGCAATTTTGTAGGCGCGCCAATGGGTTAACGTGATCTGAATTTGTTGCTCGCGAGCCAATTAATGTCGCTCTGAATTAAAAAGAAGATACTGATGGCAGATGCAGATACGGATTGTAAAAGTAACTTAAAGTGGGTTAACCAAGAACTCACTTTTTTTCATTTCTTCGTTAACGAACATAATGAAAGTGATCAATCTTCTGCTTAAAACGAAAATAATTCGTGCCAATCTTTCACAAATTTGTTTAACTGTAAAAATTTCAAAGATTTTATATATCAAATGTTCTTTAAATCTTATCAAACTAATTTTAAAATAAGTTTGCTTAAAACTAAATTATCAAACAAATTTGTTAAATTTTTTAATAATTTTGCTGGATATTGATTAGCTTAGATTGATTTGCTTAGATTGATTCGATTTGGATAAAAAGAAATATTTAAAACAGCACGTTTATGAAAGACCAAAAAAAAATTAACGTTGTGGTAAATTTGGAAGAAAAAAATTATTTGTAATTACAAAATAATAACAGGAACATAAAATAACAGGAATATAAAAAGCCATTTGTTTAACTCAATTTTAACTCCTCTTTTTACAGATAAAAAAATGTTGAAGTTAAAAGGCATAAAGATTTACAAAAGTTTTAACGATATATTTTTTTTATATTATTATTTTTATTAATGTATATTTTTGTTATATCAAAATCAAAAGAAAACATTTTTCTTGTGTTAAGAATATAAGAATAAAGTTATCGGAGAAAAAGTAAACATTTTCTTTTCTCAAAAAAATTGTAACGTCATGTTGATGACCCTAGTACGGTGGTTGGTTAAACTTTTATTTTGGCACTGTCAATCCATTAATTTTCATGAAAAACCCAAGAACTATCGTCCCTGTGGACAACGAAACCCCTAATAAATGACTATCGAAAAACTAATCGTTAATGTCGGAGCTATGGAAAAGGATAAAGCCTCGGTAACTTCATTTAAATGTTGTAAGAATTTGTTTACTGCGTGTGCGACACCGAGCTCAGGTGGGTGGAAAAAGGGGAATGTGGTGTGTGGCTGGAGGGGCAGGGAAAGGGAAAGGGGGAGTGGATAACCACCGATTGCCAGGAACGACAAAGTAGCTTTCGAATGTACTTAGTACACACATTGGTACATATGTAGCACATAAACGCCGTCCTGCTCTAACAGCTGCCGTCACTCCTCTCGAGTGGCGTTTCAATTAATTAGAAAAAGTTAAAGAAACGCCACGGCAAGAGGCAAAACAAAAAACAAATACCTACATAATAAAATGTAAGAGCGTATGTTGTAGCAGCAGCAGCAGCAGAAGCGACGGCAGCAGCAGCAGCAGCTGCGGTGGCGTTTTTGGTGGAGCAGCGCGAAAGATGCCACCAATCCAGCCAAAGAGCCCAAAGCGGTCAGCAAAAAAGGGAGGAGGTGGGGGGCTAGAGGGGGTTGCGAAGCCAGCTGCAGCAGCGACAGCGGCAGAGGCGGATGATAAAACATTACCCATCGCGTTGGCCCAACCTCTTCTCGTTCATGTTCATCAGGCTTTTCTTTTTTCATCAGCGGCGAAAAGCGAGAAGCGAGCGTAAACACTTTGCTTTCATACGTCGCGACGTTCGTGTTGTTGTGTTGTTTATGGCAACAACTACACGTAGCAACACCCACGGCAGCAGCAGCAACAGCAGCAACGGCAACGGCAGCAGCAGCGGCAACAGCAGCAGCTACAGCAGCAGCAACAACAGCAAGTAGCAGCGTTGCAACAGCAGCAACAGCAACAGCAGCAACAACATCGCCTACAAATACATACATCGGCATTTACAACAACACGCAATAACAGCCATTTTTCTAGTTGTTAAGTTAATTTTTTCATGTTCTGCCGCTCGGTGCTGCTGCTGCTGTTGCTGCTTGCTGCCGTTGCTGCCTTTCAGTCATCTCGCTCGCACACTAGCAACAGACGACAGCCAACGATGCCGTTGAATGCGATTCGTGGCCAGCTATAGCTGTCCCTCTTCCGCACGGCCGCAGCTGCCAGATACTTTATTTATGGTCACACAGCAGCAGTTGCCAGATACTTTTTTGTGACGCAACCGGTTCGCAGTTCCATCCCTCTCGCACTCACAGTTGCAGGGGGGCTAGAGGGGGGGGATATATGTAGCCACCGATTCCCCGATTCCAATCCCAATTGCCACACACAGCCAGGCCAGCGCCAGCCCACTTATAATGATAATCATTATTGCTGTTGCTGTTGCTGTTGCCGTTCGTGTTGTCGTCGTGCCGCCTCGTTTGCTACTTTTTCCACCTCTCAGATACTCACACACACACAGATACTCAAAAAGAGCAAAGAGAGCGCACCAACACCACTAGAAGACCTAGTAAAAATAAGGGGAGAAACCAGTTTGCGCTCTCTCCCGCACACACACCCTCAAACCGAAAAGTATCTGTGAGGGAGACTCTGGCTATGTATCTATGTGGTGGTGCGTGGGCCTGTTGTTGTTGCTGCTGCTGCTTTGCGCTGTTTTCGATTGTCGGTTGTCGTGTAATTCCCATTTGTCGTACACTTTGTAGTTGCTCAAGAAACTCATGTTAGTCTACTTTTGACTGTTACGCAGATTGTTCGTATCGTTCGTGTCCGCTGGCCTGGCTGAGTCGATTCGATTCGAAAACTGTGTTTGGTGTGTGGTGAATGTGAATGTGATTTGTGTGCCGTGCTCTCTGCCCGCCGCTCGCCGTCGTTCTGCGAGCTGGATTCCTGAAATCGGACTCAGATACCCACTGAAAAGATTCAGCTTCATTCGTGCTCGAGGAGGCCTTCGTTTTTGACCTCGCATCCTCCGGATAGCTCCTCCGTTTCGTTCCCGCTACGTTACGTTTTACTTTACCTTAACCCCCATCGCTACTGCCGTCGGATTTCACGGATTTACGGTGCCTCTGAAAGCCTGGCGATCGAACTGCTGGCCGGGTAACTCCCAAGCCGTCGGCAAGTGCAACGTTGTGACAAAAGTCAAAGCAAAAAAATATAAAAACAAAAACACACAGATACTCTACACCCGGAATCATCATCAAAAAAAAAAAACTTGCTCGGATCCATCTTTCCACAAACCAGATCACTTTCGGATTAATTCGGATCAGTGCGCGAGTTGATCGGTGCATCGTTACTTTAAGATTTGCTTTATAGTTTTAGTTAAAAGCAAAAATTAATATTAAATGACAGTGCACAGTAATGAAACCGGTATCTGTTTAGTAATGGTGCGTATTTCAATTTGTTTTCAATTTTATTATGTTTTGCTATTTACGACTTGTAAGACGCGAAAATGGATGTAAATGGCTGAGTTTAGCATTTGGATAGTGGCAATTAGATTGTGCACTTGTGCAAAAACCCGTTTGCAAAGGCACTTGTTGATCACGAAATCAGTCTTGAGATCATCCCATCCGAACACATGTACAAGTGCACAAACAGTGGGATTAGTCTGGGTTCGAATACCTTTGAATACAATTTGATTTGGCAAACGGAAGACATGTTAGAGTTAAAAATAAACCAGAGTAGATGTACGGATCGATGTCTGCCAAATCCGTTGAAAATGTCAGGACCACAAGTGTGCTACATTGGCTGAACACACGAAATGCTGGCTGCCAATTCGGAAAATCTCTTTTATCTGTGTCTTTGGTTGTTAACCAAGCCAGCAAGGTCACATCGAACTTTGGTTAGTGACAATAGGAACTCTCCTGGTCACAATAATCCTCTTTGGCCTGCCTGGTAATCCGATCCTCTGGCAAATATGCCCAGTTAATATTGCCTCTTTGCCCAAAAGTAATCACTTGCACTCGACTCTTGAGCAAATATATTTTTATACTTGTATACACTTGAAAGGCAACTTGTGGAACATGGCAGTAAAGCTGAAACAGAATATCAAAAATATTAAACGCTGTTTAAACAAACATGCCCAGTGACATGAATGGTTGTCATTCTATACCCTCCACAATGGCTGCCCAAAAATACTTTCCACTTTGTTTACTGGAGCTCAGATATATGTATAGCCTGCAGCTAGATAGTCGATAATCATCGGCGGCTGATTCAAAGAGCCCGCTGATAAGGAAGCGTATAGTGGATAGTGGATCCGATCCATCCATCCATCCAGCAAACACCGGGAATTAATTTTTAATCGCATAGGGCCACTTGAGTTGTCACTTGATGAAAGCACGAGACGAGGCAACACCAACGGCAACAGCAACAGCAACACATATAGCGGCGGTATCAATCACGACCGATGATACAACATGCAGCTCTGTGACCGGCGGCCTGCGATAAAAATCGTATCTTACGCCTCGGATCATTTGTAAAATGTTAAACGGGAAGAGCGGCACCAAGAAGAGTCCAAGTTAACCAAAGAGGCAGCGATAAACAAACCTGAAACTTGTTTGTCCCCCCATGTCGCATGTGCGAATGTGTACGTTGCTCTTGTGCAGTGTTGCTGTTGCAGTGTTGTTGCTGCAGTGTTGTTGCTGTTGCAGTTGACTAAAAGTGTTGACAAAAGTGCGCGATAGGCTTATGTGCACACACACACACTCACACACTATAGACTCTCGATCCAGGCAGTCATTGGACAACTTACAATCAAATTGCTCTTAGGCCGTTGCCGTTGCCGTTGTCGTTGTCGTTGCCGTCGATGTTGCTGGTTGTCGATGCAGTTGTTGCTGTTGCTGTTGCCGCTGTCGTCGTTGGCAGCAATCGGCTGTGTAATTTAAATCAATGTTGTCAATCGAAAACATGATTTGTTGGTAATGGCGGCCCCACTTTGAAGATCGGCAAGGGGAAAGGAGGAGGGGCTCTGAAGACCAAAGGAGCTGGGAGCTGGGGAAAGAGTTTCGTTTTATTGACTGAGACAGCGGCCGGGTTCTGGGATCCCAAGTTCCGAACTTCTGAGGTTGTGAAGGGCCCATGGACAGCCCACAACCCAGTGCTTATCGCACTGATAAGGGGCAACGTTTTTAATTAAGTTTTAGTGCCAGCTGGTAGCTGTTTGGGAGGAGGGTACAGTCTATGTCTCTGGGCCTTTTTATCCATCGCAAGAAGCAGCGCTTTAATGGGCCGCCATAAACTTGAGAAATGGATTGGAAAAGATCAAAGTCGTATAATCAAATTTTTTTTTTAATTTTTCTTTGGGAAGAGCGTCGTTATAAATTAGTTTCGTTTTGGAGAACAGTGCTTCTTATTTATTTATTTGGTTAGGACTGGTAGTTAAGTGCATCTTTATTTGAATTTAACAAGTTTATCATTTTCATATCATATCTCTTACTTTGGGTAAAAATTTTAAGTCAATGAAGCCTTGATAGTAACATAAAAGATTTTTTATCTTAGTTAAAACAATATTCCAATAAGCCCAATATTACATAATGATGACTCTTTATCTTGGATTTAAAAATATCCTTAATTTAACTTTTCTTAAGTTCGAATAAATAAAAACGTTTTTTTTTTCAAAAAAATCCTTTTTTTTGTGACAACTACTTACTATAGCTCTTAATGTTCCTATTTCTCGTTTAAACCTCTTTCTATTTGCCAAGTTTTACATCTACCTGCTTCAATTGGGACAATAAATGTTTTTTAAATATCAAAAGTATAGAAATAAAGGAAGTCTGGAACTTAGGTGATAGAAAAATAACTATAATACTAATAACAATCATAATACGTTAACATTTACTAATCCTTTTTCGTTCACATTTTGTTGCAGAATGCCGTTTCAACTCACCTTGCCACCTCGTCGCCCAACACGCCTCCAATCAACGCTCCGCAGAGTCCGCCATCGACGCTGCCCACGCTCGCCTGTCCCGCCGCCCAGCCGCTGAGTGCACCCGGAATTGGAAGTGGAATCTCCGGGCCGGGACACAGTGGCATGGTGACCTCAACGGTGCCGCCGGGCGCCCGCTCCACCTCGCCGCCCTCCGCTCACCTGTCCGTTGTGGGTGCCCCGCCCCCCGGGCCGCACTCCTCCGGTCCTGGAGGAGCGCCAGCGCCCGGAACTCCGGGAAATCCGCAGAACCGCTGCTGTGATACGGGCCGCACCATCTACACGGATCCGGTCAGCGGCCAGACGATCTGCTCCTGCCAGTACGACATGCTCAACTACCAGCGACTAGCCGCCGCCGGGGGCGTGCCCCTCGGCGTCTATCCGGAGGGCATGTCCGCCTACCTCTCCGGCATCGCAGCGGATCAGCCGCCCTTCTACGCCAATCCGGTAAGTCTCAAAAGTCATTAAAATTGGGAGGACATAGGTCCTACACTGAGGCAAAAAACTGATTAAAAACCAAAGTTATTGAAACAAATTATTTTGCTAAATATTCTCATTAGCAATTTTTTGTTAGAAAATTACAAATATGGAATAATTTCAGAAATATTTAAATTATGAAATATATATATGAATTATGTATAGTTAAACCTTTTGAATTCAAAAAGCATTAGTATAATAAGTTAAATACTTTCGCAAATAAAAAATAATCTTAAAACAAATTTAATCGTTGGTTTTCTGCAGTATTATTTCTGACGACTAAAAATGTGTTTTCGGTTTTAGAACAATTTAGTTTTCTGTGCACAATAAAGCCTGTTCATAAGTCATATGGCCCCGAACAATGGCGCAATAAATTTGTGAATTTGTCGAGTCGAGGAGCGGGAGACCACCATCGGAGTTGAAGTCGCGTCGTCATTTGATCGTGTACCGTGTTCCATGCCCCGTCTATGCTTCCGAACTTGTGCCTACAGCAGAGCCTCGCTTGGAGCGATTTGTCAGGCTGGGGGCCACAGGTCCCCAGGTGCCCAGATCCCCTATTTGCCCATTCGCCCAGTACTTAGGCCCTAAGCCTACGCCTGACCTTTCGTTCCTCCAGTGATATTTCAGGCACATTGTGCAAACGAGTTGCGAAATATGGCCGGCTTAACTCGATCTGCAACTCAGTGAGATTCAGATTCGGAGACTGAGACTGAGTCAGAGTCAGAGTCAGGATCCGAATTTATGGACAATGGACTGTGGCACGTCTTTTTTACCACATGTCCGGCGCTTCGCCGTCGGCCCTTTGTTCGCCTCGCATTGCTTCTAATAGCATCATGTAATTTGCCTTTGTTTGCCAACAATTCTATTTGGACACAATGTTCTGGGGACCACATGCGGAGACGGAGCCGGAGACCAAGAACTGGACACCCAGTGGTTTTGGTTTGGGTTTTGGGTTTTGGGTTGAGGCCCTGGCATGTGTTCGATTCTGGTGAAACATTGGAGAAACTGCACTTACCAGTCAATCGAACTAAATACAATGTATTGACCCGACTGTCTCATAAAATGTTTTAGAAAATTTTGGAGGAATGAGTGAAATATAATTCATTGTGTATCACATTTTTAATTGTCTCTAAAACTGTTAAAAGGAAACGTAATTGAGTGGGGGGAAAACAATTACAGCAAACTACAATTGATTAACAAGAAAGAACGCTATAGTCGGGTTTCCCGACTATAAAATTTGCGATACTCATTGCCCTCTTTAAAAACAGTTAGCTAGCCCTCTTCAATAATGTGTAGCCTACTTTCATGGCAATGTTTAAGAGCCCTCTAAAAAAAAAAATTGTTTTGCCTACTTTTGAGCGCAATAAAATTTTCAACGCAGTTGTATATACAATTTCTTGAAATGGTCAGATTTTAAAAAATTTTTAGATATTTGGGTAGATATTTTCAACACGAACAACATTTGTAAGGGCCACTTTTCTCTAGCAAAAAAAATGGACACAACAAAAATTTTTTCGGTTTGTGGGCGTAAAAGGGGCGTGGTCAGGTTTTGAAACAAACTTGATCTGCGCCTTGCTCATAGAAGTCTGTGTGCAAAATTTGGTGGTTCTAGCTCTAATAGTTCCCGAGATCTCGATGTTTGTGCGGACAGACAGACAGACGGACGGACGGACGGACAGACAGACATTTGATCGTTTACAGCAGCGATGGGCACGAGATCTAACGGTTTGAGCAGCAGGCAGGCCAGACCAAAAAACAACAACAACCACCACCGTCGCGGACGCGCCTTAAAGAATGTGCGAGCAAAGCAAAAGCAAAAAGCCAATGTATTTTTTTGTTGCAAATCTCGGGACCAAAGGCGATGAGCTCGCAGAGTCTGTAGCATTGTTTTTGTTTCTTCACGGATCGCTGAACGCAAGCCGTCTGGCTGGCGCCTCCCGAAAAATATAACGGTTTGAGCAAGTGAGCAAATTGAGCCAGGGCGTGCCCATCTCTGGTTTACAGTATTTGCTTACTCTTCGAGTATCGCAAATAATTATGAGCATTCGATTCTTGTTCAAGTTGTACTAGAATATCTTTTAAAAAAATATTTATGGAGTAGGAAGAACTTATACAAAAAAAAAAGAAAACTTTTCATAAACATTATCTTTTAAACATATCTTAAAGCTACATACCTTTAAAACAAAGTGAAGTGGTATAAAATGTCATACATCCGGCTTACTGGATTTTCTCTGTTTATTTATTAGGTGCAAATATTACTGCTATAAACCAATCAAAGAGTTGAACTTGAATACTTTAAGTGTAATTACATATGTACATAATATTAAACTGCTTTTAAAACTTCTGTAAAAGTTAATTAAACAACGATAGCACCGTGTAATTTGAATGAAATAGTGACACAGACCATCCTCTGTTTAAATACAAAGTTCTCCCTAATTTAATTCTTAAAATTAAAACCAAAAAATGTCATTAAAGTTGACACAGGTATTTTACTTGATATTAAATGTTCTAATTTGTCTCCGAATCGGTGGGCATTTCAATTCTCCTCTGGCGAGGCCTCTGCTGTGGGCTCAAGCGCCCTAACAGCGCCCATTAAATATGATCCGATAAAATGTCGCATTCAAAAGTGAACACATAAATTTATTTGCTTACAAGCCAAAATGAAAAAAGACTTAAAAGCTGACGGCACTCGGGCCGAAAGAAACAAAAACAGAAGCAGAACTCGAAACGAGCTGACGACTGCGAAATTGAAACTGAGAGTTTAATGAATGGCCCGTTGAGTATTTAGAATGCCACTACCGGAGATGAAGTGGAATTAAAAAAATTAAAAAAATAAAAGGGCGAAATGACTAAACAATATTTGTGCTGATCTCTGTGAACGCTAATGTGTGATTAAATATTATCGCACAGCCAAGTGATTTAAGTGCAATCGCTGTCCACCAATGGTGTTTCGCGTAATCAAACACAAGCCCAATAAAATATTCCAAATGAAATTAGCATTTGAACTGGTTCAGTTGGAGGGAAAAATGTGATAAAATTGGAGAAACCGGTAGCTGGCATTTTGTATGTATAAATTTAGCCATTGTCCCCAAACAAATTATGAAAGTCGCTGCGGAACGCATCGATCAGTGATTGAGATCGAAGTCAAAGAAATAAATTCCATCTACCCGCTGACACGGCAATTTAAAACGATGTGATTGAAGTGTCATGTGGCAGGGGCACTTGAGATCACGGAGCACGGAGGATTTACACGGCCGTGTACTATATTGATGGCAGCGTTTAAAAGACAAAACAGGTCGGGTCGTGGCATCTGCTAAATAAATCATCCGGGGTCGTAATTAGTCACTTCACTTTAGCCGGCGCTAAACTGGAGCGATATCTCTTTGCATCCACATCCACATCCACTAGAAGTCCACGGCGTATAGATATAGATACACTATATAGTTGTAAAAGTGTCTGCTCAATGCGGTGGATTCATTACTTTGACACGAGCTGTCAAGCGGCTGTCAGTTTGCCGCAGCGCGGGAATATATATCCCATATCCCGCTCCCAAAAACTCCAACTCCAACTCCGACTCCGGTTTTGAAGGTGACTCCAGTGGATGATGATGGTGCACAGCGGCATCGCTGTCATTTCAAATGGCAAGATACATTTGAAGAGCGCCGCCCGCTAACAAATAGGCCGAGCCCAATGCCGCGCCCGGTGTTTTCCTCCACTTTTTCCGTTTTCCCTTCGCCTTTCCGTTTTCCCGGTGCTGGTGCTCTTCCCTGTTTTCCATCTTACTGCTGTTGTTGGGGGCGTCGACGCCCCGTACCTTATTAATAAATTTGTCAACACGCAAGTGACAGCCTGTCAGCCTGTCCGCCCTCCGTTCGTCCCATTCCGCTCCATTCATCCGTTTATCTGTTTATCCTTAAGTCCGAAATTGACTGCGACCTCGTCGCATATGTTGCATCCTGCACTCGCTGCTCACTGACACTCGGAGAAAATTAATTTTGTTAATTGCCGAATGTCGGCCTTAATTTAAAATGGGTCTATCTTTCGTGGGGGGATTTTTTTTTTTTTGGGAATTCTTTCTGCGGTTGTTAAAACCTGGAATTTATACGAGTAATTGAAAGGAAACATTTAAAAGGAAATAGAGAAATTATACAAACAACTTCCAGGATAATATGAAGCATATTAAATAGATCTCAGCTTGATATCAGTATAAAATATATTTCCTTCAATTTGGTTTTAATTTTTTTGTAAGAAAATAATTATAAAAGGCAGTTTTGACTTCCTTGAAAATTTCTATTTGCAATAGAATATTTTATAGCATACTTTTAGTCACCATTTTATGTGATTTCAAATCTCTAGAGATTTCTGGGTAAAATTTCACCTGTAAAATGTTGTTTGTAAAATTAACACATATTTTTATTCCGCTCATTCGAGATTTAATTAAGAAAATTAAACAAAATATTTTCCTAAAGTTTAAGATTCAACTAAAGTAATTTATACAATTACTTTCTTAAATAAAGTTTTTGTAAACTTGAAATGAAGCCACTTTCAAAGTCGAATGACGTTGCTCCCAGTTACACTTAAACATTCCCTACGCAATAAAGGGTCTTTTACTGAAGCCTGGAGAGCCTGTCAGCCCGAGTCCCCTGAAAACAGGGCGGATGGGTGTTTTTAGACACTTGACGCTGGGCAAGTAGCCAAAATGGTATATTGACTTTTCCCCAGTTTAAGTGCCGCAACATCATCAACGACAACAATGCAAGCATGAAATTTCACACTCGACAACATAGTCGCTCTGGGTTTTTGGCAGTAGGAAAGCAACAAAAGGCTGCCCCTGGCTCAAATGTGCGGTATACGCTCATATCCTGTGGGAGCTACAAAAACTTTTGCCCCCATCCCCAGTCTTGACTACAAAATGTAGCAGTAGAAAGCAACTACAAATCGGACCACTCTCTATACCATCTGGGTCTGTGTTTGGGTTACCCACTCCAGATATCACACTCTGGCATCATAGAGAAAACCACCCCGAATTACAGACAGCCTCCTCCTTCGAACTCCCGATCCAGGAACATCCTGCTCCTTGGAACCTTGGCTACATTCTACATGCACTGATTTGTCAACTTTTGAAAATGTCGAAGTGTTGTCGTGTTGTTTTGGGGGTTGCTTTTCTAAATGGCAAGGTGACGGTGGGTGGGTGGGTGGAGTGGGTGTTGTAGAGTGGTGTGGGTGGCTGTGTGTGCCAAAGTACTAAATACATTTACTGCTCGCACCAATCTCATTGTTGTTGCCGTAAGTGTTGTGGAAAGTTTCTGTGTTGCTGCCGTTGTTGTTTGGCTTTTTGGCAAAGTTGAAAATGTTCGTTAACAGTAAATTTTGCACTTTTATATGGGTGTGCAAAGGAAAAGGAAGCACTGTGCCTTGGTATTTGTGTGGGGCTGAGTGTGTGTGTGAAGGCCTGAATGGCCAAAAGAGCCCTGCCTACAACAAACAAATTAGCAGTCATGGCAACGCATACAACGAACAACGTACAAACAAACAGGCAACACGACCAGCAACAACAGCAACATTAACACCAACAACAGCAACCTCAGTGGTACAACTTTATAAGCGAGTTGTGAAAAAAAAGTGTCATCGGGAGTTGGGAGCTCCAGTTTTGAAAGGGGAAAAAGCGAAGGGTACACAGGAAAAAATATATATATTAAAAATGAGAAACAATCCTTTTTTGGCTGAAGCATCTATTGATTGGAATTTAAATTTTAATGGTCAATTAAGTGCTGCAGGATGTATAAAATATTGTTACAAATATAAAAACAGGAAACATTTTTGCAATAAGTATCCAATTTTAGGCTCATTGACTTTACAGAAAATATTTCTTTACCTACAAATATTGTAAAAAAAATATTTTCTAAAATTATATTTTCCAACAGAAATAAATGTCTGTTGAATTGCTTACAATTTCCCTTTAAAAAACACTTGTTTTCCGTGTAGATTAACTCGCCTAGGACAGAACGCATTCTTTGGCGCGACTCAAACTCTGCGCTGTCGTCAATTTCAATTTCAATTTTCGATTCCGACTCCAATTCGGAATACGAATCCGATTCCGATTCCAATTCCGATTCCATTCATTCTTTGCTGTACAGGCGGGAATGCGGCGGGCAAACGTGCGTTTATTTTTAAATCGAAGCAGCAATTAATTAACTCGACCCGTCATTACGCGCATCGCTCAAATCGTGGCGCATCAGGGCGACAGACCACAGGAGCCGGAGGCCCCTCAGATCCCCTTTTCCACACCCAATACCATCTATACCACATAAAATCCCCGGGCAGTGCCCATTGACGTTTTGGCGTGAAGGGAACACAGTCGCAGAATTTCCTTGGTAATGAAGACAAAGTCCCATTTTAATTTGAATTATTTAATTTGCCCGCAGACAGGAGATGGGAGAATGGGAATGGGAGTCGGGTATTGGGGATCGGGGATCTGGGAGCCGGCAAACCGCACTTCCCGATGCGTGAAACGACGCACTCTCTGGATCTGGATGGGATGTCGGATCCATCGGATCAAACATCTAACTACTTGAGGTCTTGCGGCCAAGAGTGGTCATACATTCATGTTCTTCCGGTGGGCGGGGGACATCTTCTCGAGCTTGTTCAACTCATATTCGGATCTTTACTTACAGTTTTCCTTTCGAAATAACAATGATGGGGTATGTTAACATCGTTTATACCAGCGGTAATAATGGATGATGATTTTTAAAAGCATTTATTTCCATATTGGTATACAAATATATATAAAATATTTTTTAGATTTTATATTTATTTTTTTTATATTTTATATTTTATATAATATTTAACGAGCTAAAAAACATTAATTGGGTTGTTCTATGTAAAAATAGATTTAAACTTAAGCGTAAAGCTTGGAAACCTTGTTTGTAGTTCGCAATTGAATTTACAAAACCATTTATAGCTCGTTCAATTTGTTACAGCTACCATGTACAGCTGACAACTTAAATTTCTTACCTTAAAAAACGCAACACTATTCGACACACAAAAAATGTATTTAGTGACATCGATATGCAAAGGTTACAATTTTTCCCAGCTCGTTGATGGTGGTCACATTGGGGCACTTAATACACATTATACAAACCGAAGGAACAAGCTCTTGTGCCAAAACTACAACTGCAAACATTTTGCAAATGCATAAACATTGTTGCGGAAGAGAAAAGGCTGTCTATCGGCAATATGCGATCTGAGCCACAGCGCTTTTACAATTGCAGTTGTCGTCGCCAGTGGTAATGCAATATTTAACTCGAAAACGAGTTGCATCTGTGCGGTGGCAGTAGATGTTGCTGCTGCTGCTGCAGATGTTGCTGCTGCTGCTGCAACTGTTGCTGCCCCGCATCGCATCGCAGTATTGGTAATAATAAACGCAGACGCAAGCATGTCGAATGTTGTTAATATTAACCACCGCCAGCGCAAATCCCGATCCCGGCACGGGTGCGTTTTTCCACCAGAGCAAACAGTACCAGCTACTGTTGCTCCACGGATATACTTACTTTTGCTGGTAGCCGGCTACAATTTATTATATGCGCTTTGCCCGCATCGACATGGCCTATACACGCACTCCCATCCCAGCCGAAACACGCACGACACAGATTCGAATGGATTCGGTCGGGATCCCCATCCACATCCACATCCTCATCCTCTCTTTTGGCCAATTCCCGTGATAGCCGGGCGTGATTATTGTAAAGGTTGTAAAACGTAAACCGGTTTTAGTCTCGCATCGAGCTTCCATTGAGAAATAGGAGCAGCCTGTGTAATTTAATATAGTCTGTCCCAAAACGCTGTCCATGTTCGGCTAACTGACTTCTGCAATGGCAAGAAGTCAGAAGAGTTTTTCCTCCACTCAAAAAATATTAACAACCCTGAACAAAAAACTGATATCAATTGAAAAGTCTTGTAAATAAATATTTTTCAAATCGCACTTAAAACTTAAGCTAATTTTAAAGGTCGAGAACCATTTTCTCTGTTCAGGAAATTTATATAATTACACTAGTTTACAAAATTTAAAAAAAATGCTCCAAAGCCATTATACCATTCTGGTGGTAGGACTTCTAGATTTCGAAAACACCATTAAATATTTTTTTATGGAACGTTTTTTAAAGATTTTTTAAAGTTAAAAAAAAATTTCAGTTGTCTCTTTAAGTTTTCATTTATATCTCGAGTTTTGGCCAACCGATTCCGTTGCATTTTACAAATTTTACTACCAATAGACCAATCTTTAACATTGTCATACTAAACAATTGGATTGGATAAGTCATTTATCTGCAAGAGCTCGACAAACACAAATTTTGTGAAATGTTGGGCTGTTAAACATCTGTAAACGGCTGCTATACCCTTAAAAACTCGAAAAATCCGTAGAAAATCACTGTTGTTTTTACTGAATGTAGTTATCCGAAATAATCGGGCAGTATCATGAAGAAATTCATTGAATTTAGATTTCTTGTGGATTTTTAAAGTTAGGCATTTTGGTTTTTCGGCCGTTAAGCACCGAATTTGAACTATATCCCAGTAGGCCTAGGCTAACAGGACTGTTAAATGTAGGCAGTGTTGGCAACTTTCGGATATAAAAAGAAGCTGAACTTAATATTGAAAAGCTAAATAATGTAGTGTAAGTTACACCATCAAAAGCTATGTAAATATGAAATCTTTCTTACGTTTTAAGAAGAAACACTATATCTAAAGGTGCATTTGACTTTTATATATTTAAAATGGTTTAGTTTAACAGTGGTTGTAGTTTTAGCAAATTGTAGCCAATTTTGTATTTTTCTCATATGTACATTTTTACTGATTTTTCCTAAGACCCTATCTATAGAAAATTATCCTGAGTTTCCCTTTGTTTTTAGACATTGCCTTAACACACTCGTGCTTTTGCTAAATCGTAATTGAACTTTACAAATATACAAAATAAATATTTGTTTATCTTTATTTCTATTGGCTTTTTCTAGCTTTTTTTTGATCCGACAACACTGTTAACAGTTTACAGTTCATAAGCCTACTGGGATATAGTTCAAATTCGGTTAACGGCCGAAAAACTAAAATGCCTAACTTTAAAATCCACAAGAAATCTAATTTCCAATGAATTTCTTGCATGATTAGCTTGCCCGATTATTTCGATAACTACATTCGTAAAACCAATAGTGATTTTTCTACGGATTTTTCGAGTTTTTAAGGGTATAGCAGCCGTTTTCAGATGTTTAACAGCCCAACTTTTTCACAAAATTTGTGTTTGTCGAGCTCTTGCAGATAAATGACTTATCCAATCCAATTGTTTAGTATGACAATGTTAAGATTGGTCTATTGGTAGTAAAATTTTGTAAAATGCAACGGAATCGGTTGGCCAAAACTCGAGATATAAATGAAACTTAAAAGACAACTGAAATTTTTTTAACTTTAAAAATCTTTAAAAAAACTGTTCCATAAAAAATATTTAATGGTGTTTTCGAAATCTAGATCTCTACCAGAATTGGTTAATTGGCTTTGAGGCGATTCTGTAAACTAGTGTTATTATTCTGATGTTTTTTAACTATCTAAAATTTGAAAACCTTGTGTTCAGTGTGAACTGGTTCTTTTATTTTTTTTTAACCACTTTTTAAAAAATGTTTTTCACTCAAAAAAATTAGTTACTACTGTTTTAAAATTCTTTAATTCGCGCTTCCCAAATTTTTAACTTTATTGCTGAGTTTATAGAAAGGTTACCGCACTTGCTAACCAAAATAAATTACAATAGGAATTTAAGTAATAAAATATGATGGCTATTTTTTGCGAGTGTCGGACCTGTCAAAGGGCCTTGGCCCTGGAGTTGGCCTGGCCCGAAAGAAAGATCTGTGGCTGTTGCATTTGCTGTTTATCAGTCTATCGCCACATGCTGCGCAAACGAGTCCCGGAGCAGGAGCAGGAGAAACCTTTTGGCCAGGTTCAGGCCCATACCCATACCCATACCCATACCAAGACCCAACTGCAGACTCCTACTCCATCCAAGTCGATGGTCGGCGATAGCGATGTTGCAACAGAGTAACACAGCAACATTTTCGTGTTGGCGACATAAAAATATTTCCGCTTTCGAGCAATCTGGCCAGACGCTCGTCGCGACACCGAGACAATAGATTTTTGGACCTGCATCGCATCCGAGTATCCTGCACTCGTCCTGCGGTGCCATGTAGATCCGTATCTGTATCTGTTCTCATTGATTTCGCATCTTGTTTTCGTACCCCCGCTGTTTTTCAACTGGCGACTATTTGCAACATGCTTGTCATAACTGCGGAGGAGGAGGTTTTTTCAGACTCGCTTTAAGTGACGAATATGCGTCCGATTTCAGCTATATTATATAGTAATTTTAGTGTTTTATTTAGCAGCTGCTAATGTCGCTCCACCATTATTATCGCCTTAACAGCTGGCAAATGTCGCAGCGAGTTGAGACACGACGCGTAGATAATTGTCGTGTTTAACTTAATCAGCGCTCTATATTACACGCCTGTCCCACGCCTATCAGTGCCAAAGTCTGTGTTCCTAAAATGTTTTCTGTGATGTGATGTGATTCCTATCAAGTGCCTAATGGCGAAATGTGCATGTACTAGCGCTGCGATTAAGGAGACAATCTCTGACAACTCCCAGCGCACTGCAGACGCGAGCTACTTGCTCCTAAAGTCACTGCCAGCGTCACGACATGCCCACATGCTCTCTCTACTGATGCTGGTCGGATTGGATTGTGTGCGGGCTTATCACTGAAAATTGTTGCACAGTGTGGCTAAAGTGTTTTGAATTATAAATACATTTTTTAATATGTTTTTCCAATGAAAGAAATAACAAATTTTAAAATTTCTTTCGAATTTATATCATTTTAAGAAACGGTAGGAAAATCAAATTTTGCAATGAATTTCAAAGATACACTAAATTTATTGTGTGTTGAATTTATTTTAATGATTTTTAGACAACAAAATATATTGTTTTTACTGGTTATCACAATTCTTTCAATTTAATAAAATTCCTAAAATGTAGGTATATTAAATAATTCCATTGAATTTTCATACCATATTTTATGAACATTATTTCTTCTCACCACACACATACTGTGTTTTTTATTCTTTCTGATAACACCGACACATCTCAAGCCATCCGTCGACTCAAAAATAAACTCAAAGATGTCTTAATGATTTGTTTAACATGATTTTTAATAATTTTGGTTCAAGGTCTGGCCCATTGCTCTTGGGTTACAATCTAAAATCAGAAATTCGTCTAGAAATTAGTCTAAAATTAAAACTAACAAAAACACGTCTTATCTTATCTGTGCTGTGTGTGTCTTTTGTTGATTTCAGGCTGGGATCGATCTGAAGGAGAACCTGGTGGCTGGAGCATCGCCCTGGCCCTATCCCTCGATGTATCATCCGTATGACGCTGCCTTCGCTGGCTATCCGTTCAACAGGTAAGGATTACTCATAGTTTTATTTGGTATACGAGTCCGACAGATACTTCCCCAGGTTCAAACCCATGCCCATGCCCATGCCCATTTCCATGCCCAATCCCAATCGATAAACTCGGATGGTGGTCCGCTGAAAGGCGTCGGTCGGAACGTGAGTGGGATTGGGATTGGAAATCGTATTGAGGTGCTGCAGGTGCGTGCAGCTGCATTTAAATGTCGACTCGGACTCGTACTCGGAGTCGGAAAAGTGCGTTCGAATAGTAAAAGTCTGGCATATTGGCACGCAGGCGCACTGGCATTCGAATTTCGAATTTTAAATTTCCCCGCTCGGCCCAAAGGCAATTTATTCGCTTGTAATTGATCGTTTGCACGTCGGCGGAAGCGCACCTTCAAAACCAATACCAAAACCTAAAAACCACAGAAACACAGAAACACAAAACACACTGCAAGTGACATAAATTTCCAAACACAATTGCCGGTTAAACAATCGACAACATCCCGTCACGTCACCTCACGTTCGGACAGGTACAACGCTGGGCCCATTGTTTCCCCTGTAATTGACACTCATAACAAAATTTGATAGTTGACTCATGCAGCAGCTACTGTGTGGATATCGATGCGTTGTTGTCGTCTATCGCCCGTTCGACCATATTCGCCATAAATCAATTTTGAGTTATTTCGCGGTGACGTGCTGGCGAATTCAAGAATTCGATTCAAAATTCAGGAGGAATACGCAAGGCCCCAGCCCCACCTTTTGTTGTAAGCCAACTTGGGCGCATTGGGGGCGTTGTTGTCGTCACCAATCATTTACAGCGCGCTGATAGGAAAATTAAAAAAATGTATTCAGCTGTCAGGTGATCAAAGGCAGAGTGCCTGTCTGCGCAGGTGTTTCGCACTCGGCGACACTTTGCATTCAAACTTAAATTAATTAATGCAGCGAACGCTGAGCAGCTACAGCTACAGTCGTTCCCACTATATGTACATATGTGCCATATAGCATCCACATCCACATCCAGTTGACATCGTTGTCATCCTCTCTGTTCGGATCGCATCGGATCGGGCAGCTGTCTGAAACTACAAATGAGACAGCTACACATGTATGCGATGGCTCTGTCTCTCCCCCGTAGCTGTTTTGCATTCCATACACTGGAAAAAAAACACAGTACATGGTTCTCAGTTTGAGAATGTTTTTCCCTTTGGGCAGATCTTAAAGCTAACACATACCTCTTTGAGGAAAAATATTTAGAAATCTTATTACTTATTAGTCCGAATTTTAACTTGTGATTCATTTTAAGTAACTTTTAAAGATTTTTTAAATGATATCTTTGTTGTATTCTGTGTTCAAGATGATACAATATAAGATTTTAGCACTAAGAATTTTTTCATCTTAGTTACAAATTGATAAAAATAAAATAAATCAAATTTCATTATTGGCGGCGCGACAGAAACCACTTCCAACCAAAGACGGTTGGAATTTACATAGAAAAGGGGTTGACATTGGGTTGGAATTCGGTTGGTTTGGTTTTTTCAACAATTAAACCATATACATACTTGGTGTAAGCTGTAGTTTTGTCTTTCAGTGTAGTTAAGCATTCCGGTACATATATACACGCTTGTCGCATTGTATATATACCAATATACTAAAAACGTTCATGTTAACTGCCCACAAAAAGCGATAAAGGACAGTTGTTGTCCAAGTGGAGAGGCATGTGGCAAAGGCAGAGGCAACACATTCGACCAAACCATCGACCATTGACCATCGATGGACAGTGGGATGGGGAGCAATGTGTCAGACCGCAAACTGCACGGGCATAAATGTTCGGGGCCATGCAAATGCGTTTATGATGAACAAATTTAACGCAGAACAAAGCCCCCGCCCACCCAGCGTCGCGTCGCGTTGGCCAGTTTAACAAATTGCAACAATTGTTTGGGCCCTGCGCATATTTAAAGAACTCCAAACGACCTGGCAACAGCTGGGCCGACTGCATTCCATCCTGGCCTTAATCACCTGCTGGCAATTCGGGGAATGGTCGTTGGGTTTCCTTATCGCACAAATGATGTCCGCACCAGAGTTTCATTTTTTTCTACCCATTCTAATTTGGTATTTTGTTTTGTTGTTTGTTGCAGCTACGGCATGGATTTAAATGGGGCCAGGAGGAAGAACGCCACCCGCGAAACCACCTCCACTCTGAAGGCCTGGCTAAATGAGCACAAGAAGAACCCCTACCCGACCAAGGGCGAGAAAATAATGCTGGCCATTATCACCAAGATGACGCTGACCCAGGTGTCCACGTGGTTCGCCAACGCGAGAAGAAGACTGAAAAAGGAGAACAAGATGACCTGGGAGCCCAGGAATCGCGTCGACGACGATGACGCAAACATCGACGATGACGACGATAAGAACACGGAGGACAATGATCTGCTAGGTAAGATACAAATATTTTCTATACAAATTAAAGGAACTTGCCTGTAAAAAAAACATTATCAAAACTTCAATCCACTTTTAAAGATTCTTATTTAAAAAGAAAACATTCTGATGAAAATTTATATTCTATAATATTTTAAAACCAGGGTAAAATTTCAAAACTTGAATAAAAGAAAGAGATCTAAAATAAGGAAAGTGACTGGATAAGAGTACTCTTTAGAGATTTTTTTATACAAAAATATAACCTTACAAAAAAACACATAGTAATATGAGAGAAACTCTTGAAAAACTATACATGTTTTCTATCAAAATTTGCGCAAGTTTTCAGAAGAGATAAAATAAGTTTAGAATGGTTATAAAAAAAAGGAATGAAAAGAAAATTATAAGCTGTGGTGATTTTAAATTATCTTTTAAGTGCAGGACTTGCTTATTTTTGTGTTCCCTGCCACTTTAACATTAAGATAATTTAGGAGTATAAAAATTTCAATCATGAAAACATTAAAATTTTGTAAGAGAATTAAAATTTAAAAAGAATTGTCTATAAAAATTGGGGATTTCTAAGATTTCTAACCTACATTTATTTATTTTCTTGCTTTTATTCTAACTTTTCCCCACCCTTTATTTTGACTCCTTGCAGATGCCAAGGACTCTGGCGTGGGCTCCACGGACGACAAGGATCGATCGGGTCGCCTGGGTGACATGATGGCCGACCGACCAGGCGAGAGCAACAACAGCGAGTGGTCCGAGTCGCGACCTGGCTCACCCAATGGATCACCGGACCTCTACGACCGCCCCGGCAGCATGCCGCCCGGTGCCCACCCCCTCTTCCATCCCGCCGCCCTGCACCACCATTTCCGGCCTCCAGCGGGATCTCCCCCGGACATCGCAGCCTACCACCATCATCAGCAGCAGTTGCTGCAGCAGCACCAGCAGGCACAGCAGAACTCTCTGCAAACCGCAGTAGGGGGCACCGCAAAGCCGAGGATCTGGTCGCTGGCCGACATGGCCTCCAAGGACAGCAAGGACTCGAGTTCCGGGGCCAAGGACAGCCTCTCCGAGTTACCCCCAGCGCATCCCGGCTTCTATGGCCATCCAGGTCAGCAGCCCTCGCCCGGTAAGATTCTATCGCCCCTGGCGGCCAGGATTCCCAACTACTCGCCCTATGTCCGCCCGGATTTGTATCGGGGATTCTATGGACCTGCGGCGGCGCACCTGAGTGCCCCCACGCAGGAGTTCCTGGAGCATCAGCGATCCTTTGGGGCCAGCTTGGCGGCTCACAACGGGCCGCTGGGCATGAATCCGCTGCTGTGGAAGGCGGCGGTCTCGGGAGCAGCCAATGGACCCCACTTTGCACCCCTCAGCCTGACGACCTCGGGTGGCTCGAGTGGTGGTGGACCGCAGCAGGTGGCTCCCCCGCCCGTCGCCTCGCCCTCCGCCTCCAGTTCATCCTCGTCCATGGGCTGCGACGTGGTGCACATACCCACGACCAGCGGCCAGTCGGCGGCCCAGCACATGATGGGACCAATATCCAGCAACTCCACCGCCTCGTCCTCCAGCTCGCACTCCGGCAAGATATCGCCGGGAGTGAATGTGACCTCGCTGAGTGCAAAGCCATGACATCCATCGGCTTCACCGGATCCGGCGGCGGTTAACCCAGTTGCCTCATCGCCCATCTCCGCCTTCCGCTCGCTGATCGCCTTCCGGGAGCAGCAGAAGCTCACGCTCCTGCGGCCGTAGTCACAGTCACCGAGTGCGACTCCAGTTCCAGTTCCGGTTACGATTCCGATTCCGCTTCCGATTTTGAGGCCCGGGCTTGAAAGGTATAATTACACTTTCGGACAATAATTTACAATGTGATTATTCGGTATTTTGATTAACGCCGCTTATACCAAATAGCAAGCAAAAAACCAGCTGAAACGCAGCGGTTCCTTTGGCATGGGCCCCCAAAAAACACACACAAAAACAAATTAAATTAAATAAAATGAAATGAATTGAGAAAAAATAACTTAACTAGAAATTCGACAAACCCAACCGCTGCCCCAGACGTTGTGCAATTTTGTGGAGAAGATAATCCAAAAACCATTTGAAGATACGTTAATTTAATTACATACAACTTATGCAATCAGAGCTTATAGGATGTAAATTGGAAGATATAGCAGGGCGACATCAATGAATACATACATACCCGACCACTAAACATAACCGAGATGGCAGATCCGTAACACCCACTAAATTATAGAAGCACACACACTTCCCTGGCAGCTAGGTCCACTTCTATTACCCCTGTAGATTTTAATTAAATGGTTTTTATTTCGATTTGAGTTCGTAGCTAGCGGAACTTTAAAAAGGCCCTGTGAAAGAGGTCCCGAAACATATCAACCTAAGTCTGCTGAAGAAACCCTATAAACCCCTTCCATTATCCCAACCGACCGAGCCCAAACCCAAGCCAAATGTACACGAGCAATCATTGATTTAGCTGTTATTGTTTTTATCGTCTTAAGTTACCAATTTGTTCCTGTCGTTTATAAATTTAATTTATTTTACTTCGTATGTACCATAATTTTCTACGTGTGTAATTATTTCCTAAACTAGAGATCCATGTATTGCTGTACTTTATGCACAAGTTGTAAGTATGTAAGCTCGCGTAATTGTAGCGCCCTAAGCGTAGTGTAAATTAGTAAAACTGTATATACTTATAATAAAAGAACGATAATGAGACACATTAAACAAAAGCCACAATTATTGGTATAAATAAAAAAATATGTTGAACATTTATTTACTTCTGCGGGGAAACTATTTACACTATTTAATCACATTAATCTTAAATTTTTTTCATGGAGTTGGGTTTCATTTTCAGTTAACAAATACAATCCACATCAAAGAGATATTAATTTGACATAAAAGAAATATATCTTAATTAGCAAATTTGTCTTTTTTATTAAAATCTTTTCGGAAAAGTCGAAATCGTCTAGACAAATTTACTGGGACAGCTTTCCAGTACCTACTTTCCAGTTTATTTTTTTCACTATCAAATAAATCCGAAATGAAAATAAACAAACCTAAACAATAATTTGAAGTTTCCATTAAAAAATACTTTTGATGAGGTTTTTACTTGCTACCAATCATCACCACAATGTCCACAAAAAGACAACCGAAAAAATAGACTAAAAAAGTGCAAACAACAGCTATAACAATTAATTGAAGAAGAATATAAATACAAAAAACAAAGAGGTGTTAATAAATTGCAACACAATTGAAAACCGACGGTACGACTCATTTCCTTTCGAGTAAGTATAATGCTGTCTTCTTTTTATTGGTTAATCATAGACAGTCTCATGTGGTGATTTAAGGGCTTGTGATGGTGTACGATAAACCGAAAACAAAACCAAAAACCAATAACAATATTTTGCTATAAACGTGTTTTCCTGTGTCGCTGACCGGAAACGCATTCGCCGACATAAACAGAACAAGAGCAAAGTGAGCAGAAAACTTATGAATGGACTCAACAAAAGGCGGTATATGGCCAAGCCAAGTGAGTGGAGTGAGCGAGGGGTTAATAAACCTTACAAGTTATTTATGGTCTTCCATTATCGACTATCCAAGCTCGATTTGCTGGTGCTCATCCGAGCTCAAGTGAGATTCAGCTTTAAGAGATGTGGAAGGGAAATAAAATGGAAGATGATTAAATATTTATAATAGGGCTAGAAATATTTTAACTTTTGCACACGAATTATATAATATTTTACTGATTCTTTACACCCAAAAACAAGAAAGAACGCTATAGCTCTTATAGTTCCCGAGATCTCAATGTTTGTACGGACAGACGGACGGACAGACAGACATTTGCGCGTTTACAGTATTTGCTTACTCTTCGAGTATCGCAAATAAATATATACGGGGGTGCCACAGAAATCGTTCCAACCGAATTCCGACCCCTTCTCTATGTAATTTCCAACCAACTTTGGTTGGAACGGTTTCTGTGGCATTCCCGGTTGTAATTCAACCCTTGAAATAGTTACTAAAATATCATTTGTTCTACTATAAATATAGTTAAACGACAACAAAATGCTTGGGATATGAGTAACTTTCCCATGGGTTGGGGTAATGTTACTATTCTATTAGTTAATGTGACCTAAGAGTTTATTTGTGTGTACGATAGTTCGGTAACGTTTTTAAACATTTTTAACTATCCCATTTACCTATTGATTTTGCTTTAAGTAATATCAGAAATCTTTATATTACTCAATAACAACGAAAATTGGATCAGTCCACCCTTCAACCATACAACAAACGACCTGTTCCGAAACATATTAATTTAATTTTTACGAAAATATAAGCCAAGCCCATTTGTGAACACTGCATTCCTGTTTGGCTTGCAGTCAAATTGCCTTTGGCTGCCGCGAAGGCCGTTTTCATAGATCTGACTCAATACGAGTAGCGTAATCTGGGCTACTGAATAGGAAAAAACCAGTAGCACACAAAAGAAGAACCCGAATTTTAAGCTGACATCTGTTTTTATGGAGTAGATTATTAATTCACGCGCACAGCGCTTTGTTGCCTCTTGTGTGCTGCATTGTGGCATCGCACAAAAGCCTTACTCAAAGTATCGAATCCATATTGTCAGCGCCGTTAAAACTCAATCGTCATTGGAAATTGGAACGGATTTTGGATGTCAGCTTAAATCAATCGTGTATCTTCTTATAGTTTTAGAGGCGGAATGATTTAATTATTGTAGAGCGCTGAGCATAATTTCCATCACAAAAAGAAACTTTCTTCGTTCCAACAAATTGTTTATTCTCAGCCAGCTTAGGGAAATTCCAATATTATGGGTAGTGTCTCCATTTGGAGCCCGCGTCTCTAATCGGTTTACAGCATTCTCAGGGCCCAGATCAATAGGTTGGGTATATATACCCACGTTTTTATTGAGAAACTGTCGACATTCGAAAAGTCACGGCCTTTATGCTTTGCCAGCTTAAGCGTGTTTTCTATTGTTCACCTCAAATTGTTTAAACTTACACTGGTCATGGAAATTACTATATTTTTAGGGGTAGAGGAACGCTGATATTATTTAAATAAATAAATATTATTTACAGAGCTTGGAGAAAATTATAGGTGTCGTATGAGTCTCACCTGAAATCCTGACCGAAATCCACAATTATGCTAATCTTAGCAGACACACTTAACATAAGAACATGTGTTTCGAGCATTTAGCACATTGCCTTTTTACCTTTTGCATACTATGTACCATGATATCTCACTGGACTGGAGATTCTCTGGCTGATCCCAGAAAGACCTGAGAGCTGGCAAACAAATAAAATGATAATAACATGTTATTATGCAGACAACGATCACACTGGAACCCAAAACAATGATGGGACTAAAACAGAGTGCAGCAGACGGCTGTTCGGGCTGTTTTTCCAGTCGATAGGTGATGTGCAGCTTTCGCGAAGAAGTAAAACCCACATTTCCGTATTTAACCATGTGGAACTGCGACTCAAAAACATGTCCAGCTCTCTCAACCAAAGACAGTTCATTGTTTTTCGAAATTAAATTTGCCAACATCTCCATCAAATTGGGGATGTGTACGTTTCGAACCGCACTTCGGTTCCTGTGTCGAAAAAAAACAGAGAGTGATAAATAAATTAGCCAACGAATAACTAATTTTAGGTCTGGAAAAAACAATTAGCTTGCACTGGTGAGATGATTTATTCCTTCGGAAGCGCACAACTACAAAGTTGTTTTTATCAGGAAATCCCATTTGTTTTACACCGGGGGAACGAGTATGTCACCTTTGCGGTATGGTAATTATAATGCACTCTTTCAACAATTATTTCGTTAATGCTGTCACAAATATTATGACACGTGGCCATATCCCAACACTTCAGCGGCCTCCCTTTGATTTAAACTGTGTTTTTGCAGAAAATTAAGAGATCAAAGCGTTTCCTGACATATGCTCTTATTTACCTCAGATACATTCACACATGTGTAGTCAGAACGCCGTCTATATGCACGAAACACAAGAATATAGGAAAAATCATTCAAGCAAGGGGTATGCAATAATATATGACCAAAAAATATGAAATGCACCCTGAGAAAATTTGAGGTCTTAGAAGCATTGATGAAGGTGCTTAAATGTTAATAAAAATGAATATAACAAGTTTAAGCCAAGAATTTTGGATCGCAGGTAGAACAAAGAACCCCTTTCGTTTAAATTAAAAATTTAAGATTGACTTTTAAGTTGACAATCTAATTTACAAAAAAAAAAAATTGGGAATTATAAAAAGTCTTTGTATTGAGAATATTTATAATTCCATTCCAAAAGCATGTGTCACTTGTCCAATATATTTTTTTAATATTTCAGTATCCACTTTTTAGGTGTAATAACTACCCTCTTTTCTGACTGCATCAGATGTACAGTCCAACATTTTGTCAAGAAATTAAGAGACCGCTTCCACAGTACCGCCTCCACGGGATAAGTGTAACTGGGATTCACTCACTACCTTGGGACGGATGAGCTGCAAGGAGTCTGGAGGATCGCCTGATCGTCTGAACAACATGAGCTCTTGTTTACTCGCATGTGGGTGGAGTGCCTGGTGGTTCTGGTTGTGACGGTGATTGTGGTGCTGATGGTACTTCCAGTGGGGCTAGCAAAGAGTCCAGGTTCATTCAACGACTGCCACATTTCAATGGCAACCGAGATCGCTGTCGCAGATACCACAATTCGGATGTTCCTTATTGCATGTCGTGATTGCGTCAGCTTGTCTCCACTGCCTGGCGAGCAGCTCCTCCGGCGAATGCGAAAAATTAAGCGGCCAACCAATCATTGTTGTGTATAATGCCTGATGCCTGGCCGAATGTTCAAATTGAAAAGTTGTAAATTATCGAGCACCACCATCGAAATCGAATCAATCCAATTAAATTTTGAGTCCAAGTCGGTGACAGCCCATCGTGACCCTATAGAAGCCACCTTTTCTTGGTTAACTTTGCACTTTGAAATTGTTTATTTGTGAAAATTTCTCCTGCGCACCTTGTCTTAAAAGATTAAAAGAAAATAATGATTTGAGTTAATTGAGACAGTCTCATTTTTTAAATTTAATTTTTATTTTAAATTTATTTTTTTTATTTTTATAAAAGAAATAATTGCACAACAACCTCTTTGATGTGGGCAATGTGAAAAGTTATTATTAAAACTTGTTCCAATAATAGGAATAGTAAAAGTGAGTCGTGTTCAGTTAATTCCGCCTTGTGTTAGCTTTTATTATGCATAAAATTAGTTGGCTTTAAGCATTGCTGATTCGTTTTTTTATTTAAAGTTAATTGAAAGACACCTTTTGATTAGGCCATGTTCAGATGCACACTCTCGAGCACATTGGACGCGATAGTTGGGTTGGGCCTGGGATTGGGATAGCAAATTGTTTAACGCTCAAATAAGTGGTACATGCGGCTACAAGTTCCTCATGGGGATTTGAGCTGTTGTCAGCGTGATCGCGCCACATGAACACGATGGTTCTGTTGATGTGGATGATCTTAATCAGTATCACAGAAGGCATACCATCCTACGGCCTCGCTAAGTGGATGCATACCCATATCATCGCATTGTCGTTGTCGGATCGTGGTTTTCTGGGAGGGGAATCGAGGTAATCGAGGGAATCGAGGGACCTGAAGATTGGGGGACTCGTAGAGGTGTGCGTCAGATGCTTAATTTAAATTACCCGAGGGGCGGGACGAGCGAGCGAGTCTGCGAGGAGCGCACAGCATGAGTAGCTGCGATTTGACACCTCGACTGACAGCTGGAATTGGGGAAAATTATTGAGCGCACTGGAACACAAGGGGCGCCCATTAGATGACTCGGCCGTAAAAACAGAGCGTCCCTGTGTTAAAGACCTGTGTCGAGGCACAGTTGGAAGTTTGAAGTTGGATATGGACGAAGAAGTTGTGAACAGGAGAGCAGCCCGCAGACGCTGACGCTGACGCAGACCACTAATTTATTCCACATAAATTAGGCGTATAATTAAAATGTTTAAACAAGCCCCACACTTTAATGCAGCCTGCAACGCTTCCACAAAGAGATAATCAAATATTTTGTAACTGAATCCGCCCATCATTTCGAAGACAGAAGAGAGTACCCACCATCCTACCATCTCAATTGCCTGAAACTCAAGCTTTTTAATTATTATTATGCGCACACACAGTCGTTTGTTTGGCTTTATAAATATCTTGTTAATCGGAGGGTTCTGTTTTTGATTTTTCGGTTTTTGGTCCAGAAGCAGCAGCACAGTATATAACCATTAATAATTTCCAAATCATGTCTTTTGTCGCCAAAACATTTACCGCATCGAAATGAACATAAAACTGTCATATATTTGATGACTTTATATTTATGAAGGCCAAAAATGTTGATCGCCAGAAAAACCAGTTGTTTTTACGATTGCGAATTATGATGAATTCATATTCCCCGATGACGTCCAGGCGAAGAAGGAGTCGGAGTCGGAGTCCCAGAAATATGAACGTCGACTGTCGGAACACACAGGCGGTACGTGCTTTACATTTGAAATGATGTCAAGTCAGGCGCACTAATTGATCGCTTTCGAGCGTGGAATCCTTGGTCAAGAGACTGTCTGCGGATCGGGCTCTGAATTGGGTAGCCAATGTTTGGACCTGTGCCCAAGTCCATGTCCATGTCCCTTGTCAAAGAACTAGATTACCGCGTCCTGTCATCTCGACTGGACTTTTGTCCACCGATTGCGATTGCCCATCACTGCCTGTCCGGGAGTAATTTTTGATGGTCAGCGCTCCACATTTCCCGATACTGTTCCCATTCACTTAAGATTTATTAATTTATGTTGCTCTCCGTCGGTCTGGTCCTCATAAGCCTCCTCATAATAACGATGTTGCTGCCCCGGACAGACAAAGCAAACAAAAAAAAAATGAACAATAAAACACGAGTAGAAACATCCAAAGTCGAACGTATGAGAATATTTATTGTCTTCCACCAAAGTACAACTTGTACAAATGTATATGAATTCCATTGTTTTAAATTATAAACGGGTTCTTCTAAATGAATTGGTATAAATATGAGCATCTGACAGAATGGCTTGTTAATGCTTGTTTGGAAGAAATACAGACCATTAAGTATCTCTATCTTGCCTTGAAAATCTTCGTTTGTCTCTTTAATAAAGAAAAATTGTCTTATTTAATTCAAAATGTATCTGTTCGCTTAGTATTGCTTCTTTTTTGCAAGCTTTTTTGAAATCATTTAATGGAAGGAGATTTATTTTAGAAAGTAATAAAGTCATAAACCAAATTGATACATTTAATTTAGTAACTTACTTTTCCAATTTTCTTCAAAATTTAAAACTTGACAAAAAATAGCAAATTAAAAAATAGTTTAAATAAGTTTTAATGTCCATTAGTTGGATAATGAGTTATGCTATTTGATATTAAGATATCAACGTTATTGACATAAATTAACATAATTAGTAAAAAGTTTTATATAACAAACTTATGACTTCAGATTTCCTAAAAGGTACTACAGTACTTTATTTAAGGTAACCTACAACCAAAAAGTCCAATATAAAGTCTAGAAAATTATCCTATTAAGTTAGCGCAAATTAACCAAAATCTATTGGATAAACATAAAACATTTTGATTAAAAAACAAGCTCAGCATGGTCAAAAGATACTTTGACCAGCAAAAGAAACACAAATCACAGCCTGTCCAAAAACAAAAAAAAAGCAAAAATGACATGCGGCAAACGTTTTCGCTGAGCACTCAAATTGATAGCGTAATGTCAACACCGCTGTCGTCGTTTTTTTTACCGCTCACCGCTTACCGCTCACCTTTGTGTTTCACCAGGTAAACTGGATGGGCTAGGACGTGTCTGGTTTCCAGTCTGGCCCTGATCCCGTTTGCTGTCGCCGTAACCCGAGAATGCTGACCAGCGGATTTGGATTTGGCTTTCTGCTTTACACCGAATTCCGGTACATTTTCTTGGAAAACATTTTTCCCAAGCATTTTTGCAAACGCGCCTCGGACTCTCCCCTCTCAAATTATTTTTTATACTGCCACGGAATACCTCAATTTGGGCAATAATAATGCTATCAGGTGGAATAAAATATGAACGTCTTACAACCATAATATTATTGCTTCCTGCAGGAATTACGGCCCGAGAATTGAATTTGTGATGAGGTTAGGTGTTAAAGTGCGGTTAACACGGAGAAACATGCCCAGAATTTGAAAGTATCAAGTACGGGATGGGATGGTCATCAATAATGCGCACTGTGTGAATGGGTTCACCGAAAACCCCATCACCAAACGTATGTATAGTAAAGAGCAAAGACTAAAGACTCAGGGTTCTCGAGGAAGTGCAAAGGCACTTATGATTACTTTGATTATGCTGGGCCAGGCCCATTTGTAGCACGTGCTGCTGTCACAATCAATTTTATTCCCCTTTCTCCGGCCAGCTGAAAAGTTTTAACACTGTTCTACATTGATTACGAAAACAGTGGTTGGGTGGCGGCAGCTTCTTAACCCCAGAGTTATGCTGCCTCTAGGATTTGAAAGCGCACAGGCGACACACATAGGCATACACCGAGAAAAAGTATACTTTCAAAATATTTTTAAATATATTTTAAAGTATTAACGATTAATATAAATGTTAATGTTCATGTTAAGAATCCTATGTATCTCTTTTATTGCTAATTTTGTATTTTTATTGTTTGTTTTGTATTTGTGACCAGTGCCTTAATAATAATAAGTTATGCTTAACTTGTAGCACTAGGATGTTTTCATAAATAAAATTAAAATTAAATTAAATTAAATTCAAAATTGTTTTACGATTTAGTTGAGTGGCGGAAACAGAAAAAATATTATTGTAACCCTATAATAGGGATGTCGAAATATATTAAAATATCAAATCGATATTTTTGGAAAAATAAATATTTTAATCGTGATATTTTTTTGAATAATTATGGTATTATCATATTTTTGAAATTTTTGATATTTTAAGGGTCACTATTAATCGGGACGAGAATAAGTACGTATGTGAATGAAAATAAAAATGAGCGCCACCGCTAAAATTATTTTTCGGCAAGTGAAAAAATGGACTGCCAAGTGCAACATTTGTGATAAAGAGATAAAACTAGTGGAATAGCTCCACCTGATCGCATTTGAAAACAAACACCAAGACGCCTATATTAAGTGCTTAAACAAAGTAAGTAAAAACGCGATTGATATGTTTTAGAATGAAAAACGCGGTCATAAAATGGTTATGTAATATATATATATTATAGCGGCATCATATGTGCATAATTGCGCTTCGCTTTATGACCGCGTTTTTGCATTCTGCGTTTTTTGCATTCTGAACGCTTTGTTTTAAATATATAAAATGTGTTTTAATTTAGAAATCGCGAAAGTGGACCACAGTTGACCACCACATTAAAATTTTTTCTGAGTGCGGGTTTATAAGGTGATTAGCAAATATATTTTTTTTTAATTGTAATACATTATTATATTTTATATTTTATTTTTCAGAACATGGAATAAATCTAAGACATTACGAAGCTTTAATTTTTTATCTGTAAGACATGCCTGTGGCGTGTCGGAGGGGGGCTGAAAACTTTATTAAATTAAGTTTTC
The DNA here is from genome assembly GCA_018150695.1 of Drosophila oshimai. NCBI lineage: Eukaryota > Metazoa > Arthropoda > Insecta > Diptera > Drosophilidae > Drosophila > Drosophila oshimai. Next base: position 439,963 of record JAECWM010000191.1, read on the forward strand.
AAAATATGTTTAGCCGATCAAGGTGGTTATCGGTTTTAATATAGTTTTTATTTTTAATAATAATGTTTTAAACTTTCAGGTTACCGCTTTGATGGAGGACAAATACAAAGAGTGCAGCTAAAATAAAAACCAATTTAAGATGTTGGATTTCGGTTACTGCGTGGCTTATCTTCTTTATAATTCAAAGCCTTATATATTTGAATGTTAGCCTTGTTCGGCTCTAAATGACTTGAAGACAATGTTAAATGCATTATGTTTTGTTTCTTTTATATAGTCTTATTTTAAGCGAATTAAACGTTGATTTTGTTCTATTTGAATATTATAAATAAAAAAAAAAAAGCAAAAGTAAATTTGTTTTTTTTTTTAATTAATAAACTGAATTATAATTTAGATCGTTGTGGGTTATGTTGGGTTTGTTGTTATAAAGCTTAAAAAACAAAATAATAACAAAAATTAAATATCTGAATATGATTTTTTTCCGATAAATAAAATCATTTGTTTTTTTCAATAAAATTCTTGTTATTTTTAAATTTTTCTCCCTATAAGTTTAATATATTTATTTAAGTTTGTTAAATTTATACATTTTCCTGTGTGAAATGTTTAAAAAATTATTATCTTAAAATGTTGTGTTACAAAAGAAGGTTTATTTTTTAAAAGGGATTTTTTTAATCATGATATTTCTTAAAAAAAGTGTATACTGCTTACTTGTTTAATACGTTAGTGATGTTAAAATCCTATACTTTGGGAAAGTTGAGATATATTTTTATTAACTTTGAAGGAACTTAAGACTTAGGCTTTTTATTTATTATTTTTAAGTCCCAATTGTATTGTGCGACTTTTCCCTTTGTGTAATATGTACTAAACGCATACACTTGTGCAGATGTGTAAAGGATTGTTTGAATCGTTGTTGCCACGCTTTCGGGGAAATGTCGAAGCGAAACAATCTGCTACATTGTGTAAAATGTTCAGACAACCGCCATCCGCTGCCTGCTTTTCATGAAGGCAAATCTACGGAATCCACGCCCCTCAAAAGCGCTCCAAACAGCCAAACAGCCAAACATCCAAAGAGCCAAACATCCAAACATTGTCGTGTCGTCGACGAAAAACAGAAAACGGCGACTGGAACAACAAAACGAACAATGTCGACAAGCGGAACGGCCTGCAACTGGAGGCCCAGAAATAAATGGCTTAAAACTGTAATGATTATTGACGCTCTTTATGTTTTAATAATGTGTCAGAGAAATATATTTTAAGGGTTAAATGGGCCACCCACGTCACAAGCACTCGTCGCACTTTGGGCAATAAAACTTTGAAATTCGTTTTAAAATGTCACAGGCTGTTCTAAATTTATAGCATCCATTTTCTGGCAACAGGCGCTGTATACATTTTAAAAGTACAATGTTAATATGTCTGAATAATAACCAACCCCCTCAAAAAAGGGTTAGGCCATATTTTCCAGATCCCCTCAATCACCTTCACAATTTTCACTTATCATGAACATTAATGGGGGAGTTAATAAAGTCGTTACCCGTTTTAAAACCTGTGAACCGTAGAGGAGCAATATGTATTCATCTCTTATGGGATGATTGGTCATCAGCTTGACCACTAATGTGGAGACCCTTGTTAGTGGCTAATTGAATTTCATGGTCTATATTGTGGGCTCCCATTATCCCATTATTTTACGTACTAAAATTAAGCATATATTAAGCTTAAAAATATAAATATTTAATGTGTAGTAGGAGTATTTTTAAATAAGCAGTTGATTAGCAAAAAGGGTAATAACTCTAATGACGTGTTTATAAATCCATTACCCCTTTTAAAATAACATTTTACCAATGGTACGGACATCTGCTTGACCACCAAAGTGTTGACCTTTATTAGTGGTTAATACAATTTCACGGACAATTCTGTGGGCTGCCCTTTGTTTTAGTAAATAAACCCTCGTTCATAAATGCCAAGAACAAACATAATGAAATGTTTCCAGAGAGTCCAGGACACACTATGGATTTTTTAATTCATGTTCTTATGACTCGAAGAGAGGAAAATAAATACATTTGTCATTTGTCGCCAGGAACTGGTCGTCGGTCGTCGTGATGGACCACCCGTGGCCGGCTGAGGAGCACATCCTGTCCTGATTGGCGGCCACGGCCACCACTGTGTGGTCCAGCACTAAATTCTGGTTTTCCTGTCCAAATCGCCACAATATCCTCTGCGACAATGGTCAGGGAAGAGCAGAAGGCAGACAGCAGGATACTGGTGGGTCGGGTCGACCTGTGGTGTCCTTGCAAAAGTACTGGGGGCCCACACAATGCTCAAGCCATTTATCACTTTGGCATATTGTCCGACTCCAAGATTGGCATCGTATTGAACCCATTTCCCGCTTCAGTGCCACATCTCCATCAGCTTGAGTTCAGTTACTCCAGTTCCAGTTCCATTCGCACTATCATAATAAATAAATACCAAGCTGTCCGGCCAGATTCGATTGAATGGGATGACCTTTTCGCTGTCATTTAATTTCGAGCATTGTCTACTCGCTTTGGGAACGGAAACCCCTAATCTGGCCATGATGTTATTCGAAGTGGTATCATTAGGACCGTTCGAGGGATGAAACTCGAATCGAATGAAAAAGAATCCGAATGAAAACGAAAACGAGTCTGTTTGTCTTATTTTGTTTGCTTTTCCCGGACAGGGAAACGCATTTGGAGTCAAAATATTTACTGTCAGCATTTTTCTTCTTCCGAAACCTTTGCTTTTCCCCGGACCAAAATGAACTAAGTAACCCTTGGAGGAACAGCTTCATTACATTTATATTAAGGAATGCCTGGATTCATCATTATTTATGACATGCGTTCGTTAATCCTGAGACTTAATTAATTGTCAAGATGTCGGGATATAAGTAACGTAATTCCATGGAAAACCTAGCCACGATATTTGACTGACTTTATTACGCAAAGAAATATTTTGGTGTTTAATACTTTCTTTATTAGATTTCTAACAGTTTGGTTACGTGAATTTTGAGCTTTTGGATTAAATTGTACACATAAAATTCAACTTAATGTTACTTTTTTATTATAAAAAAAAAAGTCACAAGGCATTTTATAGTCGTTACACTCAAAGTTGGAGTTCCCACTTCTTGTCATTGCGGTTTTACAAAACCATTGTTCAGGGGATCCTGTAGTTGTCGGGACAGGACTGATTATGCTCGGTTGGACAGGGACTTCGTGACCTTTCGACGTTGCTGGGGATAATCAAAATTATAATTTGACTGATTACCCAAGCACTGCCTCTCAATGCACACGCATGAATTGGCACACTCGCATAAGCTGACGTACAAACGACTTCATTCTAACACACAATATGTTTACGTGTACGCCCACAAAAACGTACAAATACGTATAAAAGTGCTCGACTAAGCCAATACCTTGTAAAAGGAAAATAAAGTGTTAAACAGTTAGAGCTTGGTTACCTGAGTTTGGATGTAATACTAATCGCCATTTTAAAGCATATTTTATGGAACTTCTTTTCATCAAATGACGGCTAAGCAACATTTCATATTTTTAAGAGCCAAAACCATAAACCATAAATATATGATTACTAAAACCATATTCTACACTTTACTACCCTTTAAATAAATGACACAACACTTTTTTGGGTGTTCTGCGCATCTGACATTCAAAGGGGTTGATTTTGGTTTTTGCCACATCCATCATGTAAAATAGTAGCGAATAGCTTTTCTTGTTTAAATTTACATTAACCAAATCCTAAACGTATTAACATATATAATTATATGTATACTTACAAGTAAACTATTTGATCATAGAAACTTTTTTGACCAACAAGACCTCTGTTGAGTCATTAACATGTTTAGGTACATATTTGAGCATATATGTATTTAAAAAGAAAAGTGTTGTAATATTTTAATATTGAACAGAATATAAATCTTCAACTTCAACTCCAGCATTTGTGAATAAACATTCCGAATTATTTATTCTTATTTAAACACCTAAGTTTCTGAGTAATCATATTTTTTATCAACATAAATATTGAGTTTTTGAGCTGACAGATAGAAAATAATTAACAACATAAAAAGGCAAACAAAATATAAGACATTACTCCCATTCCGAGCAAATTAACGTTATGTAAAAGAATAAAAATACTAATATCCATTGCAAATATTAGGCCAAACATTATACCAAAATAATTTGGGTACTTGCGCCGAAAACGTGTCCAAATTTTGTCGGCACGTGCTATTCGGACCGAAATGTGTAGCTTATTATGCAAGCCATGCCCTTCAGCCCTTCAGCCGACTTTGCTGTTTTTGTAAATTGTATGTTTATGCTGGAAAATACGTTTTCCTTGCTAATTAGTACATTTGTGCGGTTCGATTAGGTCGGGTACACGTGACGTCCGATAATCCCTTTTCGGCCGACCAAACTAACTTTGCTAGTTGGCCGGAAGTTTCATCTGCAGAATATATCAGCATAGCATCCAGGCAGAATCTCCAGCAGACGGTAACCAAATTCGGCGCCCTGTGACATTCACAGTCGCATTGTTTTGGCCACAAACCCAATGATGTTACATCCTCGGTTGCCTCTGGGCATTGGAAAAAAGCTGGGTGTGGGCACTTTTGCGCACTGGCGGAGTCCACATCCCGGGGATAATACAAAACATGTGTTGACGTTGCCACAAATACTCCCAACCCATTGGCAGGGTCCTGCACCACCGACAGGTGTACAGACAATGTGGTGGGGACATGGGTGGAGCCTGCGGATGCACATCAGTGATGCCAGGGGCTTACAAATAAAACCAGAAAAATTGCTAACAAAAACCTAAAAGTTATTATGAACATTTTAAGATCACTGCCTCTCATTTTACCGATTTTTATAAATTCTTATTGTAAGTTTCTAAAAACATTTCGAATTTCAAAGCTTTTTATACATATTTTTGGATAAAGAAAATATACCAAATTGAATTTGGCATATGCCAAAAGTACCAGCTAATTTAAATACACTACCATAAGTTTACTGCAGTTACCAATTCTATGACTAATTATATTTTATGAGCTTTAAAGCTTTTTAGTTATTCAAACCAAAACGCATCTTAAAATTTTTTTAATTTAAAGCCCTACTTTTTAGTTCGATTATATCATTTTTGAAACTAAAGAAATTAAATAAAAATCAGAGCTATGACAAATTATATTAACACTATCTTTAATGCTTTTTGGTTATCCAAAAAATTACCACACCTTTAAATTGTATTAATTCAAAGTCCTATTTTAAGGTCCAAAACAAACCGTTTTTTAAGGGGAAAAATTTTTTTTATTTAAAATTGATTATCCCAGTTTAAGAAACTTTTACCATAGGTTTCATAATTGTTTTGAAAAAAAAAAAATGGAAAAAAAATTGATATTCATGCGACTTAAATTTGCTAATTTGATTTTTGTGGGTTGTAATCGTAAAAGATAAGAAAGGCAAGTGGCACAATATAAAATTGTTTCGATTTTGTGATTCGGATCCCGCGTTTTGACCCCACCCCCCCCGGGGGGGGGCCTCTTTTTAAAAAATGTCGACTTTGATGTCGCTCCCCCCAATTTTTTTTTTACTGATGTTTAAAAATAGTTATCTGATAAATTATTCATGTTAAGAAAAGGTCTTTCGTATTGTACCTTTGACCGTTTCTCAAAAATTTTTTTAAAGTGCCATTTTTGTACAAGGAGAAGCCTTAAATTTAAAATTGATTATAGTTTAAGGAATTTTCCATAGGTTTTATTGTTTTGGAGATTTGTGTAGTTGTATCGGAAAAGATAAGAAAAAAAAAAGGAAAAAATTTAAATTTTTTAATTTAATATAATATTTTTTTTTTTTTTTTTTTTTAATTTTTTTTTTTTTTTTTTTTTAAAAAAAAAGCATCACTGGATGCACATGCACATGCATTCGCTGCGGGGCATTTAGGTTCATAATACTCACAATTTCACCGGACGGCTGCTGGCTCATTAAAGCGGTTCGGTGGCGGGCGGGTCCCGCGATTGAGTTGCAATTTCCATATGGAAATTGAATTTTCGCCGGCCTTGATGCGGTTTTGCCAATGATGCAGGGGGCGTGGTCAGGAGCGCATTTTAAATGGGCGGCGGAAAACGATGTTTTAATGCCCTCCTAGGCACTGTTGACACTTTGCAGACTCACTCACAGTCCGTCGGCTGTGGATTAAAGGCCGCGAAGAAGCCGGCATAATTTAATTAAAATTGTAAAATATTTGTCGGATTTTGCATAAGCTTGTAAAATCCCATTAATTCACAGAGCAAACCCATTGTTGACCGCAACACAATCAAAATATGCAAATTTATCGCATTAACTCGAGAAACTCCAAATGGCCGCCGCCAACGAGGACTGAGGACTGAGGAAAGAGTACCGAATGGAACAGGATAGACGGTCGGCGAAGAAATCGCGAAACCTGGGGGCATTTAATTGGGAAATGAGCACCCGCCTCCGCCTCCCCTCGAAGGATCCAAAGGATAAAGAAGATGGGCTCAGTTGGCGGTTCTAAGGTCGCTTGTTTCACCCGCCATGATTTGCATTTTTAATACTTTCGACCGTCGACGGAAATCCATTGGTTTCACCAAGCCAGATAAATCCGGGAGTGGCGATTCACTTTATTTATATTATGTAGTACATATTTAGGCGTATCAAATGGCCGAATTAAAGTGTCGAATGGCCTTTACTGAACATTACATTAAGAGCAATGCGGAATTCCGTACATTATCACATGTTTCTTGTGGCTGCCATAAAGCTGGCACAAGTTCCGGTTATTTATTCTGCCCAATATGTCACTCCAAATCCTCTTTGACCGTCTCGCCTGCAAAAAGGTGTGATTGACCTAAGCCGCAGCGAGCCGTAAGGATATCACCACCGTGGACTAATAAGCACATCAAAAATCCGCACACACACACGCCCGAATAAAAAGTCAATCCTGTTTAAAATTTTCCATGCTTCAGCGAATTCAATGAGAAGTAAAAGGAGCATTGTTGTGTAAAATCCCAACAACCACTCAGACACATATGGACGTGTGTGTAACGCCTCATGTGTAAATCCTGAGCTCTTAAAGAAAACCCATGGCTACAATAACTGAGTGTTCTCATTCTTCTACGAAGTGTTTTCTTATTGTTATTTATACTCCGCCATAAAATGGACAATGGTTTTAAAAAAGGTCTCCGTTTCATCGATTTATTTACAACTTTTAAAAAAGAACATATTTTGGCAACTGTTTTATGACAGATACATTTGTTATAAATAATATATGAAATATATGTGGTTATTTTGAATGTTATTCGCTTGAATACTTAATCCCTTATATTTATATAAATTTCTATCTTTTGGTTCCAAAATCGTAAGTATGATTAGTAGTCTTAATATTTTTTTAAAAATTATTATCATGGATGAATACATTTTTCTAATATCCCTTCTACTTGTTCTAACCTTTCAAGTCAAGATTTATAGCAGCTGTAAAAGATGTTTTACACCAGATTTTCGTATCATAAAATTAAGATTGACAAACCCTTTATGTAGCAATTAACATTTGACGGGACATGTTAACATTAGGAGGATACTGATTCCGCAGGTGACACGCGTCACTCCCAAGTCCCCAAGGTCTATCCAAACTTTCCGACTATAACCCATCGGTTCGGTATAGTTACCGAAAGTATGAAGTACAGAACAAAGTAGAAACACTTGTAAGTAAGCCCGATCTAAGTGAGGATAGACGTGTATTTGTCAGAACCACATGTTCGCATTTTCAACGGAAGACTGGCGGAGCATAAGCGAACATTTGTGTATATATTTAGAGTGCCGAATGAGTTGGGGGGCTACGAAATGCGTAATATAATGTAAATGTAATGAGAAAGCATCATCAATTTTGGGCGAGAAGAAAATCCCCTTTAAAGCACACGACGACAAATGAAATTGTCTAGTTGGCCCTTCCGAAGTCCTTCTTCGCCTACTCTAATCCTTCAGTACATATAAATGAAATCAAATCCGAAAATTGGATTGCAAAGCAACGCCCACACATCCGCAGTTCCCACTCCCAGCTCCCATTTCCATTTCCACAGTCTTTTCCTGCAGTTTCCCGGGGTGGAAAACTGTGCGGACACTTAATGTGGCAGCCAAATGTTCAATTGCGGTGTCGCAGGACATGCCGAAGTGAGCGGAGAGCGGGATTTCGATCCAGTATCCAGAATCCGACTCCGAGTCCAAGTCCTTTGTGTTCCCGGCAAAGTGGCGATGCTGGTGCCGAAAATGTAAACAGAGCCAAATGGAGATCCAATTACTTAAACGGTTAGTCCATTGTGGAATACACCAGAATTTGCATATTTCTTATTTGTTTGTTGGTTTAGGCGCTGGCTTGAAGGCCGCGACGAAGTGCGAGGGCGAGTGCGAGAAGGTAAGTTGATATATCGAGACTTGCGTATGGTGCGTACTGTAGTAAGCCAAATTACTTTAAATATTTTTGATATACATGTACTAGAGTTTGATATATCACTTGAGCTTTAAACTATTACTGTTTGATTAATTTCAATGCACGAAAGAATCTTTATTTCTTCCTTAAAATGAGTTTAAGCCATGATTAAAATCTTAATTTTTGTATACAGATGCCAAGGCTTCGTAATTATAAAAAGTAGGTAAGCATACAAATATATCAAGATATATTAATGAACCATGAACTTTCACTGCCTTTGAAAACTAATAGATTTAAGTACATGACCTTTTTCTATATTAAAGTAAATTGTAAATACAAAAGCAGTAAAAACATTGAAATAATTACTTTAGAAGAAGGTACTATAATGCCAACATCAAAAACTATTTAAGCCAAAACACAATATTGTATTTTCACTCCTAGAATGTCCTACATAATGTCAAAAAAGTTATTGTTTAAAAGCCTTTCTGTGCAACTGCAAAGTGCAGAATACAATTGGCACTTTTCCAGATTTGAAAGAGAGCATTTCGCTTGTATTGTCCCTGGACTACCTACTTACACCCATACGTGACACTTGAAGTGATTTTACGAGGACACCCAGAGAAAGTAAAATGGGACAAAAGTATTTTTTACATCTTTCACATTATATGGAAGGCTGTTCTGTTTGTTTGCCACAAACAGTAATGATAAAAAAAAAAAAAAAGAAACGAGCCGTCGAAAGTGAGTTGGCAATAATTCTTCGGGTCATTCAGGAAACATGTGTGGCAGTTGTCTCCGAAGGATCTATCCTGGTGGTCGTGAACCCAAAATATTGACTCTCACAAGCGTTATTGCATTTCATGCTTGCACGCATGCACCATAAGTGGTCTTTAGAAATCACTTTCCATTCACATTAACATCACTGCGTCGCCTGTAACCGAGTGTAAACTGTCACGCGGAGAATGAGTCCTGGTCCGAGCGATTGTTGATCCCCATATTGCAATTTATTTATTTATTCCACAGTTTCTTTGCGTTTTTCTGAGCAGGAAAGGAAGTATTTCGCACTTTGTTAACCAGTGCGTGAATGTGTTGCTCATCAATATCAGCAGGCATTGTGCACTGGCAGAAAAAAGACAGTGTTTTTATGTGACTTTTTTTACGGCCTTAAATACAGTAAATACGTGCCTAAAGTTCCTACTTAAAGAAAATTTAAAAAATCATTTTATTTTACAAACAATACTTACTTAATTTGAAAGCTCTTATAAGACATCAAACCCATTTTAATTACTAAAATTATTGTTATTAAACTACTACAAATTTTGATAATGTTAAAAGAACATCTTTGACCTAAAAAAGTAAGTAAATTAAATATTTTAAATTTCATAGAAAAAAATGATAATAAATTATAATAAAGTGAACGGAAAAAATCACCTGGTTCCTACTTAAAAATAAAAGTTTTAAAAATTGTAATCACTGAAATTACCTCTGTCCAAATTTTTGAATTGACAATATGTATTATTGCACCATTGGAATAACGATGTACGTAAGAATTTATGTCAGTCAATTCAATCTTTTTTTAAGTATGCCATTAGAATCATTATATAACTGGGAAATTCTAAACAACTAAACCCCATCAATTATATTTTTTTGCTCGTGTACGTACGGGAATAAGTCGCATCAATTTAGTACTCCGTCACACAAAAAAAAAGGTCGAATGTATCTGTAGGAAGCATGCATCTGAGCAAGTCAAAAAAAAGATGAGGATGTGGCTGAGGCTTCCACTGCCCAGGGGGTCGGAGTCCGGAGTTCCGAGGATGCGAACTAATGCCCCAGGCGAGAAGCGAGATGCGAGATGTGAGCAACCCTCTTGTCAGGGCCATTGTTTGGATGTTTCGATGTTTGGATGTTTGGACTTGTTCTTGCGAAACAATCCCGAGTCAAACCAAACCAAAAACCAAACCAAACCAAACCGAGCCGATACCCGCAATGACAGGGAAATAAGACAACGACAAACTGGCAGCATTCGCTGTAGATTAGCCCGCCCGATCACCGCAAATAAACAAGTTCACAAATAAGCAAGCCGAGAGCAAAGAGCATTGTGTTATGTTCGCGGACGAGATCTGCGATGAGATGAGGATGAGCCAGCTAAGAACCCACAGTCCAGTATCCACTATCCAGTATCCAGAATCCAGAACCAAGAGTCAACTAGCGCCCGCTGTGCCATCGGAACTCTGGTTTGGGTTTCCTTTCCCTGCACTGCACGATACTGAATCGCTGGTCCAGCACAGCCTATTACAATTGCAGAAACAATAAATAATTATTATGTTTATGTTGCGGTCTTTTGTTTGGCTTATTAAACATTTTTCACGCAGAGTCCAAAATCTGAAAAGAAACTGACGAAAAAAACACTTGACACCACAATCCTTCCTCGGTTTTCCCTTTCGCATTTTTATCTACTTGAGTAAATAAAAAACTAAAAAAAGCAAGGCTGAAATATTATCTTTTTTTACAACAGTAATAGGTTAAATAATTATAATAATTATATATTATAAAAAAAACAGCTTGGGGAAAATGAAAAAAAACGTTATTAAAAATAAATGTACCCTTCAAAAAAACTGTTTTTTAAGTTTTTTAAAAATCGAATAGTTAATAATAAAATCTAATAATTAAATAGGGGTAAATTAAATGTTTTCCGTGCAATATTTTATTGCATACCTTGAAGGATTTTTAAAAGACTTAAAATCACCCCTAATATTTCAATTATAATCTTTATGCACTTAAAAGTGGAATAGCCTTTTTTTAAATAGATTAAAAGCAACTTTGTTATTATTTATTGTAAAATATGAAAAAGGTTACACCGCATTTTCTACTTAATATTCTGGTTGAGCTGTTTTTAAAGGTATATGGACATTAAATCAAATGTTATTGTTCCCATCCCCCGGATACTAAATCCGGATGCGTTAAAAGGGTTCGAGGTGCCAGTTTCATCTCTGGTGGATGTATATATAGCCAGGCTATGAATAGCGCTGCTGGAGAGCCCTAAAACACGTGCCGGGTGCCATATTGTTACCGTTGCGGCCCGAGGGCTACTATCCACATCCAAAACCAAATCCAAGGTTGTGGGGGTGGGCGATGGGTGGCAGTGGGGTGTTAACACAATCATCGTGTGTCTGGTTGGTATTTCCTTAGGCTTACCCCCATGTCGAACGTCCGTCGATGCTGCAAATGATGAGTTGTGCCTAATTCATAACCACATCGAACGAATTAACTCGCAGTATGGAACCGCCCGAAAGATTTCCGGGGGTGGGACTGGGATGCGGAATGTGGGATCGGATCGCTGCGTGTTTAAATCCAGCTCCTTATACACGTGTCGCAATTCGTCTGGGCGAGATATTTACAAGCGAACCGGGAGCTTGAAAGTGAAATTAATTACGGTAACGAAGGGTAAGTGTCACCAACCGGATGCGTACCAAATGGATGGGCTGAGGACGAACTCTGTCTTAATATATTGCCAGATAAGTATCTCTGCCCAATGGCTGTTCCACACAATAGCATCTATGCTTCCTTTTATGGGTTGCCTTTTGTAAACACACATTAAACATCCTCTGCTCGTGTCGTTAAAATGATACTTGGGTATCTAAAAGATGCAGAATCAGAAGTTGAATAATTTAACATTGAAAATGAACCACAAAAGCTTTTTACCACCCGCTATGGTATATAAAATATATTAAATTATGTTAAAATATATCTTAAAAGTGCTATTGTCTGATACCTGCTTTGTGCTCGAATATCATAGACACAAAACAATTTAACCTTTGATAATTCCAATTCATGAATAATATCTTTAGAGTATAAACTAATTTTTAAATTACTTTACTTCAAAATCATAACTAAGAATACTTTTATTGTGATTTTTATTTTAAATAAGAAACATTCGAGCAGAGAATGTTTTTTAATTTAATTATATAAACATAATATATTTATTACTAAATTAAATAAAATTCCATTAGTAGCAATTACTACATAGCATGTTAGTTTTTCACATACACCCAGCGCCACAAAAAGCCGCAGTCTAAATATTCACATACTTGAATGTTTTTTGCTTGGGGTTTCTATAAATGTTTTCCGAATTGCCCAATTCTTTTTGTATTGATTAATGGACTATTTTTAAATAAAAGTGCATTGCAATTTTTATTTTATGAGTGTTAGTTTTTTAGAAAAGGTTTTTTTCCAGACCCTTATCAATTTTGGTGACTTTTCATTATTATGACTAGTTTAAGAAAAAATTATAATATATTTTAAGTGCATATACTCAACAAGTAATGACTTTTTCCAAAAGTTTACTTAATTTTCTATAATCTTATATATATTTTGTATCAAATAATGTTAACTTTGTTTTTTAATTTAAATTAGCACTTTGTAGTCCGCCCTTTGTTTAATTACACATTTTACCCTATTGGCATCGAATAGTACAAGCAAAATATTCCTAGTGATATCGTCGGACAATACTTTTCTCTATCAAATCCTCCAATTCTATCATGGTTTAAGGCTTCCTTTTTTATTTTCGTGCCGTAAGGGCCCAGATATTCTCTATTGGGTCGAGGTCAGGCTGTTCCGGGTCATTTAGGGACTTAATGTCAATTCTTCCTTTGATTTTGATTGCTTCGTTAAAAGAAGGTCAAAATTAATTAATAAAGTTATTTTAATAACAAAGCTCAACGAATTACTAACAGATCGAGCCCATTGCAAGGTGCAGAATCATGTTGAAAATAGTATTTTTTTTTTCTCACTTATTGCCCTAAAGCTAGGCACAACTCCACTTAATATTATATCTTTATATTTTTCCGCATTCAGAATACCCTGGATCATTAAAATTTATTTAGTTTTATATTTAGATATGCAACCCCATATCATAATGTATGGTGATTGCTTAACGGTCCATAGAATTTTCCAAATATCGTTCGCCCTTTCTACGGCGCCCCTTGCACAGGCATCGGTCCAATAAGATTGAATTTGGACTCATCCGAAAAAGGACTCGTGACCATTCGGAATTACTCCAATTTTTTTCCTTGGCCCAGTTTTTTTTTAAAGGCCCGGAAACAGTCCTGACCTCAACCCAATAGAGAATGTCTGGGCCCTTACGGCAGCGAAAAAAAAAAGGAAGCCTTAAACCATGATAGAATTGGAGGATTTGATAGAGAAAAGTATTGTCCGACGATATCACTGAGGAATATTTTGCGCTTTGTACTATTCGATGCCAATAGGGTAAAATGTGTAATTAAAGAAGGGCGGACTACAAGCGCTAATTTAAATTAAAAACAAAGTTAACATTATTTTGATACAAAATATATATAAGATTATAGAAAATTAAGTAAACTTTTGGAAAAAGTCATTACTTGTTGAGTATATGCACTTTAAAATATATTATAATTTTTTTCTTAAACTAGTCATAATATGAAAAGTCACCAAATTGATAAGGGTCTGGAAAAAACCTTTTTAAAAACTAACACTCATAAAATAAAATTGCAATGCACTTTTATTTAAAAATAGTCCATTAATCAATACAAAAGAATTGGGCAATTCGGAAAACATTTATAGAAACCCCAAGCAAAAACATTCAAGTATTGAATATTTGACGTTTTTTTTGTATCCCTCTACGTACATATGTAGGATCAAAGAGAATTTGCACTAGATGTTTATTTGCCAGCAGTCACGGGCACAAATGTTCATTAAGTTGAAATAGCGTACAACCCGAGCTTGGACAAGTGTTTACATAAGTCTTGAGTTTTAACTGAAAACATAATTTTCCGTCTGAGAGCGCCGTGAAATCAAGTGGCTCCCGTGTTGGAACCGTATTCTGTGCTGTATTCAAAACTCAAAAAGCACGGAAAGGCCCCGGATGGCCGAGTGAGTTGCCGTGCAGCTGGCAGTATTTGCAAAAGGAACGCTAATTAATTTAATGAAACCTGTCTGTTGCCACAAGCTCTGGAGAGTCCTCGTCCACTCTGTATTTGCCCTCGTATTTACATGTGCACATTACGCTTGTACATTTTATGTGTTAAATAAGGTATTTTTGAGAACTGAAAACATAATAAACAGAAATTAATTGAGATATTTTTTGTAATATTTTTAATTGCTTTGTTTAGGCTTTTGTTTGTATCTTAAAAATCATTTAAAAGTCACTAACACGATATGTAACAATACCTGAAAATGGTAATTGTTAGATCACAAATTTTTTAAAAAGGACAAAGAAGGGTTAAAAATTTATAACAACCGTTTATAGAAACAAGAAACAAATGGTTTTTGAAATTTCATTAGGTACCACTTAAAGAACATTTTTATATTGTAATATTTTTAAAAGGAAAAAATAATTAATTAATTACAAGTAGGTACACTGTTTACATTTAATTAAACCTTTCTTATGAAGCCATCACGATCACAAAGGGTTTGTTTACACAAGAAGTTTGTGAAGTTATCAAACTTAGTATCGTTTTTATTTATATTTCACCTTATCGCAATGCTAAAACGCGACACGTGCAGCGTCCAAATGTCTCTGTTCGAGTTTAAAACAAATCCATGAATATATTAGAGAAATAATTAACATTATCGCCGAGCAATGGGCAATAGTCGAGCGAACGGACGCGTGCGCCAACTGGCTGTAATCATCGTTATCTAATAAGGGCACCAAAGGCAACCAGCGCTCTTCCACAAATATTTGCCTACTTCAATCCGTCATTTGGAAGTGGAAGTCACATGCGTGAGAATGGTAAACAAACCGGTGGGCTAAAGTCACCCCCACAGTACCGGAGGCTGACTCAATTTTACGTTCGAAGATCTAGGCCGAAATGGCCACCCGGAAAAGTCAACCGACGACTACAAAAGTTACACAGCATTTAGACGCTGTGCATTTCGGCGGATGGTCCTTCATCCGCAACACGTGTCACTTGGCTTGGCTTGGCTTGGCCGACGGTTGTCAACGTCCTCCCAGTCCTAGATACGCAGTGCACACAGTCCACAGCCCAGCAATCCCACAACGCTTTCACATAAAAAGCAATAAACTAAAATTAAGTCAGAAAACGTGTCAAAGTCAGTACTCACTGCACTGACAGTGATGCAAAGACAAACATAAACAGCGAGCGTTGGTCCTTGTTTACCTTAATAAAGCCGGTTTCGATTCTCCTCAGCCCAACGCAGCCCAACTCAGTTCAATTCAGTTCAGTTCAGTTCAGTTGTTCGTGTGCCAGAGCAAAGACTCATGCCGAATCGGTATCGCTATTGGGTGCGTTTCGATTCTATGCGCTATGGATACTTATATACCCTGCTGCGAATTATCCTGCGATTGAGTTATGACACCAACTTAAAATAACACCGTCAGCACGGGGAAACATTTTTAAAATCCTCCCTTGAGCAGAACACAGTGTGAACTTCTTACATACAGGAATTGTACATCAATTCGTCCATAAAATGTTATATCGGAAGAGCAAAGATCTTTATCTACAAAACGGTAGATATTTCTTTTATAATTTAATTTAATTTTGTTTTAAGATTTACAATACTGTAATAAACTCTCTGTTCTTTAATCTTTTGAAAGTGTGTCAAAAAGTACCCAATTCTAACTTTATATATATATATGTATTATTCATTAGATTCAAATAAATGCATAAATTCAGTCAGATCTAACTAAAAAAAAAAATGTATTTATATTTTAATCCGTTTATTTTGTTTAAAGAATTACAAACCATTATCTGAAAATATTAAATCGCTTCAAAAAGTTTAAAAGAGTTAACAATACGACATTTATTTTAATAAAAATTATCCACATCATGTTTGTATAAATCGATTAATGTATGTTTCATAAAGATGTTGTATATTTTATCAAGAAAAAAGAGCAACCAAATCTTAAAATATAATTTGTACATAAAAGGCTATTTTAAAAAATTGAACCACTGAAGTTTTTTAAAAAAATTATTACTTATTATTATAAGAAACGATATATTTTTAAGTAAAGACACTAAATTTTCAGTTATTTGGTAAATAACAAAATCATAATTTATTTTGTTTTAAAATTTTTTAATATCACAGTTTTTTATTTTTACAGCTAGCAAATTGGACACTCAAATTGTAACCCTATGTTTGTATTTATGTCTAGACAAATATTAAAACGCACTCCACTTCACGTTGGACTGCAGGAGAAAGATACTTAATAAAGGCACTGTCTCCTTAAGTGCAAACATTTGTTTGTCTGACATTATGTCAAAATTAATTTGGTTGTACCCAGTGGATTTTATTTCTCCTATCTTGAGAAGATGCTTATCTTGTTAATTTTGCGATTCATTTTATGGCTAAACCCTATACGGAGCGCGGCCCTTTTTGTTTTATAATTTATTTTGATCTCAGGCCGCGGCATGCATTTTCGATTGATATTGATGGTTCCTTCTGGAGAAACATGTTTTGCTCATCAATGAATTTGCGCTGAACCTGTTTGGCCTGCCTCATTTAGTCTAAGGACCTCGGGTTTACGCAATAAAAAAAGACAAGGAGGCGATACAAACTTTCACATGGGGAAATACAGACACTAAATTACGATTCGGCTTTGTTTCATGCCGAAGCATCATTATTTAACTGCTAAAGTGTGGATTAACGTTCTGCATAGTTGAATGTAACTCTCCAAGACTTTTCGAAAACTCATTAATTTTTAACGATAAAAAAATCAGCGGACTAATTTGAGATTGTAATTTTTTTAGAGTACAGCAGTTAACAGCGTTAATTGACTTTTGTTCATCTAAACGATGTTATTCTTAATTAGGTTCTAATAGACAAGAAAATTGCCTTAAATAATTTCCCATTATTTGTGTACCCCTTGTTCGTAGAGTACAAGGGTGCAAATACATACATACCAAGTAATCAACCCTATTGGAGATGAAATGCAAAGCGGAATTTAATTAAATTATTTTAATTTCTTACAGGCAGTGCTATCCTGGCGTAAAGATAAGCCAGGTAAAAAAAAATCAAAAACTATGAAACTAAGTAAAACAAACTACAGTTTTATTTTTTTAAATCATCCAATAATTGCAGCAATTTAAGTCTTTTTAATTCACCAAGGGTTTGTCGCATATTTATATTAAAATCCAGAAGAACATAATATCTACGATCAGGGTTAATTTTTAATATATTTTAATTGATTTCACATTATCAATCGTTTCTGGTAATTCTAGTCCTTGTAACAAGGAAATAATGCTACAACTAGATTGACGGATATTGTAGACTACTTTGCACTAGCTAGAATGCACTTGGTCCGGGGTTGAAAAAAAAAAATGTTCCCTTGCGAACACAGCTGGTTAATAACAATTTTCGAATTTGTGTCCATTTCTTAAAAGTTTATAACTGGTGGGTTTTAGCCAGCTAAAGGTCTATGTGTTTAAAGTGCCTTTTTGTTTTTAATATTAAAAGAAACTTTCTTCTCTTCCTTTTTTCCAATATATTATAAATATTTAAATATATATTTTTTTTTTGAAACTGATAAATAGATAGCACCAAGACTTTACCACGGACTCAAACCATTTGAAGTTTCGATAAGATATCGGAACAAGTTCGGTTCTCGACAAAAAATCGGAACCGGGTTCGCCGTACAAACCATAATTTGTCGACATTTTATATAGTTTTAAACTTATTTAAGCTTACACATAAATAAAACAAATGTTTTTAATTTTAAACTGTGCACAAAAAAAGTAAAACAACTAAAGGAGCTTTACACACTTGTACATTAATGAACTATTGGTGAAACTTTGTGCTTACTATTACTAAACAGACAAAATAATAAAAGAACGAAAAAGAACAAAAAAAGTAATTTGGAAAATACTTGTTCGACTTGACTTAGTTGTATCTTACAGCTTTTCATTACTATAATATTTAAATTTATCACCTGATAAAAATGGTGGTGACAAAATAAATACTCCCATATCGTTGTACACCTTTTTATAATTAAAATAAAAAAGATTGCTTGTGAGCTTCCTAAAAAATGTTGTTATAGGACAAGGCATCAGCTTAGAACTACCTGGGGAATTTGTATTGTTAAAATGGTTAAATATTTCATTATTTCAATTGAAAAAGAATTAATACAATATTATTTTATCCAAAGAACGTTTATATTCTATATTTATCGAATATTGTTTATTAGGTGTACCAGTTACAAAGATTAACGTCGGCCCGAAGCCCGTCCCCTTCCGCGACCCCTTGGACCGCCTCGTCCGCGGGCGCCTCTGCCCCTGCCGCGATTTCCCACCCGGCCGCTGTCCTTCTTTTTTGTCTTCGACTTCGGGGTGTCGTCTATCAGCAGCGTCTCCAGCGGCAAGCTGTCCGGCAGTATAAAGTACCTGATGTTGTTGCCGCGAATGCTCAGGGTTTCCAGGTGGACGGGGTCCCTGTTCTTGATGGTCATCCGCACGCTCTTCAGGTGGGTATTCATGGCTACATCCACGCCGGTAATGGTGCCATGGATTTGGGTGCCGTTCTTCAGTTCAATGGTCACAGTCTCGTGACTTAACTTCATCAAGAATCTACAAAGACCAAAATATTATTAAATAGTGTGGGTATTTATAATATGTTAGTTTATCTTATAACTAAGTACATCTTATTGGGCTTGAAGTGCTTGGTAGAGAAATGTTGAATAGGATCTCATTATGTTTGTTTTAGGTACTACTTCTTTTATCTATGGCTCAGCCCAATAATATCTTCAATTTGGTCTCAATATGCCTATTTACAACTTTTCTTGGAGTATGTCTAAAGTCTGGTCTTTGAGATCGACCATAAATAGTCTTAATATTTTATTATTGCAAATCCAAATGTTAGAATACATACATACATATGCACATACATACATATCTACACAGGTTTAAATATGTATATTTAATATATATAATAAATTAATATGTTTAAGCGTAAATCGTAGTCGCAGATGCCTATAAGTTCCATGTTCGTTTCCTTCATCCGTAAATATTGTGTACAAATACAACAACTGGCAGCATCGCTTTTTCATGCGTACATGTGTACATTTGCACACACCAAAAACTAAATAAAACTCATAATCACTTGATTTCTAACAGAGTCCACAATGCAATAAGTATGTGAAATGTAGCCTACCTTACTAATTTCATGTTTTTATTTGTTTTTCAGTGATTTTCTGCAAAAAAACGCGCACAAACAATGCCGGCTAGTTTACTTTATTTGGTGGTTGTGGTTAAGTGTTGTATCGTGTGCTAAGATAGCAACGACAAATAACACAGCAAAAAATATATCGGTTGACGAACGGAATTGAAACATTAAAGGTTCATTCATTTTAAGACCTAAAAAAATTGTAAATGTTTAAAAATATTAAACCTATATTATTAAATGGACGATCATTTTGTAAGTATATTTTAATAAAGCACCATATTTATAATTAAATAATTCTAATTAAAATATTACTTAAGCATTTTAATTATAATTAAGCTCAAAAAATATAGTTTTATAAGTTACATTTAAAAATAAAAATAAATTGTAATGGTCTTTTTACAGAAGTAAAAAAAAAAGTTACTTTAATTTAAATAATCTATTCATTGTGTTTTTGTTTTGTTAACTTATTTTATTTTTTCCTTTATCTAACCTATTTAAAATTTTAAATTCAATTGTAAATATCGTGAAAACAAAACTATGTTTTAATTCCAATTCCATTGTCTCAAATCTGTAAGTTACCGGAGCAAGATACATATTCGACTGTTTTATCGATAACGCCGCACATCACAAAAAAAAAAACAATCAAGTATTAGGAAAAATAACGATTAATGAATACTTCATCGCGGTTGCCGTCTATTAAATGGTTTTTTAAAAACACATTTTTCTGTGTTTCTCGGTCGCCGCAACATTAATTGAATATAAGAATCCTTTTTTACGGACAACAGACATCGAATATAATTTTTGACATATGTATTTATCCGGCTCGGAGTGAGATTAGCAAGCCATGGCGTTTTTCTACCGACGCATGTCGATGCTATTAAACATAATCCTTGCATATATTGTACTTTGTACGATATGTGTGCAGGGATCTGTGAAACAAGGTAAATCGCCTAACTCGAGTTCCTAAGGTTTTAAGACGGTTTTAAAGCGGATAACATATATTCTACATACATACGTACATACATCAAGAATGTTTGTGGGTGTCAACAAATTGCAGTGCTTTTTTTGTTTTTGCAAATGTGAATGAATGTAAAAGAGTTGTCTGGAAATGGTTCTATTAATTGACGGCTGTAAAGTAACCGGGTTAAAGGTTTTAAGATACAGCAGCACTTGAACTATGTCGGTAACGCCCAAAGATTACGGCAATGGGGTGAGATTTCAATTGGGGGCTAAACAAAGTAGTAGAGCATATGTACACACTTCCCGATGCACATACATACAGACGCACTTATGTCTGTGCGCACATACATTTCGACGATGTACTTGCATATCTAAAACACCGATTTGGAATATATATATATGTACATATGTGCAATGAAATACGTGTTGATTCTGAAATTACATTGAATTACTATCAGCAAATTTATGGGTGGAGTTTTATTTTTATGTCTGGTCTTTGCCGCCCAGCTAAAAATTTTATGGCCGCCCAAAACCCCCCTTTTTAATTGCCCTTATAATAGCAAAGGATCTTCCTGAGACTTTCTTTGATTAAAATAGCTGGTTTGAAAATTAAATTAATCTTTACCGGAAAACGCATATTATACATTATTTCTACTTTTTGGTATTATGCTGGAATGTAAAATCTTTAAATAATACTAAAAACCCTTCCTTATTACAGAATGGGCAGAAATTGGTAAAAACGTATCTTTGGAGTGTGTCTCTGAAAATGATGCTGCTGTATGGACATTGGGAAACCAAACTATTAATAAAAACAATACGAGGTAAATAACTTTAAATAACTCTTTTCAATCAATATTAACGATTTAACCCACCACTACATCGTTTTCAGATTTAAACTCAGAACTGATCCCTTAAAATCCAACGACGATCTTATTGAAACCAATGAAAATCAAGAGTTCGTCAAATACAAAAATGTCCTGACGCTTATCGATGTAAATATAAAGGACTCTGGAAACTACACCTGTACATCCCAATTGGGCCAGAACCACTCGACTGAATTCCACGTTAAGCCATTCCTTCCATCAAAAGTCTTGCAAAGTACCGCCGACAAAATCAAAAGGAAAATCGGACAGGATGTTGTGTTGCATTGTTTGATTGAAATGTTCCCGCAAAACGAAACGACGAATAAAAACCTCAAATGGCTTAAAGACGGAAGCCACTTTGAATTTCTGGACACCTTTTCATCCATTGCGAAGCTAAACGACACACATTTAAACTTTACCCTGGAATTTACCGAGGTGTACAAGAAAGAAAACGGAACCTACAAGTGCACCGTCTTTGACGATACTGGGCTGGAAGTTGCCTTCAAGGAGATAACACTTTTTGTAATGGAAGTACCACAAGTTAGCATTGATTTTGCCAAGGCAGTTGGTGCTACCAAAATATACCTTAACTGGACCGTGAACGACGGCAACGATCCTGTTCAAAAATTCTTCATCACATTACAGAAGGCAGGAACGCCGACTTTTACGTACTATAAGGACATTATTAACGGCAGCCATACGTCATATATTTTGGACCATTTTAAACCGAACACAACCTATTTCCTAAGGATTGCGGGAAAAAACTCCATTGGCAATGGCCAACCCACCCAGTTTGCCCAGGGAATCACCACGCTCAGTTTTGATCCCATATTTATTCCGAAAGTCGAGACCACCGGCAGCACAGCGTCCACCATAACGATTGGCTGGAATCCCCCGCCGCAGGACCTAATTGATTATATACAATACTACGAACTGATTGTCTCCGAATCGGGCGAAGTGCCCAAAGTGATTGAAGAGGCCATTTACCAGCAGAATTCGCGGAACTTGCCATATATGTTTGATAAGCTTAAGACCGCCACAGACTACGAATTTAGGGTGAGGGCATGCAGTGATCTAACGAAAACCTGTGGACCATGGTCGGAAAACGTAAATGGCACCACTATGGACGGCGTGGCAACGAAACCCACGAACTTGACGATTAACTGCCATCAAGACAATGTCACGAGGGTCAACTCAATCTCCATTAACTGGGACGTTCCCAAGACGCCCAATGGCAAGGTTGTCTCGTACCTAATTCACTTGCTGGGCAACCCCATGAGCACTGTAGACAGGGAGATGTGGGGTCCCAAGATTCGGAGAATCGACGAGCCCCATCACAAGACCCTGTACGAGAGTGTAAGCCCTAACACGAACTACACAGTGACAGTATCGGCCATAACACGGCACAAGAAGAACGGCGAACCGGCGGCCAGAAGTTGTCTAATGCCCGTCTCTACGCCGGATACCATAGGCCGGACCATGTGGACAAAAGTTAACTCGGGCTCAAAGTACATCCTTAAGTTATACCTACCCAAGATCAGCGAACGAAATGGACCCATATGCTGCTACAGACTAAACCTAGTTAGGATTAACAATGACAACAAGGAACTGCCGGAGCCGGATAAGCTAAACATTGCCACATATCAGGAAGTTCACAGCGATAACGTCACCAGAAGTAGTGCATACATAGCAGAAATGATTAGTAGCAAGTATTTTAGGCCCGAAATATTTTTGGGCGATGAAATGAGGTTTAGCGAAAACAATGATATAATCAAGGACAACGATGAACTTTGCCGCAGATGCTTGGAGGGCACTCCATTCTTAAGGAAACCGGAGGTTGTTCAGAGACCTCCGTTGAGTTCGCTATCAAGTAATGAATTTTATCTTAATTACTAAAATCCATGAACTAATTTATTTTGCTTGCAGACTCCGAGGCTGATTTACCGCATTTGTCTGAAAAGGATAACTTGATCAAAGGAGCAAATTTAACCGAGCATGCTCTTAAAATCCTAGAAAGTAAGTTAAGAGCTAAGAGGAGTGCGGTGACTAGCGATGAGAATCAAATTCTAAGCTCCGTCAACCCAACTGTGCCACTCCACGATTCTAGTCGAGATGTTTACGATGGTGAGATAGATATAAACTCTAATTACACTGGTTTCCTAGAGATAATTGGTAAGTTATAATTGAGTTTTTAAAGTAAATTTACTTAATTTATATTTTGTATTATAGTTCGGGATAGAAATAATGTCCTAATGGCATATAGTAAATACTTTGATGTAATTACTCCGGCTACAGAAGCAGAACCTATCCAATCTTTAAATAACATGGACTACTACCTAAATATTGGAATAAAGGCGGGAGCCATACTTTTTGGTGTTATACTCGTTTTGATTGTGCTGTGGGTTTTCCATCACAAAAAAACCAAAAACGAATTGCAGGGCGAAGATACCTTGACGTTGAGGGATTCTTTAAGGTAACTACTTAATACTAGTTCAATATAATTTATATTAATATCAAACCTTATTTTATTATCAAGCAGGGCTTTGTTCGGTCGCCGAAGTAACAACCACAGTCATTTTATAACGTCTGGAAACCACAAAGGGTTTGATGCTGGCCCTATTCATAGATTAGACTTAGAAAACGCCTATAAGAACCGCCATAAGGACACTGATTACGGATTTCTTCGGGAATATGAGATGCTACCCAATCGCTTTAGCGATAGAACAACTAAAAACAGTGATTTAAAGGAAAACGCTTGCAAAAACAGGTACCCCGATATTAAAGCCTACGATCAAACGCGTGTGAAACTGTCCGCTGTAAATGGACTACAGACTGCAGATTATATTAACGCCAACTTCGTCATTGGGTACAAGGAGAGGAAGAAGTTCATCTGTGCACAGGGTCCAATGGAAAGCACCATCGACGACTTTTGGCAAATGATTTGGGAACAACATTTGGAAATAATTGTGATGCTTACCAATTTGGAGGAATATAACAAGGCCAAGTGCGCAAAATATTGGCCTGAAAAAGTATTTGATACAAAGCAGTTTGGAGATATTTTAGTGAAATTTGCACAAGAACGAAAGACTGGAGATTATATTGAACGAACTCTTAAACGTTTCAAAGAACAAAGCCAATGTTGGCGAGGAGGAGGACCGTAGACAAATCACACAATACCACTATTTGACGTGGAAGGACTTTATGGCACCGGAGCATCCACATGGCATCATTAAATTCATACGTCAAATCAATTCCGTCTACTCCCTGCAAAGGGGTCCCATTTTAGTGCACTGTAGTGCTGGTGTCGGTAGAACCGGAACCCTTGTTGCTTTAGATTCCCTGATCCAACAACTGGAGGAAGAAGACTCGGTGTCAATTTACAACACAGTGTGTGATTTACGACACCAACGAAATTTTTTAGTCCAATCTTTGGTAAGTACATTTCAGGCACTTTCCTTTGTGTCATAATAAACCTTTTATTTTCGCTTGCAGAAACAATACATCTTCCTTTACCGGGCATTATTAGACACTGGAACTTTTGGAAACACGGATATTTGCATTGACACGATGACATCAGCAATTGAATCGCTCAAGCGAAAACCCAATGAGGGAAAATGCAAACTGGAAATGGAGTTCGAGGTTTGTGTATTGTATTCTCTACTTCTTGAAGACTAACTTATCATTATTTTATTTAGAAACTACTACTCACAGCGGATGAGATTAGTAAATCGTGTTCAGTGGGCGAAAACGAGGAAAATAACATGAAAAACAGAAGTCAAGAGATTATTCCTTACGATCGTAACAGAGTCAGTATTACCTCTAATATTTAAATAAAGATAATGTTTTATTCATTCGGATGAACTTTATTAAAATTCAGGTTATATTGACTCCACTTCCAATGCGGGATAATTCTACTTATATAAACGCATCTTTCATAGAGGGCTATGATAATAGCGAAACCTTTATTATTGCCCAAGATCCACTTGAGAACACAATTGGTGATTTCTGGAGGATGATCTCAGAACAGAGTGTAACAACACTGGTTATGATATCTGAAGTAAGTAACACTGCTCATCTCCTTTTAAAATTAACTTACTAATTGTTGAACTTAATTTGCAGATCGGAGATGGTGCCAGAAAGTGCCCGCGATATTGGGCGGATGACGAGGTTCAATATGACCACATACTTGTGAAATACGTGCACAGCGAAAGTTGTCCATATTATACTCGCCGCGAATTTTACGTTACGAACTGCAAAATTGATGATACGCTGAAAGTCACACAATTTCAGTACAATGGTTGGCCAACCGTGGACGGAGAAGTTCCTGAAGTCTGTCGTGGCATTATAGAACTTGTAGATCAAGCGTACAACCATTACAAAAACAATAAGAATTCTGGTTGTCGATCTCCACTCACAGTTCATTGCAGGTACTTAAATGGAGTCAAATAAATATGACTTTAAGGCTAATCACATAATATTTACAGCTTGGGAACTGATCGAAGTTCTATTTTCGTCGCAATGTGCATTTTAGTCCAGCATCTTAGGTTGGAGAAATGTGTCGACATCTGTGCCACAACAAGGAAATTACGATCTCAGCGAACGGGACTTATCAACTCATACGTACGTGGTTATTTAAATTCTGTAATTCCCATAAATATATTAATTAAACCCTATAATTCCTTTTAGGCACAATACGAGTTCCTACATCGCGCAATAATTAATTATTCAGACCTACATCACATAGCCGAGTCAACAGTGGATTAAGTTAGTTATGTATATACGAGTACATAATGCACGTGTTGGAACATCAATGCATCATGTGCTATGATAAATTATTTGTATATTTATAAAATCTTTTAATAAAGTATTTACAAGGGCAAATGTAATTTTTTTAACGAATTAGGTTTGCCCGAAACATAATATACATACAAAAATAAATGTAGTGTATACGTATCGTATTGATAAAACTACCAAAGGAAATTAAGTAACATATTTTATAAGATACAATGTAATAAAAACTGAGAATAAGAATTTGTACTTTTTTATGAGTGTTAGTGGATATAAAACTATATCGTAGAGGAATTTTATGGGCTGGGCGATGTTTGTGAACGACTTAATTAAATTAAGAAATGATCTCATTCCTTTTTACTTTTCCCAAGTGGTTAGAGAATCCCCATCCACCCTTCATCGCTCGCCCTATTTAAGTAACGTTATCCTTTCGCTATGCTATTCCATAATATTTGGTGGAATTATAGCACCTATTTAAAAGCTGAACCGTTCAGAATATAAATCGGAAGATAAGATATTGGTTTATACATTTTTAAACCGACTAAATAATTTGTTAGGTAAATAAGAATATAAATATAAAATTTTTAAATTTAACGGGTGTATAAGAGATTTGAATGCCCCTGTTTCACTTTCCATTCATTCCAAATCAATGATAAATGGGGATACTCCCTTGACGTAAAAATCAAAACACAATTTTATTTAATTATTTAGTTTACTTTCAGTGATCAAATTTATAGTCGTTAAAAATATGAGAAGCTAAAAAGAATGGTGGAAGTTTAAAAATTGCAAACCTTATCAGCATGTTATCGATAGTGCTCTCTATCTCTACCACCTCTATCGGACGTATTGTTTATTATTATTTTGGAAAAACAAAAAATTTAGCAACATGCCTCCAAGTAAATTGGATAGCTTATATCGCCGCATGCTGATAACAAAGTTTTTTCAAAGGGGATGGGGGAAGCCAGAAAACTTGCGCCGGTAAGTGTTTAATTCAAAGAGGAAAAAAACAAAAAGTAGGTGCTCCACAAACAGTTTCTTTACGTAATACTATTAAACATTTTTATTTGGTTTAGGTTATTCGTTTGCATGTGTTAAAAATATTAACTCACTAATGGTACCTTCTTTAGTTACAGTTTTAACTAAATCAAACATTGAAGGTCATTTGCAGCCGGAGTTCTCCGGTTTTAATAGTTTAATTAATGTTGCACACATAGGAATTAAGCATGTTGAGTTGGGATCTTTTATAACGATGAGGGAGCTACACATAAGCTCATAAATATACATAAATTAAACACATTTATGCTGTTTAATAACATTTAAAAGCAAGCCTCTCCCTTACGATCTTTTAGTATGTAAATAGATTAAGAAAAAGTCAAATTATTAAGCATAAGCAAATTACTACACATCTAAATCCAAAGTGCAAACACTATTAAATTTCCAGTAGTAATAAAAATATCACCTCTAATTAATCTTGGAATTTGTTGAACTTCAGGTTTACATTTTCTGCTATATCACTACCCCTAAAATCTTTTTTAAATTATCCATTTGTTTGTAATAAACCAAAAAGAAGCAACAGCTTTTAGCACCGAATTGGTTTGAAAATTTAAGAGGCGAAGAATAATGTTCGGTGTGTGGTTTGTATAAACATATTTAAATATTACACGACTCTTTGCTTTCCTATGGGAGAAACAGATTATTTATTTTTGTCGCTATACGCCGTCATGGTTAATTTACATTACAGTTTCCTTACACCAGTGGACACTGGATATGACAGCAATTTTTTGTTCTCACGAAAAGGTTAGTGGAAAGTAAACTACTGCTTTGAGGACCACTTTTACTTTTTGAAGTCATAAATTTAAAAAATAAAATTCGTTTCACATCACAAACTTACCCCAAATATCTGATTTTACCATTTTTATTGTCTTCGGGTATCAGAAAAGTAATATCTTTAACTTGGAAAATTCCCCTGAAGTTCAAACAAACATCTAAATTTACATTTGTTGGTCATTGAAAAATTTTTTTGTTTTGTTTCATTTATATTGGAGTTCATCCATTTATCATGCTTTTATTAATTGTGACATTTTATGACAATTATTTCAGACTCTTTCAGTTCCGAAAAATAATATCCAATAGGGAATCGTGTTTCAAGCTCGTACCTCGTGATTACCCGGTGGAGATAACGAAAAAAGAAATCTCATCAGAAAGCACACTGATAGAAGGAAAATTTATGACCCCCTTTGAGTTACATTTACCAGGAGTGGTTCCAAAAGAAGCTCAGCAGGCGCATTTTCAATTATTGATTCCGAACACGTGGAAAAATGAAAAGCACAAGCCGGTATGCATTCACTTGGCTGGAACTGGTGATCATGTGAGTTAAATTGGTACATCCATGGTTTAAGTCTCGAAATAATGTCTGTTTACTTTCAATAGAGGCCAGACGCCAGGCGATCGGCCTTACCAACATTTAGTTAAAAGTGGGTCCCACAAAAGTATCATAAATTTTAACTCATTTATTTCTTTATCAGGGCATTTTTTGTATACCTACCATACGTAGAGTTTTCATTTAAATATTCCTTTTTCCTACTCATGTAAACACTCCAAAGATGTTTATTGTTCGCTTTTAAATTTAAAGCCCTATATGGTTTTAGCCCTTTCAATTCCTAAATAATTTGGTTTGGGACAAATCTTATACCATCATTCAACTGAATATTAATATACATAACAGATCTTAAATTTCACTGATTCAAATTCGTACATTTTGCAGTTCTTTTGGCGGCGAAGAAATTTCATAGCAAAACCCCTTATGAAGGACGCCAATATAGGATCCATAATACTGGAGAATCCATTTTACGGATTAAGAAAACCCAATAACCAAACGTAAGTCGAGCTGCAACCATACACATTTTGTGACCATTAAGATTTTGTTTATTTTATTAGCCGATCCAACCTGCATAACGTGTCTGATATATTCGTTATGGGTGGGTGCCTCATGCTAGAATGCCTCGTTCTATTTCATTGGTGTGAAAGGAATGGGTTCGGTCCTCTTGGGTGTCACTGGATTGTCAATGGGAGGACATGTAAGCGTGTAACCTAAAAACAAAATGAAATAGCTTTAACAATTTTTTATTTTTAATTTTAGATGGCATCATTAGCTGCGACGAATTGGCCAAAACCGTTGGTACTGGTACCATGCCTATCTTGGTCCACCGCTTCGGCTGTCTTTACGACTGTAAGTGCTGTTTTTAATAAATAAAGTAAAATCAATAATCCAAATTTTTTTTCAGGGTGTAATGAGCCAATCCATCAACTGGGATTTGTTGGAAACACAGTATTTCTCTGATGGAGAGTATAGAGAAGAACTATCCAAAATGGTCACTGTGATAGACGAAGCTTTTGAAGCGGGCCAGAGTTTTATTCAGAACTTCAACCAATCCCTACACGAGCTCAAAGAGGACATAAGTGATACGAGAAAGATCCAAAAAGACGCGAACAGCAACACCTGTGGCGAGAAATATGAGACGCTGGGTAGCTGCTCTCAAGAAGATAATTCAATATTTTTAACCAAGTCTTTGCCGAACACAAAACTTGACTCTGAGAATCTAACAATAGAACTTAAGGACACCCTCAGCAAAAGAGTCGGAATCGAGGCAGAAGATACCTCCCAAGGAGTCGGTTTCAGCGTTGACAAACCTTATGAAATTCATTTTGCCCCTTTCGGCGCAAAACAAATCCGACAAAATAGATATTACCAAGACAAATTGGTGGGAACGGGAGGCGTTGCAGTTTATGCGTGGCGTAATGGACGAGTGCACTCACCTGAAGAACTTTTCGGTTCCATTCGACACCTCGCTGATAATTGCGGTCTGTGCGAAAGAAGATGCCTATGTTCCCCGGGAAGGATGTTCCAGCCTCGAGGATATTTGGCCAGGAGCAGAGGTGCGTTATCTGGATGCTGGTCATGTAAGCGCCTATGTTCTGCACCAGAAACTGTTCAGGTGGGTTTATTTAAACCTTTGTATTGCAAGTTATTTGTATAATTTGATTCCTGTTTTCAGATCCTGTATCATAGAGGCTTTTGATAGGGCCAAGAAGGTCTATGGCAACGACTTGGGCGAGGACCTAAAATGTGATTTGACTTATCAGCAGTTGTTAAAAAAATATGACAAAAATATTCAATAGGAATAATTAAGTAAGCTTAAACATAATAAAGGATGTGTTGCCATTTAGAAACTTTTTTAAACTTGTTATTTAGTGATCCTAAAATGTGGGGACCTAAGGTAAAGAGATTTTAAAATAGGTATCTAAAACTAAAGTAAGAATTTAAAAATAAAGAAACGGAACACCTCCAGTAAATGAAATCTGAGCTTTTTTCAGGTTGGCCAGTTTGGAACTTTCCGTTACTAAGATTTGGTCACACTGGTGTTTAGCTTTTGTTTTGGTTGACTAATAAATTAAGAAATTCTAATAAAATGGACCCAGCCGTTTTGGTATTATCCTATGGAGCAACCACTCCAATGGAAATTGTTGAAAGTATGAATAGTTTTCTTAATGACCATTTATCGTTAATGTGTGTTTGTTTTAATGGCAGCAAATTCTCACGTTGCTTTAAAGGTTTTGTTTATTTGGATTACGATCTTAAGCCGAGTATTTGTTTTTAATATATATCCAGTAAAGTTAGCCGACGTGTGCTAATTAGTTTACACATTGTGAATATAATTTACATTTTCCAAAAGGAGCGTGGGTCTTCAAAGCCCAAATGTTGGGACAGTAAAACTCATTACTCTTCCACACAAAACGACATTCTTTTAACTCACTGTTTAATAGGTAATAATTTTCCTGTTTCAGACATTTTTTCCGAAATGGATCAACCAATAGAACCGACTTCAACAGAGTGCTCACTTAATTGCTACAAATGCAGCATTAAAACAAAGTACTACAACACCTCAATCAACTTGATTCCATTCTCAGGGATATTGGAAAGTGTTCCGGAGGACATTCTGCAGGCCACTGAAGCTATAATTATTTACTTTGACTCACATAATGCAAGTATAGCTATTAAGTTTAATATAAGAGCTTATATTTAAACACTTCCTTTCAGACTTCCTTCATCGATACCATTAACAAGACATTGTCCAAGAATGAACAAATCCAATTAGGGTTTCTTTTAACATCACCTCTCTCAGGAGAAGAAAGTGGATTGTCTTTCGGCGAGTTAAAGGAGCGAACCAATTTCTTTTTTGACATAATCACATTAAAGAGCAATAATGAAAGTGATTCAGACGAACCGGAGAAGGATTACGAAGAAGTTGTGGAAGGCTTAAAAAATGTGGTTTGGTCCAACGTCAAAATGGGTTCTGGTGAGCGGTAATTATTTAGACCAATAAATTAATGTTAACTGTGCACTT
The DNA here is from genome assembly GCA_018150695.1 of Drosophila oshimai. NCBI lineage: Eukaryota > Metazoa > Arthropoda > Insecta > Diptera > Drosophilidae > Drosophila > Drosophila oshimai. The sequence goes on from JAECWM010000191.1 coordinate 471,575, forward strand.
TTATTTTTAGACCACAAAGAAGATGAACTGGATAACCAATTGAAAGATTTTGAAAACTTGCTCCTTACTGCGCAAAGCTTACGTAATGATACGAGCTTAACTAGAGAACAATTTCTGGACAGAGCTGAACAGTTTGCTGGAATAGTGTCCTCGATTTTAAATGACAATGACAGCGACTAATAAGTTAAACTGTTTGTAACTATTAATAAATGTTAAGTTGATTCCATTGAAGATCTGCATTCGTTAAATACTATTTGGGGACCTTTGTTTGTAGCTCCTTGAAGGATTTACAACTCTTTTCAATACAAAAAACACGGTTTTGTTAAATATATTTGGTTTATTATTAAAAGCGGTACATATTTTTTGACGAAATAACAAGGTATAAAACATTGTTTATTTGCTAATGTATGCTTGAGAGCTTATGTATATTAAGGAATGAATAAATAAAGTGTGTGTTTGTTGTTAACTTTCAATCATAAACATAAAGATTCCGTTGTGGGCGATGAACAAATAATATTTTCATGGTTTCGCATTTTTCTAGAATGATAAAGAATAAGGTTAATAATCTACGCTTGTTTCTCATAAATATTTATCTTACCTCCTCGGAGAAATCCATATCCTCTTTAATTTGCTTTGATCGTCGCTTTTCGTTTGATGTTAGCAGTTGTGAGACCTTTGTTTGTTTAGCTAGATCGTAGGCTTCTTTTTTACTCCGCATTGCACAGTCTTCCAGGGTTTCAGCAGCTTCAAACATGCCTTGCCGCCGGTAAAGTGCTCCAAGATTTTTAAGAGTGGTTGTGACCGTGGGGGAGTCCACTTTAGCAGCCTTGTGCCATCCGCCGTATTCGCCATATGGGGTGTTCTCCCTGTTATCAAATTTGTGCTCCTCACGCTCTTCGGCCACCTAAAATCAAGGATAGCAGGGGAGAAGTTTAGTATTTATGTATAAAAATCATATAAGAGAATATTTACCTGCCAAATGGGCTTGTTTTTACTGTCGATGGCCCCAAACTCACGTTCGTGGGCTCGGGTCAAGACCTGCTTGTAGAGGATTTCAGCCTCGGTATATCTTCCTTGCTTTAGGTAACAGCCTGCTAGATTATTCTTTGTCTTGGCCACATTGGGATCGTCGGGTCCCAGTTTGGATTCGTAGATGTCGAGAGCTCGCTGGTAGTACTTCTCAACCTCGTCGTATTTACCCTGATTCTGGCAGAGCAAGGCGAGATTGTTGAGTTGCTTAGCAACATCGGGATGATCCTTTCCCAGGACCTTCTCTCGAATCTCCAAGGCACGCTTGCAGAGGGGCTCAGCATCTTTGTACTTGCCACGTTTGCCGTAGAGGACGGCCAAGTTGTTCAAGGTGGCCGCCACGGCTGGATGGTTCTCGCCCAGAGTTTTTCCTCGAATCGACAGAGCGTCGTTCAGTAAATTGGCTGCTTCTTTATACTTGTTCTGAATGGCATGAAGTTGTTTTTAATTAAGGAGTGTATAAATTAGATTAATCAAAGCAAAGACGAACCTGATCACGATAAACGAGGGCCAGAATATTCAGCATGGTTGCTACATCGGGATGGTCGTGGCCACTTGTCTTTTCGAGATCTTCCAAAGCTTGTTTACAGAGGGGAACGGCTACTTCGTACCTGTAAATTTATTCAATTAATATGCATGAAGAAGATTTTGATTTGAACATCTAACATGATTCAAAATATTGAGAAGTTATATTGTATAAACGATTTGAGTTGGTTGGTGAAAGGTATTTTAAATCACCATATTCTATAAATAGTAATTGGAAACTGTTGTTTATAGAAATCCAAATAGTTACTGGTTTTTTTGTGGTTTTTCTCTTTAGTTTAAAATAAGAAGTATGGTTGAGACGTACCTGCCCTGCGATGCATACTGAATAACCAGGTTGTGCAGTGTTCGCAGACGTGCTGGAATCTCGTAGCCGGAAGTCTGGTTGGCGAACTGGCTGGGTGGAGTGGGAGACATGTTGTTCCTGTCTTCGTTGTCCTCATCCGGAAATAGCTCCACCACCGGATCGGTTCTTGATTTCTCGCATGTGTCGTCCTGCTCCTGATTTTCGTCGTACTTCTTGACGGAGGCCATGAACTCCAGGTGCTTCTTCTCCTCCTCCAGCTGGGCGACGAGCTGCTCTGAAGCCTGGAACTTCTGCTGCGTGTTGGCCAGTTCGTCGCGGAGCCAGGCGTTCTCCTGGTGGAGGCGGCGCACCTGTGTCTTGAGCTTCTGCTTCTCGGCCTCGATGTTCTGCAGATGGGATGTCAGGGCCATCATCACTCCGGCTTCGCTCAGGCCCAGTTCAATGTTTTCGATGTTCTTTCGCAGCATGTCCGACTTCTCGTTGTCCTTCTGGACCTCTGCGATGCCGTTCATTATCGAAACATGTTCCACTCGCAAGGCTTCGAGGCCTTGGAGGACTGTTTTTGTATTGATTATTATTTCGTCCTGAGACATTTGCGTCATTTTGCCGATTTTCTCGATTTTCTGTCTGCAAAATGATTAAAAAACCAGGATTAAAAACGTGACAAGGGTCTTTTTAAACTTTAAACACTAATAACATGAATGATTTTAAACTAAAAGTGGTTAATCTAGGGATAAAATGTGTTTTACAGCCTGTATGATTTTATAGCTTTGGAGACAATCATTTTAACCGTATATGAAATGATTCAAGCTGCGTTAATCAATACGATGAAAAAGAAAAGTGGCAGTGCGCATGTTCCTTAAAAACAGAGGGTGGAAAATCGGAATAAACCGCTTTATTATATTCGTGTTTACGATAACTAAAAGGAAACAAGAAATATATTTACAAAAAATCTATTTATCCTGAGTATAATGAAATACATTAAAAATCGGTTAAAGCCAATCAGAACTGAGTATTTTCCAAATCCTATAAGATTTATGTTACCGGAAAAACAAGGGTACAAATATTATTCGATTTATATCGAATATGTCCTTGCATCACTTTTTTCTCTTTTATTATTTATCAACATAGCCGGTAAAATTTACATAAACATGACCATCCTTTGAAAAGAACGAATGACGTATTATATGGTTAGTTATAAGTACAAACATATGTACTAAGGATGGGCGAAAGTTAGTAATACTTCATGTCATGCAATAAATAAAAAACGAAGCACAAAAATAGTTGCTTACATCAACAGCAAGTAATATTTCAAAGGTCGAAGCTTTTAATACCCTAACGCGCTTATTAAATATATTATCAAATAAGTAGGCTAAACTAGATATTTGTATTGTTATATTTGTAGTCCATTCCATTATCTTCGTCGTTCGCCATAAGCCTTTCCAATTGGAAATAAAGATTGTGCAAAAAGAGATTGTGAGTCTGATCAGATTTACACTATTCTTTATCAAGATCAACAGAACTTTTGCTCTGTTCATCCGGAATCCCGTAAAAGAAAAATAAATCTATTTACAACACCCTCTGCTAGCGCACTTCATCCCAGTGTATTAAAAAAGTGAGTCACTTTATGTACATTAAATCCATTAACACATAAACATAAAGTATCAGCGCATTAGGCATTCGATTCCATATTCGTTATGAATATGACATACGTATGGAAATCTGAGCAGACTAAAAGTTGCGTTTGTTTTTGCCACTCGAGATGCGGATTGAGCACTGCGGCAAGGGTTTAATTATTTATGTAAAATGGATCATATTTTCCAGCACAAACTTTTCCTCAAGTGGCAGCCGTGGTTATATTTACTTGCAACATACACACATACGTAGTTGAACATATATTTGTGTGTGCGTGAACAGAATTTTGGTCTTAAAACCGAGCTACAGCTAGTTATGTAAGTTGGCTTGTAGTGGCTATCATTAACTGGGCGTATTTCGAGCTACACACCTTTATAAACTGTTAAAAAAAACACCAAGTTAACAAATTTTTTAAATAAAAATAACTTACACTGCAACACTTCTAAAATAAAACCGAGTGTGACCGTCGCCAAGGCGTTGAGATATCTTTGACACGATTCTGTATTTTCAGGTGTTACTGCAGCAGCCACACCGGAGTGAAACGAACGGAACTGAAACACTTTATAAATTAGGACGAACTTTAATTAAAAAAAAAATAAGTATAATAAATATTTTATCCTTATCAATCAAGAAAATGTAAAAAAATGTAAACAATATTAAAATGTTTCAAAACAACCAAACATACTTTTCATGCTGTTTAATGTCAGGTATTACTTGTATTGAAAAGATAAAAGTTATAAAAATATTTAAAAATTAATTTATCACTTAAAAAAAAAAATTAATTTAAATTAATTTGTGTTAATTTCTGTACGTTTGTAAATATATCGTTATTCATGGAACAACATTATTATATTTGCTAGACGGTATATTTTTGCATTTACGATACGGTCGCACTATTCTTTTTGTATTAAATTGTAATTTTGTAAGACTTTTACAAAGTCTCCGTTTTTGTTCTATATTTTAATTTTTACCGTATAAAACTGAACAAAAGATTATGCCACCCCCAAGACCGAAGGGGATAGGATTTAATACTGGAGCTACCGCACCTAGATCGAACTCAAACACGCCCATGTCGGAGCGCCAACAAATGGCTTTACTTATACAAATGACAGCGACCTCCTCGACAGGTAAATATAAAACAACAAATAAACATACTTTTCAGCATATAGTGAAAAGGGTTTATCTATCTTTGCTATGCAAGTCCATTAAATAGTTACGTTCATAAGTTTCTTACCGTTTATCTCACGGAACCTTTGCTCATACATATGTACGTAGTACATACGTAGAGTACATACGTTCTACATACATAAATGTATCTGCTGCTCAAAGTAAAACAGGAATAAAGTACAAGTATCCGTTAAACTGGTTTCAGTTTTATTGTAAAAAAGTTCTTAAAAAGTACTAAATACATGTACATATTTAAAAGTATTATTCAGACGAAACAAACTTAAGATAAGATTAATTGAACTCTAATCAACTTCAACAAAAAACAACGACGAATAAGATTTTTCCGACTAAATCACACAACTGTCAAATGTATTGTCTAAGATTTCCGTTCTTCCAGATACATCCCGCACCAACTTAAAGAAAAACGAATGCAAGAAAGGAGACACAGAGATTGACGAGAGCAGCTTAAACGAAAAGCAGGAAGTTCTGGACACGAAAGACAAATCTTCAGCGGAGGAGAGCAGCAACGATGGTAAAAACAGCGACTCGGTTCATCAGGGGACTTCGTCAGCCAAGCGTTGTTATTCGGACATAGAGGAGGATTACGAGGAATCTGGCGAGGACGTGAAGAAAAAGAAGCGCAAGGACTCCGAACATGGCAAGGACCTAAAGGGGGCCTCCCTGAAACTGTCCTCTAGGGTAGAAAAAAGCTCTAAGCTTGCGGCGACGAAAGGATCTCCGTCCGGGAACAAAAGCACCGCTTCAAGTGCCGACAAAGAGCAGGTGGAGATTAGCAAGAATGTGGACATTGAAAACGAAACTGAGTGCAGCGATGATTACAAGAGTAACGATAGTCTGTACAACGGAGGACTCAAGGTGCCGCCACTGAAGATTGTGATTCCACAACAGAACTGCTCCATAGACACCGAAGGCAATGTGCTGAGAACCGGAAAGGTGACTGCCTCTCGCAATGCGGCCCTGCCCTACGTGGTCAGCTCCAACAGCGATTCCATCGACACCGTCATAACCAACCAGTCCATTAGCCCGCACGAGAGTCCCCAGAAGAGCAACAGCATTTGTTCCACAGCCCTGGACGACAAGAACATAAAGCTCTTCAATGACGAAAAGAATTTGAGGGTCCTGAGGAGCTCTCATCGCTCTGGAGTCACTAGCGTTGAGCGTAGCTCCAACAACTCCTCCCCGCAAATGCAGAGCAGCTCCCCATCGCCGGCGTCGTCGGCCAATGATACTGCGGATGTGAAGCTATCCTATGGCAACATGACTTCTAGTCCGATTCCGCAGGGGCATCAGTTTGACCACGAGACAATCACCAATGTTCCGAGTCCCTCAACGTCGTCAACTTCATCGTCGAAGGAGATAAACCCCTCGTCGAACGTTGAGCTTCATCCGCGCAAGCGAAAAATACGGCCCAAGAACACCGATGACAGTTCCAAGAACTCAAATGCCGCCGACTCCGGTGTGAATTCCGAAGAATCTCATCCCCACGACCATCCCTTCACCAATGGTTTTCAGATGTTCTTGAGCATCCGTCGACAGATCGAGAAGAAATGGAAGAGCTTGTATCCGGTGAAGCCAAGACCTCCGCAGGGATATAACGAGTATCTGCTGACAAAGAAGTCGTACTTGTTAAGTCGCAATGTGGACACTTCAGCTCCAGAAATTCCTGGCACTGTACCGCAGGCCATGGAGAGAATTTACAAGGACCAGGAGAAGGCCAGACAAAATTTAATTCAAGCACACACCGTCGAGCGGGAAAAGCTATGTATGAACGTTGAGCAGGAGATAATACGGGTCCACTCAAAGGCTGCCAGGAGTATATCCGGCCAACCGGCGCCCTATTCCGTTTGCACATACTTAAAGGACGATGAAGTCTACAACATGTTCACACCAGAGCAGGACGAAAAGGAAAAGAGTGCTCGCTGTCGATTTAATGGACGATTGCTTCTCAGCTGGTTGCAAGACGTCGATGATAAGTGGGAGAAAATCAAGGTTGGCTTACCCCAAAATATTTTTACTCTCGTTAAGATAATTATTTGATTTCTTGTCTTAGGAATCCTTGGTGTTGCGACATCATAACGAGGCGGAGAGTCTGCATGCCGTACAGGTCATGGACTGGAATTTATTCGCTAAACGAAATAGACTGTGCGACAACCCTTCTGAAGTAAATTTGGAACATGTACCAATTGTTTCAGTTGGAGATGATTTTGACACGTTGCCAACATAACTGAAAAATCGCAAATAAAGTTAAATTGTTACAAAATTTTAAACACAAGATTGTGCTTAAATGAATCTATTGGGTTAACAGTTTTATTTAGCTTAATTTTAGGGTACACAACTTTATTGATTTAACGCGCGTTCAAGTTGTCCACAATACTTCTAGCATAGTTCACCATGTCCTATAAAAAAAGGTATGAAACATCATGTCACAAAGTGAATATATTCAAAGCTTACTTCGCAATTTTCCGTCTGCTTGTTTTTGGAGATAATTTGTTGAAGAGTAGACAGGATTTCCTTGCGTTTCTCCGTAGAAAGTTTTAAATCTGATTCCAACGAAAGAGACGATAGTGCGAAGAGAGTAGTTTCTTGTCTGACATCAAACTCTGTAACGAGCTTTAGATTTTCCATTAGCACAGGAAATACCTCTGCTTTTACAAAGTCATCTGAAATAAGTAAAAAGTATAAGTTAATGTGTGTTAAATTAGTATGTTGGCTAATAAATACCTCTGACGGACTTGTCGCGAGTCGTTAAAGATGCTATAAGAAATGCAGCCTTTATATAGACATTAGAATGTGTAGATTTCAGACAAGGTACCAAAGCTTTGATACCCTTAATTCGCTTAAACTCATTGTATCCTGGTTGAAAGTTTCTTATCAGGGATGATATTGCGTAAATGGAACTCCGCACAATATCTTGATTGGCATTGCTCAAATTCTTTGTAAGCACAGGAAGGAACTTATCGTTTATGAGGGCGTTCTGGCAAAACACATTATTCTGCGCCATTTCAGCAACAGTATTGAGTGCCGAGACTCGTACTTCACTTTCCGAATCTTTTATGTAGCGGAGTAATGTTGCGGTTCCACCAAGTTTAACCAAAGAGTTGGCATTATCGATGTCATCGATGTGGCTCCTTATGACTTCTAGACTTTCGATTTGGTCATCAGAGCCAGCTTCATCACTGTTTAAGATTAACAAGGCCGCCTTCAGTGCCGTTGAAGCGTCTGTTGTCATGGCACTCAGTGCACTTGCCAAAAATTGACTTTTCTGAAAGAAAATAAGAAACATAAGTTAAAAAGTGAACTTTTAAATTAAGTATGGTACAAAAACCACGATTTCTCTTTCTCAAAACCTATGACAGATGTCCAACATACATATGTATGTAGGCTGAAAATTGGGTTTAAACCAAATAAAATATGACAAATCAGGAACTGCTTAAAAATTTACTAAATTAAGTCAAGTTAAGATTACACGATTTATTGAAATTATGACAAGAAGGAGCACATGGTCAATGAAAAGTTCTAGACGAAACGATTGACTCATTGCTTAGGTCACGGTTATAGATTTTACATCTCAATGGTATTTTGGATGCGTTAAAACGAACTTTGAAGCAAAATACGTTAATTTCTAGTTCTTATATTATTGAAACCTTAAAATTTGTAATGTTTACATACCTCAACATCTGGTGCACCGTCTAATTTTGGCTCGGCATCTTGGTCGTGGTGTTGCACCGTGTATTTAAGCACATTCTAAAAGAAGGAAGATTATAACCAGTTATTCACATAAAAAGGTATTTAAATAGTTTACCTGCAAGCTTAAAGGTCCTCTGGGTACATTGGGATCGGCCATTTCAGAAGATAAACAGACTGCGTCGTATCACAAATTAATTTTTGTTTTTGACAATAACTAGAGATGGTACTTGAAATATATCGCACACGACCGATAAATAAATTTTTATCAGCCGCCACAAAAATTTTCTTTTTTTAAGTTAACAAATTACACACAGCAAATTAAAAATGTTACATTAGTTTTAATATACAACAAAAAAAAAAAAATATAAATTTTAAAATATAAAAACCACCTGTTTACTCAGTTATAAGCTTGTTTCCCAACCATTCCCAATTCCGCGTTCCCATGGGCGAAGAAGAGACATTATTTATGTAGTGTAGATAGTTCCTAATCATATGTTCGTAGCAAAAGAGGAAAGCTATTAAAAACAAATATTAAAGTGGATTAGCGTCTGCGGTAAATAAACAAACATGTTACGGGACCTCATAACATGGGTGTTGAATACGTATCTTGGCAAATATCTGGAGAACCTGAATTCCGCCCAATTGTCTGTGGCGCTGCTATCGGGTAATTTTTGACAGTGATATAATTGTTTATCTTTATCACGCATCGAATATACAATTTTTTGACCGTGTTTATCTTGCAGGCGAAGTTGAGCTTGAGAATATACCCATTCGCAAAGATGCCCTCCGTTCGTTTAACTTGCCGGTCGAAGTCACCGCCGGCAGTATCCGCAAAATCAAACTGCAGATTCCGGTCCGCCAGTTCCGGACGTCCCCCTGGTGCATCTCGATAGAGGGACTGTTTTGCATTATCTGCCCAAAGAACCTGGACAGCTGGGACTATGAGAAGGAGAAGCTGCAGGATCTGGAGTACAAGCTAGCCGTGTTGGATACTGCTGAGGCCGGCTGGCGGTCCGAAAAGGGCAAGCAAATGGAGTCTTACTACTTCTCATCGTACAACAACTGGCTGAAGTACGGCACCAACATGGCCACCAACATCATCGACAACATTGAACTCAAGATATCCGATGTGCACTTTCGATTCGAGGACATTGTGGACACCGGCAAAAGCAAGATATGCACGGGCATCAAGATCGGATCCCTTACCGCTCAGAGCTGCGACTGTGATTGGACGAATGGGTCGTACAAAATGAACAACAACGAAATGACCTATAAGTTGGTGGAGCTCAAAGAGCTTTCAGTTTACTGGGATCTGTTGCACGAGGATATCAAATGTCAGTCGTACTCCAATCAGGAGGTTCTCGAAAAACTGCACTCGACTTGCGAGTTGAGACCCCACAACTTCATCATTAAGCCCATTTGCGCAACGGCTAGGTGGAAACGCGACAAGTGCCAACAAGTGATACGTACCAAAGACAAGCCCAGGGTTTCCTGCGAGCTCCTGGTTCCCGAGGTGGTCATAGACATATCGAAGGTGAGTCATAGGTCGATTTAAACTTAACCTTTACCGATCAATTTGAACTTTGAACCAAAATGTATTCAAATTAAGCTTGAGTTTTTCGCTACTGCATTAACATGCATATTAATGCACTGAAAAAACTATACAAGAGCTTATTTGTATGCTTACTAAAGAGCAAAAGTACAATTTTAGTTACTCTTGATATTCTATTATAATCCGCACATACACAATGTTTACTTTTCAGGTCCAACGACTGCAGATGTTGGATAAGCTCGCAGAAATCCGTCAAGTTAAGTTAGTTCGGCAGTACAGGTTAAAACGCCCCAATTGCAGCGTAGAAAGTGATCCAAGGCAATGGTGGAAATATGCTATTGTTTCCCAAGGTTTTGACTTTAAACAAAATGAGGAAAAGTGGATAATTCTCAAGGAAAATCTTCGCTACATGCTTCTCTACAAAACGATTATTTTAAATCCAAATGAGAATCTTTCCATCGCAGATAAGGAGTTTAAATCGTACTTCGAGAGCGATAGAAAGATCTCAGATTTGACAATAATGAGACGAATATGCTTTGAAAAAGTGTTTACGAAAGGTTTCTCTTTTGAATCGCAGAACGTGCAAGGAAAGGGTATGCTCTTTCATTGGTTTCCAAACTGGATGGGCTGGTATGCAAACAGTCCCAGTACTCCTAATAGTGAACAGGATGAATCATTGAAACATTTGGAAGACGATATTCTAGTTGCGTTGGAAAACTCTCTTCAAAACTCTTCGGATTTAAAAAGCGATGCAGTCTTCGGGCACTTTTCAATTAAGCTACTGAAAGGATTGGTTATCTTGCAGACCGAAGACAAGTTAAATGACGAAAGGAACAAATCAATGGAAATGCAATTCAACACCTTTGCGGCATACCTCCAGTTGAGCCCACAGTTAACTTCTTACACTGTGGGCGTATCATTGCAAGAAGCATATTTAATAGATAAAACCAGTAGTGAGACAATGCACAATTATTTAATTAAGCCACAAACAGGCAATACAGCTTTACCAAACCAAGTAGCAAAGAACACACTTCACGAGGATACACTCTTCCAATTACAATACGAAAATTGTAACCACTTACGATTTCAGCTTAATATCAAATCAAAAGGCTTAGATCTTATCTATAATAAGGATGCAATTCAGTGGCTTTTAGATTTCTTAGCTGATTCAAATCCAAAAACATACACACCGCGCGATAGAGTCGAAAAGAAAACAGACTTTATGAAAAACTGGAATCAAATGTTTAGTGGAAATGAGGTAAGTAAATCGTTTTAAAGTTCGGCTTCAAAGGCATAAAATATTTTATTTTGTAGGTTAATCGAAAGATTTGGATGTTCGAAATTGAAATTTTCGCACCACGTATAATTTTCCTGGAAAACTACAAAGTTAGTAATTCTTTAATGGTTTTGTTGGACTTTGGAAAACTAGAAATGAGAAAAATGGAGGTTAAGAGAGTAATACCTGTGATAGAATCGGCTGTAACAGAAAATACAAGCGAGGACGACGAAACCTATATGACTCCATGTTCTACCCCACCTGCATCAGAGAAAAGTGGATCTGAATCGCCGACACTTCTCGAAAATCCCAAGACCGAAGGCTTTTTGAACAAGAACGTTCAGTTGGAGTATGTTCTGCACAATAAGATTTATGATAAATATCTGATCAATTTCACAAACCTTCAAGTTCTGGTTTGCAAATACGAAGAAAGGTGGCAAGCTTGCTTGAAAACATCGTCGAATTTCCACCTGATAGATAAATTTAACATAAATCTTACCCTCGAACAGAGAAATATATTCACAGTGGATCCGGACTACCCTTCTTTTATGCTTTTTGGCACCTGTCCAACAATATTAATCCACGGAAACGAAGAACTCATAAATAATTGTTGCAACATTATGAAACCCATTATAAAGGCTTCGAAGGAAATGGAAAATATTTATAGAGGCGGCAACAGGCTCTACGCAAGTGAAAAAATTAAAAACCTGGCTGAGGACGATAAAAGTCGAGTCGTTATAGAGTTTGTCATGGACCAACTGGTGATAGAGATGCAGTCGACAGATAGAAGTATTGCGGAGCTTCAAATTATCGGAGCACGAGCTGGTTTGACGAAAGAATCAAACGAAACAAATATTTCTATGTCGGTACACGGATTGCTCTTGGTAGACGCCATTCAGTCCTTTGGTCCAGACTTTGAGTTATTGGTGGCTAGTCATCGACACGTCGGGTATGTAAATTTGTTTTTAAATGTGAATTAAAAGCTTTATAAAGTGCTTTTCACCTTGCTGCTTGGCTTGATAGGCACATTATTATTTATTTTTTATTTACTTATTATATGAATGATATCAGTTAAATAATTTTGTCTGTGTGCATTATTGTCTGATCATACATTTTAATATTACATTAATAATAATTAACTGTATTTAAAAAATATTTTTGCATATTTTAGAATGGATAGTTTATCTGGCAGCCTTAAGCATAGTGCAATCGTTTCGCCAACTTCGCCTGGATCACCAAATTTTTTTGACAGGGCTACTAGTCCGCACATGATAACAAGGGCAGTTCAAAATATTAAGATGGGTATGTAACAATCCAAAAAAGGGCCCCACCAGCTTTGATTAGTAGGTATTTTTAAATCCAAATTGTTAAGTATTTAACATTTGTAACTTTTGTTTACCAAATCTTTTGAAAACCTATTACCTTAAATAGTGAGCTTATTGCAAATTAATCAATAAATAGTTGGCTTATTAATGACTTTCCTAACAACAACGTTAGATCCCATTGTTATTTTCTTTCTTAATTTAATTTTTTAGGAGATAAATCGACAGAATTTTGCGAAGATGAGGACTCTACAGCTCTTATTTCGGTTGACATTAAAATTGTTCCACCTGATGAAAACAATTTAACGCAACTTCACACTACCAACATCACCTTCAACAGTTTGGACATCATTGGTATGCACAAACTGAACTTTTTATTAAGAGCACAACAATTATTTTTCAACTCGTTTATTTAGCCAATCAGGATACTATTCTTGAAATTCTAAACTTTGCCAAAAGGACTCTTTTGGCACAAAATATTTTTCAAAGCGAAAGCCCAAAGCTAATAAAAGAATCAACTGAAGTACCAATAGAATTGGATAATCAAGAAAACAAAAAGAATCACAACGAAATCTTCTTTGATTTTTTCCGATTAAATATTCTATTGTTGTACACCATTAAAAGAGACAAATTTAATTTTGGTCGAAAAGGTTGGAACTGTAACCTTAACGGAAGCTAAAATCAATGCATCTTTCCAATCGGATTTATCAATTTTCGGATCTCTCGGCGGAATCCAAGTTATCGACATTACACCAGAAGCTTTTTGCCATCCAAGGATTCTCTCCGTTGGCCGGGATCAAATTTTGAGGACCTCCGACACAAATAAACAAACTGTTTTGAGTCAGCTTTCCAATGAAATATACTCTAACAACTACAGTGAAGAAAAAAGCGATGAAAGTGATGCTATTAGTTTTCAAAGTCACTGGAGTGACAAAACAACGTGTACCTTTCAAATGCGAATGGCTTCGGCTTCTTATACTCACTGTCCCAGATTTTTGCGGGACGTGAATGCGTGTATTACTTATTTTAAAAGGAGCTTAAAGTAAGTTTCTTCATTTTTAAAGCAGTCTAATAATACAAATGTTGTAATTCCCATTATTTTTTTTTAGAGAGTTTGCAACCTCCATTGGTAATAAAGCTACAGACATGGCTAAGGAGTTTGTACAACAGATAAGAGCAGCCGAGCAAATAAGACCGGTTTATCCCCAGCGAAATCGACAGGATAATTGGTAAGTTTAAAACCGTTTATAAACTAAAGAATTAGGATTTTAATTATTTTATAACTTTTTTTTAGGCTTGATATTATAATTAATAGTCCAATTATCATATTACCAGTTTCCAACACGAGTACGAATGTACTGATTGCAAATTTGGGAAAAATTAGTTGCTCAAATGCTGTAAAATGCGATCTAGATGATTTCAGTGAATCGTATACAATAGAAATTAAGAACACTTATGTGTATTCCTTGAACATCGATGAACGCGAATACAGTTTTAATCTTCATCCAGCTAAAAACAAGGATGCAATTCCCATATTGCACGACACAGCAATTACTTTACATCTTTATGCTGGATATAGTGATGATAAAGATAGTGGAGAAAAAAAATTAAACAGCTTTTTAGTAAGTAAAACAACTATTTTATTACTGCTTTGTTTTCAGTCTTTAAATTTATTATATTGCAAAACTTACAGATAAAAGGAAGTATGGTTGAATCTTTGAAAGTATCTCTAAACCGGAAACAATATGAGTTACTTTTAGAGTGCACCCGGTATGCCACTAATTTTTCAAATGGTGTTTCCAATGATTCAGAAGATCCTGATCAAAACGGGGATAGTGAGCCAACTTCAAGTATTGAAGATGAACCCATGATAGGCACGACTATTCAGTTTTCGGTGCCTGTGTTTCAAATTAACCTGCAGAATGAATATCATAACGATTTGATAAATTTGACTTTTAAAGACTTCAATGTTAACAACATTGCTCAAGGACACGACAAGGATATGGAAGTAATGTTGAAGTCGGTGCTAATGGAGGATTTAAAATCAGATATTACATCACCGTTTAGAAACATGGTAACATCGATAGATCTCGAAAAAAATGTTCAGAAAAATGAACTGACATCGTCTTCGTGTCCCGATTTACCAAGTTATTTTAATTCACTGAAAACCCGATCAAACTCTGTGCCCTCCTGCTTCTACAATTACACGCAGTCAAAAATTTTAAGCGGAGACAAAAAGTTCACTTCATGCAACAAAAATGAATTGGGGAGAAAAAAAGAAAGTCAAACTTTGGTTACTTACAAGTCACACACAGGACGATCTGCTCAAAACAGTAAACTTGAACAATCAAGTTCAATTCAATTTAATTGTTTAAATTTGGCTATTTGCGTTGAACGCTGGTATACTATTTTTGACTTTTTTGGCCTTGTTTCTGCCGACAACTTTAACGAAAATCACACTGAAGAGAATAAGAGTGTAGAAAAACGTAAGTTTGTTTCTATAACGGTTTTGATTTTTCCTTAATTAATTTTTTTTTTATTTAAGGCATCGACGAACTGTGCAGTAAACTGAAGGTGTCAATAAGAAGTTTCAACTTTCACTTTGATTCGGAATGAGTCTCTTTTATCCAGAGTGAATGTGTCCAATGCTGTTTTTATGATTCTTCAGGACCAGTTTTCTAAAATTGTTGAAGGCTGTTTGGGATCCGTGTCCGTTTATGACCTAACAAAATATGGAAACATTTACAAGCAAAAATTTCTTACAAGTGGGACAGAAGCCTTGAACTTTGTATATAAAAAGTGAGTTTACACAAGAATATTAGGACCTGCTATTTTTCGACGA
Organism: Drosophila oshimai; assembly: GCA_018150695.1. NCBI lineage: Eukaryota > Metazoa > Arthropoda > Insecta > Diptera > Drosophilidae > Drosophila > Drosophila oshimai. Next base: position 486,956 of record JAECWM010000191.1, read on the forward strand.
ATCTAGCTATTTTAAACAGATACTGACCTTGCATTTTCATATTTTATTTTGTGTTTGCAGAAAACTTGTCGATTTGGAAGCATTGAAAACGTTGGATACCGACTCAACTCTGAGAATTAACATGTCAGCAGTCCATTACATTCACACCAAACGTTTTTCAACTGAGCTACATGTGTTTGTTAAAGATCTGCTGCAATTGCAAACGGTAATGTCCAAATATATTTGATCATTTGTTATTGAATTTATATACTACTTTATATATTTTACAGCCGGTTATAAGAAAGTTAAAGAAACAAAGTCATGGAAAAGAACAGAATATGCGTCCATCAAAGATGAAACTTGTCATTCAAGCGGATTCTCCAGTTATTGTACTTCCGGCTTCCTATAACAGAAACGAAGTAATTATCGCCTACCTTGGGCAGTTTACTTTAAAAAATAGTTTCCATTTTGCCAGCGACGAGAATATAATAAGTAAAATGAACACATCGCCAAGTGAAAACGAAATCCTGGACGTAATGCGAATCGACCTGGTTAACATAAACTTATTTTCCGGCGAAAGAAACTCGTTGAAAGTAAAAGGTGATCAGGAGAAAGATCGAATTGTAATCGCTGATATGAAATTTTTAAGATTGGGTCAGCCGTTCTTTAATGAATCCTGCTTCCTTCACCTGCAATTGGAGCGCAATCTTTCAGCGGAGATCGATCGGGTCTGTCCGGACATAAGTGTTCAAGGAACTTTCTCAAAATTAAATGGCATGATCGATATTCAGCAATATAAATTAATCCGGAGTTTCCTTAACAACAATATTGGAGAACAAACGGACGACATTTACATGAATTACCACAACAATAGTTGCACTTCCATTGAAAGACTATCGACAATTAACCTGATGCCGAAAACTGAAATTTCCAAAACTGTATCAATTCTGATTTCGATAAGAATTTTACTTGAAGACGTTTCACTACTTCTGGCTTTAAATACTTCGCAAAGTGCTGTTATAGAGCCTTTAGCCTGCATCCACTTTTTAAAGTCCACTCTGGAAATTGACTTATTCAGCGACGGTTCACAAGATATAGATTTAATATCGAGCAACATACTAATTGTTGATGAAAGAAATGAAACCGGCAAGGGCAGTGAAAACATGTTTAAAAACATACTGGAACCATCAAAAAAGGAGGTGAGAGTCGAAAATTCCGTGCAGGTTGAGATCCATTGCAGGAAAAAAGGCAACTTTAGCAAGTATACAATAATGCTCAATAACATGAGAGTATTTGCTCTCATCAGTTTTCTGGATCAATTAAAATCATATTTGCAAGAAGACTCACCAGCACCCGTTGTTAATCCGATATCGCAGAAGCCACAGATCGATAGCACCATTTCTACTGAATACGTTGTGAACATTACAGATTCAGAAATAATTTTTGCAGAGGAATGCAGTCGACTGGACTCAAACGCAATTATTTTGAAAAGCACAACTGTAATTTGCTATAAACCAAATAGTAACAGTGTGCCTCTATCCTTGGACATTAACCACCTGGAAATATTTTCCTGCACCCTGGACGCCGAAGAGGAAAGCGCTTTGTCTATAATTGATCCCTTCACTTTGATTATAGAACTCCGGAGTAATTGCTTAAACATTCTTATTCAAAAGCATTTGAATATTCGGCTGTCCTATGTGGACGTTAAATTATTTTCGAGAATGGCTAGACTGTTGCCTACGCAAACATCACGATCGAAGAATGTCATAACAAAGGCTGGTTCGGACCTGGAGAAGGTGGCCCCACTCGTAGCAATGGGCTTTGAGCTTTCCGACTGTCTGTACGCCATGCAAGTAAACAATTGGAGAATAAACGATGCTGCCTTATGGCTGTCCCAACAAAAACAGAGTACCTCCCGAAATCCCGCCCTCGAAATGAAAACCGCTGTGGTGGACGCGAGTCTCATATCGGTGTTCATAATTGATGACTGCATGGATGCCGATGTGCCACTGCTGGAGGTTTCCCTATCGAAGTTCTTGCTGAACTTTACTTTCAAAACACAGGATCCCAATCCCAAGGAGACTAACATTCGTCACTATAGTTTGGGTAATATTAACACGGAAGCTGCCGTAAATTACTACAACCGTCGCCTTAGTGGTTGGGAACCTGTAGCGGAGACATGGGAGTCCAATTTAACATGGAAGTACACCAAGGGTCACTTGGATAATAAAAAACGATTTGAAATTGGGATTTTAAGCAAGCAGATGCTCAAGTTAAATGTTACGTCCACGTTTATTGAACTTTTTAACATGGTTCTGAAGAACTGGACAAACGATTTCAATGATAATGGAGCCAAGAACTTCAGGCAGCGGTCTCCGTTTATTCCGTTTGCCCTTCAAAATCTCAGCGGTACACCTCTTCTTTTTAAACCGATTTATGCTCCCCTCGGAGATTTAGGATGTTCGGACCTACAACAATTTGAATTGATAGAGAACTGGTTTTCCGTACAGCCCAACGAAACCAAAACATTTGATTTTAGCCAGAAAAGTAAACTAAGACACGTACACTCTCACCAATTGAATTTGCACCAGATTTTTGTCCAGATTCATGGCTGGACTTTGATTGGACCAATATCAGTTGACAAAGTTGGAATGTTTTTCCGTACCACCAAATTAGATTCGCAATACTCTACGAAAAGCCGGATTGTCTTTGATGTGTCTTTGATTGGATCTGCGCAGAAGCTGATCAAAGTAAAGTCCTCGTTGGGGGTAATAAACAAATTGGATCGGAGCGTATTCCTGAAAATGTCCTTGAAGAGCACTCACAGTGATGGACTGTCCGCAATCAGTGTTATTAAACCCAACGAAGAGCTTTCTTTGCCACTCAAGTTCATCGATGCTTCACTACATGTAGCGCACAATACAAATGAAAACGAGGCCTATGAGGACACTGGTTTCAGTAATGAGGAAATTATGTGGAAAGCTTGCGGCAAAGAAAACACGCGACAGCTCCTCGCAGGCTACGACAACAGTAAAAGCATAATGTACACTCTTGTTAATATAAGCAGGGAAATCTATCACTTTAAGGAACAAAATTTGCCGGGTCACAAGATCACTCTGTTGCCCCCTTTGAAGATAAACAATATGCTCTGCTGTGACCTTATGTTCAAGATCCATGAAAACGCCACCGGAAGAATAAACTCATCTGAGAGTACAAATATTTACAACGTAAACATCTACCAGCCCCTAAATTTAAGCATCACACTGGACAACTTTCAACTTTCTGGTCAACTCAAAGTTCCCACGAGTCATATGGGTGTCGTTGAGCCGAAATTGAAATTGTTTGACATTAAGAAGAGGGAGCTGCACCTGCGCGTGTCCATTCAATCGTTCCAAGGCAAAGGCATGGAGATTTATATCAGTGCACCTGTTTGGATCATCAACAAGACGGGCCTTCCCCTGATTTATAAACAAGAGGGCACCAATAATACAGCCGCAGGACAATTTGAGGAGCACGAAACTGCGCGACAAGTGGCGCCTCTAATGTTCTCATTCTCCGATCAGGAAGGATCCCCGGCCCTTGAATTGCGATTGGGAAAAGCCTTTGGGTCTAACAATTTGGTAAGCCTATCATAAACAAGTATGGTTTTTGGTTTAACCTTTTGAAATGTATATTTCAGTGGTGCAAAAGCTTTAGCACGCACAAGGATTTAACCTACAGGGAACTGCGAGCAGAAGCAACAAAGGGAAGCTATGCGATTGGTATCAGCGTCAGACGAGGAAGGGGGCTATACGCTTGTACGACTTTCGTAACTTTATCACCCAGGTTCCATCTGCACAACCGAAGTGGCTACAAGCTGGAGTTTATGCAACTCTGCGATATTGTCAATTATGTGAGTTACAACATTAATAAGAAGTAAATTGATTGATTTAACATTTTATTTAATGCAGGACCGCCCTGATCCGCGCAAAATTATTTCCGCACCGATTGATTGCAATTTCGCATTTCATTGGCCCAACTGGGATCAAGAGCAATTTATTTGCGTAAGGATTCCGGAAATAGAGTGCTGCTGTTGGTCGAAGGGCATTCCTGTGAATGATGATGTGCAAAGCTTGTATATCAATGTGCGAAATGAATGGGGCGAAATGTTTTTCCTACGGTTGGAAATCATCTCCAAAGATGCAACTTATATATTATTATTTACGGATGCTCGAACTCTTCCACCACCCATCCGAATTGACAACTGTTCGGAAGTTGTCATCAACTTCTCACAGCAACGATGCAAGCCAGTTTGGATTACGCCTGTGCGACCACAGTCCTCATTGTCTTATGTTTTGGATGATCCTTTGGGAACGCAGGCATTACTGATGGAGGCACCTGGAGGAAACATGATAGAGTTTCCAATCAACAACAAAAACAACGAAAAGAAAACATTGACTTACACCAATTTTATTTACATCGCATTTCATGGCACATTTGAACGATCGAGCGAGGAGGAAAACCCTCACAGACACTTGGTTTTGGGCGTACGTGGTAGAAAAGTTGTAATAATGGAAAAGAACTCGGGTGATCGTTCCCAATTATGGCTCATGAACTCGAACGGTCAATTGGAACATGAGGGATCCACTCCTCCCATTCAAACAAACGATGCGAATGCAGTGCGACTTGTGTTGGATTTGGAAAAAGCGCCGAACCCCATGGAGTTTACAAGTTTAGTGGTTCGAACACCCAACAAGCAAAGGGTCACCACACAGACGTGGAGATTCGAGAATGGCCGACTGATGTGCCATGCAAACATGTGCGTTCAGGTGAGTGATAATATATGTTTGAAAGCATTTTCCTTAAATTTTAAATTTTTAGTCCCGATTTGGAGAGAGCGGTCTAAAGCCCAACTATGAAGCAGTTGTGGGGCGGACTGAAAACAGGCTACAATCAAATAGGCAATCCATCCCTATTGGACAACATATTGTAGCACAGAAATTAAGGCCCGGCTCGGGTCAATTGGAACTTTCAACGAGAATGGATGGCCCCATTTCCACGATCGAAATATGTGATATTAAAATTAAACAAAATTCAGTATTCCTAACACCCGATTTATTATGGATGCATGCTTCTCTGAATAACAGGCAAATAACGGATAAAGGAAAAATATCTTTCGTGCATGAGTATCTGGTGAGTAGTGTACACAGATTCTCATTGATCCATAATCAAACAAAAAATTAATTTTTGTATTCCAGATCAAAATTGAGCTAGTAAAGGGAATCGGTATTTCAATAATAACCCGAAAGCCTTGTGAGGAAATTATGTTCATAAGCCTCGATCACATACACTGTGATATAGTGCAAAGTGCGTTGGAGAACTCCTTAGATTTGAACATTTCGTATATACAAATTGATAATCAGTTGTTGGATGCGGCCAGTCCAATTGCGTTGCACACGCATTCTTCAAACGCTGATGACCAACAAAAAAGTGCTGTGGTTCTCAAAATGAAAATGTTACCGTGCCCCAATAAGAACGCAATCATTTTTAAATACCTAACTCTGTACTTAAAGGCATCAACTGCGAATCTGGAAGAGAAACTGATTCTAAAAGTGGCTTCATTTCTTGGATATGGCAAAATCAACCGTCAGAATTTAAGTGTTCAATACCAATTCGAAAACTTTGAGGAGAAGCCGATTCTGCAGGACATGAAGAGATACTATTTTGAAAACTTAAGTATTGGCGCAACACAGGTAAATTTCTAAAATGGAAACGTTTTTTCAAATAATCAAGATATTTTTTGTGAAAGGTTCGACTCTCAGCATTTACTTCTTCAAAGTTGCCGGTGGAATTACACGAAACGAAAAAGGCCTTGGGACTCACATTAATTAAGTTTGAAGATGCCTTAATTGAGCTCGACAGGTATTCAGATAAACTACACTTTCAAACAATGGACGTATATCTCAAGGCAATGAAAAAGCACTACATCAACCAAGTCAAATGGCATGCAGCTGCAATTTTGGGCAGCGTAGATTTTCTGGGGAATCCCCTAGGATTCGCCAACGATCTTTCTGAAGGAGTATCTGGGCTGATCTTTGAGGGCTCTGTCAAGAGTCTTGTAAAAAATGTTACGCACGGCATATCAAATTCGACGGCAAAGCTAACAGAAACGCTATCCGATAGCCTGGGCAAAGTTGTGCTAGATGACCACGACAATGAGACCAGGCAACGAATTCTAGAACTGCAATCTAATACATCCGGTGGTCACCTTGCAGCTGGTCTGAAAGGTCTCGGGTTTGGATTGCTGGGAGGAGTAACAAGTATCGTTAGACACACTTACGACGGAGCCCAAGCGGATGGTGTTCCTGGCTTTCTAAGTGGTCTGGGCAAAGGCCTGGTGGGAACTGTTACGAAACCAATCATAGGAGTGCTGGACTTGGCCTCGGAAACAGCAAGCGCGGTCCGTGAAACCAGCCGAGATACTCAAAGAAATGCTCCAGACAGGAAAAGACTTCCCAGATGTGTGACTGGTGCTCCTGGCGGTCTTCTACCGTTGTATTCCACTCGTCAAAGCAAAGGACAACAATATCTATACCTAATCAATCATAAAAACTTTTCCGAAAAGATAATATCATACGAAGCGAATCTGTGGAGTGACAAAGAGGCTAGATTACGCTTGTTAGTTTCAACAGAATTTGTACGAATATTTTCATTGTGCGACGGCAACCCAACCATTATGTTTGAGTGTCACGTTAGTGAGATACTTTCGTGCCATCCTCTCGTTACAAATGCGGGGACAACGTCATCTACGAGTAGTAGGTCCACAGCGGCGGGCCACTACATTGAGATATCAACAAATCTTCCGAAAATTACCAGACCAAGGATACGTTGTCGATCTGAGGAATGTGCTGAGACTGCATCAAGATGCGTAAGTGAAACCTTTCTCAACAATTATAAATCCGTATATTATTTTCTTTGCTTGGCTCTTTCAAATCATTATTTCGTTCTGAAAATAGCACAAAAATCACATTTTTATAAACTTTTTTATATTAGCATATAACTTTATTTTCCTTTACAAATTTTGAAATGATTATCACATATATTCCATACTTGTTTCTTTTAGATAAACTACGCTAAAAGTGTCTTTGATGAACGTGAACATGCCGTTTTATAAAATGCAATAAGTCGGTTCGTGATAACAAAATAAACCCGTGACAAAAACTTTTACATTTTATTTTCTTTGGCAATAAGTGTTATTTTATTTCCCAATTAGTAAGCAAATAAACATTAGAGAATATATAAACCCATCAACTATGAATGATTCTACATAAATCGGGCATTTCAAAACGAATTGGTTCAATAAAAACCAAGGATCCAAAAGGCGATCAAAATGGAATCATCAACAAAATAATATAACGGAAGCATTTCATATGAAACGACCATATTGTGTACAAGTATTATTTGTCATGACGTGCATTTAAAAAAGAATAGTTAGTAACGTTTATAAATAGGTATAGTATTTAATACTCGGCATTCTTGTAATGCTCTCTCCGAAACGATGAGAGTTTAAGTCGCTGCATTTGCAGGGCTTGTTCGGTTTCGAGTACTTTAACATGGATTTCCATTTCCATCGTCTTAATTTGTGATGGCGTTAGCTTCGCAAGTTCAATTTCGCTCTGCTGCTCCAGTTGTGAGTTGCAGTCCTTGACGGTGGCAACAAGAGTTCCAGTTGCCTGTGTTACGCTTCGCGAGGCCTTCGTTAAGTCCGATAATTTGATACTATTACGTTCGGCTTTGACTTTACTCGCTATAACCATTTGTGCTGTGCAAGCAGCAATTTCCTGGGCAGCCACTATAAGCTCAAAGTTTTTACCAGATTCACTTTCGATGGCTTTGTTTGCAGCCTCAACCAGATAGTTAGCCGCCTTGGCCACACTTTTTGAGGCGGATATCAGGCCATCCGACCACTGACTGTTGCGTCTATAAAACTCATTGGCACTCGCATTACCTGGAATAATTTAAACTCATAAGTTAACATTTTTGGTTCACATATATTATAACTACCTTTTTGGGAAGCCACAATCTCGTGTTGCAGAAGACGGGATTTTTGGATTAGGGCCTTGACGCATTCCATCAAGGTGGTACACGCGTCCACAATTTTTTCGTTTACCTCCAGATTGGTTTGGTTGTCCTTCTCGCGAGCCTTTGCCAGTAAATCGGTTATTTTTGAAGCTGCATCATCTATGGCCGCGTCCATCTCTTTAAGCTCTATTTCGAGAAGTTTGTCCAAGTCAATTTTTTGTTCAAACGTGGCCTTTATTTTGTCGATTAGTTTTCTTATATCTGCCAGCTTTGCTTGTATATTCGATATTATTTTTTGCCTTTCGTTGTCTTTTGTTTCATTATTTAACAAGTATTGGAACAATTGGCAGACATCTGAGCAAGTTAACGATACTTTCGTGAAAATCTCTAAAATAATAAGTAATAACAATTGTTTCATGTTTTTTGATTAATGATGGTTACTTTCATCAACTTACCTTGACCCGTCTCGATTGCAGTGGTTGTTTTGTAAATAACATCGCATTGATCGTATAACTTTATAAATACATATCCCAAATACATTACATCTTGCATTCCTTCCGTTGAAGCAATATAGTTTTCAGTGGATGAGTTGTTAAATTTATTTAGAAGGGATTCCATTTCACTTATTATGTTTGGTACCGCATCCAACGGCTGTTGTTCCGACCCGCTTAATTTTGAGTTGCAGATTTCTTTTACAGTTTTGATAACCAATTTTCTAAGCTCGCCTAAATCGGTATAACAGGCTTTATAAGAACTTGTCACGGAATCAATTTGTTGAGTTGCTTGAGAAAGTTGGGCTTCAACAGTCAAAGTTTGCTTTGCAAATCATCGTTACGTTGCCCAATTGATTTATTGTCCTGCCTCAGTTGATTTACAGTTTCCTGGGACTCCTGTAGCGCAGCCTTATTTTGCTCCAAATTATTTATGGTTTGCTGTAATTGGACACTTTGTGCTTCACTGTTGGTTTTATGTTCTACGTTTAACTGTTCGATTTTTGTTAAGAGCAATGTCTTCTCCGCTTCAAAAGCCTTTAAATTGTTTTCAAATTCTATTGTCTTTGAACTAATTTGGCTTTCGGCGCTTGTTAGCTTTGTTTTTGTGTCACTAAACTCTTTTTCCTTTTGCTCCAATTTGTTTATGGTTTGCTGCAATTGGGCGCTTTGAACATCACTGTTGCTTTTATTTTCAACATTTTGTTGCTCAATCTTCACTAAAAGCAATGCTTTCTCTGCTTCATAAGCTTTTAAGTTTTGTTCGATTTCTAAACTCTTTGCATTTATTTGGCTTTCGGCGTTTGATAGTTTTTCCTTAGTTTCACTAAGTGTGACACCAAGTTCCTCGACTTTTAAGCAATTTAACTTCAGGTTTTCAGAGGTGGAATTTATATTCAGTTCTTGAATCTCTTTTTGTTTAACCACATCGTCGAGTTTCTCTTGAATTTCGTTTTTAACAGCTTCAAGCTGTAGTAACTTCTCCTTGTGCTCTTCTACTTGTTTTTGCAAAGTTAAGTTAACTTTATCTTTATCATCAACGTTTCCTTTGATTTTGGAAATTTCATTGGTAAGTTCTTTTGTTTCTAGTAATAGTTGAGAGTTAACTTGTTTCTCCTTATTTAAGGACTTATTGGATTCACTTTGCTACAAAAAAAAAACTTGTTAAAAAAGGAAAACTGATTAAAGAAACTTAGGTACCTCTCTTAATAATTGAATGTGCTCATCCCGAATTTTTGTGTAAAGTGTTTTGAGTTTATTGAATTTCTCAGAGGATAACTTATGCTTTTCCTCCTCTTCCATTGCTTTTTCTAAAAAAAAAATATATTAAAAATACAATAATTATTTTCTGTTGTATTTAACTTACGCATAAGGATTGGGTTTTGGTTAAGTTGCATCTCAAGATCATCGTTTTGCATCCGAAAGGTTGCACACATTTCCCTTGCCAGTACCAAATCATTTGATAAGACAGTATTGGTTTGCTGCAACTCCTGAACGTCGTGTCTATAACTTTGTCGCAGTTCATCGAAATTGGTTTGCAGGGCAGTCAATTTAAATGAAAGTTCCTCAATGCCAGCTTCCTTTTCGCTTATAATCCCCTGCAACATACTCAACTGCTGCTGTGCTTGACTAAAGGCTTCTGATTCATGATTGTTAGTATCCACAAGGTCCTCAACTACCGGATCGGGCTCTTGCGGAACATGGACTACTGGCGGCACGTAACTAGTGAAATCGTTTTGGGATTTGAAGTTAGGACTGCTATCTGGCAATTCTGGGACCGTTATTAAGTCCTTAAAATACTGAAGCGGTCGAACGTTGTTGTAAAAACTCTTCAACTTTAGAAACAGACCATGAAACCGATCTCTGTGGCCGGAAACAACATCGTACGGAATGCCATCGTGCAGTTTGAACATGAGTCGTACGCTTAAATCGTAGAGCGCATTTGAATCTTGTATAAGACAGACTATTGGTGCTAGTCTACATTGTCCTTGTGGTGTCATCGACGACATTCGATAGGTGTCCATAGAAGAAAAAATGGTTAACTGCAGGGCAATTATATCCTCCAGGTAGTCGAAAATTTCCACGCACAGTTGGAAGCTGTAATCATAAATATTTGGTTAATATTATAAGAAAATTGTATAACACCCCAGCTTACCAGTAGTCTAAGTCCCGATCGACTGCAATAAAGAGTTCGGTGAACGAAATGTTCAGGGTTCCGGGGAACATTCGGTTTTTATCGTGGAAATTTAGTTTTGTTGCCAACAGTTTGCTGTACGCTTGTATGCAGCATCCGATGTCATCTTGCAAGAGGCCCCACATTTTTCCCACTTCCAGAATCATTTTCTTGTGGCTTTGAGAGTGCCTTATAGCACTTTCATGGCCCTCTCTCAAGACCTTGTGCAGGAGATGGGAAAACTTCCACGCGGTGAATCTGCTCTGCATCAAGGGCTGCCGGGAGATGATCATCCAGAAGGTTTTGGCCTCTTTGGCTTTATGTATCATAATAATAATGGAGCGGGCATGTTTGGTTTTGAGCGGCGCTTCCAGCCCATTTAAAGCTTTGGATACGCTGACGTTCTGGAATGGAAATGATAAGGTTTAATAGGGTAATCAATTTAATGCTGATAAACAAACATGTTTCTTCAACAATAATACACCAACAAAAAGTTATGAGGAAGTTATTGACTCAGAATGTGTGGTCGTGTTTGGAAGCAGATAAAGAAACTATTTTTTAACGGAATTTCTGCTGAAATAAGTGATTCACTTTACTTTACATTAATTTGATGCGAGCTAATGTGACGTACCAAACAATGCTGGTCACCAAATTCCTTAACAAGATTTATAGAACATTTTAAATAAGGAAGTTCCTTATCTGGCTAGAACTAATATGATTAAACATTGGTTTGTTCAAAGTCATCTGCAATCTAAAAATATGAGTTTCTACATCTTATCTTGCTGATATTAGAACCAAAAAAAATCTTATCGTGTAAATAATTCCACAAAATTAAAGCTTATAATCACATAAATTAAACAGACTGGTGTATGCAGATTGACAAAAGTTAACGTAGTCCACATAGCGTTCATTGCAGTTTCTAGTTTTCTGGGTCACCGCCGCCATCCGCTAGCAGAGGAGAAACTTCGTATTAGCATGTAGTCTCTATTGCAAACCGTGCGAAAATCCAGTGACATTTGGGGGCTCCTCTATAAAATGTGGTTCAAGGCTGACTTCTGGTTTTAACCGAAATGTTTATGCAAATTTAAAGGTGCGGATGACTGTTAATACATATGTGTGTGTGCATATAAGCAATTGGAGTGAAGGGAATCTGTATTTACACATTGCACATGAGTAAAAGTAAACACTAAGCCAACACCCGCATTTTAAAGTAGGCACATTTTGTGTGTATAAACTTATACAGATTTTCTTGGCGGTTAAAGGCAGGTCCTTAGGTGTACGTACCAAATGGTAGAAATCCTTCTCGGCGTGAGTTGCCATTGTTTACTGACAATTCTTGGAGTACTTGCTGAACTAATTCGAATCATTCGCACCACGATATATGTGCATTGTTAAAGCAAAGACATTGGGAACAGGAGTTATCTTATCTTATCAACAATGTTGCCCATTGTTTTCGTATTGACTACATTCATATTCTTTTGGAACTTGGTGTGTGTATATATTCACATATGTTTGAGTGTAAGTTAAAATTAGTCATATAAACAAATTTTGTTTTCGTTTATCGATGAAACCTCATAGAGGTGGAAGTCTTTCACAATAGTATCGATAGTGAGTGCGGACAATCGAGGTGTTCGTTTCGATAGTAATACTATATTTTTAAATTGATATCATTTTTAATTGACTATACTTTCTAAACGCACTTTACATAAAGTTATAAAAATAAAAAACTTCGTACAAAATATGGGTTTTAACAAGCTGTAGCCAAAATCTTTAGTTTTTAATAGTGGTACCAAGTTCTTAGTTAAGAACTAAGAACTAAGTTTGCTACTACTGCTGTCCACCGAAAAGTACAAAATCTATTTATTAAACCGAAAGCGTAGCTGGAAAAAGTATGTAGACAGAAACCTTAACTAAACATGGGGGAAACCTTTTGAATTAGTTTCAGAACGAAAACCTTAAACTGTTCAATTTCGGTTATAAGTGCGTTTTCCGTTTCTATATATTTCACATGGTGCAAATTATTTAGTTTTGGGTTTTAATTTGACTTATAAAATAAAAATCATTGAATAACTGTTATGTCAAAATGAAAATCACAGCATTATAGTTTCTTCTGATTTTTATTATAAAAACGCTTATTTTGGGGCGGTCATTGTTGGATAACATTTTTTGTAACATACTTTTCAGATGCAGTCGTTTTCTATGCTGAAAAAGAGCTGCATACTTTTTTGATCGTTTTTTAATAACAGCGGCCCATGTTTCTGTTCGCCTGGTATTTCCAATTTAAGGTTCTTGCAATTTGCACAAGAAATGATTTGAGATGAGATAATCCTGGAACATTGATTGATCGTCCCCAGGCGGCACCCGCTAACCTAACGCCCAAATGTAAACTTGTTTTTAGAACCATTCAATAAAACACACAAGAGATAATTTCATTTTTTCATTGTTGTATATTCGTTTCCTCAAAAATATATACATAGTTTGATTTGCTTTATTTGTTGTTTTAGTATTTCCTCGAATGCATTATATATTTCTTTACTAGCTGCACTCCATCCCTAAGGTATTGTAAACGTATACAATTAATTCTATGATTATATTATTGCTGTCATAAATTATTAAATCTAAATCAAGCACTACAAAAGTGTGGGGCTGGGCAAGATATGTTTTGGCGATCGATTGATCCGATAGCAGGGCGTTTCGAGTGCTGCTAAGCCGGAGTCGTCATCATCATCGTCACCGCCATCGCAATCTGGCCCGGCTAATTCTAACCCAGATAATTTACAATACTTCTTCATGTGACCGCGATGAGTGGATGTGGTAAATTTCGATGAACGACCCGTTTACACCAGGCGATTAAAATAGTCTGGAACCGATCCTTTCTGGTCGGATTGGATCGGTTCCGTATTAGGGCTAAGGCTATGGCTCACTAACGTAACCTGGTTTTAAGCGCTAAATTCATACACGTATAAATATATCACAAAATCAGTGAAATTAAAATTCGCTGGAGTATTTGCTTGTTTCGCTTTGGATGATGCATGAGAAGAGCTCGTTGAAAGATTGAGTGGTAGAATGGTTGGCAATGTCCTGGCTCAGCAGATGGCGACAGCCTGTCACCGAAAGCTAATGCCGCATTTTCGGCTGATCTTGGGCGTGTGTATATATGCAACGGACAGCAGCAGCGGCACGTCGTTTTCCGAGAGCTGCAGCGGATTGGTAATGTCGCTCAGCCGGCAAGGGTCCGTTTCTAACAGGAAAGCAGCCAAAGTCTCCGATTGCAGGTAGATTTCCTGCAACTTTGACTCCAGGAACGACAGGCACTGCAACAAAACAAACCTGAATTAGCAAAGACTATAGTGTAAACTAGGATCAGCAGTATTTACCTCGTAGGCGGGTATTCCGCCTGCATGCATGGCCTGTACAGTTTCCAGCATGCTGGACACCAGCTGGGACATGCCCACCGGCGAGCTCTGGCCACCGGCATACGGAAACTGCTGAGTCTGCGACGAGATAAGGCGCACATCCCACTTGTCCATGTCCGCCACAATGGCTATGTTCTCCGCCGGCTGCGAGATTAGCGAAGCTGATCGAGCGGCCAGCGCCAGGTCCTCGCGCAGATGCATCTCCCATTTATTGGGCGGAGCACAGGTGCCCTATAAAATTCGGGATAGAAAATGTAATTAAAGGATCGGTTAAAAGAGAAAGAAAACTCTTCTGGTTTTTCTTTTATATATTAAATTAGATAACTTTAGTATAAGTAATTAAGTAAACCAGAAAAGAGTGAACGAGGGAGTACGACACCCACCTGCAGAACCATGTCGGAGACGTAGTGATCGCTTACGCTCAGCAGCAGCGAGGGAATGAAACCGGCCCGCAGCTGATCGCCTGGGGAGTCATCGTCCTGCGGCAGCTCCTTTACGCCGGGAACGGGCAGCTTTAACAGCTGCTGGGACACATTGACAGCCGCACACTTGGCGGCCACTGAGGAGACGGAGCTGCGTCCGGAGGGCACCCGCTTGGGCTGTTGTTTACGCATGTATGTGGTCTGCAACTGGGTGGGAACCGCCGGGCTCAGAGGCTCCACCGCAACAGCTGACTTGAGGGTGTCTATGGAGGCGGCAGAGTTCACAGACTGCAAAGCCTTCGTGCTGACATTTCCACTCTGATTGAAACAGTGCACTTCGTCTGTCTCGAACTCCAGCTCGGTGGCATTTGAGGGGGTTTGATTCCAGGTGGCCGAGTTCAGTCCAACGCCACTGCTGCACACAACGCAGCGTTCGCTGCTTGCTTGTGGGGTTGCGGGCGGTGGCGGAGCTGCAGTGGAGCTACTGCTAGCTGCTAGCGTTGCCGTGCTATCGCTGCCCTTGAGCGCTGCCGCCTCGCTGGCCTCCAGCTTGGTGGCCTTGTCCATCAGCAGATCATAGTTGGACATCAGCAGATTCTTGCTCTTCATGTAGTTGGTGGCAATCTGCGGATACTGCTCGAAGTTAAACTTCATGCCCGAGTGCTTACTGCGGTCGTGGGTGCGTTGATGCTGAGCACAAAGCATTAAGTTTGGCTTGGCATCTTGATCTCCGCTCAGGTCCTCGCTGCTCTTCTTCAGGTTGATCAGGGGTTCGTTGTCGCCCAGGACAAAGACCACTCCGTTGCCATTATCCGCTGAAGTTTGACGACAGATTCCGTGCTCCCGCTCAATTAGTTTGTGGCAGTGGTCAAAGTGGATCTGCTCCTCCAGGCTCACGTTCTCCTTGATGGGCTCAATGCCCCAGGTCATGCGATCGCTCTTGCCCATGCTGTTCTGGGTGATGAGATCCGAGAGGGACAAGTGTGAGGCGCGTCTCTCATGGTTGAGGGGTTCTAAGTCACCAGCTCCTCCTCCCGCCTTGCTCTGCTGCTGGTCGGGATTGCCCTCCACCGAGTAGCTGCTGCTGCGGCGCTCCAGTTTGCGATTGATGATCCGAATTCCCTGCTGCAGCTTGGCTAGATCACTGAGACTCAGTCCCTCCTTCACGCCTGCTACTGGTACCATGTTCCAAAAGAAGTTCTTTTTGGGCGGAGCTTCCGCGCTATCTTCATATTCAATGGCCTCAATGGCTCCGTCGTCCACAGAGCCAGTGCCCACGGAGCCTGTGCCGCTCGACTGTGACTGCTCCTCCTCCATGCACAGCTCCACGTTGTCCGGCGTGGTCACTGTCAATCGGATCCGGCCGTCCTTGCCAGTCCGAAAGTACTGTTGCGCCTGTCGCGCCAGCAGTGTTTTCTTGTCAATCCCCGTGTCCATCAGGTAGTTGCCGATACGCAGCTCCTGCTGCACAAAGTGCGAGTCCCGGAAGGCCAACACCGTGGGAATCTCGTTCTTCTTTAGCGTCTGCATGCCATCTTTGGCGTCCATGGAAGCGGAGTCCACACCGTCTCTCTCCAAATCCTCGTTTTCCTCTCCGTAGCCATTCAGTTCGCCATTTTCGTCGTCCGCATCATCTGCAATGGCATTTAGATTCTGCTTGCAGGTGGCCGTCCTGCTCAGTCCCCGCATCTGCGTTGGTGGACTCTTGTTCCGCTCCTGGTTGGTAGCCTGACTTTGGCTCTGGCTCTGGTTGACCAAATCGTTTATCAGCTGCTTGTTGAAATCCTCCCGCTTGGCCGCTCGTCGCACCTCGCTGCAGCGGATGAAGTAAGTAAGAACGTTTAGGAGCTTCTCCACCCAGAGCTTCTCTGCTCCGCAGACAATGGTGCGAGCCAGCTTGGGCGGCATGCCGATGGCTCCATAAAGGTCACCCAGCTGCGCCCACAACGCATTGTAGGGGTGCTTCTGGGCCACCTGCAGCAGCTTAGCACGCTGCTCGATGGCCGCCGCCGAGGCAGAAGACTCCGACCGCCGGGAGCCGGCGCTGTTGAAGGCGGACACGGTGGCCACCCAGCCCAGGTGGTGTGTGAGAATCCCTGTAAGCATGGTGCTGATGAAACTGAAAACAACGTAAAAAAGCGAAAGTAAATATTAAGACCTCAACGGCTACATACGAAGACTAAATTTCTGTACATTTTTGGTAAATAATGGTTTACATATGTATACTGAACCCTACTTACAAGTTGGAGTCTTTGGTGTCGGCGAAGGAGAGGAGATCGCACAGCTCCTTGATGAATCTCTCTGCCACAGTCTTGGAGTACTTGCTGCCGCTGGTGGTGATGCTAAGCCAAACGGGCGTCTTGATGCGCGGGGCAGTAAAGAGATCACTGAACCACTGCTGAGTGTCCTGCCAGGCTTGGAACATGATCTACACAATTTCATGATTAATTATCAGTTGTTAAAAGCAGCATGTGTTATCCTTACCTGCAGGAAATTCTTGTGGTTGATGTACGCGTGCTCCGTGCAGGCTCTCAGCCGGCTGAGCATGGATTCTAGCAAAGCTATATGCTCGCTGCAGAAGAGCTCCATCTCCTCCTCAAAGGACTCGCTCATCGAGATGCACACGGCCAGTCCCAGCTTTGCCCGCCTGCGCAGATTGGCCTGTCTTCTGCCCATCTCCGGATTGCTGCGCGACTCGTTCGCACAGTAGCTGGCTCTCCTGTACTGTGGTGGAGCCATTCCTCCACCCTCGCTGCCACCTCCAGCTCCCCCAGCCCCCGATGCCACCACAGGGCCATTGAAAGCGTAATTGTCGCTGAGGAAGCCGATAAAATCGTTCTTGGAATGCTCATTCTCAAAGGAGGTGCGCAAATTGCGCGAGATTCGTCGTTGCAGGCAGCCGTCGCTGGCGAATCCGTCCAGGTAAGGAGAGGATCCTGTGTAGCAGGCAGAGTCCATGCTCAGCTTTCGCATCGCATCCGACTGGTCAGAGAGGACGCTGCCCAAACTGCTGCGCGTGGATGAGTACTGGTACGACCACTGATCACCGCCAGCTCCACTGCCACTACCACTGGCCGAGTAACCGGAGTCTGTGGCTGTGCTGTACGTGGAGGAGAAGCGCGGTCCGCTCGAATCGACAGAGTTAACGGACAGCGACTGCTGATCCGCGGGAGCCGCTGGCACATCCAGCGGTGGCGTCAGGCTCATCTGCCGGCCTACACTCACGCTGAACGGCATCGAGAACGAGTTCATCGAGAGGCCGTCCATGGAGCCGTGCTCGCTGCAAATCGAGCTGCGCGGCGTCGCCAGGCTATTCGTGGATAGTGTGGAATAGGGCGAGTGACCCGATCCGGATCCTCCATTGCTGCTGGGCGTCAGGTAGACCTGGGAGCACAAAATCCTCGCCGGTTCCGGCAGCCAATGCACTTTCAAGGCCGTTCCGCAAAAGGACATTGGCAGCGAGCCAAACACCATCTCGCCCAGCGGTGTGATGTCCGCTCCTGAGGGTCGATTGTGCTGTAAAAGATAAATAAAAGGACACAAATACGTCAGTCTAAATAATGCTGTATGGGGTTTTAAAAACCAATCGTTTTTGTAAACATGTTTTGCGATTTCATCATAGTTTCTTGTTCTTAAAATGTAAAGAAAGTTAAAGATTCTAGTTCTTAAAGTGTATATATTTTGATGGTTACTCATGGTAAAATTATTGAAAATCAACTGCACAATTACTAGACTGAGTTATAATTAAGACACTTATGTTTTAAAAGACTGGATGACAAACCTTATAGCCATATTCCGCGCACACCTCGATGAAGTTGCTGCCATTGGAATGTGCCTTGGCCTGAATCTTGCCGTTCTGCAGCGAAGTGTACTTTTCATTTTTGAGGAACTTTCCACCGCCACTCGTTGAGGAGGATGTTGCAGTTGCGGCTGTGGCCGACGAATCCCTGTGCGTCACCTTTTGCAGGGCATTCGAGTCGAAGAGCAGACGCCGACTGTCATCCTCTTTGTAGAGCAAAACTCGCACCTGGCTGCCCTCGAAAGGGAAACGACTGCAAATAAAGGGAGTTAGTTAATAAAAAGTTACTAATTTAAAGCAATAATCAGTTAATTATTGAATCAGCCAAGATCATTAATTTCAATTTATTACTTTTGTGAATTAAGCTCTCTTTATTATGAAATAATGACATAGTCTTGTTGGCTGCCCACAAAGGAACTGTATTAGTTTTTGGTTAAATGTTTAATATTCACATATGACTGGTTTCTATACTTGTTTGATAGTTATGAAAGTAAACTTTACTTATAATGCCTATAAAGCTCATAATTCTTGGAAAATATGTTAAAGGACAGTACGATGAAATACCATTTTTGTTTTATTTATCTAAAGACCAGGTGACTTTTACTGCCCAAAACCTGTATTTCGAATAAATACATTTTACCGGAAATAGTCATCATTAATCTCATATTAACTGAAACTTTTATTTATTTCCCAGTTCTTGTATAATTATTCCCCACACCTTATTTGCCATTCGACACCGCCCAAAATTAAGATTCTCGAGTTCCCGCTCGAAGGTCATCAAAATGCCACCCACAGTTTCCTCGACCAGACGAGGTCCATTATAATGCGCACATCTCGAACAGCTCTCTTATTCCGTTCTGTTCATTGTCGTCGATAAAATGGCAAATGCTGTGCTCTATATATAGCGACCCAACAGTTGGCACGTGACGATTACTCATGCCCCATACAAGCGGGGACGTTGAGCACTGTCGACAAATCTTTTACACCCAGAACCAGAACGTCGAACGATAAGGCTGACTAAAACGTACTTGCGCTGAACTTTGAACTTTCTGAATTGGGGGAGAGTGAAGGTGTCACTAGTCACATGACGGCGATTTCGAACGTTAAATTAGCCAATTTATTTTAAGAGGTTCTATAATTGGGTGATCTAAGTAGCGCTACAAATTGAGGAATATATCTAATCAACATGCACACACGATTATGTTCTTAATGACCACATTAAAGATATCTATTTTTAAAACTGTGTTAAATTATTTCTTAGAAATTATAGGTATGTTTAAAGGTTTAAAAGGTATAGATATTTATGTAAGTGTGAAACTTTAAACCATTAATGAGCACATTAATTTAAGGTTTATACTTTACAACTACTCGTATTTTGTTTTTTAGTTATAAAGGTAATAAATTGTTAAAATAAATTGGTGATTAACTGATCACTATATTATGTCGAATTTAAATCAGGGTAAAATCTTTACAAAATACCTGTTAAATCTGTTTATAAGTTGGCCAACAAACTAGTGCCTAGTTGTAAATAAAGTTTTTATTTCCAAAACAGCAGTCTAGGCCATAAAACAACCATGTGAAACTCAACGAAATGGAAACTAATCAATTAAGTGTTGATAGGTCCTGTCAACATTTAAGACCTTATCCAAGACCCAAAAACCCATTCCACATCCATTCCACCTGCCAGACCAATCGGCTACCTCTGTACTCGATTTAAAGCTCATACAACAGATTTGAGCTAATTTATTTTTAGTGGCTTTATAAATGGCTTGTCTAAGTAGCGCTAACTTTGGGAAGGCGCCTTTCGTGAAATTAGCGCTATAATTAACAATTAGCCCGAACTGATGATAGTCGTTTGCCGTTTCGGGGGTGGGGCTAAATGGAAGTGGGAGTGGGCGAACTAGTTTTAGAGCTTAATAAATGCTTTACTGCCCTGTGATAAGAAGGGGGGAGCCCAGCGCATTCCGCACGCACTACGATTACGATGGTTTTTTTGTGGGTTTTGGGCCGATCACGAGGGCCGACTGATATAGTGGATATAGCCGGGACTTGACCGGCGGCCCGTTTGTTGTCCTCGGCTGTCCAATGTCCAGCTTTCCCGGATCGGACCATTTTATTGACCGTGCTTACATGGATTTGAAGGGCGGCGTATGCATGCGACAAAGGGTAATTCCACTTGCAGCTTCGCGATAGCGCCAACTGTCTGGCTGGAAATTTCCTTGGTTACAGTTTTACTTCTCTAACTCAAACTCTTCTTATCTACAATTTCATAAAACAGAAACCCAGTTGAAAAGCTATTTTACAACAGTTGTTCGTTTAATTTGATTGTAACTTCCGTAACGTTATATGGTATTCCGTGAAATTTAAAAACCATTTCTTCAAGGTTCAATGCCAAATCTAATTGCGTTACAGCTCAAACACACCTTTAAAAGTTCTAACAGGAAACATTTTAAGAATCAACCTTTGAAAGTTAAAATTAATATTTAGTATTAGAAAAAACTAAAAATTGTTCACAATAAAAAGTTTGTATTAAATAAATATTTAAACGCTACTTCCATAGCTCTTCACAACAGGTCAAAACTGATAAACAACTCAAAACTCACTATAAACATGCTTTATTTGCCAATAAAAATGTAAACAAATTCTGTATTTATTGACAAAGAAGTCGCGACGACTATAAGTGATGACTTCAAAACCAACAAGTTAATTTTCATCCAAAATTGATTTTAGGTATCAATAAACAGTGTGAGTTTACCCAATAATTTTCCCTTTGAATGAATTTTATTAGTCAAGATGGAAGTATAGTATTTTACATTTACAAGAATTCTAAGAACTGATTTTTTTTTAATTCCAATTTTATTTGCAAGCTTTGATAATGTTTTGAAAAATTTTTTACGTTTTTCTTTTTATATTTTTTGGAAATAAGTTGAGTTATCATTAAATCAGTTTTTCCTTTTAAAACCATGTTTATTGTTACTTAATTAGCTATTTCGAGTTAGAGAAGTTAAACTGTAACATTTACCGTTAGGCCCCCCGATTAACGCGGACCGACGACGCGCCGATATCTTTATGGCCGCGATGCTAGTCAGCAAATGAAGTTCAAGGCGTTCGCGATCGCTGTGGGTACTAGAAACTGGGAGCTCGGGAGCTCGGGAACTGGGAACGGAGAACGGGGACTGAAAAGCCCAGGTCCCGTGCCCAATCGTCAGAGCGAGACGAGCGGCGAGCTCACTCGCATATGCATTATAATAAGGCCTGCCTGCCTGCCCGCCTGGCCAATCGATATAGGTTCGTACGTATATACGAGGGCAGTACACTGAAACACTCATGCAGATAATACAAGCAGCGATCCTCAACGAGGCGACTTCGGGGCCGCGACATGGGGCATCCAAATTGGAGCGCCGCTCACATGATTTGTCGGATCCATCCGTTCGCCCGTCCAGCTGCGCACCCAAACCAAACCGAACATATCCGAACCCAACCCGAAAGCGAATCCATAACCGAACCCCAAGTGGAACTCAAAAGTCGAACGAGCATCATGTGGCCACCATTGGTTGCTTGTCAAAGACTGATGTGTTAATATGTTGTTTAAAAATGCAAAAAGAAAAAACCCAAGCATACAAAAACATTGGTGAAAAACGGGGACCAACACAGAAAGAGAAAGGAAAAAAATTGTTGGGCAAAAGTCAAGAGACAACGATGAATGATTGTTTGATGGATTAGTTGAAAGACATATGGCCAAAGTTTAATAACAACATTAAAGACATTCTTTACCCGGTTTCTTTCGAAGGCTAAATGCCCTAGGGAAGATAATCACACAGGTGATTTGTGGGTCTTTGGTTTTTTTTTTAATTGCCGCAAAATCTTTTTAAACTTTAAGACACGATATTTGTTGTACATTATTGATAAAGAATATTAACACAAAAAAATGTAATGTTCAAAATAAGAAAGTTTCTTTTTCAGGACAAATAAAATATGCAAAAAAAATGCATGTTTGTTAGAATAAATAATAAACAACCAGAATTTAAACATAAAATCCTTTTAAAAATTAGTAAAAATAGCAAAGAATTAAATAAATAAACATGTTGCTTCAGAAATCAAAAGACCCTGCTGCTTTCTGTGTAGGGTGCACCCATATACCCACCTAAATGGACTTTGTCAGCAGCCCTGATCGCTGGGGGGACTACGTGAGCATATGGGGCCAGAAAGTCAGAAGCCAGAAGGTACAAGGCGGAATGGGCTGCTGACCTGGCCAAGTCGAACATGGGAGAGATCAGCGCGAAAACAATTATCGAACGGCCGCTAAGTTGACTTATCGCTCGAAGAGGCAGCGTTGTTTACTCTGATACTTTTTGCTTTAGCTTTTATTTTCATTATTTCTGTGGGGGCAGGGCCAGGGGGAGCAGGAGGAGGCGGGGTACTCGCTGGGATCACATGCTTTTTCAGCTACGCAAGCAAAACAAAAGCGAGCCACAGCCAAACAATATTAAGCAAATAAATACACACATAAATAGCTACATGCATGCATAATGAACAGAGAGACAAGAACACCAACCCCACCCCACCCAACACACAGCCTGGGTCTCTTCCGCTGGGTCTGCACTATATATTTTGATTGATATGGCCAGGTGTACTTATGGGGGGATGTAAGGCAGAGTGCCACTCGAGTGCTGATGGGCGTTATCGGGCTTTGCCTGGATTATGTTTTGATTAGCCCTTGGATACTCCACTCCGCACCACTGATTGATATGGGAAGTCACCAGCAATTGATATGTCCCAGACTTTTGCCACTGCCACACAAAAATAAACAAAAGACAAAGCGATAAACAGAGAGTCAAAGGCGCACAATTGTAATCAAATCAGCATCTGTTAATGACTTTACAGAGCGTGGCTGGCCGTCTTACTCTCCCCCTCTGCGATTTTTGCACTGCGAGAAACCTAAAAACTCCTAAATCAAGTGAACTAAACACTTCATAAGGGAGTTGAGCTCCTGAATGCATTGATACTTTATCATAAAAACATATGAAATTGTCTCGTTACACCATAGGTACTTAACTAAGGGATCAAAGAATAAAATTTGTGTAAATTTTTCTAGTTTTCAACGTAAAAGAAGCTTCCCTTAATCATAGACATAACATCCTAAACATAAAGTTCTTAATTAGTTTTTTTTTCTATTACTTTTAGACACATTTCCGGATATAATTCACATAACATTGAGCTTGTGAATCTTTAGCTCAATGCAAACTGCATTTTAATCCCCAAACTCAAACAGTTGTTTAAATCAGTTTAAAATTGAACAGGTTTGTAAATTTCCAATGGAATGAAACTACTTAGGGTCAAATCTTTAAGCAGATTGATAGTTTAGCTTGTTGTCCAGAGTGTACAATTACTTTTTGTTTAAAGAACTTTTGTGGTGGTTTTTTAACCAACTAGTTTATGTAAAACAAAGCGTACAAAGCGTAACCTTTAAACGGTAATTGAACGTAAGGAATTGACTCTTGCTTTAAGCCATTACTTGGCCTAACTTTCTGCCTGTGAATAGTCTTATTTCGAACTTTCCCTGCCCAAAGAAGGGATTTCTGATCCCAAAAGGGGCCAGCTTTTCCCCCAGTGTTTGTCTTCTTGTGTGAGTGAGTGAAAGAGAGCGTGGCAAATAAACACAGATTTCCAAAGCGACGACAACACAACCAACAAAAGCCATGCAGGCAAGGCAAGGCAAAAGCACCAGAGGCAGAGGCAAAAGCGAAACAACAACCAGTTGCTCCATCCATACAACAAGTCACATGACCCAACCAACCGAGCGACCAACAACGATGATGGCGATGGCGATGGCAGCGCTGGAACGCCGGAGACGTTGGCGTTTGGCTACGACAATGGGTATATATACTGTATATATACATATATAGTATAACGGCAGCTGCGCCCAGCAAATTGACTATCATTATCATTGGGCCCATTATAAGCAGTTATGCACACACAAATAAATCCAGTAAACACATGTCTGTAGGCGTGTGTATAAAAAAAAATAATCAAACGACCTTCACCCCGTCCTTTTGCGCAAAAAAAATAAAAAGCCAAAAAATCGAATGTCAAGTTCAAAGCAAATTGGCAATACCCCCAATCGCAACCCCACCACATACTCTTCCTTTTTGTATGTGGAACATAAGAAATTTATCAGGCAGGCAAACAAAAATAAAAAAATAAATACAAACAAGAGTCGTCGCCGCCGCTCACAATACTAATGAGCAAATGACGACAAAAATATCGAGTGATTTTCATTGTCACTTGAGACCAATGCAAACAGACCCGGAAGAGGGGCCAGGTGACGGGTGGGGGTAAGGACAGGTGAGTACTTGCGGGCGCAATCAATCAATGAACGTTCCCAGGTAACCAGAGATACCCATACCCATAGCTCTGCCTCTACCCACAGCAAGTGCTAACTTTTGTGCACTTGTTTCCACCTGGCAAACTTGGCAAACACAACGTGACTCAGGTCGGGCAGCCCCGGGAATAAGCCAACTTTTGCCCAGGTGAGATCATGGCCCAAATGTCAACAGCCAAGAGTCAGAGTCACAAAAAGATGACGGAATCCGGTATCCGGTGATCGCACAATAGTGGAGGTATCAAAACAAAAGAAACTTTGGTCATGTGACAAGAAAATATGGTATTAAGAAAACAGCAAGCAGGAATCAATTAAAATGAATTCATTCGGCATACAGGGGTCATAGACTAATGAAAAGCATTTACATAAACAAGCATGAGCAAAGGAACACAATAAACAGACCTTGCAGATAGGACAGAACAGTCAAGTTCTTTGTAAGCTAACCATATAACAAACTTTACAATCTAGATTCTAGAATCATGTGGTTACATTTTTGTATTTATTACGCAGTAATTTTAGTTTTGTTTTCTTTGAATACTTAAACACAAATTTATTGAAAACAAAACGTATTAATAATGTGTTTGTAAACAACATTTTTAGAAGTTATTTAAATATTTTCAAATCAAAAAAATAAATAGGGTTATAATTTTTTTCATAAATAAATCAGTTTATCTCAAAAAAATTCATACTACAAATATAATTATTTTTTGAGGCGAATACATAAACCATAAATTATCTGCACAATTTGCAAGAAAAACACTGCTAAATCACAGGTAATAGATCAGAATGATATTTGAAGTTTGAAACTTGCCTAAATCACTATAAGTACCTGTTTTTTTTACGGAAATTTGCTCAAGTTTAACAACTGAAAAGTTTTTGTCAGAGGAAAAAGTAAAAAAAAAAAAAGAAATACTACCAGTCTCGTTATTTACATTTCTGTTTGCCCAGCTCGCATAATATTTATAAAAAGTAAAAGCCAAGTGTGTAATCCCACTCGTATTTCATTGTTATACTGCCCCTTCGAATCGATGAGCATTTGGATTAGGCCTAAGGCACTGGTAAATAGAGCCCGTGGCTCGTAAATTTAATTTAAATAGAGCCATATGCATGGGCCATTGGAAATTGTTGGGAAGTACCGCCCCCCGAATGGTTCACCTATAAGGTGTCTCGTTGAGCTTCTGTTAATGGAGCTCTCGGCTTAGGCACTTCGGGGCGCTTATTTTGTTTGCCTTGCTCATTGATAGAGGCGGCGGCAGGCAGTGAAAAACAAAAGCATTTTGTCAACTGATAATGGGTGACAACAGGGCCAGGCCACAGACAGAGAAGCGCTAGCGTCTACACTGGCAAATAAACCGAGCAAATTGGCACAACTCCGATTTCGCCGTATACTGAAATTATTTTAAATTACTTTATGCTTTTACAATGCCTCATTACTGATCAAACACCATTTTTGGGTGTTTATTGAAACATTATACACCGCCTTTTCTAACAATAAACGGCAATGATTCCTCAATAATAGAATAATTGTTTTTATTTATTATTCAAGTTCATATTATTGAAGTTCAGTGTTAATCCGATTAAGCCATCAAACAAGCTTTGAAATTTAGTTTTAACCAAAAACGTACTTGAAAAATATAAGAAGCATTAAAGAAGAAAATTGACCTCAATCACTAGACAGTTGCATGGTATTGTTTCATTTTTTTGTAATGTATTTCTTTGTGTTGATAATTAAATTAACATTAATTTAACAAATATTTTTTTGTGTGCTAAACAATTAAAAAGCAAAAAAGGCAAACAAACTTAGTTTTCAAATGTCAAGTGAATTCGCGTATGTTTGTATCTCTTTTAGATACATTGTGGGGGAATATGAAAAAGTATAGTTTGATTTATTAAGCTTATCATTTAAAAACAAAAGGTGTCTTTGTTATTCCAAGAAAAGTAGTAGCATTGATTTGAATAATAAAAGTAGCACAATCTTTTGTACACCTTTTTTTGCTTTATACATAAAAATTAGTAAAAATTAACAGACAACCATAAATGAATATGGTTTTTTTTGAGTGCACCTGCTATCGGAACGGGTCCCGAGGCAACAACAAAAACTGGATACGCGTCGTCGTCGACGATTCACTACTCATATGACTTGGCAGACCACGCGACTTCGCACATGAAGCACCAGCACCACATCACCACCGCGCCCTCGCCGCACCGCTCTCCACTCGAACGCTGCCATTTAAATGTGCTGATTTTTGTTTGCACATAACTAAAGTTTGTGTGCCGACTTCTCCGCAGTCATACGCGTACATATTTAATTGCACTGATGATTATGATGGCACGGGACCCGGACCCAGGGGGATGGTTACAACAAGTATAACACCTCTCTTGACATGTGGCTGTAGCCCACAGCCAGAAAACTTATAGCCAGACACGCTGGCACCTGGCCTATTACTACTATACTGCTCTATTACCTTAGGCTCGCCGCATCGTAACGTTACGGCCCATGTAACAAGTTCACACCTGGGCACCCAAGCCACTTTGATTGATGTCTGGCCGGTGGCTATTGTGTGTGTTTGGCCATTCAATTGGCGGGCAGTTATCAAAAACTATTAATGAATTCTCATTCCCTCCCAATTTACGACTCATTTGGCTAAGGCTCTAAGTGAAATCATCCATAATGGTTCATTCAGAGCGGTGATTTTTTTTTTTATGGAAGATTGATATGTGTGGCTTTGTTTGATCGCCAATCGAACGCGTATTTTATTGTGTTTCACACGTGCCTGAAGCTTTGGGCTCCGGATCATAATGAGACTTTGTTGGGCCAAAGTTTTCCACAAAAGGTGCTAATTCGCTTCATGGGATGGGATTCATGTGAAAGTCCAACCAATCGACAGCTTGCGAATCGCACTTTGTAGATCGCAGGGCGATTGTGAGTGGAGTTGGAGAATTGGGGTGTGTATGAAATCACAGTTTGTATATAGCCAGAAATCCCCGAACTTATCGGGAATTAATACCAGCACGCTAATAGCGGCTATACGTACATTTGGACGCCATATGTGGTGGATATCGGGCGAATGACTTGCGAATTGGGTTAAGGAATGCGCGCCTTCAAAAG
Organism: Drosophila oshimai; assembly: GCA_018150695.1. NCBI lineage: Eukaryota > Metazoa > Arthropoda > Insecta > Diptera > Drosophilidae > Drosophila > Drosophila oshimai. The sequence continues at coordinate 514,788 of JAECWM010000191.1, forward strand.
GCACATGATGCCAGACAATGTCTGGTTTTGGTTTTTTCGCTTTTATACATATCTCATGCATATATCGAGTCGAAATTTAACAAAAAAGAACTGTCATGTGACCAACTGGCTAGCAAATGTCTAAAAATGGTCACGACTGGGTCTAAAGAAAATGATTCACCCTCCCCTCGTTGATTCACCTCAGGTGTCCAGACCTTGAGTTCCAGCATTTCACAATTTCTCTAAAAAACAGAAGTGTTTTTTTTTTCGCCAGCTCTTTTATTCTTAGCTCTCGTCCTATCAGAGACCGAAAGTATTTTTAAATCATTTCTTTTTTGCCCGGTGGGAATATGAACGATAAGTGGAGGTTCAGATTCTGTCGTGGAAATTTACCCAAGCGTGCTGCTATAATTTATTGCCGTCAGCCAACTAAATTAAGCAAATAAACAAATAAATTTATTTGGCTCGGGTAGGGTTTTTAACCGCTCTTAGTGTAAACGTTTGTTTAGTTTATTTAGTTTACAGCGAATCCAAAAAACCTGACCTAGTGCAAAGATAGCGTCGAAAAGGGGGTGTATCGGATCAGGGGGTTTTCGAGGGGGAGTAGTCGAGCCAGCTGTCCACACCTTACAGGTTTTTTTTTCTATTATTATTATTTTTTAATGTGTGAGAGCGTGTGCTTGTGGGCAAAGTGCAAAAACCCCAAAAGCTGTCGGCGCTTAATTAGCAGAGTGAAAAGTTTCTATCACGTGATGGCGAATGTTGACGACAAGCGGGGCCATAAATGTATATACAGGCCCGAATATTGGTCAATACACACTCGAATCTGACAATTTCACCATTACGCTATATATATTTTAAATGCCAACTCGGCGTCTGACCGATAAGGCCAATTGACAGCGTGGACAAGGCGCTAATCGAGTTAGCCAAGCAACAAGGTGCCCTCAGATTATGACCCAAAAATTATGGGAAAACGATCGTAATGGATTTATGGACACAATCAAACATTTTGTCATCGATTTTGCATATCGTTGTCATTATGACTTTTTAAATAAGAGATTTTGGTTTTTAACCTTTTAAAATGTAAAAGTCTGTTTTCATATTTTATATTTCTAGATATATTTTTAATTCAAAACCAAAGTCAAATAAAAGCCCCAAAAACTCCACAACTTTTTTAACATTCCCACATTTATAGATTTTTCAACAATTTCTATGACACTGAAATTGAACTTTTATTCAAAAAATGTGTTTGACTTGAGTGTTTTATTTTACTTTTTATTTTAGAACCAATATAGTAATAGAACCAATTTTAGTAAAAATTTATTTTTTTAAATTTTTAGATTGTTAAAAGTTGAAAGTAGGCCAACAAAACTAAACAAATTAATGCAAACCTATAGCTTTCTAAAGAAATGAAATCTTATCAGTGTTGATTTCGCAAAAAACTGCAAAAGGTGTCAAAGTGACATTCTTGCTAGAAAAGCGGACGTGGGTGTGTCCGCCCGTTAACTGTTAACAGAGCATCCCTCTGTTAATTCCCCCCAATCACAGTCACAGCCACAAAAACAGCAATCAGAACCCACGCACAAGCCGGAAAGTGTCAAAAATCAACATTGTAAAGCGTGTATGCAGCAGCATAAATTAATAGTGTAATAAATAATAATGAAATGAATTAAGCGAGAAGCAACAAAAACAATGCGCCGCGCCAACAACAAAATGTGTATGACATAATAATCACGAGAGCAGCCGCGACCGCCGATTAGCAAGTCATGTGATTCGCTTTTATTTACATTTGCGCCTGACGTTGCCTCCCCTTCCCCCACCGCGCCCCCGCGCCAGACCACAGCGGCCCAAGTCTAAACGAGTGCGAGCGAGAGGCAGCACACACACCCGAAGCGATAACGAAGAGAGCCGAGAACGAAACGAACCACGATCGGTTGGGGAGAGAGGCGCAGAGAGCTGGGTGGTGGAGAGCATAGTGGGGCACAGTTATTTGCGCGCGCAGCTCAATCGAGGGGTGTGGAGCTGTGGGTGCGAAAGAAACAGCAACAGCCAAGTGTCAACGCGTCTCCTCGCACACATGCACCCCACCATGACTACCCAATATGCACTGCTGGGGGTGTTGGGTGATTTAGAGCTTGTTGTTCTTGGAGTTCCCTGCACCAGGGCTGTCGTTATCGATCTACAGTGGAGCAGCCATACGTGGTTAACTCAAGACAAGGTTGGCTTGGCCCAATTACTGGTCTGCGATAATTAAATTAGACATCAAACGTACATTTCAATTTAACATAAACCAGTCGTTACCCATTACTGCAATTATATCAGATTTGTTATTATGTAAAGCCTTGAGACTTCGTTTTATAGATAACTAACCACATCAGTCTGATCTTTATTTAAAAGCATTGATGAAAAGTATCTTGAAATTTTAAAAAAGTTGGAACACCTGTAAATTGAGAAATTTTTTTTTTTTCGGAAGTTTATTAGAACTGATAAAAACAACTAGAATTAAAAATAACAAATATGCCTCGATGTAAATTTGAGTTTTTTAAAAGAAGTCCTTATTAATATGCACATTTTGAACCGAACTTGATTTAACCCTCGAGAACTTCATGCTTTTCATTTACCTAAGGATTTTTATTTTTAAATAGTGTATAATGATCAAGGATCATTCAAAGAACATCTGCCTTTTACATTTACTAAGAAATCTTTAAAATTAATTAAGATCATGTCGGAAAAATCCTAAATTTCAGGTAACAAGAAGGGTGACTATTATTAAGTGCCTACTGTAGCCCCTGTGGTTCACGAAAAAGGGACTGAGCAAAAAAAGACAAAGGCCTTCTTTGTGACGTTTCCCAGACAGCTGCAACGGCTAATGCATTTATAAATCCGTCCCGAATTTGCATTCACGTCCTTTTTGGTTCTAGCCAATGTACTGTACATCAATATATCAGCATATCAACAATGCTGGCGGCGTACGTGACGCTGCCTAGTGCATGCCCAATTTGTGTGCTGGGTTATCGTCCTCGTTTACGCTTTGCCAATTTGCGTACGAACAAAGGGAGGAGGAGGAGGAAGCGCAGGTAGTAAAAGAGCGGGGGAGCATAGAGTGTGAAACGCATCATGAGAACGCCTTTTCGCATGACTCTGCGTATATCTATGTATGTGTGTTTTTGCAGCTGCACCTCGTATTCTTTTGTTTTATCGAACACTAATACCGGGTGTTAGTTTTTTGTTGTTTTTCGATGTGTGTTTGCAGGTAGGCAGGTAGATATAAACGATAAACACTTACCTTAGATAATTTCGCGAAGTTTGTTTTGTAGCTTTTGCGGACGACGAACTATTGCCGGCAGAGGTAGTGCAGCCGGCAGCGACGCCGGCAGAGGCGTGAGTTGTACGTGCCGGCAACGGTGTTGTTGTTGCTGCTGTAGTTCCTGTAGTTGCTGTTGTTTGGCTATTAATTAGCGCTGCTGCTGCGGACGCCGCGGTCAGCGTGGGCGCTGCTGCCGCTATATTCGCGGGTGTTGTTGGTGTTGCCGACGGGAAGAAGAGTTTATTCAATAGGGCCATAATAACACACAGTGTGCGCAATCATTTAATAAACACATCTGGCCAGTGTGCGGCGCGAATCGAAGCGAAATCAAAATCGAAGATCGAATTTTTTAATGGAAATGAAAATCACTTGAGTCACACACACACAGTTGCACGCTTTTCGCTTTCCTTGGAATGTGTTGATGTGTGGGGCGAGAAAGGCGTTTACCGTTACACGCGCGCCTGCCAGAGCGAGATGGCGGATGCTGCACAATCGAAACTTTCGCTTTGCACTTTTCTTTCTTGCACTGCTTTTGCTTTGGCTTTTGCTTCTGATCTGCTTCTGATCTCTTCCTGTAGTGGCACACTCACACTAACACAAACTCGCAGTGGATTTGATTGAGGAAAAAATATATGTTGCTATTTTTGTTTTGTTTGCGAATCGCGGCGGAAATCGCTGCTCGGCACAGGTTCTTTACCGTTCCGTTTCGAAACGAAAAACAAAATGAGAACCAAATACCGCTGGCGCCCGCTTTAAAAAGTTTGCAAGAGACGCGGCGCTGTCGTTTAGTGTGTGCATGGATCACCTGGTATCAACCAGGTGATCTCGTCAGCTCTGCCGAGGACGTTAAATATGTTTACCTCTCTGTCTTTCTCAAGCGAAAGAAAGGGCTAGGTAGATAGAGACTGGCACAAATAACGTCCTTAAAAGAGGGCAGCTCTTGCATAGTGTGGGCATGCGAGAGAGAGAGACAGGGAGAGCGGGAGCGTTTTTTTGTTGCTGCTGTTGAAGCCAACGCGAGCTTCTTTTGGCCAATACACACTTTTTTTTTGTTGTCGTTCATCGCACTTTCCACTTCCTGCCCACTTCTTTTGGCCTTCTCTTTTTCGCTTTGCTTCGGGCCAAAGTCAAGTCACTTATTTTAATTGAACACTTTGGGTAACGTTTGCTCTCCCTCGAGGTGTTACATTCTGGCTTAAAGGTTGGTTTTAACGTTTCCCGCTGACTGTTTGGCCTTTATTTACAATCACAAACACAACAACACAAACACAAGCGTTTTGCAACGTGAAGTTGGCCGCAGCAGCGCAACAGTGTGTGCCCGTTCTCGCTGGCCATTTTTAGGCGTTTATTTATGGGCTGCCACACCGACAGAAACTGGTATAACGGATATTTGAATTAAGTATGGTTTTAGAATCTAAATAATAAACATTCTTATTTTTTACTTCATAAAAAGTGTAACATTCAACTCCTTTGTAGATTTAAGGAGGACTGAAATAATAGTTAAGGGGAGATTGCTTTGTTTTTTTTTTCCTTTTTTTTTTTGTATAAAATTAAAGGTTTTAGAATATGTGTGCCAAAGGATATTCCAATACGAGTTGAAAATTGGTTACTTAAATTTTTAATGCAGATCGAAGTAAAAAAGCGGAAAAATTTATTTTTTTTATGTCATGAATTTTTTTATCAAAATTTATTCAAATTAGGTATAAGTCATTGGAAATTTCATGTACTTAAGAAATTTATACGGATTCATTTCAATCAACCATAAGAGGCCCTACGATTGACTCGAGAAGACGTTGTTTCGAGCGCAGAGGCCTACGAGATCCGCCAATGCGAATTAAAAAAAAAAAATTATTTCATCATTATTAATAAACAACGCATTTAAGTTCCAAAGCACAACTTTGTGGGTCTTTTCATTTCCCCACAAAAATTCTCAAAGTTTGCTCTTTTTTTTGGCCAAAAACAAAGGAACCTTCCCTTAATATGTTTTTAACATTTTAAACATGAGGGTAAAAATAACCAAATTAACGTTCGCACTTGTATAATCTATACTTAGATATGACTCTAAAATGTTCAGAAATAAGTGCATCCGATAACCCTTTAAATGTTTCGTTACAATTTGAAAAAAACAAATTAACAAATCGTTTTATGACAGTGTCAAGTTCTGTATTTCTGTAAGATGAATCAATGGAAAGCCCTTTCTTAAAGTTTTGTTTACCTACATGAGAAATTAAAATCAGTTTCAATCCAGAACTCAACAAGTGTAGATGTCTTTTCATCTTGGTTTGGTCGGCTTTACAATATGTCTAAATTTATTTTAACACAATTTGAAAAACAAATTAAAGATTTTAAATACTAAAATAAAAAAATTTTGTTTCGTATAAAAAAAACTTGTAACTTTGCTAGAATTACGGAAAAACGGTCCCCCATATTGAAAATGTGTAAATTAATTTCCAACAAATTACAAAAAAAAATTTAGAATTTATAAACACAGCTCTTGACTAGTTAATTTAATTTTAAATGGTTGAACTTTATTTTTGTTGGCTTACATAAACATACTTCAAAATTTTTAGGCCCACATGCGAAGGAATCGTGGGAAATTGTTTTCAACATGAATAGAATTCACGGTTTATAAATTCATACGATCTGGGTTTTGCGTGCGTTGTCCGTCCTCCTCCTTTAAATCCTCCATATCCTCGTTTTCCCTTTTTATCTGCTGTGTTTCACTTAACTTTAACTGGAACCGAGCGAAAGTAGAAAACATTCAAATCTTAAACATTAGCGTTAAATATTCGTTCGCCTAGGAATTCCGATATTGAAAGGGTGTAAGAGATTTTGATCAAATAGAACATACATATAATTATTAACCATATATAAATGAGGCGACTTTGAGTCGCGCCTTGGAGAAGCTTACGATAGTTACTTTCTCATCTTTCGTTTCTTATGTGTTCTATTGTTTCCGAGTTGTTTTCTTATGTATTAAACTGTCGTTAAACTGGCTGCTTGCATGCGTGCGTGTTTATGAGTAGGGTGTGTACTGTGTTGTGTGTGAAAGTGAAAATAAGTCATGATCTTTTGTTTTCGAATTGGAGCAATGCTAATCCGCCTAATCCTTGCAGGTGGACGTGTCCATGGGACTGGCCGGCTGGATGAAGGCCGTGGCCGCCGAGCTGGGCGGATTGGTGGGCGTGAACGCCGACAGTGAGGAGTTGCTGCTGCTGTTGACCAAGTTGCCGCTGGACGAGTTGTTCAGGCTAATGTTCATCAGGTTGGACGACGATGACGAGCCGCTGGAGGTTCCTGTTAGATGTCCCAGCAGTCCTCCTCCCCCGCCGCCAGCCAAGAAGGTGGCACTGCCTCCCTGCGACGGCATCGACCCCAAGCTAAGGCGCTCGCCGCCGCCCAGATTCGAGAGGAAGCCGCCAGCGGCGTTCCCGGCTGACACGGAGGCCGACGAGGAGGAGCTGCCGGTGCCCAGGATGCCGAGCAGCGGGTTCGTGGAGGTCAGCACGTTGGGTGCGGAAGTGTTCAGGCCCAGCATGGGCGTTGGCAGTGCTGGCTTGATGAAGCGCTCGCTGGCTCGACGGTTCTAAAGAGGGAAAGCATATATTATAGACAACTGGATCAGGATTAAAACCAAATAAAGCACTCACCACTAGCTGGCCGCAAGCGTAGCAGCGGTTTTGGCTTGCTGTTCCCGGGCTAAGGGGTCGGCTGCTCGAGGGACTGTGGGAGACGGGACTGCTGATGGTGCGCTGACGCTGGGCGCTGACCGCCGAGGCTGCGGCCGCCGCTGCCGCCGCCGATGCAGCTGATGAGCCACCGGCCATGAGGCTCTCGTTGTAGAAACGCTCCTCGTCCATCTCCAGCGAGGACTCCGACTCGGAGAGGTGCCGGCAGAGAGCCTCGCGGCGCTCCACCTCCTGCTTGAGCTTGCGCTGCAGACGGGCGTTCTCTTCGCGAATGGACTTCTCCTCCTGCGCGTACTGCTGCATCTTTATGGTGGTCTCTTTCTGGGCGGCGGCGAGGTTAGAGCGCAGGCGGAGCACCTCAGAGCGCAGGTTCTGGATGTGAGCACTCAAACTGGTGGCTGTGTCGCCGCCGTTGGCGTGCGCATTGTTCGTGATGTCACGGGGCGTTGTCGGATCGGAGACGGGCTGATCCAGCTTGATCTGCAGCGAACGCTTTTCGGTCTCCAGTTTGTCCATGCGCTTCCACAGCTTGTTCACCAAAGCCTCCTGCTCCTGCTCCAGCGTGTTCTCCAGCTCGACCATCTCGCGGCGCAGCTGCTCTAGGTTCGTCTGCTTGTTGTCCGTCTCCGCCTGCAGCTTCTCGATCTTGCGCATCAGCTTGTTCACCAGGCACTCCTGCTCCTGCTCAAGGGTCTGCTCCAGCTTGCACTTCTCCTGGCGCAGCTGGTCGAGCTTGCGGGATAGATCGTTGGTCAGGCACTCCTCCTCGCGCTCGTAGTGGTGCGCTAGCGTCTCCTTCTCTTTTTTAAGCGCCTGGATCTTTTTCAGCAGCGTGTTTGAGATGTACTCTTCCTCCTGTTCGGCTTTGGCTTGCTGTGAGTTACAGAAATACATTATAAACCAATTAAAATGTTTGACGGAAAGACATGGTTTTTTTAGTATTTTAAGTATTCCTTTTTATATTTTTATGAAAGAAAGTTGTGTTTAGTCTGTAATAATAATTATACTCGGTATATAAGATACACTACAATGAAGTTTAAACAAAACATTGGTTTATTATGAATTGAAGATTTAATAAAGTTCATGTGAGGTAAATATTAACAAAGACGAAAAAATGTAAACACTTAAACTGTTCGCAAACACAACCCCTTTTTCTTTCTTAGGCTTACATGAAACCCCATTCTCTTATCTTTTACTATAACTCGTTGTCTTTACGGAATTGCTATACTTACAATGATGACCGAGGCCTGTTTGAGGCAGCGATTCTCTTCCTGCACTACCTTGCACTTGGTCTTGAAGGTGTCCAGCTCGGCTTTCAGCACTCTAAAAGCGAATAGACGAGTAATTTCAAGGAATATTAGATTTAGTTACAGCTTGATGACTCACTTGTTTTGTTGGGTCAGCGACTCGATCCTCTTCTGGAGCTGCTCCCGGGACACTGGACTCGGGGGAAGCATGGTGCCGCCATCCAGCGAGCTCTCCGACTCACAAGGACTCTCCATGCCTGCAAAATCAAAGGTAAATGGCCCTGTGTGCCATTTATTTTTTAAGCATATATTACAAGAAATAATGTATGCCAGTCTCTTGGCTACGTATGTATATATATGTACATATATGGCAGTTCTTTATTCTTTATTTTTTGTTCGTCGTGTGAAGAACAAAGAATAAAGAAATCGGACGGTGGTGGTGGATGGTTTTGGCCCTGATCCGACAGAAAAGTTTAACCTTCAGCTGTGATTTGCTCTGCATCTGGCTTGATGCAATTTTTCGGAAATCGATAGAAGGGCAAGGTCGTCGGATGCAAAAGAGTTAAAAACGGGCACCACCCACCAGCTCACAGCCCAGTGGCCCCTCCCCCCGGAGCGCCTAGCCCCCTCTTGCCCCATGGGAGCCGGCTGAAAGTCTCTGCTTTCAAGATTTGCACGTTTTTACCTTTAGTTACCTGGCTTTTGTGTTGGTTCGCCTTCAAAGACTTTTCCCTTCCTCCAGCTCTCTCCTCCTTCTCCTACTCCCTATCCCTCTGCTCCTCTCCTTCGCCGCCTCTGTTTCACACTGTCCGCTGTGCCAGGGCTCTAGTCGCTTCTTTCCTCGATTTTCACCTGCGCAGGCGGAAAGGTGAGAGCCGAATTCAGTTATTCAGGCTTATGCTTAGGCCCTGACGCTCAGCGGGTAAAACATTTTCCCGAGCCGATCGAATAAAATTAATATTAAAATTGTTGCGAAAAATTGCTTCCACAGTGCAGAAGTGTGACCGTATATGGGGCGAAATACCGAAAAAGCGCTCACGCCGCTAACTGCTCCCTGGCTGGTGATGACACTTTGCAAAACACTCATAGAGATGGGACGAAGTCACTGTGACTAAAACGTTTTGGCGTAAAATAAAATCATTAAAATCCAAACATGCCAAACATGTTAAACAATACAATTTTTAAGTTCAAGTACCTACAGAAATCTTTTCAAAAGGCTCTAAAAATTACTCAAACTACATATGTTTTTAAATTATTTCCCTAACCCATATTGTAGTTTATTGAAAAATACTTGAAGATACAGAAAGTCTTTTAAGCGTTGAGCTCAAAAAGAATATTTAAATGTAATATACATATTAAGATAACTTGATAATTGTAAATTAAAGTCTTTTAATATTTGAATAATATTTGAGTTTATTCCTTACAGTATAACAAAGAAACTGGTTTCTTTAAACTTGAAAATTTTATTGGGTTCTTTGGTCCATTCGTTTTTAAAGAATGGTGGTAATACAATCACAATTACTATTCAGAGGTATGTATATTGTTGGTAAAAAAAAAAAATAATATTAATAACAAAATAAAAAGCAGAATAAAAAAAAATATATTTTTAGCGCTCGACGGTATATTTAATTGATCATTCTACGGTCACACTAGCTTTAATGCATAAACAAACTAAATAATTTTACCTTTCACATCAACCAACATTAAATGTTGAACATTTGCCCGTAAGAAAGTTCATTTGATTTAATGTCGAGTTCTATCATTCAGTTATTATATTGCAGGCGATGGAGTCCATATGCCGCGTTTGTTTGGTCAACTGCGAAAACATGGTCAATATTTTTGAGGGGACACACGGAGGCATTCCAATTTCAATCATGATTTCGCAGTGGTGCGGTTTTCCAGTTGAGAAAGGGGATCTCTTTTCCGAGACCATTTGCACTCCCTGTCTGCAGGATGCTCAAAACGAATTCAAGAATAACTTAAAGAAGGATTTACGGGGGGAGCACTTTCTCGAGGAAGAGGTCTGCAACGTATCGGACTGCAAAAGCGAGAGATCAGGCAGAGGAAAAAGAGCCCATCCGTACGTTGCCCAAGTCAAGAAAGAAGGAGACCGAGATTTGGAAGGAAAGATGGATCCAAATAGAGACCTTTTTCAATGTCCAGTGAAGAACGAGCCACTTGAGGAAGACGTATTTGAGAGATATGACTATAATATGGAAGACTGCGACATCGAGCAGTCCGATTGCCAAGTGAAGATTGAGGGAATGGATTATGATTTTGATGACGTCGTATCCAATACAAATTGTCCGGAGACTGGTGGAACAAACGCAAACCTTGAAACACCCTTGCGAACTCACTCAAATGAACGGCCGTTTAACTGTTCCCACTGCTCAAAGACTTTCTCACGGAATTCAATCCTTCAAAATCACTTGCGAACGCACACAGGAGAACGACCGTTCAAGTGTACCTACTGCTTTATGACGTTCATACTTAAAAAAAATCTTGAGGGGCACTTGCTAACACACACAGGAGAACGACCGTTCAAGTGTACCGACTGCTCTATGACTTTCAAACAAAAACCACATCTTCAAAGACACCTGCAGATCCACACAGGAGAACGTCCGTTTCAGTGTTCCCACTGCTCAAAGACTTTCTCACGGAATTCAGTCCTTCAAAATCACTTGCGAACGCACACAGGAGAAAGACCGTTCAAGTGTACCGAGTGCTCAAAGACTTTCACCCGGAAATCAATCCTTCAAAATCACTTGCGAACGCACACAGGAGAACGACCATTCAAGTGTACCCACTGCTTTATGACTTTCGCACAGAAAGCACATCTTGAGGGGCACTTGCTAAAACACACTGGAGAAAGGCCGTTTAAGTGTACCGAGTGCCCAAAGACTTTCACCCGGAATGAAAACCTTTTAAAACATTTGAAAACGCACACAGGAGAACGACCGTTCAAGTGCACCGACTGCTCTATGACTTTCAGGCATAAACCACATCTGAAGGAGCACTTTCGAATCCACACCGGAGAACGACCGTTCAAGTGCACCGAGTGCTCTATGACTTTTAGACAAAAATCACAACTTCAAAGACACCTGCAGATCCACACAGGAGAACGACCGTTCCAGTGTTCTTACTGCTTTATGTCTTTCTCACAAAAAGCACATCTCGAGGAGCACTTGCAAATACACACAGGAGAACGACCGTTTCAGTGTTCCCACTGCTTAAAGACTTTCTCACGGAATTCAGTCCTTCAAAATCACTTGCGAACGCACACAGGAGAAAGACCGTTCAAGTGTACCGACTGCTCTATGACTTTCAAACAAAAACCACATCTTCAAAGACACCTGCAAATACACACCGTTCAGAACGACCTTTTAAGTGTACCCACTGCTGTATGACTTTCGCACAGAAAACAAATCTTGAGGGGCACTTTCTAATACACACAGGAGAACAACGGTTCCAGTGTTCCCACTGCTCAAAGACTACCACACGGAATTCAAACCTTTTATATCACTTGCGAACGCTCACAGGAGAACGACCGTTCAAGTTTACCCACTTTTCGAAATCATTTACGCTGAACTCCATTCTTCAGCACACTTGCGAATCCACACGGGAACACCACCGTTGAAGTGAACCCACTGTCCGAAATGTTTTTCGCTTAAGTGTAATCTTTAATTGCGTATCAGGACACAATAAATGTTTTCAATAAAGGATTTCATTCGTTTCATTTACGCCTTTCCATTTACACACATGATGTATCGAATTTGAATTTATTCTGATGTTCTTTTATGTCTGGCGCTTCGCTGCGACGTAAAAGAGATTCTTTTGACTAATTTTTAACTTTTAAGGAACCTCATAATAATAAAAAGCGTTTACAAAGCCTATGTAGACAGATAACTATTACTTTTAAAAAAACCCATGCAATTTGGTGCACGCATTGCGGAGATAGCCCCAACACACATTTAGGCCTACAAAATAATAGTTTAGTTGTTTGTCAATCAAATTTAAATCAGAGTAAGAATAAATAAAGTGTCTCAATTGGTTCTGGTCTTCCAGGGATTAAAAAAATAAAACCGAAATTACCTCTTTAAATTGTGGTTTTCGTTGTAGTGTGCTTACTCTTTATTAACTATATATAGTATATTAATTTGTATAAAACCAATAACAAAAAGTGTGCAGTAAGCAATAACACAGAGCTCCATGTCAATTTAATATGCGCAGGAAAAAAAGAAATTCACTTAAATGATTAAAAAATTAAAAAAAGTAGTAGTTTGATATTATAACGTCGAATAAAGATGTTCGAAAATTTTTGATATTCTTGACAGTTTGATAAGTTGGTATTTCGTCCAAAATTATATAAATAATCATATATCAATTTTTTTTCTGTATAGGGTATTAAGAAAACGGGAGGCCAAAAACAAAAAGTGTGTGTGCAAATGAACTGGTTCGTTTCAGTATATTTTAAGTAAACCACGGTCACACCGTCCAACACGTGCAGCGCGTAAACAGCGAATAATTTGATAATTTCGGCAATTTAAGCGCTTGAACGATGGCCGACGACGGCCAGGACAAGCGCAAGCAGCATCGCGCACGCCAGTCCGGCGTGAAGGCTGACAAGAAAAAGGAGAAGGCCAAGAAGGACTCCAACCAGAAGGAGCCCGAGTTGACCGCCAGGCAGAGGAATCCCAAGGCGTTTGCCATCAATTCAGCGCAGCGGGCTGAAAGGAACTTTCGGCGGAAAGAGGACCTAACGGCCAAGAAACAGCACATACCACTGGTAGACCAAACCCCAGATGTTCCTCCTCCCGTTCTCATTGCCGTGGTGGGGCCTCCCAAAGTGGGCAAGACCACGCTGATCAAGAACCTCATCAAGAGCTTTACCCGCACTAATGTGACGGACATCAAGGGACCCATCACCATAGTGACCTCGAAGAAGCGCAGGATCACGCTGCTGGAGTGCAACAACGATGTGAACTCCATGATCGATGTGGCCAAGTGCGCGGATCTCGTCTTGCTCCTGTGCGATGCGAGCTATGGCTTCGAGATGGAGATCTTCGAGTTTCTGAACATCTGCCAGGTGCACGGCATGCCCAAGATCATGGGAGTGCTCACCCACCTGGACATGATCAAGAACCCCAAGCAGCTGAGGAAGCGCAAGAAGGAGCTGAAGCACCGCTTCTGGACAGAGGTCTATGACGGGGCCAAACTGTTTTACTTGTCAGGACTGCTCCATGGGGAGTATCTGCGCAATGAGGTCAAGAACCTGGGTCGTTTCATTTCCGTGATGAAGTTCCGGCCGCTACAGTGGCGAGGGGCACATAGTTATCTTCTGGTGGATCGCCTAGAAGATGTCACAAATACTGACAGGGTACGGCGAGATCCCAAGTGCGATCGCGAGGTTGTTCTCTACGGTTATGTCCGAGGAGTTCCGCTCAAGCAGGAGCACATGGTGCACATTGCTGGACTGGGTGATGCCCGCATAGATGAGTTGAGCGCCATACCCGATCCCTGCCCGCTGCCGGGCACCGAAAAGAAGCGCAGTCTGCTGGAGAAGGAGCGATTGCTGTATGCTCCCATGTCCGGAGTGGGTGGCATTGTCTACGACAAGGACGCGGTGTACATTGAACTCCAAGGCTCCCATTCCCACAAGGAACAGGAGCTCACCGCTGAGGCCGCAGAGCAGGCAGAGCTGGTCGGGAAGCTGATCGACAAGAAGGCCACGATCGATGAGCAGATGGAGCAGCAGGAGTTCCGTCTCTTCTCGGATGGCCAGCCCATCAAGTCAAAGGATTTCCGCAATGATCTGGAGGAGGATGAAGAGGAAAGCAGCGGCGATGAGGATGAAGAGGGAGAGGACTCTGGTCTGGACGCTGCTGGCAGTGATGAGGAGCAGGATGAGTTCGATGCTGATGATTGGAGGGGCGAGAACAGCGAGGAGGAGGACGCCGAGGACTCTGATGCTGCCTCCACAGGCGACGACGAGTATCAAAGCCTGGGAAATGTTAAAACTGCCCAGGACTCGGATTCGGACGATGAGGAGGCCCGTGTAATGGCTAGCAACATGAGCTGGAAGACGAATCTGGCCCAGAAGGCACGTGATGCCTTCCTTCAACGTCACTCCGAGTCCAAGAACCTGATGCGCATAGTCTATGGTGTCTACAATCAGAGTGAAAGGAGCAGGCATGAAGCGGAAGGAGAAGCCAATGAAGACTCCGAGGAGGAGCTGGGTGGTCTTTTCCGAGTGGCGGCCAAGAAACAGAGTCAGCAGCAGACGGACAAGGACATTAGGGATAAGGACGAGCGCTGTTTCTTCGAGTATCAAGGAGGTAAGTAGCTCTCAGTTAAAATTGGAGGAACGACAACTAAATAGGAGATAATTTCATCATAACTTAAAAGAAACAACCTTGTTTTTAACGGCTTACCCTTTCCAGATGCCACTCGCGATTGGCTATCGGAGGACAACAAGGAGCTAATCAAGAACTGCTTCGTTACTGGCAAGTGGAAGGCTAGCGAGGACGCCGAGAATTTGCTGAAAATGGACGATATGAGTGACGCCGAAAGCGAAGTGTACGGTGACTTTGAAGATTTAGAGACAGGCGAACAGCATAGCGGCAAACCCAAGACCCAAGAAGATGGCGAGGAATCGAACGAAGAAAGTTCCAAGCTAGAGGAATCCGCAGCAGCCAAGCGGAAAATGACCCGAGTGGAGGAGGAGAACCTAACCAAAGCCGAGCTGATGTCCAAAAAACTAAAGTTAAAGGCCAAGTTTGATGCGGAGTACGACAACAGTGGTGAGGGAAAGGGCGAGGAAGACACAGGACGAATTACGGGTGATCACTCCTTTTACCAGGACCTCAAAGCGGAGGCACAGCGCCAGAGTGAGCTGAACAAAAGCGAGTTTGCCCACCTGGACAATGAATTTCGCATCCAGATTGAGGGCTATCGACCGGGTCTTTACGTGCGCTTGGGATTCAAGCAGCTGCCCGCCGAGTTTGTGGAGAATTTTGATGCCAGCTATCCAGTGCTCGTCGGTGCCTTAAACATGACCGAGGAGAACGTGGGCTATGTCAACTGCAAGGTGAAGAAGCACCGCTGGTACAAGAAGATCCTGAAAACGGGTGATCCCTTAATCATCTCGATGGGCTGGCGTCGCTTCCAAACGGTGGCCATCTACGCAAAAGTGGAGGACAACTTTCGGCAGCGCTATTTGAAGTACACACCCAACCACGTCACCTGCAGCATGACCTTCTGGGGTCCCATTACCCCTCAAAATACGGGTTTCCTAGCTCTGCAGACGGTGCGTCAGGATCAGGAGGAGATGCGTCGACTGGGCTTTCGGATAGCGGCCACTGGCTGTGTCACCGAGCTGGACAAATCCTCACAGATCATGAAGAAGCTCAAGCTGGTGGGGCATCCCTTTAAAATATACAAGAAAACGGCATTTGTGAAGGACATGTTTAACTCCTCGCTGGAAGTTGCCAAGTTCGAGGGAGCCAAGATTAAGACGGTATCTGGGATACGAGGACAGATCAAAAAGGCTCACCACACGCCCGAGGGATCCTATCGAGCCACCTTCGAGGACAAGATCCTGCTCAGCGACATCGTCTTCTGTAGGACCTGGTTCCGCGTGGAGGTGCCTCGATTCTATGCTCCTGTGACCTCACTCCTGCTGCCGCTGGAGCAGAAGAGCCAGTGGCAGGGCATGAAGACGATGGGTCAGCTGAAGCGGGAACGGGCGCTACAAAATGCCGCCCAGCCAGACAGCATGTACACGACCATTGTGCGGAAAGAGAAAATCTTCCGACCACTCACCATACCCAAGGCACTTCAGCGGGCGCTGCCCTACAAGGACAAGCCCAAACTGGGCCCAGAAAACCCCAAGGCAGCGCTTGAACGCGTGGCCGTGGTCAATTCACCGTACGAACAGAAGGTGTCCAAGATGATGAAGATGATCGAGACGAACTACAAGGACAAGCGGCATCGCGAGCGTCTGGAAACGAAGAAACGTATCAAGAACTACCGTGAAAAGAAGCGGGAGAAGGAGGCCTCCAAAGAGCGAAGACAAAAGGAGCTGCGCAAGAAGGTATCACGGGCCATCAGCAAGATGCGCGGAAAGAAGCCTGCCTGATTTGGTATATCGTATTAATGAAATGTAGTCAATGGACTATTCTTAGATATATTGCTGTATAAAATGTAGGTACAAAAAACTAAAACATTTTTAATGATAAACAGAGGATGTTGGAAAAGGTAGGAAAGTAGGCTCCCGATTTGCTATTTTTAGTTTTCTAGCCTTTCCTGATAATTATTAAAATAGGAAAAGCTTTTAACCCTATTATAAATAACAATCAACACATTGTTAAAATTCTATTACAATTTACTCAACGTCCGGGGCTTCGGCGCTGAAGCAACTGCAGCAATTGCTGGGTCCGCTTAAGTTTGGCCAGCGACTGATGCAGCTGCTCCAGCTCTACCGAACGCACCGGACTCAGCTTGAAAAATATATATATAACTCAACACCGCTTAGGGACTAACTTGAACTGGACATGGGGAAACTAACGTGATGTGTTTTAGTCCTGGCTCTTGTTATCGTCGATCGTCTTTAATGCGGCCAGGAGGGCGTGCTTGCGACTGCCGGTCATGTGGCTGCTGGCTGCTGCTCCGCTGGCGATGCTGTTACGCTTCTTGGGCGCCGGATCATCGCGCATGTTGCTGTTGCTCGCCTGCCGACAAAAGGTCTTCAGGAAGCTCTCGCGCTCGGCGTAGTCATCGGATATCTGCTTCCTCAGGCTGGACATGTTCTCCTTAAGACGTGGAGCGCGAGCGTTGCTGTCCTGGGAATGGATTATAATCAGAAAGGAGTTTGGTTAGTGTTCTGTATAAACAGCTTGAAAACAACTAAAAGTAGTGCCCACCTCATCGTCGCTGCGTTGCGAGTGCTGACCATCGGTCTCCTCGTCATCCTCCGGCGACTCTTCTAGAAGATCACCCTCACTGCTCTTTGTGTCCAAGTAGGCTGCATATTTCACCAGACTGTCATCGTTGGCATTGTCATCGCTATTCTCATCGGGCCCCTCGCCCGCCTCGCACATCTTGCTCATCAAACCATAGGCATCCTCGTCGTCTTCCACAGGCTCATATTCATCATCGTACTCGTACTCCAAGGATTTGATCGACTGCTGCTTGGACTTGCTTTCGGCCGATGACCTTTTGGAGAGAGTTTCCGGACGTTTGCTGGACGGAACACTCTCGATCTTGGGAGGTACTACAACTCTCGGTCTACCATTTTTTCCAGAGGCTACTGGAATCTTTCCCCGGTTCGAGAGGACTTGGCTTAGCGTGGACCGACTCTGGTTCTGACTATTCCTGGCCTGGTTGGTGGCCGGCGGAAGAATGAGCTTGCCGCCACGTCCTCCCATCTGTCGCTCCAGCTGGGAAGGTGGAGTACTCGGCCCACTCTTGTCCTCTGCACTGTCCTTTCCGAAATCGTAAAATGATTCCGACTCAAGGACATCTGTTAACGCGTTGAACTCGCTCTGGTTGTTCTTCTCAATGGCCTTGTCCAGCATCTCAAGCGACTTTTCCAGCTTGTCGATCTTATCGGGCTCCTCGGCCACGCCGCTTAGCTTGGTTCTTCGTCCAGAAGACAAGGGATTTACTTTATCGGTACCGAGCTAAAAATAAACGGATTAAATTAATATGGTATTGAATTTAAACATGTTGATGAATTTAAAAATTTAATAAAGTAACTACAGAAGAAGAAGTAATATATTTTTTTATATTACTGAAATACTCACAGTGTACTCCTCCAATTTGCGATAGCCGCTGATCTCTAGCCTGGCTTTCTCCAGCTTCAGCATCACCTCCTTGCCCTTCTTCTGCTCGTTAAGCAGCTGCTGGCGGAAATTCTTGGACTCCAACTGCACTTTCCGGGCCATCAGCTTCATGTCGTTGTCCTTGTCCTCCAGACGCTGTTCCAGGGATCTCAACTTGTCCTGAAGCTTCTGGCGCTCATCAAGGTTCCTGAAAGAAGTTACCATTTCAGGGTTAGAAATGAACATTGATGGATATCAGAAATTGAAATCTTAATTTAATGGATAATTACTAAGATAGCAATATATGAGCTTAAATTTCGAAGTTAAAGGTAAGACAAAAATGATATAACAGAGAATAATACGTATTAAATTTTGACTGCCTACATAAAATGCTTATCTGATCACATACTTATCCTTATTGAGCTGGCTGTAGTGCTTGTTCTGATCGCTGAGCGACAGGATCATGGCCTCCTTCTGCTTGAGCTTCAGTTCCAGGTCCTTGTTGATTCCCTGGAGGTTCCGGTACTTTGTCTGCCACACCCTCAGCTCCTCGGCATGGGAGTGGAGCAATTGAGGCAGCTCCGCGTTGTTGGACTCGTACTTGTTCAGGGCGGTGTCCTGACGTTTGTGTAGGGTGCGCAGCATGCGGTTCTCATGGGCCAGGTTGGCGATCTCCGCCTGGGCATCGGCCAACTGATTCTGAAAGGTCTTGGCGCGCAGGTTCCTTGCGGACATGACCCGCTGATGGATCTCGCTGTGGTTCTGGGACACCATTGTCGGCTGACGGATGCTGCCGTTGCTATGGCTGGAGCCCTTGATTCCGCTTCGTTGCTGTGCACTTGGCTTGCTCCGCTGGTAAATCAAACTGGCCGATTCCCGGGAGCTGGCCGAGAACAGGCTCTCGCAGCTCTTTGCTGAAGCTCTGGAAAGGGTTGGAAAAGGGGTGGGTTTAATGTGGGGTCTCCAGGAGCTGTAAGGTTTACGCACGCCATCAGATTGCTCGCTTCCAAGCGGGGTGCTCTCAAGCCGTAGGACGATGCCGGCTTTCGCGGCGATACCATCTAAGATCCTGCGGCTGCTCCGGAGGATATCACTGCTTTGGGGGATTTCTCCACAAAAGCTGATAATTTTCCAGTGGCTATTTCGGATGTTTGGTGTGTAGAAAGCTGGAATAGAGAGCCGGTGCGAGGCGATGTCGAAATGTAAGTGAAAACCAAGTGCCTGCTGCTGTGGTTACGTTTCTTAGATGTTTGTTTATTGTTCCCTCACCGACTGCTGCGTTGTTGGGGTTAAGTTTAGTCCGGATTCGGGGGTCCCAGGAACTCTGGTTGCCATGACGCCAGCGATTGCCCTGTGCCCTGCCTATCGGTGGTTAAATAAAAAGCGGTAAAAAATATTCATGACTGTTCAGAACTTTTGTTTTGTAATTCAATAAAAAATGGTTTTAAATTAGGAAATAATAAGTATTTTTGAAGTACTTGTTACCAATCGAAACCTTTATTTCGTTTTCAAAGAGACCAGGAATCTTTACTACATTTTTTTATTTTGTTTTTATTTTATCTTCACCCAAAGAAAAATCATACTGAATGTAAATATTAACACTTTGAGTTAAATATTTTCGGTAATGAATACGCCTCAACCTGTGTTGAATTTGAATCTAAGTGGGTTCAACTTTGTTTTTCCATTAATTTAGTTTATAAAATGTATTTAATCAAAATATATTTTATATAAATTTACCCGTATCTTTACATCATTGGTATATATTTTAAGTTCAAATTTTCCTGTGTTGAATGTAGTTAAAATATGCAAGATTTTTAAATATGAACAAATTGAATTTTAGTATACCAATTTTCTCTGTGTGTATGATTTCTTTATTTGATTATGTATAATATTAAAAATATTTAATTAAATATTAGCTTGATATGGAGCAGAACTCGATTTGTTCACTTATTTTAAGTCGCCCATAAATAAAATATAAGGTTCTACAAATTTCAGTAGAAGTTTATTTACAATATATACTTTCGAAAAAAGCTCTTTTAAACCATATAATTTTTTGTTCCACTTATTTTAATTCAAGAAAAGCAATTGTTTTAACAGCCTTTTGCCTTTTTGTACCAGTTTACACCGCAAAAAAACATAAAAATAAATCGAATGTTTTGAAAAGTTTAAATAACTGAGCTTTTCTGCTGTTTATTCGGTAATTTATGCAAAATAAACACTAAGTACTAAAGTGCTAACCAAAAGCAGTGGTTTATATAGTGCCCTCGGCCTTCATCTTTTGGTACTTGATGCGGTAGACTCCCTCCGGATCGTAGATCTTCTCAAGGCGCTCCCAGTCCGTGGGTCTGTTGTCGATTAGATGGCGCGTCACTTTCTCAGCACCGTACTTCTGCTTCTCCGTGCATTTGGTGCAATCGGTTTGAATTGCATCGGGTAGGATTTCTACCAAGAATATTCGATGTTACTGAACCAAGTCTAGAGCCTTTCTTTAAACTTACCCTTTAGCATCTTAGCATCGGGAGTGCAAGGACCGGTCCCCTCCAGGCACTTAATGTAGTTGATCATTAGACGCTCCTGGCTGAGGATCTCATCCAGATCCACGTTGTCGAACTTGCTGTCGTAGGCCTTTTCCACCATCGGTGCCGACGAGGTAGCCGGAGGATGTCCATCTACCAAGTAACAGGATGTGCAGATCAGAGCAACTATTAGCGATGTGTGCCACATGGCCAGACGGAAACTGGAAGTTCCCATTTTCAAATAATCGTATGCTGGTAACCGTATTAGCAGCCCGGGCTTTTATAGATAGCTAACTGTTGCAACTAACCTGCGTGTCCCCGTCCAATTTGCCTACTAATTGAACTCAAATTAAGTGAATTCAATTTGATTTGCCTTGAGTAGATGCAACAGGCACCTGGGAAACATTCTCAACGGAATTTTTTTTAACTAGCTTTGTGTGTTACTCAATGGAAAGTTTAAAATTTTGAAATTTTTTGTTAAGGTCGCAAACAGTTTATATGTAAAAAAAATAAGTTTTGGTTTTTATTTTGAAAACATTTTTCTTGGAAATACCCAAGCAGTGGGCTTATTGGAAATGTAATCCCATTGATCATGCTTTATTAAGCCAAATTAGCTTAGTTTAAGATTTGCTTCCACTTTTAATGGTTTACATTTTTTGTGAGTTATTGATTTTAATAGTTTCCCTGAAAAAGCTGCTTATTATCCTCACTACAAATTAAATTTTTTTTAATTTGGTTTAAAAAAGTCCGCCTTTTCTTAGTGGAATTTAAGTGTGACCACATTTACGAGTGATCATAAAAATACCATAATCTATCGAGATCGATATCCCAAAATCGATGTTAACAAAAAAAACGCTTTCTTTTTCAATGGACTGAATTTTCTTTAATTGCTCTATTTGCGCAAGTGAAACCAATCGATGCGACTGCTCACATCCGGCAGCATTGCATCCTAGGCAGCGCACCTGCCACCTGGTGAGTGCCCGGGAATTGCGTCACAGTGCGGAAAATGCAATTAAAGCGACCATCTGTGCGGCGATCGGTCTAATACTCTCGATTTTACAGTGGGTGGAACCACCAAGGACGACCTAGAAACGCCCAGACGGCACCCAGAAACTAGCACAGGTGACATCACCTCATCACCATGATCCACGTCGGGGAGAACTCGTGGAACCTGCGGGTCTTCATCACGGATCTTTCGCTGGAGAAGACGATGCGCGTGCGCGGGGATCAGCACATCGGAGGCATCATGCTGCAGCTGGTGGACCCGGAGAACCCCAAGGATTGGTCCGATCACGCGTTGTGGTGGCCCGCTAGGAACGTGTGGCTCACCAGGACCAGGTTAACTTTGGATCAGTGTGGAGTCCAGGCGGACAGCCTGCTGCACTTCACGCCCATGCACAAGATACTCCGAGTGCAGCTGCCGGATCTTCGCTATTTGGACTGCCGGGTGGACTACTCGGTGAAGACCTTCTCTTCTGTGGTGAATCTCTGCAAGCAGCTGGACATCCGCTACCCGGAGGAGCTGTCTTTGTGTAAACCGCTCGAGGCGGAGCATCTGAAGCGGAACTTCTCGCAGGTTCCCCACCAAAAGCGAGTGCCCATCGTCGAACCGGATGGAACCACTTATCTGCAGCCAGCAGCTGATACCAACTCGTTTGTGCCCATCAGTACGTCGTTTCACGGGGATGGGGGCAGTACTGGAAGTTTGGACAAGCCCTCCGCACCGGGGTCCTTCTTCTGTGCTCCTCTATCGCCGCACAATCACAGAGCCCGTTCCCCCTTGGCCTCCCCTTCGCCTGGAACCTGGAAGCAGAGCCAGATTGGCTATGCCACCTACGATTCCTCCTCCTCCAGTTTGGGTGACTTCCAGGAAAACCTGGCCAG
Organism: Drosophila oshimai; assembly: GCA_018150695.1. Lineage (NCBI taxonomy): Eukaryota > Metazoa > Arthropoda > Insecta > Diptera > Drosophilidae > Drosophila > Drosophila oshimai. The sequence continues at coordinate 537,231 of JAECWM010000191.1, forward strand.
CTCACCGCCCACCCCATGTTCCGATGTCCGAGCTCTGCAGCTGCGTCCCAAGTCGCTGGTGGAGAAGGCCCGTTTGAATGTGGGCTGGCTAGACTCATCGCTGTCCATCATGGAGCAGGGCATCCGGGAGTACGACACGCTGTGCCTGCGCTTCAAGTACTTCACCTTCTTTGACCTGAACCCCAAATGCGACCAGGTGCGCATCAACCAGTTGTACGAGCAGGCCAAGTGGAGTGTTTTGAACGAGGAGCTGGACTGCACTGAGGAGGAGAGTCTTATGTTCGCCGCGTTGCAGTTTCAGGTGAACCACCAAGTGGATGCGACACCCCAAAGCGGAGCAGTGGACTCGGGCATTGAGACCTCCAGCCAGGAGAACGACAACGACGACGAGATCGACTCGGCTCTCAAGGAGCTGCAGATTACCCTGGAGGGACCGAATGGGGGCGGAGAACCCGGAAACATCACACGCATCCCAGAGCTCTCCGACTATCTGCGCTACTTAAAGCCGCAGAGATTCACACTGCGGGGGTATAAGCGATACTACTTCACCTACCGGGATCTGCATTTGCACTTGTTCAAGAGCGCTGAGGAGTCGCGACGAATGGCTCCCGCAATCAGCATCAACCTGAAGGGCTGCGAGGTCACCCCGGATGTGAATCTGTCGCAGGGAAAGTACGCCATCCGGCTGGAGGTGTCGCCGGAACATGGCCACGGGCCCAACAGCGAGGTATGGGTGCGCTGCGAGAACGAACAGCAGTACGCCAAAGTGGATGGCCGCATGCCGGCTGGCTGCTAAAGGAAGATCCTTAGCCGACAGCTCTTATGAAAGTGAAGTGGATGGTATACTCTCGCTGCTGCAGATGCAGCGACCAGTGCATGGAATTCACCTGAACATCGATCCGCGCTCCGTGGAAGCAGTGGACTACTTGTCGCCCAAGATCCTGCGTCGTCTCTCGCACAAGGCAGTGCAGCGGATCCTGGAAGCCCATGCCAACGTACGAGAACTAAATCTCCTAGACTCCAAGCTGAAGTACATCCAGGCCTGGCGATCGCTGCCCGACTTCGGAGTCACCCTGTTCATCATCAAGTTCGATGGGCACCGCAAGGAAGAGCTTTTAGGCGTTACCCACAACCGTGTCATGCGCATGGATCTGAATTCGGGGGATCACATCAAGACCTGGCGGTACAACACAATGAAGGCCTGGAACGTCAACTGGAACATAAAGTGCATGATGATCCAGTTTGAGGACGAGAACGTGGTCTTCTCTTGCCACTCTGCCGACTGCAAGGTGGTGCATGAGTTCATAGGCGGCTACATCTTTATGTCGATGAGATCCAAGGACAATAACCAGACGCTCAACGAAGAGCTCTTCCACAAGCTCACAGGCGGATGGTCTTAGAATTTCGTACTCTTCGAATTTATTCACAGCCAGTTTCAATTGTTCGAATTTTGTAAAGAAAACACATGTTTTTATTGTTGTTAACCAACTGATAGACTCACAACTTCAATGCAATACGTGTATTTACGCTCTTTTTACTATTTAATTCGTTGTAAACTAATCTTGTTGATGATTTTTAACCACGAAAATCGCTTGCCAATGGCCCTTTTGCCTACTCAACTCTAAAACAGACTTAACCGTGGCCTTAGCAATGTTTTTTGGTATGACTAACTATTAAGTATACAATAAACAAATAAAACCTAACCATATTAAATGATTGACTTTTAAAAATATTGGGTTCTGTCTTAAAAGGTTCACAAGAGCAGGTTAGGATCAGCTCGGATAAGAATTTTATAAAAGTACAAACAAATAAGGTATGTTAATACCTTCCAATTATTTTTTAAAATTATTTGACATTAAAATAGTTACGAATTAGTAGATTTAGGGGACCTAACAGTTTTAAATTAAAACTTAATTCCTTCAAAAATGCCCAAATAAACCCTGCTTTAATGTAAACACATTGATCTATAAACCTATTTTGAAAAACGCGCCACCAATCAGTACTATTATATCGTTGAGCTTTAAAGCATCGATATGCGCTTTCGATACTTAAATGTCGCCAAGTGCTCATCCCTATTTTGGCGCTTTGTTGAATTGTCATGGAAACGGAATTTAACATTGTTTTTATACGAAACTATAGCCTCTAAACTAAATTAAGTGTGTTCTACGTGTGTTATTAAATGTTGTTGTGACTGTATTCTTGAATCAGGACTCTTAGGACATGGATGAACCAGAGGAAATGCAAATCACACGCACCGCCTACGAAGTCCAGCGCGACTTTGGCTTCAGCAGCGGATTGCGTTCGGAAATAATTTGGGACTCGTATGTTATGCAATTATCTTGGTGATCCTGAATCAGTACAAACATATGTACCCACCTCCAGATTAGCTCCCGATCAGGGACATGTGCTGCGGCAGAAGATAGAGAACCTGATACGCGAGGACGACGTCAAGAATGCGAAGGCTTTGCAGCGCCGGCGGGAGCAACTGTTCCGCAATATTTGGCAGCAGCGGCGCTACACCAATGGTACCCTGCTATCCGCAATCATCTACGTGCTGGTCACGCCGGATACGGACCCGGAATTAGCGCTACATTCCAGCAACTACAGCTGTCATCCTGTTTTCCGCACCCGACGTTGCATGAAGGGCGAGAACAGCGCCTCCTGCTGCATGATTTTTGTGGACGAAAACGGACGGGTCTACTCAAACTGGGAGCAATACGTGTTTCGGAATACCCTGCCCAAGGGGTTAATGATTGCTCCTAGTCAGGGTGTCTACACCTTCAGCGATAGCGATGACCCTAACGTCCATTTAATGGTGCATCCCACGCCCGCATCGCGAGGCAGATATCGATTGCTCAACGCGGGGGACAAGGTGGCCACTGTTGGTGGCCTGGTGGCCAGTGTTCCTATAGCTGCTGCCTTGGCTGTTCCTGTGGCCGCTCCCCTGGTGATTGCAGCCACCGCTGTAGGCGTGGGCACTGCTGTCTACAGCACCCTGCGCTCTGCATCCCATATCTTTGATCGCCGTCGTCACGGGCAGTCCATAGGCATCACAGACAGTGAGGCACGAAGCTCCTGGTTGGGCGTTGCGGGCGGCGTGGTCGGGTTAGGAGCCACTGGAGCCACAAAAGCACTGGCCACGGCAGCCGGAGCAGGCTACAAAGTGAATCCGGCAGCTCAGTTGGCTTTAAAGGGCATCAATGGAGCTTCAGTGGTCCTTGCAGGAACGGGTGTGGTCAATGGAGTCTACGATTTGTATGTGGTAAGCTTAATTTACATTACAAGGTTGCAATTCAGATGATTTTTGTATTGATTTATCTTAGATCTTATTAATTTTAAACGTCTTAAACTTTATCCCTCAGAAAATAGGCGATGATCAAGCCATAAACAGCTTGGATATGCTGCAAATAGCCTCGCACCTGGTAATCTTTACGCACTCCATCAATAATATGCGCATAGCTTCCAAGGCCATCAATGGCTCTTCCTTAAGACGAGCTCTGCGTAACCAATCCAGGTACCCTACTTTATCCTCTAGTCTTTTACTTGCTTTACTATTTCTTTACCTTACAGAAAAGTCTTCGATCGAATCTCTCGGGAGTCCATCAAACTCCACAGTGAAACTGGACAATTTGATATTATCCGCACCCTCAACGAAATTCCATTTAAGGAGGCGCTCCTTAGCCTGCACAACCTAAACTCGCATCTGAGTCAGGGAATCGCAGCGGCCACTACTTTGCTTCCCCAAATTATAAGTCTGGGCAGTGGCGGTCAGGTGGTTGTCAATCTGGAGATACTGGCGAAAAAGTTTGGCGGCAAGTTTGTGCAGCACATCGGAAACCTATCCAGTTTTACGGACGTCCTAGAGGCCATGGCTAGATACTTTAGCGATCAGGCTGTACAGTTGCTAATGCAGATGACCCGCACTTTTGTTGAGCAGAACGTGGACTCTATTGATCGCACACTAAACACTTTCGTGTCCACAGAGACGGTTCTCTATCGCATTCTGATGCACTGTGTTAACACCTTTGACAATTTTGGAGAGGACTTCCTGCGAAGTTGCCGCGAGGACATCTTGTTGGTGGTATCCAAGTACTTTCAGTCTCTGGAACCGATTAACGAGAACTGCCGCAAGTACAAATGCGCCGTATGCAAAGGCGCTTACTATATAAGTTCCATATAGACCAAATTGTGGTCCCCAAGTTTAAGCTACACTTTAATTTACAAGCTGACATTTGATTCATAAGCCACATTAGTTGGTCTGATTTTTGCTTATAGACTTAAGCTTGAAAAAGTCTGTTTTTGAACATCATAGTGTTATCATAATCTCTTATATCTTCCTTATCCTTCGAAATTGTCGGTTATTTTTTTAAAGATGCTTTGTCAGACAGTTTGTAGCCCTTGATTTAAGCCAATTGATTCAAATATAATTTTCTTTAAGGGTCAAATGAATATGTGTCATATAAGTTAACGTGCTGTGAGAACCTCTGGATAATGTTTAAAATTATAATATATATTTGTACGACTTAAACCTTTAAAAAAACCTATTCGATCAAAAGAATCAATTGCCGTGTTCGATTGTTTATTCCACTTAGAACTAAGAGTATAAATACTGTGTATGAATTTGTGTCCCTCGCAGTGGGAACAAATAAGGTACCAAACTCTATAAGAGTGAGCGCGACTTGTGGTAAATGTACACCTTAAACCTAACATTATCTATGGACGGAGTCAGAAAATGCTGACCAGATGGCACCGATGCGGAGCATCGAACTGGAGCTCGTCTAGCAGAAGAACTCCTCCTCGCACTGGTTAAAGCAGCAGTAGGGGATGTTGTTATAGCTCCTGCTCGAGTGATCCCTCTTGAAGCGCTGCTTCTTCTCGTGGTGCATCTTATTGGGCTTGTAGCGCGGAAAGACATCCAGTTCGCTCAGGCGGTTAAAGTGCTCCCGAGTGACCTTCAGGTAGCCACCCATCGGATAGCTGCTCCGGCTGATGTGGTGGTGCTTGTTGTGCGTTTTGCCGTCTGTCAAAGGAGAAACGGAAAAAGGGGGAAACATTGCGAGTGAGCAAATCGATCTTGAACCTGCGCCTTGAAGTCGGTTAACTGTTGCATCGGAACTGCTTTATGCAAATGCCGGAGTAATGCGCGTATTAATGACAATCTACACACTTTAAAACGTGTTTTCGGTAGGCAGTTCCGAATGCAATTGTCGGGTTGACTGACACTCTGACCTTATTCGAAAGCTAATCATATGTTTGTTCTTTTCCTTACAGAACTATTGTACTCTTTTGAGTGGCAGAAAAAGTTTAAGTCGTTACTAAATAAGTTTGTGATGAAATTCAAACCTATGACCACAAGTTGGTAAAAGGAATATATTTAAAAATTTTTCTAATATGAAGTTTATTTTTATCGCATTGATTTATACGTTTTTAAGAAGATATATTAACTTCCAATGGTTGTTAATTTAGAAAATCAATTTTTTAAAGATGTCCTGTGTTCCCTATAAATTTTCTGTTATAAATCTAGGTAATACTTACATCCCAGCCGATTCAGATGGTGGTGGGGATACTCGATGGACCGTCTGTCCCTTCGAGCTCCTTCGTCCGCCTGGAACAGGTGCTCGCACGCCTCCATCGCAAACTTCTTCATCCGCTCCAGGGAGCAGTAGCTGGCCGATGAGCTGCCCAGCAGGCAGATAACTCCGAGGGCAATCAGCGTCCAGCGGCACAGATTGAACTGCAAGGGAGGAGAGAATCGAAAACAACAGTGAGTATTTCCAAAATAAACAGTCAACCGGCCTCCGGCGCCTAATTATAAGTCGCTGACGCTCAGAATTTATCACATATGTGTTACAACGTTCCTCCAACCGGCTGCACTCTGCTGCTCTGCCTACCGATCGGTATCTGAATCTGGATCGCATCTCTGGACCTCACCTCTCGGCTCGGCCGAATCTGGATAAACCACTTTGGCTGACGACAGCAGGGATAAAGGGATGACGTCGCCGACTCCCACGCACCCGGCTTATGCCCATTAACTGGGTCAATATCGGAGTCGATATTGGAACATAAACTGGAGCGCATTTGCAAGTCGACGCGGCCAAATGGTAAATTTTAATTGCCGCTTTTAATGACCGAAACTTCCCCGACATTATTATAAAGAGCTGGTGTGGAAATTATGTAATGCGCAGCAGGTAGGCATTTCCGCATTTTGCATTTTGCACTTTGCGGCGGCAGTCTGTTTAGCACTCGCTCCCATATAAATCGGGCTTTATGCTTGCAGCCAGTGGAGTTCAGTTGAGAACAAAAGCGCATTTGTTTATATTGATATTTTTAGCTGACAGCCTGTTAATTGTACACACCCACTTTTTTTTAACAAAGTTAAATTAAGTAATTAAAGTTGCGTTTGCTAATTTTTTATATTTGTTCATAACAAATAAATTTTAAAATATTTTTGTAACGTGAATAAATTTATTGAAATATTATAAAAAATAAAATCGTTAAAAAAATATGTTTTTATAGTTGAGCTGCTAAACAAATAACATAGATGGCTGATAAACATTTTTTACTAAACAACAATAAAAAATCTATTAACTTCCTCCATATTCTATTTTTTGTAATTAATTAGTAAGCCTATAAATTTGATTTAAGACAACTCACCTTTGAACTCATTTTAATTCCGTTTTGGGATCACACTGCTCTTATAAGATCACTATGAATGGCACCACAACCACTTTTCTGGCTGCAACACTACGTATACGTGTTATTTTTTTGGCGGGCAAATCGAAAACTTGCTGCTCTTCTGCTGTGTTCGGATCGATGCGAAGCGAATAAACCCGACCGATCGACGTTACCTGATTATCACGAGTGGCGAGCGCACAATGAAAGCTCGCACGAAGCCGCTTAGCTTTTATACGCGCCACTAAATCGAGGATCGGCTCAGCTCAGGTTGACTCGGCTCGGCTTTCCCAGGTTCTCGACTGCCGTCGCTCTTTAATTTTCGATCGCATCGGTTGGATACGGGGGTGAGAGAGCCGGCCGCCGATCATGCGCACTCGGGAATTTTGGGATGCGCTGCAGGAGTAGGCGCGCCTTTCAATATTTAAAATTGTATTTTTTATCAATGGACGTCAGTCGGCCTTTATAGTTTCTTGGCGCCGCCTCTAAATCTTCGCGAATTTCAACATAATTGTTGTGACTGAGTCATAATCACATAACCACATGCTGTGCTGCCAAAGATATGGCAAATACTCGTAGTTTACAGTCTTATCAAACACCTTGGGCATGTAATAAGGTAGTAATAAATTGTTGTGACGGCCGATGGTCGCGGTGAAAGTGCCACTTAGGCCTTGTTCCCGGGGGGTTTTCCAACCACAGCAACGCACTTTTCGATAAGTATGTACATATGCTTGCTTTGTCTCAATCTAATCATTTATTTATCTGAATCCATAAAATTGTTTACTTGATTCATAAAACCACTTCAATTGCTCGAAGCATTTTAATTCTGACCAACAAGCCAATTGTCTACAAAAATGCAATGATTAATGGTTTGAATAGGTCAACAACATTATAATATGTTTATTAATGTTTTTTCACTAAGTCCATCCAGTTATGAATGAATCTTTCTAGTTTAGTCTTGTTAATTCCAACAATAACAGGTTCTTAAAGTAAACAACAGCTATAATTGCATTATTTAAGATTGATATGTTAAGAGCAATAAAAAACAAACAAATAAACAAAGGAACAGAAAAATTATGACTTAATGTATCTACCATTTTTAAATAAAATTATATGCAGTTTGTAATTAAAGATTATTTAATATGACTATATTTTTTCTTACTCTCCTTGTCTTAAGTTTGTTATTCTATCTCTTTTTAGTTGAAATACATGGCACTAGGGCCCCAATTACTGGTTTTCCTATATGAAAGGTTCTAAAGAAAACGAAAGTTAAGTCGGCAAACGCCACTTTCACTCTCGTTCTCGTGCGCATGCGCAGCAGGGGCTCTCTTCGTACGCAGCTCGCTCTCTGGACCAGCATCATTGGGGAGCACTTAACGGTTGTTCTGGACCCCGAACGTCATCGCCGTTTATTCTTATTTTATCAGATCGTTTGTGTTACGTTCTTTTCGGTATTTTTAGCCGCTCTCTCGGTCAATGCACACTTTCGGCCGACTTTTTTATGGGTTCAGATCATTGCGTTTCAGTTTCAATTTCGATTTCGTTTTGGTTTCGTTTTATTTTCGTGTTGGCTTCGTTTTATTTTCGCTTTCGTTGCATTCCCGCATGCGGAAACGTTCACCGGGCCCCCGGGGCGTATGCGCAACGCTGCGACGCAGTTGCACTTCCACGCATTTCTCACGTATCCTTCGGAATGTGCATTCCCGTGAACACCCCATGTTGGAGCTAACGGTAAAACGAGCACGTTCTGGGAACCTCGTTTTTGTGTGGAATGTGGATAAGAACTCTTTTGGTATGCGGGCACCTAATTGGCTCTCCACGGGCTCATTCATAAATACTATTTCACAACCTGATTTAAGAATCGCGCCACTTGCCCCAGCCCCATGTCAATGATCTCCGATCAGTGATCTCTCCTACCTGGGCACTCAAGACTTATTATCAAAAAAAAAGCAGAACACAACCGAAATACAACAAAGCCCACCGGAGCATAAACCGCAAACAGGTTCTGCTTCTAATAGAACGGCGATCTGATACTCGTGCAGTCTAGACGAGAGCATGGGCATGGGTCCTTTCCATGGCAACAAGAAAAGAACAGGGAATGTCGCTCCATCTTCCCAGAAGATCTCTTAAGATTCGGGTGAGGGGTTGAAGTGGGGGAGAGGACGACGGTCACCGGAGGACCGCTGGCAGATCGTGTGAGCTAGTGTTTTTGTTTTGATGATGCTCTGAGGTCTCCTGTTCCTTGAACTGAGGGCGAAAGTGGTGCGTCACGTCATCATCTCCAGTGTCTGACTTTGCCGGCGGCTTTGTCGTTCACCTTTGCCTCGTCCTCTTCCTCGAGGATGGCATTTCCTCTTCAGGCGGCTCCTTTGGCACGCCGAAGGGTTTTTCATGCGCCCCGAGTTCAAAAAACTCTGCGAATGCCTCGCAGCGATCGCATTTCAAATTAGAAACTCTTTTTTTGGGGGTTCCAACAGCACATGGCCAAAATTGTACCCTTTCGTTTCAGCAGGGGACTAAATAAAATCTTCCTAAGCACTTTTGACGAGCGAAAATAAGAAAATCTACGGCTTACAACTAGGTATATGATCAAACTTAGCAAATTTAGCAACTGTCATTAAATTCTTGTTATAGATAATTTCCTTAATTACTTTTTTCTTTGGTATTTGATTCACAATTTTGTTTTCAATATAAATATTATACTTACCTATAAAATTACACAATCATTTAATTCTAAGAAAGATTAAAACCCTACAATTAACTGGTCTGAAGAATTTGTTCAAGCAAAAGATCTTTGAAGCACAAATGTATGTAGTTACTATAATAATTACTACATTTTAACGATTTTTTTTTGCAATTTTACACAAAATTTATTGTTACAGTCAACTGTAGCAAAAAAACCAAATCAAAGAAGTCAACATAAGAAACTCGTTACATGTAAATAACAATTCCTAATAATCATTACTGGACTTGATTAAAGAATACAAGAAATCGAACACAACTGTCATATACTCTCCCTTGTTGACCCAAAAGTTGGTCTTTGTTTTGGCTAACAAGAAATACCCCCTATGGCATAGTCATTAGTCACTCATGACTAACATAATACCTTGATCATTTCGTCATGACTGTAAATGACTAAATAGTAGCTTAGCAACATAAATCAAGATCGCCTCAAAATATTTGAGTCAGCTTTGATTTTATGACCACAATAAGATTTCCGATAAGCCAATACCGCCTCCAAAAATTTGTGTTAATCATTTTTGATGCAGAATTACGTGAAGACAAATGTGTTTTTTTGAATGAACCTTAACTTTTGTTATGCCTAGAGCATATTCTTTTTGTAAGATAAGTTTTGATAAGAGCATTTTTCACATTAACCAAATCTAGATTATACTCAAATCAAATCTTATAAATTTTTAACTAAAGTAATGGTCTCTCTCAGTTTTTTTGTACATATATTCAAAAAGGATAACTATTTAATAAAACACACAAACGAGGAAGTGCTTCCATCCCAAAATTAAAGCCCCCGCCAATTTTGACTTAAATTCCGTTTCACTTTAGAACTAAAACAGCCAAAATGTGCTAAAAGAACTAAAACGAAGAGCCCTGTTAGTGACTCTGTAAGGGGCTCTGTTAAATCAGCTGTTCTAATAATTGTGCCGCATAATCCGTAACAAAAATGTTGGCCGTCCGCAAGTTATTACGAAAACCACGAATTTCAGGCAACCTAAGCTGGTCCCGCTGGAGCAGTGATGCGGCCAAGGCCACCATAGCGGCCTCTCTTCTGGAAGGACACGCGGAGAAGCGCCAGCAGCTGCTCAGCGAGCTGTCAGAACCACTGGACCAGAAAAGCCGGCCTGCCGTCGACCCCAAGGAAACGAGCGTGATACTCTTCCCCGGCCAGGGCACCCAGTACGTGGGGATGGGCAAGGACCTCCTCCGGTTCCCAGGAGCACGTCGCATCTTCGAGCTGGCCAACGAGATGTTGAAGTATGATCTTTTAAAGATCTGCCTGGAGGGACCACGTGACAAACTCAATCGCACAGAGCACGCACAGCTGGCGGTGATGGTGTCCTCGCTGGCTGCACTGGAGCAACTACGAGAGGAGCGTCCCAAGGCCATCGAAACGTGTGTGGCTGCAGCGGGATTTAGCCTGGGGGAGATAACAGCTTTGGTGTTTGCAGATGCCCTGCCCTTCGACAAAGCTTTGCGATTGGTCCAAGTGAGGGCTACAGCTATGCAGGCTGCATGTGATCAGGCAGCAGGAGCCATGGCCATGACGCTCTACGGACCGGACACGAACCTAGGAGAAGCCTGTGCCAAAGCGCAGCAGTGGTGTCTGGATAAGGGAGTGGAATCCCCCTACTGCGGCATCGCCAACTACATGTATCCCCACTGCAAGGTGGTGGCTGGTAACGTAGAAGCCCTCGAGTTCCTAGAACAAAACGCTAAGGCCCTAAAGATCAAAAGGATGAAGAGATTGGCCGTAAGTGGTGCCTTCCACACTCCCCTCATGCAAAGTGCCGTGGAGCCCTTTACAAAGGCTCTGAAATCGGTGCGACTCCAAGATCCCGTCATCAAAGTGTACTCCAATGTGGACGGTAAACCATATCGCCATGCGAAGCACATTCTCACGCAGCTCCCCAAGCAAATAGTGCGGCCCGTCAAGTGGGAGCAAACCCTCCACGAAATGTACGAACGCAAGCAGGGCGTCGACTTTCCACGCACCTTCGAATGCGGTCCAGGAAAGGGTCTGGTGCAGGTCCTGGAGAAGGTCAACGCAAAAGCCGCTCAAACCAGCTTCAGTGTTATAGCCTAACTTTAAATAAACCATGTTTGCTTTTATAAAAATGTATATTTATCTTGGCTAGAGGAAACAAAAAAAAAACCGTGGGACAGATCCTAACTCTTGTCGTCCCTCGAACGCATCCTATGTGCGAAGGCCGCGCCCTTGTTCTTGCGGAAGCTCTCGAATGGATCATGCATATTGGCGCCCACTCCCTGTAAATGAAGAGCGTAATTAGACATTGCTTGTGTGGTGGAGTGTCGTTTTGTCTGCTCACCTTGTACATTTCGCGACGATCGCGTACTTCGCCACCCGAGATGGGCGTGTCTATGCCTTGGTTCTTTGAGCCCAGTCCAGTTCCAGTGCCCGCCCATCCCATTTTCATAAGCATTTGGTGGCCCTTGTTCGATTCCTCGATGAATTCCTGAGGTTTGGCAAAGGTGCTGCCCCTGTTTATAAGAAATTCAATCAATTAATATCCGGTTGAAGTTTCCGTATACAACTTAGTTTGAAATGATTTTTGATTTAGTTGACTTACAGAAAGCTCGGAGGGGTTGGAGATCTGTCGCGCTCCACACGTCTTAGGTTGGTGTTTGCCGCCATTGTTTCCATTATTGCTATTGTTGCTGCTATTGGAAATGCTGCGTTCAACACGATTCTCTCGGTTGTTATTGATGTTGCTGTTGTTGTTCTCCCGCTCGTGACGCGGCGATCGGTTGCGCGCCTTTCGATTACTACCAGGTCCTCCTAATCCCCCACCGCCTACCCTGTTGCGGTTCATCGGTGGCGGCGTTGAGGACCGCTCCGGTGTTCGGGATCGGGATCTGGAACGGGAGGGCGATCTATCGCGTTGGGGAGGAGTATTTGAGCGGGAGCGACTGCGACTTCTTGGATCTAATTAGGAAAATAAAGATATTCATGGGTATTAGGAACAAAAGTTCTATAAATCGACAATGGTGTCTCATAAGACAGTTTTATAATATTTAACTTAAAGGAGTGGGTGCAAATCTTACCGATAGACTCGCTTGTTGCTCTTTTTGGGTAAGGGTTTTTCCAGCACAATGGGACTGGGCGAACGGGACTTTTCCCGAATGCCGTCTTTGATTTCCTCCTCCTTTTGCTTTCGCGCCGCATTCTTCACCTTATAGTACTCATAGAGACCAAGCTTCTCCCAACCCTCACTGCAAAATAACACACCCGATTAGTATCTCAAAACAATCTTTGATAATAGTTACTCACTTATCCCTGGGACGATCGTGCGAGGGTGCGGAGTAGAAGGCATTTAAAGCGTTTGTCAGCCGCTCGCTTTGCGGCGCAGGAGCTGGCAGTCGGATGTCCGCCGGATCCAGGGCTTTGTAGTTGTAGTCCTCGAGGCGAATAAGTGGCACCATGAGTCCCGCTGGCAAGTCATAGTAAGGCGCTGTAGGTATTTGCGGCTCTCCGATAACGACAGGCTCTCCAGATTCTCCGTCGACCGACTGCTGTGCATGTTGGCCATCCTCCAAAGGATGCTGCTGGTGATCGGGGTGCCCATCCTCTGGGTGATTGGTTATCACCGCTCGAATGGCTGCATTGAGTACATCAAGGTCCACTTCCGCATCACCACTGGGCTGACCAGGTCTCACCAGATTTGGGGGGTAGCCAGCCATTTGCTGCTGCTGCTGTTGTTGTTGTTGCTGCTGCTGCTGATGCAGTTGGTGCTGCACTTGCTGCTGTGGATCGTCGGGATGGCGTTGATGCTGCAGCTGCATCACAGCCTGAATGGCTGCACTGAGCACGCCCAAATCAACAGGTGGTTCCCCGCCAGCTCCCTGACCCTGACCCTGCCCCTGCATTTGCGGAAACGGTCCCGGCTGTTGTGGTGGTTGCTGTTGTTGCTGCTGGTGGCCCATTGGCCCTGGACCAAGGTGATGCATGGGCCCGGCAAAGCCTGGCGGTGGTTTTGACATGTCCGGAATGAAAAAGTTCGGTCCCCGTGGATCCGCAAAGGGGTTCCCCGGTGGCGGCTGCTGTTGTTGTTGCTGCGGATGGAAGTTGCCTCCTGGGTACATATTATTTCCCGCCTGATCGTGCGGCCCTTGTGGGTTACTCATGTGCTCGCGATCTCCAGGCATGTTTATCCGATGGGACATCAACGATGGTATATTCTTTCTGCTGCGGCCCACCAGGACCTTGGTGCTGGAGCATATGATGCTGCTGGGACTTTTGAGCCACCATTATCTGCTGCTCCAGATGCTGCGCCTGCTTTTCAAACTGGGCGATCTGTTGGCTGGCATGCTGGATAAATATCTGATGCTGTTTTTGGTAGCTGTAACAAAAGAGTGGGAGTTTGTTTAATTTGATCTGTAAAAACTTGTTATTTGTAGAAGTTACTTACTTGTCCAGAGTGGCCTTTGTGTTCTGCGTAAATTTGGCTGTTATGTCGTGATGGGTGTTCTGCAGGTTAGTTTTGTACTCCTGCATGGAGGAGTCCGGCGACTGCAGCTTTGAGATGACGCATGCATCGAAGAACTTGGCCTTGGACTCCCACAACGACAGCAGCTTGGCCAACTTCTGGCGCTGGTCCTGGCTGGCAACTATGGGATAGCACTATTAAGTATCCGAAATAATGGGTACGTTGTGGAAATACATACTCAAGTCGGCGCTGCAGAACATCGGAATGACGACGTTCTCGAGGCTGTTCTTCAAATCATTGATGTTCTTGCGCATGCTGTAAATACATCGTTGCACTTAGGACACAGTTCCTGGCTAAACTAAAGTCTTATGTTCGGGGTCTATGGTCAGTAGTCAAGAGTCTTGTCCAGTTCTGTCCAAGTGGTCCGACTTAAACTAACCAACAAAGCGGGGTTACTGCTCGGTGGGTTAGTTCTTATCGTCTGGCTTTTAAAATACTATATACTATTCTAGTGCTTGACTGGGCGAACTTACCAGTGGTGGAGTATATCATTAACTAAATATATAAGATGCAATTTTTGCTGAAACGTTGAACCATTGACCAAAGCCCTAAAAATAAATTAACAAACGAAAAAACATATTTTTTCTAGTTTTCTGTATGCACAACAACATTGCCAAAAGTACTTGTTGTGCAAGTATTATGATATTTGTTAGTCGGTCTTCTTTCTTTTCTTTTCTGATTTTTTTTTGTGTTTTGGCTGATGTTTTTCACTGTTTAGAGTTTGTGTGTTCTTGTTTGTGTGTTTATGGGTTAAGCTTAGTTAGTAAAATGATGTGTGTAGGTGTGTGGCCCTAGCTACAAGACTTCCGGTTCTGGGAACTACTCATGATCATAACATCTTTCGAAAACGAATCAACGAATCAATCTCGAGCCTCTCTGGGGGAGTCTCAATCGCTCAATGGCTCAATCGATCATCTCTCGCTTGCTTTTCGATATTTCGTTTTTGTATGTTTGGTTAGTATTTCACTCGTTGAAAGAAAGAAACACAATTAAATTAATACATGTTGAAGGTCATTAATTATAAAACTGAGGCATACTTCTTTAAAAGATATTGTAAAACGACATTGATTTTTGCGCTGTCGGTTGAATGCTGTAAAATCCAGTTCTTGCCTAAAATTGCAATATCAAACGGGTTACTCATATTGTCATTGTCACTGGCGATAATATATTAGGTTTAAATATTAATCAAAAAGGTTGTATGGATTCATTTAGTGTGTGTTTTGTGTGCATCAAAGTGCGGAGCAAATAAATGCCCCTTTAGCTAACTTATGACTGATTACAAGACTACAAACAAGCAATAATGGATCACAGCCGGTTCGCCGAACTCATATTTACCTGCAGAGATGCTGTCCTTGGTGCAGGACTCTATGATCGGCTGCAGGACGGCGTCGAAGTCCCTCAACACAATGCCCTGCTCTCCGGCCAGTTGCTCCTGCTGCGTCGTCTGCGCCGCCGCGATCGCCTCCTCGATCTGCTTCGTCTTCTGGTTCATCAGCGCCTATAGGTTGGTTCGTTTGGTTGGTGGTGCGATTTAGTTCGGATGCGTTGGTGTAGTTCAGATCGGATCGGGTTGGTCATTGGACACACAAAGGTATTTTCACATTCATATTCGCATTCGCGTCAAGTCGACAAGCGTTTCAAACAAATTTGATTTTAGGATTTGTTTTTTTTTGGTTTTTTATACAGTTTTGTCAGTTGGTATGAAGAGTGGTTTGATTTGGTTTTTTTTTTGGTTTATGTTTCAAAAAATACAATAAAGCAAAAATTTAATGTAGCATTGTAAATTGTTAATTCAATAGTTAAAATAATAGCAAATATAGTTTGTAGGTTGGTAATGCTGAAAGTACACTTTAACTTTTTCGTATCCACATTTAGAGATCGAGGACAGAGAAGATCGATAGAGACCAAAACAAGGGAAGGGCCAGCACAGGGGTGTTAATGTTTTGAGGAGCTCGAAAAATCTTTTGAAAGGGTATAAAAGGAAAAGGGAATTTCTCATTTTTCCATTGATGACAAGAATGACATGTGACCAGGCAGATGGTAAAAATATCAGTAGTCAGTAAGGGTGCCACATGTTATTTAGATGGTTCAAAATTCGAGTGAACAAGGAGCACAAACTCTTAAACTCGTGCACTGCTTATTTGGTTCAATATTTTAAAATGGCACTGGAATAGGGTGCAAAGCATCCAAGTTTGAAGTTTTTAGGTAATCAGAGTTATATTTATACTTTTTATCAGCAAGATTTGGGACTGGAAATATACTTTTGGGTGGGTCGTTTATAGGGAAGATCAAAAAATCGTAGGACTGGAAATATTTTCTACTTTTTATTACAAAAGTATCAAAATGGATATTATTTTAAATGGATAAAACACTTATTTCAGGTTCTACGATTCTTTGCCAGAAAGTGGCCAAAAGGGGGTGAAAAAGAGTAATCTTTCCTTCAAACACTTGAGCTGCTCTAATCTCAGAAATATGCTTGCAAAAATATATAGAGTAGACATGTCGTTATCTACTATAAATTACCGTGTGTTGTGCGGAGAGATTCGCTTCGGATTGCTTTATCTGTTCCCGCAACGTCTTCTGCTGCATCTTGATGGCGTCCAGTTGGGAAGTTAGATTTATGGTTACCGCATTGCCATTGGCCTGCTGATTGTTAGGTGGTGGTCCTCCATTGCCGGAGTTTGGTGGCCACTGCTGTTGCTGCTGCTGCATGTTGTCTTGTGCGTTTTCAGGAGGGTGTTGTTGCTGCTGCTGCTGGGCTATGTTGGGTGGTGGGTAATGGCCAGGTGGCTGTTGTGACTGCTGCATTGGCGGAGGATGTTGCATGTAGTGGCCGGGTTGTGCACCCGGTGGCAGTTGTAAGTTTATTCCCTGCTGCTTGAGCACTAAAAGAACAGGAATTGGGGGAAATTGTAGGCTATTTTTGGGTTGTTTTTTTGAGGGGGGCACTCACGCGTCTGCTCCGCTGCCACCCGAAATTGGTAATAGCTGGCAAATTCGCCGCCGTACAGAAACTCGAACTTCGGGTTGTTCTGCTGCTTCTGCTTGGTTATGGCCTCGAATTCCGGTCCATTCCTGGCCACAAACTCCGCCAGTTTGTCAATAATATTGCGTAAACTGGCGTCTGCAAAAAATTTAGCATAGAATTTCAGCATATCAAAGGTTGTGCGTGTGCGCGCGTGTCTGTGTGTGTGTGTGCCTATCCAACTGGGCATAGCGTGTGCTCCTCCAAAGAGGACAATCCCGTACTCGCAGACCTCTTAACTTACCTCTTGGCGGCTGCACATCCATCTCGCTGCTGTTTTTAAAAACTATTTTCCTTGTTAAATTCCTTAGTTCATTACTTTTTACAATTTTTCAGCGGCACTTTTTCCTCCGATCTTCTTCTTTTTTTCTTAAAAGTGTGCCCGCTGCTCTTTTAACTCAATATACCAATCTGTTATATGGTCACTTTCCGCACCATCCCTTTAAAAGAACATTTATTTCTGCAAAACGCGCAGTTTTTAAATTTGTTTAACTGTTAAAAATTAAGGATGTATGGCCCAGAAATTCGTATCTTTCAACAAAAATTTTTTATTTGCAAAATCTAAAATAAATAGAAAATAAAGTTTAAATACGGTGCTGCCACCCTGTCTGCAGCTTTTACCGGTTTTTGTCACCTTCCAAAATAACATCGCACAGGAAGAACGGCATGCGCCCATCTCTAATTCTAAGTCAATGAAAAAAAATAGTTGTGTTGTTTTATTTGCGGTAAACAAACCGAGTGTATATTTTTAGCCAGCGTAGTTCTCACTCAAAAGTAATCTCCACACTGGCGTGTAATTGATGCGGCGCCCTCTGAGGCATGACAAATCCCCTCCTGAAACTGAAAACTCTGCGGACTGCGTGGCATTAATTTCCACGGTCTCCGTCACATAATCTTGTGATAGCCACTATATAGTGTGTATATATACACACATACATTCGTCATCCGATGGGAAGCAGAATGGGGGAGAATCCGGGAAGCGTTATCAGCATAAATAGTTCTCAACCAGCTGGAAGTTCCCCGCCGTCGCAGCGGAAATCCTCATCGTCAGAGGCACCACCGGAACTAAGAATTCTCTGCTTTGACCTCACCTACTACAATCGCACAACGCAGTTCCTGCTGAGCTGCGCCGGCGTCTTTATCCTGTACATACTGTACGGCTATCTGCAGGAGCTCATCTTCAACGTAGAAGGATTCAAGCCGTACGGATGGTTCCTCACCCTGGTCCAGTTTGGTTACTACATTGGCTTTGGCCTGGTGGAGCGTCGGCTGGAGGGCTACCGGATAAGCGGTGGATCGATTTGGAACATTGAGCCGGAGCCACGTTGCATTTCCATGAAAACGTACCTGGTGCTGGCCGCCCTCACTCTCGGGACCATGGGCCTGTCCAACTCCAGTCTGGGTTATCTGAACTACCCCACGCAGGTGATCTTCAAGTGCTGCAAGCTCATTCCCGTGCTGGTGGGCAGCATCCTCATCCAGGGCAAGCGCTACGGACTGCTGGATTTCGCAGCAGCCACCTGCATGTGCATTGGATTGGCCTGGTTTACCTTGGCCGACTCCCAGATGACTCCGAACTTCAACCTCTTGGGAGTGGCCATGATTTCGGGGGCCCTACTCTGCGATGCCGCCATTGGAAATGTCCAGGAGAAGGCCATGCGGGAGCACAAGGCGCCCAGCAGCGAGGTGGTCTTCTACTCGTACGGCTTGGGATTTGTGTACCTCTTTGTGATTATGCTGGTTACCGGCAACTTCTTCAGCGGCTTTGCCTTCTGCTTGGAGGTGGGTTTAATACGAATTCTTTATTATATCTGATCTAAATTGTCTGATCTTTTTCAATCTCTTTTTCAGCACCCTCTGGAAACCTTTGGTTATGGCTTTCTGTTCAGCCTCTCTGGCTATCTGGGCATTCAATTTGTCTTAGCCCTGGTTAGGAGTAGTGGTGCTCCCATAGCAGCCACAGTGACCACCGCTCGCAAGGCTGTGACCATAGCCTTTTCCTTTGTGCTCTTCAGCAAACCCTTTACTTTACAGTGAGTACTTCTTGGTAGTTCCCTTCTAAATCGTTTCTTATACGTCCTATTCCCCCAGATATCTGTGGTCGGGCCTGATAGTGGTCTTGGGCATCTATCTCAACGTCTACAGCAAGAAGAACAAACTGACCTTTGCCGACATCCGGCAGAGAATAAAGCAAATAGGTGCTAAGGTCACACGGTCACCAAGTCGCAAATTCCTCATCGAAGTTTAGTTTGATACCAAAAATAAGGTTTACTTTTTAGTCGAATTGGAACAACGGTTTTCTACAAGAAAACTATGTACTATAACTACTTAATTATACGCTATACAACTCTTTTAAAGCCTAACTCGTATGCTATCTGTCCATGTCCAACTCCATCACGCGCTTGAAGAGATCCTGTCGATCCTTGGCCGATGTTAGCTGACCCATGGCGCGGTCTAGGAACTGCTTCTGGTGCTTGACTATGAACTTGTTGCACTGGATAATGGTGGCACCTATGTAGAGGGTCCGGAACTTGGCCCGTACATCGCCAATCTGGAAACATGTGGACTAAGAGCAGGTTTTCATACATAAAACTAATACTCACCAGTGTGATCAGAGGCAATATGCTGGACACAAAGCGTTGACCACGATGCAGGCACCGTATGATGGCTATTTTGGTTCGCTCATTGATGTACTTCACCCGGAATCCCTGCTCGATCATTCCAAGACCGTAAACTCCATAGTATTTCTCCACATTCTGCAGTAGAATTTTGGCCAGGCTGTGATCGTTGAGCCGCAGTGCCTGCGTGGGTGTATAGGGCACTATCTGCACCGCTATGTATCTGTTTTTGATATAAAAATATTTTTATTGACGGTTTCATTTAGATTTTTTCAAAATTTACCTATTTTTTATGCGGACCATTGCAGGCTGAGATAAGTTGAAGAAGAAGACGTGCTAGAGGTGAGCACATTTTATAACAATATCGGGGTGCCACAGAAACCGTCGACGGTTTTGGGGAGGGATTTTTCGGAAAATTCGGTAAAAATCGTCGGTGCTACGAAACCGTCTCGAACTTGTTGTTGGGACTAACGATTCGGAAAAAGACAGGGCTGACTTCTTATTTTTATTTGGATTTGCTATTTTTCAATAAATTCAGCCAAGTTTTACTTTTTGCAAGAAAATACCAATAACTAAAAAAACTCTACACATAAATCGTAACGAACAAATAGTTCAACATTTTAAAATGACCGCCAACCTAAACAACGAAGCCATCCCTGTATTACATGGTTTTGTCTATAAATCAGTCCCCAGAGCGAATCCTTTTGCGAAATCGGCGTTTTCTAATATAAAATCAGAGCACGGGGGCTCGCTTTGATTTCTATGCTTTCCCTAGAAATAAACAATATTTAGTCGATTATATTTGGAATTTGTTGAATTCACTTACATTTTTATAAATTTGTTTTTTTCGTCGTTTTTGGGTTTTACAGCCGGTATTTTTGCGCGCGGTCCACTTAAGTGCAATGCAACGATTTTTTTATTAATTTCCAGAAGTACACTTATTTTCACTTGAAATTTTACGCTATAGTTATAGTTATAAACAATAGTATAGCGTACCAAACAATAATAACAATCATATTTTAAATATGAAATTACTCCGAATTTGGCATTTTCTATTTGGAGCAAGTTGGGTTTTTCGGCCGGAATACAGTTTTGGGGTGACGGTTTTGGAGAATTATTATTTAAAATATAAAAGATCAAAACATAAAATGTTGTATGATAAATTCATTAACGTTGTTTTAAAAATTTTATTATTTATAAAAAGTGTGTTATTTTTAAACTGTCGTTTAAACATGGGGATGTAGAGTTTTCTGTGGCCCGACGTTTTCCTGGGTTGAATTGCGATTCGAACGGTGGCACGTGGTGCCACAGAAAACTCTTATTTCCCCGTGTTTAACGACAGTTTTTAATAAATCTTTTATAAATAATGAATTTGTTAAAACAATTATGTATCCATACAACATTTTTATGTTTTGATCTTTTATATTTTAAATTAATAAATCTCAAAATGCCAATTCCCCACAACAACCAAAATGCCACTTTCCAAATAGAAATGCCAATTTGTAATTATATTTTAAATATGATTGTTATTATTGTTATTTGTTGTTGTTTATAATATAACTATAGCGTGTCAAATTTTCAGTGAAGGAAGTTGTATCTTGTGAATTAATAAACAAATCGTTGCATTGCACTTAGTGTAAATCTTGTAAACGACGAGAAGACGAATATGAAAATGTCAGTGTTCAACAAATTTTAAATATTATTGCTAAATTGTTTTTAGGAAATAAGGAGCCCGTTTTTTTTTATTAGAACGCTTTATCTGGGGGACTTTTTTTACGTTTGTTAATCAGGGTGTTATTTTTAATGTTGTATTGGTATTGTTTGCAAAAAAGTAAAAACTTATTGAAAATAGCAATAATGCCAATTAAGAAGTGCTTTTCAATCGTTGTCACAACACTCTTTGACCAATTTACCAATTTCCAAAATCCGTCCCCAAACTCATTATATAACCTTTTCAAAGTACGAACACGTATCGCTAGATGGCGGTAATGAAAAGTTCAAAATGTTTGGCGGGCTTTTTCATATTCAAAATTGGATTTATTTTAAAAAATGAATTGGGAAAATTATAAAATTATTTCTGAGCTTTAAAAGGGGAAATAACGATTTAAAAGTGTACTTCAAATTTTTAAAACACGTAGTTATGTGTAACCCCTTTTGTATTTTTGTATTGTAAAGAAAATTCAAGTAATTTGTTTTACGTCTTTTCTACCCTTTATTCATAATGACAAAACAAATTGAAACCCTTGCCAAACTATAATCAAAATACATACAAAAGCTTCAAAGTGTTTTTAAATTGTTAAATAATTGTGTGATAAACTGTTTTGTACTCAATACGCTCGAGAAAATTTGTTTAAAATGCAGTTACAAAGTTGTTGTGCCAAAAATGTAAACAACTATGATAAATTGCTGTTTGTGGCCAAGTAACGAGCCCAAGAATATGCGATGTAAGAGCACAACATTCCTGGTGGTCGCTGTGTTCCTCCCACCTGTGCTACCCTGGGATGTTTCCACCGAGCATTGCTCCACGCCTTGCTCGAGTGACGATTTCTCCAAATCTCGCCTTGTTGTCGTGCATCTGGTGGCAGAATACCATGAGTGTTTATATGTGTACATACTATACCGTCGAGTTGATCGTGTTGTTTATACGCGGACTCGGGGGACGAAGCAGGCGCAACGCATCGCATTATAGCTGTCTATGCAGCCTCCGTGGCGTACTCCTCCTCCTGCGCCCCCGAATCCCCTGGCCGTGGCTCCATCGCTGGCCATATGGAAAACCACTATACGGCTCGTATTCAGTCTCAGACGGGATCCGCTCTGATCGCGTATTTTATTTTCGCCTTTTTCCCCCACAGTACACATTTACAGTTATTTCTAAAAAACAATAAAATTCAGTCAGCGGCGTGGAAAAACGCTACATATACACCATATACTCCAACGATCCGCATATCCACCAATCGGCCGTATTCGTGTATTCGTGTTTTTCCGCTTTTCTCTTCATTATTTTGTTTTGTGTGTGCGTGTGGCAAGTTCAGAGATTCTGGTCTATATTTTGGAAAACGCATTCGCGCAGCCTCGTAGTTGGAACGAATATTCCGTGGCGATCGGTTCGAGAGATAAAGTGATCAGAAATATCTTAGACAGACCCCAAAAAACAGCAGCAACATGAGCAGCGTTGTAAGCATCCCACCCACACAGCAGCTCTCCAGCCCCAAAGGATTACCACTAAGGAATATTTTTCTTGTTTACTCCAGGATGAAGATCTTACCCCCGAGCAGATTGCCGTGCTCCAGAAGGCATTCAACAGCTTCGACTCCCAGAAGAGTGGCAGTATCTCCACCGATTTGGTGGCCGATATCCTGCGTCTCATGGGTGAGTTTTGCATTAAAGGGATTCGATCCTGATCTTGGAGAACTAATTCTGGTGCAATTGCAGGTCAGCCCTTCGACAAGAAGATCCTTGAGGAACTGATCGAGGAGGTCGATGAGGACAGTAAGTAAAAAACCAATCTAAAGATAGCCATTATACACGACCATCAGAAATCGAATTTTAAAATCATTAAATGTTTTGAATACAATTAAAAATAGATTCGAATTGAGATGTTGCATTATTTATGTCAAATAGAATACCAATTAAAATAATTATTTGAAAATAGCCGACACGTTCATTTACATTTCAGTGGTATATTTCTGATTTTGTTTAATTCAATTTAAAGTTGATGATGGTGATGATTAAATCTGTTTAGCAAGGTCAAAATACACCACTCAATCAATAAACAATCAATATAAACTAAAAGATTTAAAATAAATTAAAAACCCTTAGACAATAGTAAAGAGAAATATAACTAAAATGTCGGGATATAAAAGATATTTCTAAACCTAAAAAAACTTTGACCCCATGATCGAAAGTAAACATATCGAGTAACATTTATAATTATTCTAATTAAAAAAAGTTGCAACCAAAAAGGAAAGAGACTTATATTTCAGCTTTGGCTATCCTATCTTTAAAACGAACGTGATTCACTATCCACTGATGATCATATTTCAGTTTCTCCCTGTCATTGATTTATGATCATCGCAGTTTCGGGTCATTCCGATCATTAGTCCGTCGCTTTTCAGTCGTTTTTCAGCTTATTATATTTTATTTGATTTTGACTTTTTTAGAGTCCGGTCGCCTGGAATTCGGTGAGTTCGTGCAGCTGGCTGCCAAGTTCATCGTGGAGGAGGATGCGGAGGCCATGCAGAAGGAGCTGCGGGAGGCCTTCCGTCTGTACGACAAGCAGGGCAACGGCTTCATTCCCACCACCTGCCTGAAGGAGATCCTCAAGGAGCTGGACGACCAACTGACCGAACAGGAGCTGGACATCATGATCGAGGAGATCGATTCCGATGGCTCCGGTACAGTGGATTTCGATGGTGAGTGTGGTCCGCATATAGCGGTCTTTATTTCATTCATTCTATAGTGGCTTGCCATCGTCCACCCACATGCTACACAAAACATATAGTGATCATAAATTGCGAATCATCATGATGATGATGATGATGACGATGATCTTGAGATCTCGCGATCGCACCGCTCGATTATGACAGCTTGATCAACGCTCCCATGGAGCATATCGGTCGCTATTTTTAGTCGCGACACACAAATTCGGCTCCGAACATATTCCACGCATCTTTCACCCACAGTATACATACTTTTCGGAATATATTTTTTCGGAATTCGTGTTTATGGAATATTTATTTATAAATGCATATAGCGGTTGCTGAGGTTGCTCTGCCATCGGTTTAATGTCTGTCATTTTGTTTAATTTACAGAATTCATGGAGATGATGACCGGCGAGTAAATAAACGCACTGCGTCTGCCACCCACACACCAATTCACCCACAATCCAACCACAATTCACTCCCACCCCCCGGAAAGCACCACCACCCACAAAACACACACTTACACACCTGTTGGGCACACGTTTGTTTGCTCCTATTTGCACACTCGTTTCACTTTTTATTTGCATTTTCCCCCTCTTGTTTTTCGGGAGCAAACAAATCCACGTACTTCAGTTTTCAGTTCCAAAACACGAGTAGAAATAGAACTTTTGTACTACTTTTTTATACTAAAAGAGCAACGGAATACTGTGTATGCGAAAAAAATAAATGTTATGCTATAGCAAAAACAAAAAAAAAACCCAAAACAGTCCACTTCTTGTTTTCATTTGTTTGGGGATTAGTTTTTGCCGCCAAGCAAACACGTCCATATATTTTTAAGTTTGATAATGAGGGTAAACAGTGTGTACTTTCCGTACTAAAAGTATCGTAAATCTCGTTCAGTCCTAAAACATTTGTGCAATTTCTTTATGGTTTTATAGTACACTTTTGGGTTTAATATCCTCTTGAGAATTCGTCACTTGGGTTTAACAAAAAAATCATCAACGTTTGACAAGTATTAAATGCTTGGCATAACAACAAAATGGAAAATAAATGGGCAGGCAATTAGTCAGAGCTTTTCTTCTTATAGACAAATTGTTATTTTTCTGTATTTTCTTGTTGGACTTGAATTTCCTTTTTGCCACCGAATAATAACGCCACTTATTTCCGTTTGGCATTGCTTAAATAATTATTTTAATTACTTTTTAATGCCAAAGAAAAGGACAGCTGCTGTATGTTTATTGAGCCATAAATAAATTGTTAGGTTTACCTTGCTTTTTCTTATAGCTAGTTTTAACTTTTGATTGTTTATTTTTTTTTTTTTTATATTTTGAAGAGCTCAAGAGTGTTGTATATAAACAAAAAGTCAACACAAACAGCTAACTTATTCTTAGCCTAGTTTTTATTTTATTATTTATCTGTGTTGGTTTAAGTTGTTTTCTGAATGAAAACTAGAAACTTGAGTTGGAATAATATTACATTTTTATTTGACAAGACTCAATAAGGTTGTTAACCTTCGCTTTGCTATCTTTAAGCTTCCCTAAAATCCTAATTTTTATTCCTCAAATGACATGTTCATTGTTTTTGTCATAAATCTCTCACCAATTCATAAGTAATATAATTTGTTTTTAAGTAATTACGTTAATATTTTCACAATGGTTAGAATTATAGACAGCTAGTTTACGATTGTCTTTATTATTTATAATAAAATGTGAATACTTTTTTTAATTTTGTGTTTTTTTGACAATCAAAATAATATAAATTTTTTCTAATAAAATAGCAAATTTAATTTATTTATATGTAAACACAAAAAGGTTGTATTAAAAGTAAGATAACGAAAACCCATCTGGTGCTATAATGTCAACACTTGTTAATTATTAGATAATTATTTTATAATTATTTTGGTATCTTTGACAATAAAAATAATATGAAACAGGTGTAATAATGAATACGCGTTAAAATTTCAACTTTATTTATATTTTAAAAACTGGGCTTTAAAATCAGCATTTATTAATAATTTTTTTTTTTTTTTTACGATTAAATCTATTTAAAACTGGTCTAATTTTATATTTAATCAATCTAAGGTGCAAAGGAACAACATCAGGCTCATAGCTATTATTAAACCGTATGTAATCAGTTTGTTTTGGCCACTTGTTGATTTTCCATGATTAAATAAATAAATATTATGATCTTATTAACTTCTTGTAATAATAAATATCAACACTTCCTTATAATTTTGGTTTTTTTGGAGATTAAAATTATTTAAAATGGGTCTAATTTTATAGTTAATCAATCTAAGGTGCAAAGGAACAACATCAGGCTCATCGCTATTATAAAACCGTATATAATCAGTTTGTTTTGGCCACTTGTTGCTTTTCCTTGATTAAATGAATAAATATTATGCTCTTGTTAACTTCTTGTAATAATAATTATCAACACATCCTAATAATTTTGTTTTTTTTTTCGCTGTCAAATTATTTAAAATAGGTCTAATATAAAATTTAATCAATCTAAGGTGCAAAGGAACAACATCAGGCTCATAGCTATTGTTAAACCGTATATAATCAGTTTGTTTTGGCCACTTGTTGATTTTCCTTGATTAAATAAATAAATATTATGATCTTATTAACTTCTTGTAATAATAAATATCAATACTTCCTAATAATTTTTTTTTTTTTGACGATTCAAATCTATTTAAAATAGGTCTAATTTTATATTTAATCAGTCTAAGGTGCAAAGGAACAACATCAGGCTCATAGCTATTGTTAAACCGTATATAATCAGTTTGTTTTGGCCACTTGTTGATTTTCCTTGATTAAATAAATAAATATTATGCTCTTATTAACCTTTTGTATTGTAGCGTCGATCAGCGAAGAGAGGGCCGCCGCCGAAGAAAGCTGTGGGGCCGAAAGCTCCCGTCTTAACCACGTTAGCTCTACCAAACACAGGTCTCCAAACGAGCATTGGCCTCGTCGTCGCATTGTTGCCGCTATTGGCTTTGGGTTTTGGTTTTGGTCTTGGTGTTACTGCCGTTGCTGTTGAGTTGAGCGCTGGGCGTCGAGCGTTGAACGTCGTACCGCTTCTACGCTTTTACGGTCTTACGGTTTAACGCTTTTCAACCAAACTGAAACTGAAACAAAAAACCCCAACTATCCAAAGCGATCGCGAGTTTTCCGCTTTTGACACAGAGTCGCGTGATTCGCGATTGATAAAGAAAAAGAGTAGTGAATCTAACCAATATGCCGCAGAGGTAAAGAAAGCGTTATTTATATAATAACAGTAACAAAAAAATGTTGTTTGTTTTGGCTTATTCGGTGTGTGTGAGTGAGTGTGTGTGGCCAAGAGTTAAGAATCAAGAATGCGAACGTGTTAAAAGCCGCAAAGCCACCGACATTTGGCCATGCCTATAAAATTTATGATGGCATAAACATTTAGGAGCCCCTGCCTTTCATCGATATTCAGCTTCAGCTCTTCGACTGGCCTTTTCATTTTTCTTGACATTGGCTTATCAAATAAATTATAAAACAAAATTGGACCTGATAAACGGCTGTGGCTCTATGGCTCTATGGCTGTTGTAAATTTGTGCGTGTGTGAAGTGAGAACTGAGTGAGTGCGATTGTCAAGTTCGCTTGATAAGCGCTTTTCGGGCCCCGATTTTCGTGGGTAATTTGTAATTTGAAAACAAAAGCCAATGCCACCGACTGGTTAGCTGACACGCGCTGCAATGGGGGGTTTTTTTTTTCTGAATCTGAGAAATACGGGAAAATTCTGCAGCTCAGCGGCAGAAACCAGACGCCGACGTCAGCCAAATGTGACGTGAGTCACAACAATGGCCCAGCAATTAGCACTTGACTTTGAATCAAATCAAGCCGAAATCAGTCGCAAACATATGATAAGGCAAACAAATCGCGTGTAATTCGCGTATAACCAAGACTAATGTCTATATGTATTTTTGAAGTTCCACCAACAACTGGTCGTTCCAGCCGCTCCATCGCCAGCGGAGCAGCGCCGGCTATCCACAGCATGTCCTCAATACGGTGCCGGAAACGGCGGTGCTCACCACGCCCCCGCCCACGCGAAAACGTAAGTAACGTTCTAAATATCAGTTTGAATTTGGCGCCCCCGGCAAGTACTGTTATCAGTTAACAGTGGCTGTTGAGCTGTGGTAGCTTTTCTGTGGTGTTATTATTGCGTTTCGTCAGGTGAAAATCGTTTTTGAGTCTGAATGATAGTAAAGCTTACTGTAGGTATCAACCTTTCAGTCATTTATCTTGAGGTTTTGGGTGATTTTATTATGCTTCTCAGAGCCTCTTTGTCCGTTAACAGTACTTACCTAACAGCTCAATGTTCAGCTTTCACACGCTGCTCAACACTGAACCATGCAGTATATTTTTGAAAATTTTTTTTTTTTTTTAATATTTATAGATTCGGTTTTATTTATAAGACTTGCACTTTTTTAATTGCCCTTTTTTAATTAATTAAAAAAAAGACTTTTTTAAATAGTAGACTTTGTAAATGTTTAAGTAAGTTGGACAGGTAAAGTATCGCCAAGTCGTTGAATCTAGAAAGCCTATTGTTCAAAAATTGCAAATAATTCCACTGCAGAAACATTGTCAAGATATTTGTGATTTTCAGCTTATTAAAAACCTAGCATTATATGAAGCAATTGTTTGTTCTAATAGCTTAGGTCTGCAATGAGAAGATATAATTTGTAAGCTCTACTTTTACTAATTTACTTTTCTTTTGGTACAAAATTTTATGCTCATTTCGAATTACGCGCACTCCTACCAAAATGTAGTATGTAAATGGTATTTTTTAGTAGGATTTTGCCCTTTTGCCCAAGTGTTTCACCCGCTTGGCAACACTGATTTTAATTAAACAACAACAACTGAAATAAAAACAAAAATTACAGCGCTCACAATACAAATTGCTGGCGTTGTTTCTGCGGAAAGCGGACACAAGCGCAGATTGTACATACCAGCGCGGAAAAAGCCGAAAAGCGCAATGAAAATGCTCGCGGACACGGAGCGGGAGGAGGCCCTCAATTTGGTGAGTTTTACATACGCGAAGGAAAAATAATGTGAATCCATGACAACGGCATCGCAGCAGCGACAAAAACAATAACAAGCGTTGCCAAAAAAATGTGCAGCGATTAACCCGATTCCCTCTGTATATATATTTGACTAATTGATTATCGATTATCGGTGCTGTTCTGTTTTTCCTGTTTTCCTGCTTTTCCGCCGCCCCCGCACACACTCGCTGTTATTGATTTGTACACGGAACGTGCTTTGTTTGATGGCGCTATCGCAAAAAACCCCCACCGACACACATATATAATCTCTCTGGGACCACGAATTACAAAATACGGAACACACGAAAATATGCAAACCCACATTCCCGCAGCAAATTGAATTCGAATGGGTGCTGCGGCAAGAAGTACACGCGATACTGAAGCAACTGCGGACCATTCTGGTGGTGAGTGTTGTCTCAAGGGGATTACATATACATGTGTATGACCAGTAATAACGCACATTGTAACCCCACAACCAGGAATGCGCCCATCGGTTTCCGGTGCCTCTGTACGAGAACGAGGGAAAGAAGACTGAGAAGTTCATACTCACTGTGTCGCCCGATCAGCTGAAGGCCGTGCTCACTTTGACGGGCGATGCCATCACGCAGGCTGTAAGTGCCATTAACTCCCTCGAGAGTTCCACAACCCCAACTACTGATTCCCACACAAATAACTCGGCTACTAGGGATTATTCAGTCATAGTTCTAATATAATAGCTCGTTTTATAGGCATGTTTTAGTTTTATAATTGATTGTACAAGTCATTTTATTAATTGAGACAAGTAGAAGTCATAAAAATATGCGTCTACTTATACTAGTTTTAGCTAGATAGATTCTTAGTTTCTTCACCTAGTTTTTTATGTATTTTACTTGTTCTCTTATTATTTGCATGATTTGATTTCTTTTTACACTACCTGGTTAATTAACCTGAACTAGTTTTTAACCCATAATTTATTATTATTATTGCAGAGAATAACTTAATTTGATTGCGGTTTTTATAAATATTTAAATATATAAACACCTGCACCTGAAATCATTAATCAAACTAATTAATGAACGAAACGGTTTCAGAACTTGTCCTTTTTTGTTAAGCAAGAATTTTTTGACCTATAGTTATTTATTGCGATAAGTCTGATAACTTAATATAGCTTTTCCATCACTGTCTTCTTATCATAAGTATATTTATTGTAATATTCCTTTCCCCAGGACATTAGCTTTAAGCTGTGCAAGGCCCCGAGCCAAACGCAACGTACCTCCATTACACATGACTCGCCCTGGAAGCTGCAGCAGGTACAGGATGCCGCCAATCATCTGCAGACCGCTATCAATCACATAGACGATGTCGACGACTCTTATCACTTCAAGTGAGTCACGTTCTGTTTTGCATGAGTCTCGCGATCCGAGGTTATTTATATGTATGTATGTTTTTCCCCTCCAGAACCTCCGATGAAGTGCTGCATGTGATAGGCAACATACTGGACGCCCTGCAGCGCGGCAGGACCAGTCTGCTGGTGCCCAAGAAGAAGCCCATTGACGAGCTGATCAAGGGGCGCAACATGAAGTCGCTGGTGCCCAACCTGCCCGAGGATCTGGCTGTTAGCTTCTACCTGCAGAGCCACAAGCTGATCATCGCAGTGTATCAGCTGTTGAACAACCAAGGCACTATGCGCTTCGATTCCCGCCAGGCGGAGGCCTCCGTCCAGTGGCTCAACGATGTGCTGCTGCTGCTAATGAATGGCCAGAAACTGTGCCAGCAATTAAAAGACAAGGTGAGTCGCAGGTGAAGCACCGGAAGTGGCAAAAGAACGGCCGATTTGTTTGGCTGCACACAAAACTAAGAAAATGTAGAGGTGGAAAGAAGGGCAATCACTTACACTACACAAATAAAGAATTATAATGCCTTATTAACTTATTATATTTTTTAAAATAGAACCAGTTTTCATACAAATGCTTAAATCATTATTTTAATTTTGATTCCTTTCTATGGGCAGTTTTTATTTAGAAATTTAGAAATGGGTGTTATATCATGTTCGCCCCCTCGTATTCGCCAAAAAGAGAAGACTTGTTCTCAGCGGGTCAGAAATATACACAATAAAAGTCAATTATTTCCTACTGAAAGAAGAAATGTATTTTTCTTGCCTACACTTATAAAAAAAGAGTGTTCCAAGTTCAAAATATTTACTTGAAGATCGTTTGTTAATTAAATTTCGATGCTTCTTATGCACAACTAATTAGAACACTTTTTATAAAACATATTTTGTCCTGTCATTTTTATTCTGTTAATCATTTCTGATTCATTAAAATGTATTTTTAACTGCATGTTTTTTATTGAAACAAAACATAAGTCCATAAACTTTTTACCCATTATATTTGATGATTTATTCGCTCAGTATATCAATTAAAATGTAAAGTGAAAGATATTTTGGGCTCTTGTGAAGATCAAAATTGATAAACAATTTTTAGGTCAGGATAGCTCAGAAGTGTTTCGCATTTACTTTCCGCCCACACATTATGTTTCCATTCAAACACACCCACAAAATGTGGACTATTTTTGGATATTAACCGGCACTGATAAGGCGTCTGCTCTTGAACTGATATCACGCCGATTCGCATCCGAGGAGCACATGTGCCGAGAGCCGCAGATGCTGTCCCATTTACCGCACCCACAAGATGCTGCCAAGTTTTATTTAGTGCTGGCCAGTTGCCAGGGCCACGCTGCAGTTCTTGACTGTGACGCAAGTCGGCAATTAAAGTGGCCAATATGGGGATTGGCAGCTACGGCAAATATGGGGAATTGAGATGAGTTGTGGGTGTATTTTTAATTACATATTTCTACTTCTTCCGCAGATATCTGTGTTTTCGGTGTACAAAGATTTCACAGTTGGATCGCGCTCGCCCTCAGCGCTTTCCTATTAAGGTGGGGACGGGAACGGAGCAGACACCTAGATGGATACCAACTGTGGAGCGGCGACAGAAACAATAACAACAATAATAGCTAATAAAGAACCGTACTTGTAATAGCGAAGTAAATAATGTTAGTTGAAATGTTGCTACTGGAAACGACGGCACACCCATAATACCCATGCATACTATACTATACTACACAATACTGCTATATACAGTACAGAGTTATATACATACAACTAGTTTAATGTACACGATCAACATTCATGTTAAATTACGATTACGTAGAACCTGAGTTCATCGCTTCACGTCACTCCAATTATGCATCAAAATGCATCTAAATAGCATTAGGCTGAGAATTGAAACGGAAAATGTTTGTGAAAAACCAATTGTGTTTTGTATGTGTAACTAAATGAAATTGCTAGATAATTATAGTTTATTCGTACGTGTAATTTAATGTAATATACTATGTCCCATTATTTATGTTGTTTGCGAAGATGCAATATAATCCACCAGGTCAGCAGTCAGTCGGTACTTAAAGTCGGTACTTACAACTTATACACCCTATAGGCATACATACACCTATGTGCATCGGCATTTACATGATATTGTTGTAATAAACCAAACCGAAATGTGAACAGAATTTTTAATTGTACTAAACACCGTTTTGTATTCGTATTCGTAATTGTATATCCGTAATTGTATTTCGCGTACTCGTTAATGGTTAAAGGTTAAGCGCGCCTAATCCTAATCTAATCCAAAGTCATTTGAACCAACGGCCTTTACTTCTCGTTTACTTTATACATCTACCAGGGAGTTTATAAAGATATAGAAAGATATTGAGAGAGAGATGCAACGAAAACAATTACCACTGTACTTATTGAATATTACAATCGCCTAAGCACCCCACAAAATGCATGGGAAGAGAAGACAACTATTTATGTAATCACTAAGCGTACTTACTGTCCACATTCATTTAATTGTTGTTGAATAAAAATTACCTTTTACCAAAATGTTATTTCTTTTTTAAAGTCTGTACTGTTTTGGCGCCCAAAGCTCGATGACTGCGATCGATAGCAGCGACAGCGATAGACCCGTGGCTCTGCTTTTAGCCAGTTTTTTGTTTATGGCCAACTCCACAAACAGTTTCGAGTCTGCAGGCAAACGCAAAGGTTTGCCATCAAAAAAAGCGCTTCCATCTTTTGGTAAGCGGAGTTCCCTCTCTTCCATTTATAGTTTGATTTTCGGGCTTCTAGATGGACAAGTGCTACTAAGTTAATTGGCTAAACCGGCCAGGTAAACATGCCAAAATCAAGTGTTGACGTGAATGTCGAAATAGACGCGGAAACCAGTTCGCGGTAATTGTTTTGATGCTGTGTTGTAATCTCAGCTAGCCCAGCGTCAACATTAGCACATTTACCCATGTTTCTCTTTGTTGTTTTGTTGTGATTGTTGCTGATGTTGCTGATGTTGCTGATGTAGATGTTGCTGGTGGCGATGTTGCTGCTGTTACTTTTTGGAGTCTGCACAAACGGCCTCTAATAAAATCATACAAAAGTTGACCGTGGCCAAGTAACACACAAAGGGGAAATAGAAATCGAAAGCTATTTGTATAGTAAAACGAAAATGTCAATGGACTGTTGATATTGGGTTATATCTTGTTTTAATTTCCCTGTACATTTTCTTCGTATTTTCCCTTTGTCATAAAACAAGTTTTCTGTCGATCTTTGCCCTTTCACGTTAATTTTATGGCCAGCTTTCAAAACACTGTTGTTTCCCAATATTATTGTTCACTTAATTAGGCAGTTTACAGTTATTTGGGCAATCTAAAAATATGAACGCAATATAAAAAAAGATTGAGTTTTGTGAAAAAGTAACACCTAATAATAATTGTTGAGTGTTGGTTTTAATTTTCGTTAATCTTAAATCGAAAATCATAAATATTTTCGTAAAGAAAAAACTTTTGTCAGGCTTAAAGACGCCTTTATACTTAAATTTTCTTATTGTTTTACGGTTTTGATATTAAATAATTATATTTTGTAGGCAAATCTATTTTCTAGTAACTGTTTCTTCAAATCAAAAAGGTTGTGGGTCAACTTAAAAACACACTTTTTAAGTTTTATTTCCTGTAATCAAAACTATGTAAATTATACAAATTATGAAGGAAATAATTCCAGTGTTCAGGGAAATGTAAATTACGCAAAGTTTGAATCAAATACTACGTTGTATATTAATTCACCACTTGGGCGTCACGTAAGCCGAGCATTTGAAAACGCGCCGAGTCACTCGGAAACCTGCTCCGCTGACCCTCAAAGAAGGTCGCCGGCTGATGATGAGCCAGTTTCAGTTTATGTGTGATATCCAAAGTGGCTGGGTTTATGGGGCTGCCGACCATAAAAGCCACTCTCACGGAAACTCCACTTAACTATGGTTAAGCCAGCCAACTAACCTGCAGTCGGTCTCGTTGCAGTAAACCCAAAAAGCAGTGCACTTTGACCCCCGGACGCAATGAGCAACACAAGTGGCAGTGGGGAAGTGGTACTTGTAACCGGCGGCAGTGGATTTCTGGGTCAGCACCTCATCAAGCAGTTGCTGGAGCGGAAGGAGGAGCTCGGCATCAAAGAGATCCGTTCGCTGGACATTGTGCCCTACAAGAACAACATCGGCCATGTGGACACGCCCCTGCTGCGCACCTTTGTGGGCGACATTGGAGGCGAAAAAGAAGCCCTCAGCTCGATCTTCGCCGGAGTGGATGGGGTCTTCCATTGCGCCGCCTCGGTGAAAATCGAGTATCCACCCAACTACGACGAACTGGAGCGCGTGAATGTAAACGGTGAGTGAGCAGATGAACTACCTCTTGGGAAAGGTAATTTGGGGTACAATTTCTTTAGTTATGATAGGCTAATCGTGAAAAAATTACCAGTCAAGCAGCAAACTTCCGGAGTGTAAAAAATGTGTACATATGTGCCCAACAAGCCCTAATGAAGTTAAACCATAAAACAATTATTCCCAACAAGATATGAAATCTCGTATTAATTTTTATATATTTTAATTTGACCTCAACCTAATGAAAATCTCTAATGACTCCTATTTTAGGAACCCTAGCCGTTGTGGACTTGTGCATCCAAAATAACGTTAAGCGTTTGGTTTACACCAGCTGTACATCTGTTTGTTTTGTGCCCTTCAAGGGGCGTAGTACCTTCTCGGCTATAATAAACTCCACGGAATCTAAGACAGACACCCCCGTTCTGGACAGTTCCTCTCTGTGGGAGCAGGACGATCAGTTCCTCATAAAAGGATACGCCTCCAGTAAGCTGAGAGCAGAAAACATAGTGCTCAACTCAAATGGAGCACCACTGCAGAACCAGCAGGGTAAGTCACCTTAACTATGTATGTATATACTGCTGTGTTAAATGAAATAGTAGTGCCCCACCTCACCTTTTTCAAAACAGTTTTTGAAACACTTTCGGTCTTCCACAAGCTATTACATTGTTTATTTAGCTCCAATTTTATTTGGTTAATTTTTTAAATTTAGTTCTACAGTGTACGATAATAACTGTACTTTTTAGGCTTTCGCAATCGGTTTAAAATTCTAATACTTTAAATAAATTTGATTCTTGGCGGACACGTTTTAAGTACAGTGTACAGTGCTGGCTAACTTCAAAAGTTTAATGTTCCAATGAAGTGTTGTACAACATCCGCATATTAACCGCATGAAGTGTTGGTAAGCGTGCTTAAGCTGTCGCGTGTTAAACTATAAAACCAATTTGATAAAATTAATGCAGGTTCGACTCCTGGTCATTAAACATTTTTACGTGGTTTTTTTGTTTATTTCTAGTTTCTGTAAGCACTTATGTCAATTTAAAGTAGTTTGTAATAACTTTCAAGCTTATTTTCACGAAGAAAAGAGCAAATGAGAAGTTTTTTCCTCACACACCTCACAATAGCATTTGACACCATAAGTTTTCGGCGAACCATGGCGTTATCGTCTGGACGGCCAGAAATTCTCATTCAATATGATAAAATGAAAACACACGTTATCACTTTATGCGCTCGACTTGGTGGTCAAAACAAATTTTTTCGTGCGCTTTTTTTTTTTTTTTTCTAGTTTTTGTAGCCACTTATGGGAATTTAAAATATTATGTAATAACTTTCAAGGTAATTTTCAGGAAAAGAGAGTGAATGAAAAGTTGTTGCCTCACACCTCACAATATAGTAGCATTTGACAGCGACGCCTTTCGGCGGCCCATGGCGTTATCGTCTGGGCGGCTAGAAATTTCCTTTCGTATACGGTTTACTTACTGTGCAGGACTGGGTTTTAAATTCGTAGAGCCTGTGGTTCAGAAATAATTTCTGAGTATGGGGTTAATTTCGCTAAAAATTAAAAAAACAAATTGAAGCTTCAATTATAGGACTAGGGTCATTTGCGTGAAGAGTTATTTTTTTTCTCGGACTCTTTGCTTTGCGATTATGTTAAGTGAGTCGACATCCATCTTTCACACCACTGATCAACAGATTCAAAACCTTTTTTATAATTTTAGTCTTTTTTAACAGCTTTATCTTCCTTAACCTTACACTACTTTTATCATCCAAAACAGTTGATTTTCGCCCACGACCTCGATTCTCTTTATTCTTGAAAGTTTTCAGCATTATAATATCATTGTAGGACGCATTCAACTGTATTTTCCATCTCTTTATACGTTTTTCCTTGATTTCTATGGCTGACTATCAGGTTTTTCTTCTCCACCGAGTAGTATTTTACTTTACTATTTTTAAAGATAAATTTAATAAATTTTCAAAAATAATGTTAATCAATACGATTGACTAAATAGAGCGAACTTTATTATTGCGTCCTTATTTTTTAATTTTGTTTAGTTATTTCTTCTTTTTGATGACCCTCCTCCCAGCACTACTATTTTTAAGAACAGCAATTTTGAAGGGTATTTTTACTAAATCATGAAAAACAAGAAAAAGGGTCTCGAATGTAATACAACTTTTTCGGTTTTAAAATGCTTACACTCCGGGCTTTCCAAAAAGGCATCGTTTGTTTAACTTGGAAGACCGAAAGTGTTTCAAAAAAAGTTTTTAAAAAGGTGAGAAGGGGCGCTACTGTTTCTTTGAACACAGATGTACTTAGAACTTTATAATTCTCTAATAAATTACCACAAATAACTTAGGTATTTTAATCCTGAATGGAAAATAACTAAGATTGTCTTAAGTCTAAATTCAATGTTTTAATCGAACAGCATACAAATTTTAATGTTTGCGTTTTTAATTGAAATGTATTTTTTTTTTAAAACTTTTCAATACGGTTTTAATGTAATAGTTAGGGTAAATGGTGTGCCCACGTTTTGAAAATGAATGGTTGTTTCCAATATGTTTCGGGGCTTTTGTGTTGGTCGTAGTTTAGTGCACATTTTATTCATATATTTTCGTTCAGCTTTCTGTGGGATGATTAATAAAAGTGATTTGCTGTTAAAATCTTCGGGACGGCCCGTTTTTGTTAGGATTTAAATTATTTTGAACAACAACTCGCGAAAAGCCTTCTTGATTCTCGGTACTTTCTAACACCCACACTTTAATATGATAAAATAACGATCTGGTTTTTAAGATAATAAATAAGACTTATTTGTCGATCGAGGTACCAAATTGAATCACATACGAAAATTTTATTTATACAAAAACATAAATAAATAATTGTATTATGTAAACACCTATGAATTTTTGTTAATAAATAATACAACGTTTACACATAGTGCTCAACCGTTTGTGGGCTTTGTCCCCGGAGTGGGGCGCTTGTCCCGTTGTAGCATATGAAATTATTAATTAAAAAATATTGGCGAACAGTAATGTAAAATGTTTCTGTAATGATCTTGCTCTGGGGTTTGATACTTCTCTGACGTCTGTTGACATTTGACGATGAATAAACTTTTGATCGCTAAAATCGCCTTTGACCTACTCGTTGGTTATTGTGAGTTACTGTATCCCCTTTTTTGTTACGTTTTCCCATGCGCTGCATCTTCTGTGTACATAGTCCCCTTTCCTAAATTCGTTGTAAAATAAATTATTAGTATATTCCTTTCCAGTCGGTTTTGTTAAAATACTTTTTATTTATATTTCTTGTACTTCAAGTTAGAAATGGTTATTATGAAAAACATTTAAAACTATAAACACTAACTTTTTATTTAAATCCCTTGCAGAATACCTGGCCACCAGTGCTATTCGTGCCCCACTGACCTACGGTGAGTGTGATTCCCTCTTCATCACGAAAGCCTTCGAGTACCTTTCGACTCGGGGATGGGTATTCCCCCGGATCGCAGGAGTGGGTGGAAAGCAGCAGTTGGTCTACGCTGGAAATGTGGCCTGGGGACATATTTGCGCCTACAAGGCCCTAAAAGTATCCGATAAGGCGGTAAATGGACTTCCTGTCTTCGTGACCGACGACACGGGCATCAACGACGTCTCGCGGTTTGTCCAGAAGATGGCCTTGATGGGCGACAGGTTCAAGGTGAAGACCAGTTGGTGGTATGTGCCCCACTTCCTGTTCTTCTTCCTGGCCTTCCTGCTGGAGGTGGTGGTGCGGGTGGCATATCCCTACACCAAGTACCGTCTGCGCTACTCCCTCAGATCCCTGGCCTCCTACACGTCCTCGATGCTGATGTACAACCGCCTGCGTGCCTCCATCCACATGGACTACATGCCGCTCTTCGATCCGGACGCGAGTGCCGAGCGGAGTGCCAAGTGGTACGCCAGGTGGTGGGACGAACGGCAGGAGGCCAGGAAGCTCAAGAAGTCCAGCTGAGCGGCGCTAACCCCGCATTACTCTGAGTCTAGTGTTCGCCCCGATATCGCAAGGGGAGTTGTGTGTTCACTGCCCCGCTTGATGTCCTGTAAATATTCTGTTTAATAAAATGGTTGTTGTTTGTTGAACAAAGTCGTGTTTACATTTGGAATCACTAAGGCAGCTCAAAGGAAATCACAGCTTTTATGGGACTACTCGTATGTATAAGGCTTGAAAAGGCGGGTAACTTTTTCTTTCACCTGCTCAAAAAAGAATGTTTAACAAGCGAACTTTTTTTCCGTAATAATTAAAGTCATCAGTAGAATTTTTTTAAGTCTAAAAAAATAAAGCTGGGGACCACAGCAGCATACCTTTGCTATCCAAAACTAATTAGTCTTACCTTTTATTGAATTTTTAGTAGACCGAACAGGTATTTTGACAGTATGGAATCCAAATGTACAGAATATATTATATTATTCCTTTTAAGAACTCCAATAACCCAATAAAAAAAACACTTGTACAGCTTTTGTTTTTGAACAATGTTCATATTGGTTTATTTATCATTATGAATTAATTTATTTATTTCTCAGTTATTTCATTATAATTTTTATTTTATATATATATATATATATTTGTTTGTCTTGGTTTTTCTGTTCTTCTTGTTTTTTTGTTGCTCTAGAGCGTTTCTTTGCCGTTTGTTTTTTAAACTTATGTACCATTAGCTTAACTTATTATGCCATTATTTAATTTCATTTTTGTTTAAAATCATGTTTTAGTTTTCTGTTCTTTTGTAATTTTTTTTTTTTTTTTCTTTCTGTTTTTTGTTTTAATATGCGGTTGCTGATCTTTGTTGTTGCTGCTGATTCTGCCAATTTCACTGCCGATCTTAACCTGACCGAGGGGATATAGTGCGTATCCCCAAGAATCCCTTCCTCTTTTTTCTCCCTGTACGTGGCACATTGTGAACAAAGTGATTTTTAATTTGCTGCTAAAGTTGTTCGCATTTTTGTTGCATATACATATTGCGGGCTGACTGAGTGAGTGGGTGTTAATCCGTGTGTGTGTGTTATGTGTATGGGTTAAAAACTTATGCAATTTTGCTGCTGTCCGAGTGTGTGTGATGGTTTTTGTAAAAAAGAGCAACAAATTGCCCTTTTGTCGTTTGTTAATAAATGTTGTTAAGGATGTTGCCGTTGTTGATGGTATTGATGGTATTGATGTTGTTGTTGGTGGCCGCATAGTTCTGTTTTCCGTTCAATGTTCGAGGGTCCTTATTAATAATTGAATTTCTTTTACCACCAGAATGCGTGCCTGCCTGTCTGTTTGCTCATCGAATGCTTAACATTATTGAATTTAACTATATGTTTATTTGTTGTTCTTGGTTATATAACTATGTATATATATGTATATATATCATTTTGGGTTTTATTCTCATATAGTGTATATATGGGCATATTTGCTGTCTTCAGAAAGGTTCTTGTCTTCCGTTTTACATACATATATCTTTTTATATATATTTTGAATTTTCTTGTCTTGTTTTTTAGCGTTTTCTCGTAGTAAATATACAAATTCGTTACCGGATTTCTTTTTATAGAAATGAAAAATGGTTTATTAAATTCTCGTTATGAATCTATTTATGTGTATGTGTCTACCGCCTTCTGCCTCTCTTTGTTGCGGTTTATTGCTGTTAATTATTATGTTTTTACCTTGTATAGTTTGCTGTAAGTGTAGTACTGTACCAGTTTATGTTATGCTTATGTACACACATTGGCAATCTCGCATCCCGCATCCAACATCCATCATCAACCCATCCCAATGTGTCCGATTTCGAGTCACCCAACCCGACCCGTCCATATCCATGTCCATTCCATTCCATCTGGTTTCATTTGTGTTAAAGTATTCGCACTGAAAGTTGCTCCGTAGACAGTATGTATGTTTAATTGATTCTCGTCCTGCGCTCCTTAATTACTTTACTTACATAGTTAGAATACTTACAAACTGGACGCCCTGCTATGGCGCATTTTATAAATGTATCTTCATCGTCTTGTTGTCTGTCTTGTAGTTGCATATTCATCTGCTGCCTGGTTTTGTCTCTAAAGATTCCTTTTACTTTTATGTGTATAAAGTATTAAAATGATTTCATCTTGCTTGGTTACGTTACATTTCTTGTAAATACAATTTTAACGCCACTCACGCCGTTCGCCTCGCCTCAATTATGTATTATTTGTTTTGTTTTTTTGTTTGTTTTGGTTTTCCTCATTTTCTTGTATATATTTATATATAATTTTCCATATAGTATAGTGTAAAAT
Source organism: Drosophila oshimai (assembly GCA_018150695.1). Taxonomy (NCBI): domain Eukaryota; kingdom Metazoa; phylum Arthropoda; class Insecta; order Diptera; family Drosophilidae; genus Drosophila; species Drosophila oshimai. The sequence continues at coordinate 578,269 of JAECWM010000191.1, forward strand.
ATATAAGAGATATTGTCAATATAGTAAAGGTGTTTTGTCAGCAGGAGTTCTGCCACTTCCGACTGACACATTCCTGGGGGGAATTTCTTACTTATAGCAAAAATAGTCAAGTGATCGTTCGTATGAAGGTTCTTTTGTATGTGATCTCCATCGTATATATGCGTGTGCCAGTGTTTGTGTCTGTGTCTGTGGCTGAGTGTGTGTGTGTGTGGGTGTTGTTTGTGTGAGTGCTGTGAGGTGTATGTACACATGTCTATAAAAAAGAACCTAGGATAGAAATGTCTCGTGTGAGTAAAAGGATTGCTATCGTATAAAAGCACGTCAAAGTGTAGAAGGCCCACGAGTCGTATCGTGCCATGCGCCCCATTTTGGCGCCGCTCTCCGCGTTTCTCAAAAAGGCCAAGTGGGCGGCTTGTCCTACTCATCTGTGTGGTTGTGGTTGAGTTTGGTTTTAGTTTTGGTAAACAGAAAGTTTCTTCGTTCGTTAGCGCTAGATATTAGTAAAATTGTATTTCATTATCGTTATCTTTATCGTAATTGTAATCGTATTTGTTGATGTTGTTGCTATACTCATACACATAATAAGAACTGATATGTTTGCAAGTCAATAATAAGAGAAAAACGGAAAGCAATTCGTATATGTAACTACATAACTTCGCCTCCACCCAATCCTCCTCTGGTGTGTCGCCAATTTAAAACTATTTTACATTACTCTTTATGTCTTTTAGTGCCGAGTTTTTATATTTAACTTTTGGCTTCTACTCGGCTTCGACCACCAATTGACTTTTTGACCGAAAGATGCGTTTAGCTTAAAGTATGGGTACATTATTTTTAAAAAATCGTTACGGCATACTTTTTATACACACAATTCTCCGTTCTCGATACAAAAAAGAGAGCTCACTTGTCGATTTCTATAAATTGTTCTCCTTGTTCGTGTTAATTTTATTTTGTTCAATTTAAAGCTTTTGCGCCTACGCCGTCGAGCTCCCGCAATCTCATCTCATCTCTTGTATTTTCATCGCTTCGACGGCGCCTCAGTAAAAAAATAATGAAAACTGTTTGTTTTTTGTTATGTTTTTGTCTTTGTTTTTAAAAAAATGTTCTTGTTACTTGTAGTTGTCTTTATGTCTCTGTGCTTTGTTGGTGTTGAAAATTCTCTAATTGACTGAAATTGATTTTGTTTACAAGGACGCATTGCTTGTTGTTTCGGTATTCTTTAAGCTGAAGTTGATCCGGTATACCAATAGTAATATGTCTGTGATCGGCTATAGCTTCCGCAGAAGATCCTTATAGAATATATAGAATATAGAGCACTACAAAACACAAAACGGAAAGCCTAGAGTCGATCGTAAGCGGGGAAATGCTGGGGAAACTTCTACGAAAGACTCAACATTACACCTAAAGCTGCATCGACTTACAACGTAAACGGACCTGGGATCCTCAGATTATCTAGGGCTCCCTCGTCTCACCTACACCACAAATAATACGAGTACAAACGATTGCCGGCCCACTGATCATCGATCAGTGATCATTGATCATTCGGGCGCTAGTTAAAGAAGTGTAGCAATACAGGCTTAGCTGCCTGCGAAATGATTTATCCAGACTCAGACTTAGACAGTCGGAGATCTGCCCAGCTAATCGCTTTCTTTAATACATATATCTGGTATGCATGTATATATATTTACGTGTAGGTGTATATATCTTTATGTATATTTATATATTGGTGTATATTTTATGTATTCCTTTTGGGTTTTTTTTTCAATTCAATTTTTACTTCTGTCTCCGCCTCGCTTGTTGTTGCTGTTGTTGTTTTGAATTATTGCTTTTAGAACATGTCTTAAAAATATATTTATTTATATATTTATATATGCCTTAGAAGTAGGTTTAATATATATTCTGCAAATATAACATGTTTGCCGATGCTGCCTTTCGCTCGCTTCCCCGTTAAAAATATCTGCCCCGCAGGGTAGAAGCTGCAGCTGGAATTCTCCCCAATGACCTGTGACCTGCTAAAGTAATCCGCACCTGGTTGAGGTCATCTTCCGTCCTACGTCTAACGTCCTCCGTCCAAAACTCCCGATATGCCAGACTGTCAGTGGTCTGATCTTTGTCTATCTAAAAATTGAAGATGTCTTCTGTCTTTTCGCTTCCTTAAGTTGTTACCTTCGGTTTTTGATTATTTATAAGTGTGATGCTGATGCACATGGCAAAGTCGCAAGCCGCGATCTTTGGAAAATCTGAAATGATCTGTGTGATGGGGGATCAACACTTTAAACATTAAATGTAGTTTATGTTACACTGCAACTATTTCTTGTTGTTCTTTAAACATCGTCTTTTGGTTTTGGTTTCGGTTCCCGCGATTTCCCTCTACTATATAGGTTATTATGTGTAAGTTTGTTGGTCCGAGACTCGACATAGTCCTGGAGAGCGTTGGTTTGACAATTTGGCAAAAAAGTTATGAAAGGAACATTTTCACTGTTTCGGCATTTGCTTTTGTTTTTTACTGGCTTTTCTCTGTTTTCTCTTTTCTTTTAGTTGTGTTTTTTTCTCTGGTTTTTACGTCGGCTAATGCAAAAAATCTCAGACAGACAAAAAGCGCAACGTATTGTTGTCCTGTCAATTATAGAATATTTTCCTTCTCTCTGCCATTTTGGTTTTTTCTTGGTTTTTTGTTGTTTGCAATTTTCCCCCACTTGCTGTGTGTAACAAATGTTGTTTTTTACTTATCTAGCTGATAGGTTTTGTTTGGTTTGCTTTTCCAATAATTTAATACTCCATATAGTTGTATATAAATATATTTTTCTATTACGCCCCCGATTGCATCGTCGTCGTCGTCGTTATCGTCATAATCCTCAAATACGTCTAGTACATCCATCGTCCGGGCGATTTAGCCGGACGGAGCGACTAGAAAAAAATTAATTGCACATTGCGTGGCCTGCATTTCATCGTCATCATGATTTTCATTTCCAATTTTCTTCTCTCTTCTACCATTTTCATTTCCATTCCATTTTGTGAATGGCTCGTCTGTGATCCTTTTTACACGCTTGTTTACAGATATATTTAGTTAAATGTTCAAACATTTGCGATTTTGCGCGTTTGTTTTATAAATATTTTATTTACTTAATCGTACTATATGTTGTATGTATAATAGTTCATTGTTATATTTGCATATGCTCTTACCAAGTAATTTATTTAAGTGTTTCTTTTTGATTTATCCTGTCTGTGTGTGTGTGTGTGTGTGGGTGTGTTTGTGTATCGTGTGTCTTAAAAATTGTGTGTTTCTTATACATTTAGGGAGTTGCTTTTTTTGCTTTTTGCTGTTTTCATTGTTTTGGATTCTCCATTGTTTAGCAAATAAATTGATTTATGCCTCGAGCTACGGAAATTCACTCTCTCACTTCGCTTTCATTGTCATATTTAATGCTTTAACATATTTGTCTAACTATCCACTGTTTAATTAGCATTATTTATCATTTTGCTTTCAATGTGAACACAAAAGTTATAGGTTTTTTTTTTCCTCTACGTTCCCCTGATTCGATTGAAATAATGAGAAAGAGAACTTCAACATATTTAATAACAAATTGCCTTCGACTTTTGCTCACATTCGCTTTTGTTTGTTTCTTTGTTGTTTACTTTGGCCAATAAAGGATTTGTTGTACTTTAAAATAAATTCATAATTATAATTGTAAGCACAATTTTGATTTGATTCACCCCCAACCCAGTCGAGAAATGAAAACTAAACCCAACCGATTCTTAACATTTTCAAACTTTACACGCCCAGTGTTCTTACTTATATCGATTATCGTTGAAAGTACAATAAATTGTGGTTGGTTTTCGCGCTTTTTGATTCAAGTAATTCCCTTTGTATATATTGCAGTTTACTTTAAGTGTATAAGAGTGTATATTCTTGTATATATATATATCGACTTTAACTTTAAAAGTTACAACTTAGATACGTTAAGAATAGCAATAATAATGGTAATAATAATTTGCCTTTAATAATACGCAATTAAATAATAACATTTTCGCTATTATTGCAACATTTTTCTTTATGTTTTTTCAACTCTATCGTTTTTTTTTATTAGTAACCCCCTCGTATTTTTTTTTTGTTTTTTTGCTTTCGTTTGTTGGTTTCTCATTACTTAAAAGTGGTTACGCCCCTTTTTGGCCTGGTTGTCATCCGTAGGCGGTGGGTGAAGTGGGTGATGTGGGTGGAGGCCTCCGATTTTGCTGTGTGAGCACGGCCACGCCACGCCCACCCACCCATCGCTAGAGCCGCCCACCGCGATGGTACTCCCCTCCAGTTGGACGCACAGCTTCCGTTTAATTTGCATTTTAAACGATTTTTGCTGCACACGTTGCATCTTTCGGGGCCGAGCGTTGTTCTTGCCAATGTTGTTGTAGTGGTTGTTAAATTAAAATTAATTTTTTTTGTTTGGTTTCGCTCGTAGTTTGTCCTCATCCATTTTTTTTTTTTTCACTTTTTCGTTTTTTTGCCATGCGTTTATATGTACGTATTTGTATATACGTTAATTAATATATTATAATAGTGTGTGTGTGTGTTTGGTTTATTGTTTGTTGCTCTTGCAGTTGTCTCTGTTTTTCTTGCTTAACGGATTTCATTTTGCCATGTGGAAATACACAAATATGTAATATGTACTTTATTTGATTTATATTTTATATATATGCAGGTATATATAATTTTAAATTATTTCTTTTGCGCTCTGTGGTTGCAGCATTGCAGTGTGTGTGTGTGTGTGTGGGGTGTGTGTCTGAGTGTGTGTCTGTCATTTGTTGCTAAAGTTGCTGTTGCATTTGTTGCTCCTGTTGCTGTTGTTAATATTGCTGATGTTGCTGCTGCTGCTTCTGCTGCTGCTGTTGTTGTTGTCATTGCGGTTGTCGGCGCCACCTTTTAATGGTATCCATTTGTAAATGCCGCAGGAATTAGTGGTCCCTGTAAATAAACGTTTCGTGGAGAACAAAACAAGCAAACACCAAAAATTATTCAAATAAAATGCAATTTCTAGTTGCATATCTACGCACACACATATATGTATGTATTTATATAAATATTGGTATATAAGTATTGATATATAGAAAGTAAACATTAAGAGGTATACACATATGTACTGAATATAGAATAGAAGTGGCAAGTTGTTGAAAGAAGAAAAATCGAAAATTTTAAAAAATTTTTATTTTGATTGCTTAACAAATAAAGAGAACTAGGAAATTTTTAAAAAGTGCTGGCCAGGCTTGATAAAAAGGGGGAAATGGGTAACATCACTCAAAACAATATTTGTAGAAAAAAATATATAACTTTGTTATAGAAATTCTTAAAGTAAAAATTGATATTTTAGAAAGGCTTGTTTTTCTATTACTTTAATGTAAAACTTACAAGAGAGACGAGTAAAATTATTTACCTTTTTTTTTAATGGAAACAATGGCTAAAAATGCTATTTCTTACTCTGAACAATTAATATTTTATTTAGTCTTCCTTTTTATTTATTATTTTAAGCTGCTTCTGACAAAACGCAAAAAACAATTAAATTTATTAAATAAAAGTACATTTTTCCTGAGGATTTCCCTGCTGGTCGTGTCATTTACTTTATCAAACCTCACCGACAGCCATGGATAATAAATATGTTTTTCGGAACGATTGATTTTATTTTGCAGCGAGGCATGGGAATATTGAAAAATTGAAGTATGAAAATATATTCTTTAATAATACATATATGGTGTATACAATTTAAATAAATAATAACAGTTTAATTAAAACGGCCTAGAAAACTGTGCTTGTGACGTGCATACATATTTTTACGTTTATTTAATTTTTTTTATTTTTTCGTAATTTTTTGTTTGACTAGTTGTAGTTAAAAGAATTTGATTGTTAATAATTGAAATCGTTTAGTTTGAAAAAAGAAGAGAACACGCTGTAGTTTTGTTGGTGTGCCTACCTTGTGCAACTGCGTTTGTTTTATACTCTTATTTCTTTTGTTTGCTTTCGTTTAGCTTTATTTTATATTGTATTTTTTTCATATATTTTTTCGATTTAAATATATAATGGGTTTTCTTTTACTTTTTGCATATCTTTTTGTTTTGTTTTTTGTTCTCTTGCATTTATATTTTTGGGTTATCAGTCTTTTATATATTAGCCATCGCAAAGTTCAACGAATAAATCTGTACGAAATGAAAGAGAAATACATACAATATATAGAAGGATAACGCAATAGTTTAGCTCTACATCGGCAGTCTCTCCTTATCTCTACGGTATGAGTGTGTGAGTGTGTGTGAAGGATCCGGGATCGAATCGCTAATCTCGAGACTTTCGTCTCATGTGGGTGTTTTTCGCTGGCTTATTCACTAGCTCTAAACCCAAGCCCAAAGATCTGTAAAAGATCTCGGAGCTTGGGGCTCCTGGTGGGCAGGATCAAAAGGACAACTCACCGGGCTGTAGTTCAACGGGGCTCGGCTGACGGCGATGGGGAAGCCGGACGGCTGCGGACTGGTGGCCTGCACGTAGCCCACGTTGTCGGCGGCCCCCGAGCTGTACATGTCGATGGTCGGGCCGGGTGAGTTGGTCGAGGGGAATCCCTGCCGGGTGGCCGTGTTGCCGCCGGCATGTGGCGATGCTGACGGTCCGTAGCTGTGGGCAGCCGCAGCAGCCGCCTGATAGTTGTTCATCACTACAACGAGAAGGAGTAGACAAAAGATAAATTAGTTGAAAAATGATACCCTGAAAATCATGCTAAAATACTCCGGAACAAATGAAGTTACCCATGAAAAAGCTGAATTTACTAATTTTCAAATAACACATTTGTAGAATTATAAAGTATATATCATTGTAGAAATTATACAGTTAATAAATAAAGACAGTAAAAATTATATTTATTTAATTCAAACACCAAGTGTAAATGGAATTCAAATGGAATGGAAAATCGAACCAAAAGTTAAATGAACGGTCTAATTTTAAGCAGAAATTAAAGTGTCAGTTAAAAACAATGTTTATAGTAAGCTTAAATTGACACATGAATGTTATCATAAATATAATCAAATAATTTTATTACGAGTTACGTTATTTGTAAATTAATTAAGGCAATAATACGTGATTCTAACAGAATCCGGAAATGAAAATAGGCAACAGTACGTATGAGTGATGTAATTAAAATTATACTTTCGGAAACAGTTCGTATGAGTAATATAACATAGGAATAGATGCATTAGGCCATTTGTTAATAATACTTAGTGAACGAGTGATTGTAATTGTAATTTATAGCAAGGATGTGCTTTGTCTCACTGAAGACATTGAAATCTTAAGCAACAATCAGTGTACCACATTAAAATGAATAGGCCAAAACTGTTTGCCAAACAAGCATATACATTTTATTCATATTTACTTTTTCACCCATTAATTTGTACTTGATTGACGCGTATTTGTTTGTCCAGAATTTATTATTTGACTGCAGTAAATAGTCACACATGACGACTTTTGAGGACCGATTCGAACTTACGTTAGGTAAATACCTATCTAAATTAAATTGCTTTCCCACTAGCACTTCATTTTATTCTGAGCACAGGTACTTAGCACCTGGAAATGGGGTCACTCACCTGACAGCGCCTGGGTCAGCAGCGGTGTATTGTTGTTGGGTGTCAGCTGCCCGTTGGTTAGATCAACTGTAAGTGGCAAAAGAGGGCGAGAGGGGCGTCATTAGTGGGGGTGGGTCATAACTGGCGGTGGATCACAGCTAGGCGAGTAAAAGTCGGGCACATACTATATAGGAGGTGCCCGCGACACAAGAGTATACGAAAGTAATCAAGGCTGAGCTCTAAGGGTACGGGTTACGGGTTACGGGTTACGGGTACATGTACGACGGGAGTTGGGGATCGAGTACATATATATATAGTGGGTATGGAGTGAGAGAGTATTCGAGTATGGCTATAGCTCTGTTATATCGGTGTGCCGAGGAAGCAAACAATCAAAAGCGAAAGTAAACAACTCTAACTAGTCCCAGAACAACTACAATGCCAAACGCAAACACAAAAGACGAACCAAAGAGCGAAAGGAAGTACATATATATATATATAGAAATGGGTGTCTAGAAGGAAGGGAGTTTTGGGAGGAAGCGCTAACTGGAACGCAGGTTATGAAAACACAAAGTGCTCGGTTATTAAACGAGCTTTGGGGACGGGATGTTGACGCTACAATGACAAAACAAAGCCAAAGCCAAACTAAACCAAACCAAACCAATCCGAACCCCATCCAAACTCAGTTACTACGCTTGGTTTGCCCAGTGATGTGCACTTTCCTTTGGGCGCTACCATTTTCCCCGATTTCCCCCTATTCTTCCTCCGTTGCCTGTTATCATTGTTATCGTTACTTTTTTTTGTGTGGCTGTTCTCCCTTGTTATGGTCACAGCTGCAGAAGCAAGTAAAAATACGCCAGCACCAATATTGAAATGACAACAGAATGCGAATGTGAATGAAGGCAGGCAAACAAAAAAAAAATGGGTAACGGGTTATGGCTGGGATCGGGATAGGTATATGGATATATACCGGGGATTCCGGGGGCGTGGGAGGAAACGTAGCAGTTGCATTTCCTGCGGAAACACAAAAATTGATGTAACGTAACGTGACGTAACGTAACGAGGCATGTCCCTGGCAGTCGTTTGCTTATTGTAGATTGTACCCCATCGCACCCAGCGCTTGCAACCCCTTTACCACCCACTTTCTACCCACCCATATACGACCTTCGTCATTGCTGTTGTGCGTTTTATGGCGCCAATCAACTTTGGCTTACGTTTAGTTTACGTTTTTTGTGCGAAATCTCGGTGCGCCATGTTGTTTTCATTAGAGTTGAGTCTGGAACTCTGCTACAAAGAAGCACCAGAACCGAGAACCCAGAACCCAGATCCGAAATAAAGAGCCCGTAAAAGCAGCAGTAGCAGCAGTTGCAATAGCAGCAATGGTTGCCTTTGTAAATAAATAACTTATTTAGCCGGGGTTTTTCGGGCTGCCATTGCATGAAATGCGTTTCCGTTGGGGCTGGGAAAGAGTGGATTGGTTGTGGGTTTGTAGGTTTGTGGGAAAATTGCAATTGTCAGTCTTGCGGTTGCGGAAAAACAACTGTTCCCAGCTGTCGACCTGGCAACCCGGTTCCGGAGCCCATACGGCCACAATAAAAGGTTAAATTGAGACATTTCAACAAACAAAATCGGTCAACAGAAGACATTTGCATGATTACGAAACTACACAGATCCAAAAATAAATTCTTATTTGATGGGGAAGTTGTGTTTAAACTAGCGGGTACATAAAAATAGGTAGGTACTTATTTATACGTGGGGTAATATGTACTGGTTGTATGGTTACAGCTGTCTGCTACTAATGAATGTGTGTTACATGATACATTTTTTGGTATGGTAAACGCTATTTCGAGCTACTTTTTCGTCCTCCGCTTGTTAGTTTTTGATGTGTTAAATGTTTCGTAAAACAAAGTTTGTCAAACAGAAGAACACTACACAGAAATATTAATGGTTTTCAGCTACGACTGGCGCCCAACGTGGGGCATTCAGTTTACAATTTGTGTTTTATTGCGCTCTTTGCTAAAACTTTTTCTATCAACTAACAGTTTACATACAGTTAATAATCGTAAAATGTGAAAATTTTGTTCGGTTATGGAGCCAAAAACGGTTATAGGTTCAATATAAAGATGAATATACGTATATAAAAAGAGTATAATGCTTGTACGAATACGCATTGGAACTATAAGACGACCATTAGCTGACCTTGTTGACTGAGGAGTGTTCGAGTAGCTGTTGTTCTGCTTTCTGGTGCTTCTGCTTCTGTGGCTGCCTCTGCTTCTGCTTGCCGGGCTGTCCTTGCCAAGTTGCTGTCACAATATTAAGCATACGCCCCGATGGCCACTTTGTCACTTTGTCTTGGCCCCGTCAATTCCACTCGCTTCGAATCGCTAATAATACGAGAAGTCAATGCCTGGGGCCCCGAAAGGATAGACTTTTGCTTGGTTTGCTTTTGGTTTCGGCATTGCATCCGTATTTATTTTATTTTCTCTTTATTTATCTTAGTTTTGTGCATTTATTTAGTTAATAACTTTTCGTTTTCTCGTTTTTCGTATTTCGATTTCGTTTCTGCGCAAGCAAATGGGTTTCTTGTTCTCGTTTGAAGCGTTTTCTTATAAATCACAGTATATACGTGTAAAATACATATTGGAATATGCGTGGGTGTGTGTGTGTTCGTGTCTGTGTTTGCTATATAGGTTTGTAAATAACTCGCAAGCGTTTGGTAATTGTCAATTTAAATAGTTGCAAAATACCTCAAAGCAGTTCCCGGGCATCCGGATGCCACAGAGTTGCGATAATTGCATTCAGTTAACTAAGTAACAGCTTATCCATCTATTTATAGAGTTATTGACCGATTTAGGTTCGAGAGTGTGTGTATAGCTAGGTGTGTGTGTGTGGGTGTGGGTGAGACTTACATGGAAAGGACATAGAAAAATTGCATTTTTCATCAACTTAAGAGAGAGATTTGTTGTCTTTGATTTTTGGTTTTTCGCTTTTGTTTTTGGCGCTGCTAAGTTGCTCTTCGAAAATGGATGGACATTAATATTGTATTTTTCGTTATTGTACAAATCAAATCGATTCACGCATCATATAAAATGGATACTCAACTTAGCTTGTAAACGTCGTATATTAAATATGTGTATATAAATATTCATGTATATAAGGTATAGTATATAGTAGGTATGTATATAGTAATGTCTATATGTACTTTAAATAGAAATGTCGAAAAATTTCGCTCGTTTTTTTTTTATTAGCCATTTTCGAATTCTTGCGATGCACCGATGAAGGAAGGAATTTATATATATTTTTGAATGCTTCAAGGCTTCCATTTAATTCGTATGTGGGCCAAATGCTTTTTGCTAATACATATGAAACGGAATAACACAGCTACGGATAATGGACAAATCTACTAATTAATGAACTTTAGATATGGCAAAAATCTCTGCACGTTTGCTAATTATCTAAAAACTCATGGGACCACCGACAACAACGGAAGCCAAAACAAAAACGGACTGGGAAATGGATATGGAATATGGAAAATGAAAAAGGAAAAATTGCATACATAATGTGCAGCAAATTAATTAAAGGATAATAATGGCACTACATGTGACAGGCCTGCTAAAATTTGTTGTTATCTAAATGTTTTTCCATGTGCACTTTGCTGCTGTTGTTGTGGGTAGCAACTAATTTATGCATACAGGGGACTACAAATTAAATTTGCATTTAAATGCTACGGTAAAATAGTTTTATAAATAAAAGATGTGCGTCCCTGAAACGGGAAACAAATGGGCGGCAGGTCAGGGTGTAAAAAAGCGAAATATACAATATATATATTGTTGAGTGGGTGAGAGGGGGAGCGTATGAGAAGATCGAGTATAGTTCGCTATATAGTTTCGTTATACAAGTAATTGTGTCACACTTCTAATTAGGGTTCTAGAGACAGATATTAAAGTGTACGCATGTCTGTGAGTATTTGAGTGGTTATGCTGGCCTAAGTCTAAACGATTCTAAGTACTCGATTACATCCGATTACGTAACTGCTCTAGGATTGGTTAGTACGGGTGCTAGCTGCTCTATAGATACGTAATTAAAGGTTGAATAACTTGGGGATGCCTCTAGTCACTACTGATACTGCTGCGGTAATTGGTTAACTGCTCCAACAATATATGGGGAATACTTTTCGGGAGAGTCTAGTACGTAGGTTTGTGTGTGTGTGTGTGTTTGTCAGCTATATAGACTGTGTGAGTGTCGAGGTTACATTTTCTATGTATTTCTTTTCAAATCTCTCGTTAGTTCTTTGCTTTTTCACGCCACAGTGCATCTTTTGTGGGTTTTACTTTGGTTGTTGTAGTCGTTACCATTTACCGTAGACACAGGCTAAACTAACGCTCTGGGTTGCAGATCTCCTCCAGCTGCAGTTGGCATTGGGAGATTTTTTTAATGGCTGTACCTACTTGTCACCGTTCGAATGATATATGTAGTTACTTGGACACAGAAAAAGGGCTGGCAATGAAAACGGAACTCTGCATCTCACATTCTCATTAGCATTCTCATTCTCAATCTCAGACTTGTGCGATTTCGATTCGATTCGGTTAGGTTCAGTTCGGTTCGCGTTTAGAAATTAATGTTGCCCAGAAACTGCGATTTGATGGCCGCGGATCGAGCCGTGAGCGCCGTGGCCAGCGGCAGGGTCAGCGCCTGTTGGTGGTAAGCCGACTGGGCGTGGCCAGGGGCGCCACCGGAGGGGCCAACACCGCCCGCCCCCGCCGCAACAGCCGCAGAGCCGTGGGCGCCAGGGGGGGCAGCTCTGCTGCGGCCCGGGGCTGCGCTACAAGCGGTACCATAACTTCTACCGATGCCGCAAATTGTCAAGCCTACAAAATCATACGAGATACAAGATAGATGAAGAGAGAGATAGACAGAAGGATGGGGGCTAACACTTTGCGCTAGAGCCTAGAGCCGTATAACTATCGATTGAAAAAGGGAGACAGGGCCCCCTTATAAAATAAGACTAACAAAAATGACCGGATGACCGGTAAATGATAAAAATCTATTGATAGATAGGCCCTAGCAGAATATTTAATAAAACGCTGATCATAAATCGAAAATTAGTAACAATATGTTTCTTTACTAATTTGAAGTATCCATTTTTAAAGAGGTATACAAACATAAAAACCTACAAAACATATTTCTGTTTAAAAAAAACCTAATAAAGATCAATATAATTCTTATATTGAAAGAGGCTCGAAAACGTATCGTCAAAAACCAATAACTTAGTTTTAATAAGGGTTTAAAATTGTTTTAAACGCTTAGACGTTTTTTAAAAAAATATAATTGAAATATTGTTTAGATTCCCATTCGATTGTAACATGGGTAAACTTAAAGTTTTCGATTATTTTATTGATGGTTGTCGATCAAGACAAACTAAGACCCTAAAAAAATAAGTTTTTTTTTTAATATTTCAATTTGTGAGTTTTATCTGCAGATAATCAGATCTGGCTAAGAAAATAAATGTAATAAAACAAGGACAAAAATGGGCTATCGTTTTAATCGATAACTGTATCGATTGTTTTACAGCTCTAACTCCCGCAAAGGATTTCAGGGGGCAAGGGAATAAATTCACATCAGCTAGAAGCCCTAGTAGCCAGTGGTGGGTATGTGTGTTCAGTGGTGGGCAAATGATAAACTCAAGGCCAAGCAGCGTCAATGACATCAATCTGCAGGATGCGCAGGACTCATTTCTAGGGGGCTCTAAATGTCTTATGTATTGATTGATGGTGTGAGTGTTTACGATTGTTTCCGATCTTCAGCTATTTGTGCTTTGATATGACGAACGCTTTTTTTTTTTTTTTTAGAAAACAATGATTTATTTCAGTAATGATCATGATCTCTGAGTAATACTCGATAGATAGTCATTGGGCTGGGGATCGTCCTAGGCCATGTAGTCGCCAATCAGGATCCGATTCTCCGGCACTACGCCCATCACACCCGCTGCAAAGCAAACACAAAGACAGAAGAAAAATCATAAAGAGTGTGGAAAGCGAAACGGATATAAACATAAATGTTGGTTTGGTATCCGGAGATGAAGTAAACACGCATTGGGCTAACGAATCCTCACAAGTACTGGTTGAGTTAGTAATGCTAATGATTGTTATCGGAATTACGCGAGGCCTTTCGTCATATCAAGTGGCACAGACTGTTCGGTTCAGTGGGGTTTTATTGGGATATGTTTTGTTTTAGTCACTGGGGTTGCTTCACACTCTCACTCACATACAAGTAATGAACAGGGGCTGAGTATGTACGAGTGTGGGTGTGGGTGTGTCTATGTGGGTGTGCGACGGACTTACCAGTTGGATAGGGCAGTCCAAAACTGGGATAGCCCGAATATCCGCGACCAGCGGCATAGGCAGCATAGGCAGCTGCCGGAAAACCTATGGGAGAGATTTATATAAGTTAACTTTTCAATTTTCTATGTAATATTTATTTAGTAGTTCTCACCTTCGGGCAATGTCCCCAGTCCCCACATGATGTTATCTAAAGGAGTCGCATGGCAAACAAGAGAGAGCACAGAAAAGAAAGGCATAAAACAGATAATTACTGACACTCACACGATTATATCAGAGCTAATGAGTTCAAACAAAAGAGTATCGAGATTATATCAGGACTAATTGTTATAGAGTGTAAATATGAGCGACTGCTTTACTATACGTAATCGTTATGTGTACTTAGAGTTCTAGTTAAGTGTGAGTGGCCACTAAGGAACTGCCGCTATATACTAGTTATATAATATGTATGTTTAGATTTCTAAGAAATGTTCTGCGACTGCACTCGATTCTTTTTCCAGTGCATAACTATTAGGGGATTTAATTATCCCCATTTTTTAGTTATTTTCTGCATTAACAGCCTTGGTCTGAGCTATGTTTATATAGAGTTTATATATGTAGAGTTACATTTGTTCGATATACCGTAGATATGACACAATTCTAAACACTTATTAGATATGTACGTAGTTATAATCTAAGACATTTAGTATCTATGCTATGAGTATAAATTTTAATAATTTGGCTAGTGATAATTTGTAATTTTCCAAGTGGGGGGCAATTCTAAGGCCTGCCGTTGTGCATTTCTACAAAAATGCCCCATATCTCCAGGCCATTGCCCCGCACCGCAACTAATGTATTAGGAAAACTTAAAAAAAATATATTCAAATCGAAACTAAACACATAAAACTATAAATTTGTGGGCTAGATAAACACTACAACTCAAGGGGGAGAATATAGGAAGGTTGACAGCTATTAGATGTTAAACAAAGAATTTGTTAAAATTTTGCTTCGGCCTGGGGTCACTTCCAATCCGCTTTCTCAGCACTTTCTCAGCACTTTCTCGTTCATCTTGGGCATCGAAGCATCAAAGGGCTGACGACGGCTCGTTTCCTGTGTACTCGGTCGACTGTTGCAACTTAGGCTAATGTTACAATGGATTTAACTAGAGTTGAATTTGAGTTTGATTCTGAATTTGAATTTGAGCGCTTAATGCGCTTATCGTAATGCAATAGATGTGTGTATGTGGTTATTTATGCATGTATAATAAATAGCTAGTTTCGAGTTTAGTCAAATATTAATGGCTATGGGCAAACAATATGTGTTTGTATGTAAGTACTCGGTACTGGGAGACGACGGGGAGTTGGCCATCAGCTCAGCTGTCTGAGCCGTAATTTGACATTTGGCTGGGACTCGTAATTGGCCCGAATGCATTGCACATTGCACACTGCACACTGCACATCCATTATCCATGATCCATTTCGGAAAATTACACTCCGACAGCTGTCCGGCCGCTACGCTGGCATCTGCCCAGTCCGGTCATCAATTTTTCAAAACTAAACTTGGTTACACACATCGTATTTCTAGCCTCCTTCGGCATGTTTACTTAATCCAACTTAATCGCTATTTGGATACATTTGCTAGATTTGAGTCCGATTTGCTTTTGGCTGTGTTTCTAGATAAAATATACGCCTTTAAAGCGCTATTAATATGAGTTTACGTATAAGAAATGTTCGATATACAAGAGAATCCGTTTTAAAACATAAATGAGTGTTTCCTATTGAGCTTATGACTTTTTTAATTTAAAGTATTTTTTGTTTTGATCTTTTTTTGTTGGTTTTGACATTCTTAAGTTCTAGAAAAGTCGACAGGTGTCTAAGACATATAAGTTACGATCGCCGTCTAAGGATCTAAGGATATCGATGGCCGCGATCAAATCTAAGCAGCTCTCTAGGACCTGCACTTAGCCTAAATATATAGTATGTATCTTAAGTACGTCAAGTTCGCTTAAAGTCTAAGGAAAGAAAACGAATGCGCCGCTATTTAGGTAATTTAGTTAAATAACGCATACGCCGCGTGGCCTAAACGCAGCTTAGACAGTCACAAAATATAAGTATACGATATATAGTACATATGGCATAAGTAAGTACATGGCTAATTGTAAGTAGAAGTACACGTAATCCTAGGCCTAGCCGCTTAACATATTATTTTGGACATTGAGACGGAATGAGAGTCATATATTTGTTTGTATATATAGTAGGTGTAGTCGAGTGTGTTTAGTGGTTGTGTTTTTTGTGGGATAAGGGTTTTTATCATCGGGTAGTTAAACTTTGAGAATAGCTCTGAAATTTTACGCAAGTTTTGTGGGGCTATGTTTAGTCAGCAGTTTTTTAACGTCAATCAATTAAAACGTAGTCACCCACTAAACCCCTACCACCATTAAAAAGGTAATCAAACAAAAACTAATTTGTTTGGCTTACGCATCACAAAAAATGTTTGCTTTTTGATTAATAAATCAGTTGCAATGCATACATTATACTAAGATTAACTTTATTACTCGCGTTTCCATTTAAAATTGTTTGACTGTTTAATTTTTAATCAATTGTGCGAACGAAAGCTTCTTACAAATCAATTATGATTCAAGGTAACAGAAAAAATTACGCGGTTAAATGTTTATTTTAATATGAGAAACAGTTTAAAGTCATTAGAAGAGAATATTAAATGCATTGTTTTTAAACTTATTAGTTAAATGCAACTATGGACATTTTTTTTTAAATACAGCTGATTTTGAATATTAAGAAACTGTGTCTAATTCTATAAATATTGAACAAAAGCGAAAGATCTTTTAAATTTTATATAGTCTTATATTTTAAATTTTATAACTTACAGCACGTTAAAAAAAAAATAATTCTAAACACAACCCCATTAATTTACAAAATCGTGAGAGCTTTAAAATGTTTTCATAATAAATATCTTATAGATATTAAAGATTTAAGTAGAAAGAAGTTTTTGTAATTTGGACTGCAAGTCTTTAACAATCACAGGGACATTGCTTAGACCGCTCACTGAGGCCTGGGCGGTCAGATTCCGGGCAGCTGGTAGAGCGAGGCTGCCGCTGCCGCCGCGGAATTGGGCCCCGTCCCCATCTCCATGCCGCCCTGCATGGCAAGCAGTTCGCTGAGCGGATAATGGGCGGCGGCCAGAGCGGCATTCTGCCTGAGCTGAGCCTGCTGCAGTTGTGCTGCGGCGGCAGCAGCGGGAGCATTGGCAGCGGCCGCCTGAAGGGCACCCAAGGCGGTGGTGGGTCCTCGCAAGCCACTGCTCACAGCCGCTGCTGCCAGGAGTCGCTTGTAGCCGACGACGGCCGCTGCATCGGCATAGAGGGAGTTGGCCAGAGCGGCATTGCTCTGTCCCGCTGCGAATTGCAGGAGCGAGGGGGTGGTGGGAGGGGCGGTATTGGCCAGCGGTAGCAGACCAGGTGCTGCTCCAGCAGCAGCGGCCACCACTTGGGCCAAACTCTGCTGATGTTGCTGCTGCACCGCCTGCTGTTGCTGCTGCTGCTGCTGGTGTTGGTGTTGCTGCTGGGCTGCAACAACTGCTGCTGCCGAGAGGTGGGCGGGCAGCGGGTAGGGGGTGTAACGGAGCGAGCTCAACAGCTGCGAGTGGGTGGTGTGCGGGTGGTGGGATGTGTGGCTGGGGGGCTGACTGTGTGGGTGTGTGTGTTGTGTGTGTATCGTGTGCAGCTGCTGGTGGTGCTGATGCTGCTGCTGTTGCTGCTGCTGCTGCTGGACATGCTGCTGCTGCTGCTGCAGCACGGAGGCGGCAGCGGCTAAACTACTCGGAAGCAGGCCGGCGGCGGACGTGGCCGCCGTCGAATGGGCGTGGCTGCTGCCCCAGACTACCAACTCACCGTATGCGGAGCGACCGGCAGCCCGCGTCTTGGCCAAATTGGCCGGCAGCATCACCTCCTTCGGCTGCGCCTTCTTGCACTCGACCTGCAAGCAGAGTACAATCACACATAAGTTTCATATTGCCTTATAAACTCTTAAAATAAATATTAAAATACATTGTTGGTATAAAATTAATATTTAATTTGTTAAATTGGCCAATAAATGTAACATAAACGTAACTTCTTTTTCATTATAATGCACATGATACCGAATAGCATGTCATTTATACAAATTGCTTAAAACAAAGTTTAATTAAGTCCTCATTAAGTATTAAAAAAACCGAATTAAGCATGTTAAAAGCCTATAATATTAATGAAATTGTCTTATAATCTGACTAAATTGTAATACTTGTGTCAATTATAAAAATAATCCGTTAAAATATATTTTATGCATGTTAGAAAATATAACTTAAAAACATGTGCAATTTAAAAATCAGTTGAAATAAAGTAAGGTTCTCTATTGTTTAATGGAAAGAAAACAATCAGTTAAATATTAAGTTCCACAAATAATTTATTTAGAAACAAATTTATGTTAATTTTAACAAAATAAATACAACTAATTATTAAACGTTCACTGCTCTGAATAGCCACTATGCCTAATAATTGTTGTTTTAATGTTTTTTTTTCACTAAATTTGAGATATCAACAATTTTGATATAATAAAATCTGAAGTTGATCACCAATTTAGGGCAGTATTTTTCACTGTATGGCCAAATAAAAAAACCAAGAGCTGAGGGGGAAGTTAAGCCTCGTGGGCTGCGATTCAGACCGCTACGCTTCACTTACCATTTTGTTGTTTATCTCGTGGAAATGAATTTCGCAAACTTTGTCTACCACATCTTCGCTTTGAAATGTAACGAAGCCAAAACCTGCAAAAGAAGAGTGGAGAAGCGAAGTGAGTAAAGTGGGAGTGGGGCAAAAAAGTTTAAGGGCTGCAAAAATTGAACGAAATATGCTTTTGTGTGAGCGAGCGGCTAAATAATTTACTCAAGTGTCGAGACCGAGACAGAGACAGAGGCGGTGACCCCAACCCAACCCACCAAAAGCCCCCTTGAAACCCCCCTTGAAGCTAAAGTCAGGATAGCTGTCCTCCGGCTGACCTCAATATGCATCCCCTGCAGGGCCTCAAGTGGCGGCTGGGCGAGTAATTCAAACACTGCCCGCTCCGAGTTTACATAATAAACTTTGCCAGCGGACACAGCTCAGATCCCCCTTGGCCCCTAACCCCCTTAACCCCCCTAACCCCCTTACCCCCTTAGATCCCCCCCTTCCGTTGGGATCGGGCATAATAACTTTGTCGTAATGGCCGGCCAGTGAAGCTATTTTTGATATCTTCCAATTGGAGGCTGACGAAGAACTTAAATTTCTGGAATGTCAAGTCATTCGGGGGGGTTTTTATGTCCCGAATTTGGGAAAGGATTTATTTTGGCTTAATTAAATTTCTTTCATTTTCTGCAGTTGCAATTTGTGCTGGGGAAAGTTTAAGTTGCCTGATTTTGTCTTTTCTATAGTAAGGAAGTTTTTAATGCAGTTTTTGATGCAGTGGTTTTCATGACTCAAAAGCCAAATTTGTATTATACATATATTGTATCGTATTATGTAGGTACTTATTTTTATTACATTAAAGTTGTTTGTGATTTAACGTGTGGGGATTTAAAAATCAGTTTTAAAACATCAAAGGCTGTATTTCAACAAATATATTAAATAAAACCTATATTTTTTTGCATACCCTTAAAGTTTTTTCAAGTAATTTTAATTCAAAAACTATTAAGTTCACTTTTTTTTTCAAAATCAATCTTACTTTTTATGTTATTTTCAAGTCCACAAACGTTGCCTTAAACCCGTTAAAGTAACTCCTTAAAATGCATTAAGTAAGACGCAACTTTCCATCAGATTATCTTATACAAAATTTCTTGAAGGCTTTTACTGTGCCTCCGCTATCCGCTTAATGCTTCGCTTTCTACTCCCATTTTCTTACCTCCAATTTCAGCACTTCGGCCTTATCGGGGCTTTTCAATTAGCGCAATTGTCTGAGATTTCACATGGTCGAAAAAGAAGGGCTCTCTCTGTGCAATTAGCAAGGCCAAGTGCAGACACCTGATGCCCCAGCGCCCGCATGTTGTTTGTGTACGTGTGTTTACCTTGGGATGCGGGTGGTTGTGGGGGCGTGGCCGAGCTGGGCGTAACAGACAAATTAGTTGAAACAAGTAACAGTAAACACGCAGGCTTATTAGCGACATGTGCCGAGCTGAAGAAGCTCCAAGCTCTCCAGCTCCGAGGTCCTTTTCCTTAAGACAACGTGCGGGCTGCTTTCTCCTTCGGCTGGAGTGTGTTTGTATTTGTTTTAATTATATGAAATTAGCGCACGTTGCAACGTTGCACGTAAAGCTACACTGTAAATAATTCATTTGATCTCGATAGCCACTAAGTAATACATTTTGGGAAAAAACCATTTAATTACACTGCACTTAATTTCGAATATTAGGAAGTCTATAATATAGCATAAAAAATCGAATGTTAAATGGGTTAAAAGAGTTATGAAAATATTACATAAAGATTCACTTTTAGATTTTAAATTACCTTTACCAAATTACATTAAGACTGTTCGTGTGACATTTAAATTAAATTAATTAAAAAAAAATGGTTTGTGTGACCGTCGATATTTTAAGAGATTTTTGGGCTATCATCGTCACATATTTTTTTGCGAAATTTGTGATCAAATATATGAAACAGTACCCACACCTTTGTTTTAGACTTAAATGTTTATGTTTGTTTTATACTTTTTTTGAAGAGAATCATCATTAGACAATTGTTGTTTTTTTTGTGTATCCCTTGGGCTTTTCAGGGTTTTCTATTCCGTTGCAACTTCATAAATCAGCAGTGGAAGAAATGAAGCTCCAAGCTCCACACGTAACTCAATCAAAAATGTATCTGCTGGATACAAATGTGCTCGGGTGGCATGAGAAATGAGGCAATGCTTGTTGCCCAGTTAATTCCGTGGCTTGAAGCTTACGGCTCTCGCAGGAGGTGAGTCTTAGTTTTGAGCCCTATTTCGGCTGCCATTTTTACCTGTCGAAAATTTCCCGCAGGACGGCAGGGCAGGGCAGGCCTGGATCGCTGGAGCGATAGGAGCTGACGATGGTCTTGGCAACTGCAAAAATTGCACACTCATGCATGTTATTGCCAAGAAGCGGGCACAGATATATGTATGTATATGGGCTGAAAGGGAGTGGAGGAGTGGAGGGGGTGGGACAGGGACCCACCCAAAGCCAGCTGCTGTTATGACTGCGCTGCGCCGGCTTGCCAAAAAGAAAAATTACAAAATTTTCAATTTTAATATTAGTGGCGGCTGGCGACGCCAACTGCCAAAGCTAGGCCCCCAAAACTTCCCGATCCTCTAGCCTAGCCTCCCACCCATGACACCCATCCACCCACAACTGGCTGCTTAGGCGCACGTTGGGCATGTCCTTGGGTTGCCAAATGAAATTCATAGCATAGTTTCGGGTCGCAGCTCGGCTGTTGTGAACTCTATATTTGTACAGGGAGGATTGCCAATGGGGGAATTTTAAAAAACTATTTTAATTTTTTTTACTTGAAGAATTTTTTGATGAATATATTATACAAACTATGTTTAATTATAGTTGAGGGGCTTGGCTTATGATCAAAAAAATGATTTATACTTGTTCAAATATAATAGAGGGCCTCAGCAAATGATCATATAATTGATTTCTGTTGTTTAAAAAAACAGTCAGAGTTTCAGGAGACATATTTAAGAAATTAGTTAATATACTAAAAAGAACTTTATTTAGTAGAAATATGTTAAAATTAATTGACTTAAGTTTAGTGAATCTCCGTACTATTTGTGTTAAGTATTATTTATTACCTTAAAATGTATAAAACTTTTTCCTTAAGTTTATTAAAAATATTGTTCCTAAGCTTTTGATTTGCTGGTTTGTTAATAAGCTTCAAATTATAGTTATTACTTTAAAAAACATGCATACCACTTTTTTTTTGTTTTCAACAAAGCTTTTTATTATAAAGTATATTTAAAAGCGTTTGTGATTATAGTGAAAGATTCAAGTTTAGGGTGTCTCAAAATATTTCTACACAGAAATTTAAAATTTTTTTGTAAGCCCCAAACTGAGTTCCCCTTAGCGCCTCTCCACTGTAATTGCAATTGCCTTCCGCCCGCGTTGTTGTCATCTCGCTGGTTGTTATTGCTGTTTGGGCCTGCCTATATTGTTTTACGGCATATTCATATATCGTTTCCTATATTTTGTTATTTTTTAGCCATATGAAACGGTTGTAGTTCTGGGCCAACTGCCACCGTTCTTGTTAGCTGGAAAACGCTGCTGCAATTTTCAGTGACCAGGCTTATGGGGATATGTGTGTGTGTCTGTGCTTGGGTGTTTGTGTTCTGTCTATTTGTCTATCTGTCTATATGTCCATTGGTGTGTGTGTGTCGCTGGGCTGCACACATGATTTATGAATGAGTAACAAACTTGCTGCCGTGTAGCCCGAGCAACGACGTCTTTTCCACTTTTCTTTTCTTTTTTTCCCCATTTTTTTTTCTGTTTTCCCTTCTTTATTATAGTTTGTGTGTGTGTGTGTGTGTGTACGTGGCAATTGCCACACATAGACACACATTTACAGGGAGCTCTCGGATCGGATCGATAAAATGCAATTACAGGCATATCGCAAGTGCCAGTAGGCAACGGACTCCGACTCCTCATGGCAATAAGGTCGTACATCGTACATCGTACATCGTCCGACTGTACAAAAAGTCACCATCGTTGTCCTCGTCCTGGTCCTGCAACCCAACCCCCAACCCCCATCCTCATTCCCATTCCCATCCTCGTGGCAATGAAGGCTCCTGCTACAACTAATACCCTTTGATTAACGACACACATTTTCTATTGACTTGGCCGCTGGTCGCCTGTGAAGTTGGGCAGTTGGCTTTTACCGCTCGACAACAAAAATTACTGCATATTTCATCCGGCGATCGATGCACGCAATTGTAATTTGCAAGGCTGACATGTCCCGGCCAAAATGAATTGCTCACCCAACGAGTCCTGTCACCGAACTGAACTGAACTGTCCCCAATGCATTTTTAATTGCAAAATTGGCAAATCACAAAATCGTATAACAAGGCTGGCTAAGCGGTTAATTCGTGGAAATTTCTTCAAGTGGTTTCCCATGGTCATTATAGTTGCCTAAACAGTTGCCTATAATAGAGGTTTCTTTGGGCCACGTAGTTACTTATTTGACAGACCTTGTAAAATATTTTTTAATGTTCATACTTTAATATCTTTTAATATTTCATGTAAGTCTTTTGGAATATCAAAATATACTTAGTTTTATTTTATGGTAGAAATCTTTATTTAAGAGGTGAATTTTTTTTCTTATTTTTTTGTTCGTTACTTTGTTCTACTTTCCTTGGGAAGTTAAATTGGTATTTATTTATATTCGAAAAGCCAGAAGTTTATTTATTTCCTTTTAAAATGCTCATACTTTGAGTACCCAATAAGCAAAACAATTAGAATAAGGACCTTCACAATTTAAAATCTCCAACAATGCATTTTTAATTGGAAAAAGCAAAAAAAACAACACACAAAGGAGCGCGCAGAAAATTCGTTAAAAATTTGTAGTGAAACTCATTTATTTTGCTCATTATTGCTGCTTGGTCCCCGAGTGCCTAAATCTTTGATGTGATGGCTGGGCGTCCTTCACATTATTTTTAAAATGCCTCATATTTGTTTTTATTGGCTGCCCTCCCGGTTTCAAGCCTTCGCTTATTTTTTTTATGTATGTATGACTGCATCATCATGCAGTTTCAGCGTACTCCAGCGTCCAATTAAGCGAAATGTTCTGTGGGCCCACGGCTCTATCTCTGCGGCCCCCTCCCCCTTTTCTCCACCCACTCCCTCTCTTTTTTTGCGCTTATCTGCGATGCGGCGCACAGAAGTATGCTACAATTTTTTATGGGCCGCGCACAAGCAAAAATCATGTTTTCTTATTCCCGTGTGCGTAATTTGAAGGGCGCAAAAGTTAACAATGTCCGGTGGTGCAAAAAGGCAAAAAGTAGAGCTGGGTTGGAGTGGGTGGCTCCTGGGCAAGTGGCGGAATGATTGTGCACCAACAACTATTGATGCATGCCCCTGTTCGTATCCGTGTGAGCTAATTACTTTTGAGCAGTGCCAAGGACCTCAGTGGCTGTGTGTGTGTGTGAGTGTGTGTTTTTGGTTTGTGCAAAATTGGACACATCAATCTTAATGCGCCGTGTCTCAGGTTGTACTCGGATTCCCGATAGGAGAGAGAGAGAGAGAGGTCCTGCCACAGGGACATGTCAATGGGACTCGAGACCTGGTCGCAATGCGAAAATTCGGGGCGTCATTTAAAACTTTAATAAGCAAAATTGACAACGACAAGACAGGACTCGAAAAGAAAACGCACTGTGGGAAAATCCTCCACAACAACGCTAAGGTAATAACTCTAGTCACAAAATATGGCTTAATATTTTTATATTAATATAGTAAGTATAAGCATTTTCCGTAACTTTAAATCAATGCTTTATAACATAACTTTTTTTGTAAAAGTTCCAGTTTTTCCATTAATTAAGAGGAGTGAACTTAGTTGTCCCTTAATTTTAGTCTGCTTAGCTGACAGTTTAAACCTTTTGTTCCGGCTTTGAAAAAGCTCCTCTCTCTGATATCAAAACACATTTTTGGGCAGTGCAGGGAAAGCCGGACACTCGGACAGGCGGACGGACAGCTGGACAAACGCAATGGACGCAGTCGTGCGCTACAAGTTCGTGTAGCGGATGTACACTGGAGATTTAAGCCTTCTGCCGGCCAGCCAGCGCACCTCAGCTGCTGACCTCGCTGGCCTGCACCACCCACTTGCCACCTGTAACGACCACCTACATCCCACCACCCACCACCCCTTCAACCCACCACCCACTGTCCAGCCAATGTAAGAGGGTGGTGGCCCGTCTCTTATGGCCCTTATATCCGGTTGCATTGGCAGGTAATCTTTTCGGGTCCTTCTACATCCTGTTGCCCGGCCATTTTAATGCCCCGACAACGTTTTAAAACTGTATTAGCCCTTTGCTTATGAGCATCCTGCCATGCATGATACATTGGCCATGTGTAAGAGTGCTTCGGTGTGTGTGTGCATTTGCTAAGCTCTCGCACTTCCGGCTCGTTAAAGTCCGGAAACGGGCTAGCAAATGTTTTGTGGCACTGTTGCGCACCACCAGCGATAGCGATAGCGATAACGATATTGACAGTGCAAAAACTCACCTCTGTGCCGATTGGTCTGCTTATCGAACATCAACATGGCATCCTCGATCTGCAATTAGTCAAGAGCAAAATGGTTTTTTGTTAGAAAAGTGGAACAAAAACATTACTCTATGAATTGGTAATAAAATATGTAATTTAAATTACTTAATATTTAGTACAGAATAATTTATTATAAATTGTTATCACATTGTAGTGTACATTGCTCAAAAGCTACACCACTTTAAAATCAGTTTCACAATTTGTGTTTTACCTCAGGAGGTAAACTCGTTTTCATACTTTCTGTATCGACTTTAAATGCTTTTCTTTTATAAACAAAAAAAGAAAAAAAAAGATTTTTACTTTTAGGGTATTAAACAAGAAAGGCTGCATTCACTTATTATTTCGATTCGCTCCTCACATTTTTCCCTCTGTAAGAAGTGGCAATTTTTCATTTCCCAACCCATTTGCCGCGACTTTGCTGCACTTGTTCGGTTCTTTGTTTCAGTTGGTGCATAAGCATTCGAAGTTTGCCTTCTCGGTGCGAGCAACTCAATTAATGGCCTGAATAAATGTTCGCAGCAGACAAAACTGCTGCTAATTGCAGAGTGAGTGCGCACAATGGGCAGCCCACTCGCACACATTGAGACTAGTGACCCGACCGACCAACCACCCCATTATAAACCCCTTTTGAAACACCCACCGCTTTGGAGGGGGAGGGGGGGCCGCAAAACTTTTACCCATTATGGCGCAAAAGAACTTATAATGATAGTTGACTGTCAAACCAGCGCACTAACTAACTAACTAACTGCGCTGACTTTCCATCTGGTTGACTGGCTCATTACAGTCCCGCTAACTGGACATGGGGGAATGATGAACTGCCCAACTGACTGACTGACTGACTGACTGACTGACTCACCAACTGTTTGTCATTTGATATTTTTAATTGATGCGGCCAATGAATGCACCGAATGTGCTGCTAAATTGGCCATCACAATCAGATTGAGGCTCAATTGCATTGGTCACCGGGCATTGTGCACTTGTTAAATTGAGCCATTAATTTTAGATGCAGATATCAAATAAATGTGGAATTCTGACAATCACATCAGATATTTATTTTCAAAATAATTTATCTGGTCTTAATTAAGGTAATTATTTATACGGCTTTCATAGAATATGACAAACATCTTTGTTGTCTTTGCTTTGAAATTGACAGAAAATTTTGCAAATTCAATTTATTATTTTTATTAAATTGATTTTGTAAAACAAGTTACCAGACATTTACCTAATTGAATTGAGATATTTTTACTAAGACAAAAGGCTCAATTAGCCACTTAACTTTTTTCATGACTTATAAAATTAAACAAAATAATGGTGTTAAATGGAATTAAAAGCACAATATGCTTAAAATTAATAAATTATGTACATATCTTGGAAATTTAAAATATGTGAATTTGAAAACAAAAAGTTCTTCTTGGTTTTTTTAGTTTTATATATTTTGCTTAACTTTATCATATATACGTATTTGATTATTTTGATTAAAAGTACTATAAAAAATATGCATTAAATAAGGCCTTCGTTAAATTTTCCAGCCTATTGTCATTAAACGTATTAATCTCAACGATTTAAGTATTGTATGTGTGAATATTCGAATTTAATTAACCATTTTTGTTGCAGAAATAAAGTTAATCTTTGGGCCATTGAACTAAGACCTTAATCGCAATTATAAAGTTATTGTCACGTGATTTTCAGAAAATCCCCGCCTCATTACTCCGTTATAAAACGGATGTGCTGATATGGCACCTGATTTTCTTTAACTCGTTCGAGTCCTTTGTCTATGTCTTAGCCTCCCAAGGACCGTCTTGTCTGCCATTCAATATTATAATGTGACAACTTTGTCATCAGCCCGCTTCCTCGCTCACTCAACTGCTAATTGCACATTTCTTGTCAAAGCTGCTAGGCGGCCTTTAATGAGCTGCAAGCTGACCCCCAAATCCCCCAACCACCCATCCTACTCCCCCAATCTCCTCCTGCCTGACTGCTTGCTTATGGGCCATTGATTAAACTTAATCAATGCGCTTAAGGCAACTCGCAACTCCTGTGCACTGTAATTAAAATGCAGCCACGGTGCCAGCGAAGGCGGCCTTATAAAAATTAATTAAGCTTGCACCGCACTTTTTCGCCCACCACCCACCGCTGGAAAAATTCTACAGCTTCTGTAGCTGCACTGAAGAAATAGGGAATTTCCTATTGGTTCGATATCTATTGATTAAATTTTATTCACAAATTTTAAATCACAAATTAACCAACAAGTTAACACTTAAATTTTAACGATTGGTTGAAAAAATTATTAAAAATGTCCTAACTTTTTAAACGCTTTATATTAGTTTCACTTGTGGCTGGCTGGCTGGCTGGCGGCGTAACTTTTTTTGGTTTGCATGCAGGCCTGCCAACTTGTTTTTTACCGATAGTTTATCGATATCTATGGAAGGCTTTTTAAACAGTTTTTTTTTAAACTATTATATTATTAGTTTAAATTATTTTTCATGGATAAGCTTCTTTGAAAACGGGTAAAATAATACCTTGTTAAAATTAAATGTTTTCTTTTGGTCCTGATCCATCTGACTCAGTCGTTTAAAATATATTGTACTACAGATTATATTGTTTCAGATTACTGTAACAGTTTTGTATATTTATTTTAGTGATATCAATCATTTCTGTAAGCTGTCTGTACTTTTTATTTTATTGTATAGAGTACTTTAAGTCACTTTATTTGGGATTTTTTGAAAATTTAAATATTTTTCTGTTATCCTTAAACAAACATTACTTTTACTGTAATAAGTTATACTATTTTATTGATTTTGTTTCTGTGTAGTATAGCCGTTGTTCGCGCCTCGCAATTTACAGCTCTTCAAGTGCAGCCGCCAATGAAACCGACTACAACATTGTTTTTCAATTAACAATCAACAACAATGCCGCAACACAATACAAACGAACGGCGAAGGTTACACGCGCCAAATGACACAAAAATTGCCGGCTCAGGTGTTGCCAGGATGAGAGGGCGTGGCAGGTGGCAAGGGGGCAGGGGCAGGTGGCTGGTGGGCAGTACAATTGCAATTGTTGTTGTTAATTAAGCGGGCAAAACTGGAAAAGCGAAAAGTGAACACTGCGCTGGAATTGCGGCCTGTTGTTAATGTCGGCCCATCGATGGACCCACCTCCTCCCTCCCTCCCACCGATAGCTGTCATAATTACACTGCCCCTGGATCGGTGGCCAGCTCATTATGCCACCCATTTTCCGATTTCCCATTTCCCGATTTCCCCGTTTTCATTCCTCATCGGGCAACCGCAAACTTTAATTCTATTAGCAAACGTTAAATGAACAGCAGCCAAAATGGGGAGGTGCCCGATATGTATATAATTATGTATACAGTGGCAGTCAAAATATTAGAGACACTCACATTGGATATATTTTTGTACAAGCTTAAAGTTTGGTTTGAACATTCTGATGAACATTTAAAAAAATAAAGAAATAAACTCTTAAATTAAAATTTTTTGTTTGACTCTAAGTTTAAATTATAAGAAAACTAATTATATTTAACACGTACTTACTATCAACGACTAAATTATTTGCATAAGCTTTTGAATTAATTTATAGCCAAAAAATTATTTTGAAGGCCAGATTTATTTGAAAAAATTCCCTAGATAATATACTCTCTTTAAAAATACAAAAAAAAAACCAAATATGCTACCATTTTCACCGCAAATGTATAAATACGAGTGTGCTACTAACAAGCAGGCGCGCGTAATTTTATTTAAATCTGAATTCATTAATTCGTCATAATCCCCAATCATTGCGCCGCCTGCCAGCGGAGAGAACTTCAAAAAGCCATCAACGACAGACGTTGGATGCTGTACCGCCACCCACTCCGTACAACCTTAAGTCCGCCCAATCCACCCACCCACTAAACCACCCAACGAGCCACCCATCGAACCGCCCAAAAGCCGTGCCATTCATTTGGCTCATTTTGTGTACAAAAATGCTGCGCTCAGTGGAAACGGCGACGCTTCATTATCGTAATCGTTATATAAAACAGCGGGCAGACTACAGAATTCAGACGATGACTACAGTGTCAGACATCTGTGTAAGTCTGTCTGTAGGTCTGTATATGTATTTTATGCGTTTTGTGGCACATTATGTGCTTACAGTGAGTCCTAGACGAGGCGACTGCCGCTGACATTAATGAATGTGGCCGACAAAGAGTGCTGCGGGTGATTTTTATTTGAGCTCTCGCCCCCCAAAAGAATTAGGCAGTGACCAGCCGAAAAAAGTAAATAAAAGCATTCTAGAAAGGGAAAAAGGTTAAAGTGTTTCACAGAAACCGGAAGGAGGTTTTCTTTTTAAAATATTGAGGCAATAAAATAAGGAACTTTAAATATTTAAGTAAGATATGAATTCATTTTAGAATTTAATTAGAAGCAATTACAATTATGTAAGAAGCAAATAAAAAGGAGCTAACTTAATTTTAATAACTCAACAAACAATAAACATACAGATATTGCGATCAAAAAAATAACATTTAAAAGAAGTGATTATATTTTCTTGAGAAAAAGTTCTTAGGCAGTCCCAAGATGATAATGGTTTAGTTTATAAAATGGCATACAGTCCACTTCTTAAAAAGTTTGTTGAGTATTTATTTTGAATTTAATGAGCACGATTGAGTCCATAAGCTGACTTATTCACAAGTTTAAATTAAATTTAAGGTTTATGTTAAAGGAAAGATTTTTCATTTCAATAGATATTGTTTATAGATAAAGCCTTTTGATTTTTACAGAAAATTTAAGTTAATAAAATTTTGCTAATACAAATAAAATAGTTTGCAACTTAAGACCAAGAAATGCAAATAATTTGGTTAGCGTAAGTTAAATCTTAAGACCGTAAGTCTTGCGGTATTCGAACAATTGTGTTTGTTAGCGACTAAATGGAATGCTCTTCTTTGTCCGATGCCGTTTACAGATTCCGGGAATGCACATTCCGTATACACCCGTATATGAAAATGTAGGGACAGATGGATGAAGCCCGCTGCCCGGCCACTCGTTAAATCGTCAGCAATTCCCACCCTCCACACCCCCTGCCCGTTGCGAACCGCTTTATCCTGCCCATCCACGCCTTTGGTTTTGTTTCAAAGTCCCCGAAGTTCTAACTGGATAATTTGCAGTAATTCATCTTGCTGGCGGTTTTCTCGATTCTCCGTCCGACTTTTTTGCTTGGATTTGACACAGACTTTGCCCCGCTCCGCTCCGCTTTTTGGGTTTCCCGCTTTTGTATGCCTGCTTGATTGCGACAATTTATACGGCGTCGGGCTTGTCAGGATTTGGTTTTTGGTGGCAGTGGTGGTGGCCTGTGCCTGTGAAATTGAAATGAAAAATAAAGAAAAAATCCCAGTAGCAGTCGCCCTTCAAAAAAACACATTCCACCGATTTAAAGCTGCAACTGAATAGTCATACATCTAATGATAGTCTGTCCCCAGCACTCGGCACTTACTTATTTTTCGTTTGTGCGAGAGCGAAAAAAGAGGAAAAATTGTGGGAGGATAGAAAAAGTAAACTTTTCCGAGCTGGACGTGTGCGATGTGCCGGCAGAGTTCCCGGGGGTGGGACATCTTTCAAAAAACTTTCGCCGGGCGACAGCAAAAAAACAGCATCGAGTTCTTATGTACAAAAACCCACCGAAAACCGAAAACCGAATCTATGTACGATGTGTGTGTGTGTGTAAAAGCACATGACTGCGTGCGGTTGAAATATAGATAAACTTTTTTAAGCTCGTATTTATTACATATTTGGCTGTAAGTAGAATTTAAGTTGCTTTTTGCTACCGACACACGCTGCGTATGAGTAATGTCCAACCCCCAACCACTCAATTCGTTTGCTTACACATACAATGTGTACACAGCTGCGGTGAAAATAATATTACTGGTGGAAAAAACTTAAAAACAACTTAATCTATCTCAAGTTTATACAAAGAAGCTGGAAATTATTACTAATAAAAATGAAATTTTTTAATGCATTTATAAAATAAATAATAAAATCAAACACTTGAAATTTAAAATGTAATTAAATATAATATACATAATGGTACAAAATATTAACAGGATTTCGAAAAGATATTTAGCCATCAAAATTTTGCATTTAGCTAAGCATGAAATATCATCACTCATTTATAAATTTTAATATTTCTCCACAACAAAGTTCATATTAATCATACTATGTTTAAAATGTGGGTTTAAATTGGTGCACTTGTTTTCTTATAAACATTGCTACAATTTCGACCGCAATTGTACAACAAATACATATATCCTTGCATTCCGGCGATCTGTTTGTGGTAAATTTGCAATCAAAAACGCATCAATCGAAGCGATTCAGAGACAAAGAGAAGCAGGAACGAAGAGGGGGGGCACATTAATGAGGCGCACTCGTGCGAGGCGAGGCACAGGATATATATTTCAATTAAAAAAGGATTCCATTTATAATCCGCAACTTGATTTGTTATGCCAAAGAGAGAAACGAGCAGTGGCAGTGGCAAAACCGAAACCAAAACCAAACCCCGACATTAGCTGCACGACTGGAACGCAAGTATGAATATTAAATTGTTGTGTAGAGAGTTGTGAAATCGGGGTAAAATATGGAAATGGTTGGAAAGATATAGAAACAGATGCAGGACAGATATACATATATAGTACATATAGAGAGTGGGAGAATGGCGAATGATGAAAAACGGTTTTGCATAGTTGATGCCTCGGGCTTAGTAGATCAACTATTAATGGAAAAAAGCAAATGAAACGACTCGAATCTGAAATCTGATGGCACGCACTATGACACGGGGTCAAGGGTTAGCACGCACACACTCACACTCATGAGCCTGTGGGCCAAAAGGTCAAAGCACAGCACAAAAGAGTTAATATTTACATAAATGTCCTTTGTCACAGGGCTCGTTTTTAATTTGATTGGATTGACCGGAAGGAAGAAAGGATGGAAGGATGAAATCTAATATTCCCCAGATCATTACATCACACCGATACCGGATCCAATACCGATGGATGGCCCTCTGCTTTAGTGTTTTTAAGCATTTTCAAATTAGTTTCGGCCCTGGGATTATCCCACTTATCAATTTGCTGGACAAGCAAAGTTGCTTGGCTCTGGCCATGCCGAAAGATAAACTTGCATTTTAAGCGGCGTCAATCTCCATTATAACCCTAATGAAAGCAGTTTGCCCACACAGTTTTCTTTTTGGCCACAGCTTGTCATCACTTTTAATAAGCTGGCCGCAAAAACTTTGTCACTTTTTTTGTGCCAGCCAGCAGCTAGCAGCCAGCAGAGACAGCTGAGATTTCTTGAGCTCTTCGTGTGAGCTACTAAAATTTAATTAATATCGATTTCGGATTTGAAAAGGTTCGCTTCCTCGACCCCAAGCACACACACTAGCACACACATTTTGCGGCAGGCCAAACAACTTGAGCGGGTTATACTCGTTCACAAAAAAAGGCAGCAAAAAAGTAGAAAAAATAAGGAGGAGATGGGTTCCATTGGGGGGCCATACAAAGATGTTACAGCTTAGGCAAGAACTTGCACTGAAAAACTTTTAATCTTTGCGAGCATAAGTAAGATATATGTACTCCTCCAGCCAGTGTGTGTGTGTGTGTGCGATTCCAAGAATGGAAGCAGCTGCTCAATATTTTTGCAGAGACTTGCGAGTGGGATTGAGATTTCTAATGGGATTGGTTTTCTCAGCGAGAGGGTAGTTCGAGGGACTCTGGGACCTTTCTATTTTCCCATCTTGTGTGTGCTTTTTTCTCTCCTTTCGGTAGCAGTTAAAGTTCCTCCACACAGCCATATAAAACAACTTGCAGAACAATTTTCGTTAATTAAAATATTTTCAATGTGTAGCTATATGCTGTGGGCCTGGGTCCTGCCTCCTGCGTCCTGGTAGCTCTTCCCTTTTTGGTCCTAGCTGGCCCGTCATCGCTGCTAAGGATGCTCGAATTACAAAGCAAATTATAATTTCATGAAAGTTAAACGAGCAACTCTCCACCGCTACTGGTGCTCCTGCTGCTCCTTCTGCTCCTGCTGCTGAACCTCTGCTCCCTCGGAGGGTCACTGAGCTGGAGCTGGGGGGAGGGTGCAGGATGTAGGAGACTGGTGCTTGGGCCACCCACTGCGCTCTCGAGTGCAAAGGTGGCCAGGTCGCCGAGCTGTGCCCGAGATTGGGAATTAAACATGCTGCCAGGGAGCGAGCAATGCAAAATACATAAGAATAAAAAGTGAATTGGGCAGGCTGGCAAAATGCGGGGAGAATATCCAGCGGAAGCCAAGAGCCAGCTACAATAAAAGCGAATTTTTTTTTGGTATGTGCAAGTGCGAATTTATGTCTTCAATTATTCAACGCCTCATTTGTATGCCCGCTTCCTCTCTTCGAGCTCTCTTTTCATATATGTGCGAGTGTGTGTGTGTGTGTGTGTGCGGGCGGCATGCTAAAATGGCAGCGTGCATTTCCGTTTCCGGCCAGTGGTGCATTGCATATGGCCATCCATGCACATGTGCTCGCCTTGCTCCTTTGCCAATTGAAATTTCAACTGGCGCAAAAGTAATTCAATTCAACGTCGAGATGCGATGCGATGCTGGACCCCAGGAAAAGCCAAGGATCCAGATCCAGCAGGTCCTTATATAACATTTCGTTGGTCTTCGGGGGGCAGATTCCACTTTGAAGGCCCGACGACAACGACAACGACAGCGCAAGAACAAAGCATTTAAGAAGTTATTGTCATAAATGTTTGAGTTTGTTTGTTGTGGGCCCCGCCCCCTTCACATGACTCCGCCCCTGGCACAGAGACACAACTTTTATTTAGCCATGTTGAATGCCACCGCCGCCAATTTGCAATTCTAATGTAATTTTTTCGCGAATCATAAGTTAGAGGCGGCATTCGAGTGGGTGTGGGGATTTCACTTGAAAATGTTCTCCGGCTTAAGCCCTGACCAATTGTAAAGTTGCCCAAAAATGGAAAAGGGCGGCGGCGCCATTTCCATTTCCTCGTTAGTTACGCCGCGCAAATCGATCAGAGTGCAAACAAAAACGAAGAAAACGGCAAAGGAACACAACGAAAATATGTTAATTTTGCCTCATGTTTATTGCCGCACGATGACGAAGAAAATTAATACAAAATCGGCGGAGACAATTTCGATTGGGGGCATTAACGAAGATGGAATACCCTGAGTTGGAGACTCTAAAAGCTTGGCTTCTTAAGCGACTTTTTAAGTTTGCCTAAGCAAGGATTTTCTCATTAGAAACCCATATGTCAAGTTGTAGATTGTCTGGTTTTCTATAATATTTTTTTAAAGCAGTTTTAAGTCAAGATAAATAAAATCATTTCCTAACGCAATCAGAATATGAATGGCCAATAGAAAGAGCTATGTATAACCTAATAAATGTGTCCAAAAATAAAATAATAAAATTCTCTGAAATTTTAAAGGTTTTTAAACAACATAAATCTAATATATAAAATTCTCGAGTCAAAAGTGTTAGACAGAAAACTCCTCCGAAATGGCTTGACCGATTCTCAAGAAATTTTTGGCGTATTGAGTGGTCTGAGAAATGAACAACATCTACTTTTCATCCTATGTGGGATCCTTTCTGAAGATTCGCCGTTTCAATTTTACTGTGTTTTATTGGTTTTTTCAGAATATTACAGGATGCTCTGACTTTCATGTGCGGCATTAATTCATCCGCAACGTAATACTGATGCGTGTAGGAATTGCGCATTGGTCAATCACGCCGTTTCATAGACAACAGGTAAATCGATTCTACATATCTGATTCATTCCTGCGTCTAGCATTCCAGTATGGCCCGATATTAAATATAATGCTCATTCAAAGTGGTAATTGGTGCTATGATACAACGCCTGGCTTTTTGCGACAGCCGCATATAGTCACTGAGCAGTCTTAGAAACTGTCACCGCGGAAGGAGCTCTGTGGATGGAAGCTCTGAACTATGTTCCAACCCACTTCCATCGACCTTGCCAGTTACCCATCGCACCAGCTTGCCTGGTTACCAGGATCGATGAAACGCCACGAGGCAGGATGGCCAACAAAATCTCTTTAGTAGCGAGTGCGTGGTTTGCTGATTAAAATGGTTCATATTCGAGAAGTAACGAATGGAAAGTCGCTCATGAAAGATTTTTGGCGGTGTGTAGTATTCATATAAAATCAAAGGAACAAAAATCTCAGTTGGTTTTCAATGTTATTCTTCGTAAGGATTCGATGAAGCCCTGCCATAATTACCAGCTTATACTGAAAAAAGGGATTGCAAGGATCCAGAAATCAGCGAGCGGAAAGGACAAATAAATGCAAACTCAAACAATGCCGGCGCATTTACATTTGCATTATTTAGCATTTAAGCGTCACGCGTTGCGTAAACAAATTGTGCAAATAACAACAAGAAAGGCAGCACAAGCCCGTAATTCATTAAACAATTTGGTTTTTATATATTCGAAATCGAGGTTTCTGGATTTTGTGGGTTTGGATTGGGGATTGGGAATTGGGAAATCGGGATTGTGATTCAAGCTGAGGCTGGGCTTAGCCGAAGTGAAGCAGCAACTGAGACTGGGGATTTAGTTGGTCAGTTTTTAAAGCCACACACTCTCGAAGGGTTCGGTGCTCGTGTATATCCTTTTTATACACACCAATGCACTTATTGGTTTACTTGTTTACATGGCAAGCTGCTCGTTTTCACACTCTTTCTTATTTGCTTCAACATTTTCGCATGCATATGCAAGCAGCCAGGACGAAATCGAGGACGAGGACGTGGACGAGGACGAGGACGAGGTGGAGGACCTGGTCCTGGACCCAAGAGTGCTGCATTTTGTTGCTGCTGCTCGTTGTCCTGCGGTGGCATTCCATGCATGTGTGGGTGTGTGCGCTTTAAGTGCGCCTGTATGCGTGGCAGTTGTTTGCAATGTTTTTACATCGAATGTTGATTGTACAAAACCACTGAACAAGAAAAATTAATTATACAAAAACGTCACCGCCAAACAGCTACCGAAACTGTTGACCCAACCATTTGGGTGCTGGCGGGGGCGTTGTGAGTGGAAGGGATTGCACAGAGGGAAAAACTTAAGAACAAGGCCATCACAATGTGGTTAATATCGTATTTACTTTGTTAATATCTCTTTTACCAGAGGGGCTGTAAAATACCAGTTTATCTTTTTATTGTTAAGAGTTTAAATGACTTTTTATTATTTTAAAGCTTTTTTGTTTATCTGACAAATTACATATTTTCAGTCGTATTTGATTTAACAGGTACATTTAATAAGTATTGTATACTCATGTATCATTAAATTATTATTTTTAGCCGACAAATAAATACTGCAAATGGATATTGACAGCTGAACTAAACTAAACTACATTTAAATGACTATCCACTTTTTTTTTGCAATTTATTATTTTTAACAGATATAATCATTAAAGTCCTAGTAACACAAACTAGTGAAAAAGTACCATAATAAAATATCTTTATTTATTTGATTTGAGTTATTTATCAGTGCAGCACAGACAGCATATATTTTTTTAAGACCAGCATGTGCCACTTTCTTTTTTTAAGTGCATAAAACCTTTGTTTTGATGCAATTTTCGTTTTGTGGCTCCAGATAAAACGAATTTATGCCTAACCAGGAGACAGCCAGACATGCACACTCTGCCCACACATATATTTCATTATATTTATTTATTATTTAACGTATTTCGCATTAGGAGCACAGAGAACAGGCCATTGTCCATTTGCGGGGCCAGCAACCGCAGTGTTTGAAACGAAAACGAGTGTAATAAATCAGACCCAACTGGCAGTTGGACCAGAATAAGAATTTAGAAGTGCAGCTGCAGCTGCTGCTGCTGCTTGGCCAGCGAGTCAATTTATGCAAAGGCCTCGCAATCAAATAATCCCTACGAATCGGTCGAAACAGCTTTTAAGCAAATGCTAAATCCTGTAGCATACTTTTAAGCGTCCGCTTAATGGGTGGCGAAGGTTGGCCTGCGAGTGGGTGGTTGGGATTTGGCATTGGCAAGTCGAAGACGTCGAATGCCGCGGGCTCTGTACGTGTTCAAGTGTGAAGCTGGCAGTGCCACGCCCCCGCAGCACGCCTCCAAATCGACGCTTACACTTATATTATGTACATGCATTTTTTTGTTTGTTTGTGTGGCAGCCTTTTTCGCTATTTTTGTTTTGCACGGAAACTGCGTTTTTGCATTTTTTTCTATGGCATTGCATTTAGATGTTGTATGTGTGTGTGAGTGTGTTTGTGCAGCTTTTGTTGCGGTGCAGTGCAATTTTCCCCACCCATCGCCCCCTCTTTTGTGTGAATCAAGCAAGTTTTTATTTCAAGCAGCCAGCGGAAGTGTGGCCCTTGTTGTTGCCCAGCCAAGAAGTAGAAACTGTAGAAGAAAGCGGAGCTTAAAGGGTGGGAAATGGAAAATGGGAGAGGGGGAAAGCCGGAAAAAGGGGATGGAAGACTCAGAGACGCAGTTGCAGTTGAAGTTGGCTTCTGTGCAACATTGTGGCACATGGCACAAACTGATGACAACGACAATAACTGTAATGAAACCGAGATAAGCTCTGGTCACAGGGTCTCCGCTGGATGATGGGTATGATGCTGGGGTCTGGGGGCTGGGGGGCTCCACTGTACCGGTGGACCTCCGCTGACACAAGCAAATCGCTTGCTCATTTGTTGTGCCATTGTTGTTGGTCGACGGGGCAAATTGTTGGAAATAGAGTTTTATGCCAGACCAGAGGCGATTATCGCGGTCACGGATTACAGAGTGCAAGGAGCATTATAAATGGAGCTTAGGGTTAGCTTACACAGCGGGCAAAATGGGAATTCCCCATTCAAGGGACTTGGAAAGCTGCCTTTCATGGTCTTCTTTGCAAATCTAAACCAATTTCAATTTAATTTTGTACTTTAATGTTTAAATACAACTAAAATCGAGTACAATTGTAGTCTTGTGTTTTTATTTAACAATTTAAGACCATTAAAAAACCAATCATTTCTTTAAAGTTTTCATATATAAATAAGTTTTTTTTTTTCAGAAGTTCTTTTTAAAATATGCCTTAACTTGCAGAATAATGCTGTAGAATCATTTACAGTTTAAAATATTTGATTTATGCCCTTAGTAAACACTTTAGTTGTGACATTTAGAGTATTTCTTGCTTGTTTGTAAATTAATTATTTAGGCATGAAAAACATTTTTAAGTGTTAACATTATAAATCCACAGAGATTTGGGTAGACAAAACTTGTATGGCTAGACAATGATTGATAGACAACTTTCCATGATCTCAAAAAGTGTCTAATTTAATATTTAAATTGGTTTCTCAAGATTCAGTCATGCAAATCGATTAAACTCCACTCCACTTTGGTCTCCCACTTTGCAGCTCTGTCAATCCCACTTGGGTTTTTTTTTCTTCCTTAGAAATCTAACCTCTCCGCTGGCCACTGAATAATTAAAAAAAATTTGCCACTCAGTTGACTCCCCCCGCACCACAAAAGTTGGGCCATGGGTGTGGGTGGGTGGGGGTTTTTCTGCTACCCCGGGAGCACACAGTGTGACAGCCTCAACCGCTGGCTTTCCCCGCATTTTCCCGCTTTTCCAGCGTCATCGTTGCTGTCAGTTTCAACTACGCTTTCGCTTTTATGCCCCCCTCTGTCACTCCGCCCCTGAAACCCACAGAATGCTGAAACTGTTGATGTTGACATTGCGCCTGGCCTGGAATACCCGAAATATATATTCTTGCTTCCTTTCCTTTCGTTTTTATTTTATTTTATTTTATTCTCTTTCTTGGGCTGTCAAGGCGGCCGAAAATAAGAGCCAGAGCCCAAAAACCACACCCCCTTTGCCACTAAGACCCAACCTCTCCATTCCTCATGTTTGGCGAGTGATTTATTTGACTGACACTTTTTTCTGCGTTGATTGCATCGTAATCCCAACATAATGAGTACTGTTATATTTCATGGCCATTCTCGTTTGGAGCGACCCAAATGAAGTAGACAATTTTTCAAAAACAAAGACGCCGCAAAGTGGTGGAACCCAGGGGGTTGGTGGCAGGGGGCAAGGACTTCCGTTCCATTGTGCATGTGGCACACGTAGGCGGCCACTTGAGAGCGGCCAAGTCCAATGGACAAAACGCTGCTCAAATTCCCATCATTTGTAAGCGTCATCAGCAGCAGCAGCAGCAGCTGGAAAAGCTGAAGAAAAAGCGGTAAAAGCAGCAGCGGGCCATTTGGTATAGATCAAAAAGAAAGGAAATACCCTTGAACGTTTTCCATTTCAGAAAATGTAGTTACCCTAAGATTTGAATTATACAGAGTAGAACATACATTCTAGATTTACTAATAAAACGATTGCCAAATTTATTTTCTAAAAGTTTACTTCCATTGAATCAAGCCAAACCATAAAAGTTAAAATTCCTTTGGAAACGTATTGAAACTCAGTAACCTAACTTAATTTAAATAAAGAAAAATCTGTAGGACAACATATTTTAATTAAGTAAACACTAAAATTTTTGTTTCTTCACTTATTTGTGTACGGCACTTCCTGTTGGTTTCAAATTAAAATCAATTCAAATTGAGTTCAAATTCCCTTTGAAACCGACGTTTATATAAACCTAAGTTAACTTTCCAAGAAATATTTCAACATATCATATTTCATTATTTCTTGAAAATATTTATATTAAACAGATCAAGTTTAAATATTTCTAGGTAATTTTAATTCGGTTTTATTTTATATTAAAGTTGTCTATAACAAAGGGAAAATGTCAAACGATTTTTAATTAAATTCAGGCTTAAAACAGCCCGATAAGAAATTTTAGGTGATTTTAGGTGACACAACAAGAATGCTCTTAGTGAACAGCAATTTAATTCTTGGGAATTGTTTATTAAGCTTTCAATTTCTCATTCCGTAATTCTGTTTTCGCAGAAGCACCATGATTTTACAAGAACATTTATTCAAAAGCAGAAAGGGATAATTAAGTTGATTGCATGTTATGCTGTTGAATTTATGCAAAGCTAAATGAAAGAGGTTATTCGGAGAACAATGAAAACTAGAACCCGTTGACCATTTTATTAATTGAGATGAATTTCTGAACAAAATTCTTCGTAATTCATATAAAATCATGTGAAGAACTATTTTTGTCTCTTTTGATATGCCTGAATCCATACATCCAGACAAACCTGTTGGTAAAAAGTTTGAAGTTTCAACTATTTTATGACCAAGATATGAACAAAGA
Source organism: Drosophila oshimai (assembly GCA_018150695.1). Classification (NCBI taxonomy): domain Eukaryota; kingdom Metazoa; phylum Arthropoda; class Insecta; order Diptera; family Drosophilidae; genus Drosophila; species Drosophila oshimai. The sequence goes on from JAECWM010000191.1 coordinate 618,712, forward strand.
AGAACAACTCTTCCCTAAGGTTTTAAAATGAATTCGTTCATATGTATATTTACTTATTTACTTTTATATTGAAATTAAAGTGAGTAATTGATAATGAAGAGCCTCGAAGTCTATGCTTAAAAAAGAAATGTCAGTAGGTCGAGGATTTTGTGCCTATATAATCCCTTTTTCCACACCTGCTACAACAATGATGACACCAGTTAGAGCGACACCTGGGTCTCTTGTGGCCTAAATCTCGTGCGACAGGTTGAATCATCATGGGTATTTTTAAGGACTCAGTGAATTAGCTGATGGGGACATTTTTTTTGACAAAAATTATATTTATTGCGATATTATCAAATTATTAAGGAACGTTGTGATTCATTCTGCTTGTTTTTAAAATGAATACATTTGATTTTAATGCATTTATCTTACATGAACGTTAACTTTGATAAAAAGGTTTACAAATTTCCTTTTTATAACATTACTCTGATTCAAAAGTTTAAAGATTTTTCCTGGGTTACTAATAATTATTTATGAACTAAGTAAAACCATTTACCCTTAAATCCTAAAAAAAAAATATTTAAATTTATTTTTTTAACTGTTGAAAGTGCACTATTCATTGTCAGCGAGATTCTTTTATGTCCTTGCTAAATACTGCGTACAATCGATCCTGGGCCACCATTTAAGTGGAGGCCACAAGCTTTGTTTGGCACCTGATTCCCAGGGGCTATTTTCGCAGAGGACACTCGTGTTATCCCTACTCCTGATGGACAAATGTCCCTTTGGACCCATCATTGTTTGGGCAAACCCAGCGGACTTATTGTTGTCAGTGGCGGTAGTTGAATTTCGGAGATTCCTCCGTTGTGTTTAAAAAGTTTTATGGGAGATAAGAGCGAGCATGAGAGATTTTTCTATGCATAATGCGGCAGTCGCACCCGAAACGGGGGCTAATTTCTCTTTGTCCCCAGTTTTCCCTTTCGTCCTTTGCGTCCTTCCTCCTGCTTTTTTGACTGTATCTGTGCCCAGTCGCATCTGTGTGGGGCGGCAATAAAAACTTTTATTGTTGTCACACGTAGCAGAGTGTAGTAACAGTGAAGGCAGCAGTTCCTGTCCCAACTCAGCTCCATTCTCCATTTTCCATCGCCATCTCCAGCTCCTGGCCATTTTGCTGGTCCTCGCCTCCTGTTGTGTGTTGTGTAACCTGCGTACATACTTCCGTTTCCGCTCTTCCCCCGTTTCCTTTTTTATTTCGGGGCCAGCCAAATTGAATAAAATGGCCCCAGTTAATGGTTGTCGGGCTGATTCAGTTAGCGCATAAAATGAGCAGAGCTCTATCCACCATCTCCAACTTTTGTGTGCCTCCTCCTTCCTCTCCCTTCCTGTTCCTGTACTGTACTGTATTTTGTGTATATATTTTTGGTCACAAATGTGGCCGGGCCTAAATCTCGGTTTTACGAGCGCATTCTTTTGTTTCCTCCGCCGTCCTTCGCCTTCCCCATTCTTTTGTTTATTATTTGTTTTATTTTTACATACTTTTGCCAGCGTCAGTCTTTAGTTGGCCCATTACGGCAGGGCTTTCAGAACAATGTGAAAATCAATGCTAATATATTAAACATGATTGTTCGCAGAGCGCATATACATACACTCTTTTTTATGATGGTCTGACAGTCTAAAATTGCAGCCAACGCATGAATAAATAGATTTTAAATATCCGAAAAAAAAGAGAAAAGCCAGCAGCAAGACAACAGCCGAAAAATTGCAAAAGAACGAGCGTTGCATTTAAATGAACGACTGCGAAATGCAGACAGTTGGACATGCAAATGGCAGTGACGAGATGTAGGTGCTCCAAAAAGGGTAGGTGGGTGGTTTTTTCCGGGGGGGCTCCTGGCTCCTGTTTCAGCTGGAATGACGAAATGCCCGTTCGCTCGCTGACTGGTTGTTGGAGTGTTTAAAACGGCTATTGTGCAGCTTGTGGTTGCTTTGCAAATTGAATAAAAGTTCATTCGAGTGTAAGGCAACCGATAGCACACCCATACACCAACACACACACACATGGAAAACCCTCGTTGGGCTGCAGAAAAAAAAAGAGGAAACTGCGAGCGAACCAACGAACATTGAATGAATGTGAATGTAATCGTTTTGCAAATGAAAATTGATTTTTGAATTGTGGGTGGCCAGCTCCGTTGAACCTTTCTCCGGGTCCCGCGTGTGCCATTTAGCCTTTTTCCGACAATCTGTCCCTTTAAACGGCCTTAGCCGGAAAAATTTCAAAAGCCCCTGTCCGAAATCTGGCCTTTTTTGACAATAAATTTTAAGGAAAGTTGAATGATTTGTACTGGATTCATCCTGATTTCAAAACGAAATTACCTTTTTAGAGCTAAGTCAACACTTTTGCGCTTTTACCACTAACCACTTAAATCATGAAGAATGTTTAAAATCAAGAATCCATCTCAAAAGTTACATCTCATTTTGCTTAAAATGTTGTTTAAGGATTAAATATGAATAATGTACAAAGGGTTTTAAGCAAATTAATTCATGATGTTTTTTTAAACTTTTCTAAAAGTACGCGAAAAAATTTGTTATTTTTCTGCCAAGACTCTTAAAAACATGTATAAGATTAGGTTTCTTTAGCTTGTAATTTTCATGATATCACCTCAAAATGTATTTTAATTGCAAGTTTTGAGTCCGCTAACAAATAATCATGACATATGTGAATCTGAAGTAAAAACTTGTACCTAATAACATAAATTTGTTAAACAATAACTTGGCCTTTTTTGTCCTTTTTAAATTTCTGTCCGATTTTTCGCTTTTTTTGTCTGACATTGCCTTTTTGAACTGACTGCTGAGACGGTCCCAGCTTCCGGAGCTCTATCACTCCGGCAAGCAACTAAATGAAATCAGCGACTGGACACGGCAACAAATGGCAGTTCGTAAAAAAGAATGTATGAGTACACAGCAAAAAATATTTTTTAAAAGAATAAAACGCAATTTTAAAACGTTTTTTGCATAATTTATAGCAAAGCTACAATTTTTGTTTGAAGAAAATTTATTAGATTCAATTTAAAATTCATATAAATGTTGTCCACACACAATTAGGTCTCCTTTTCTCTCTGTGTACATACATGTGGAGCTGCCAGCGTGCAATTTGGTTTTTAATTTAAATGCCAAATTTAAATATAAATTTAAATCTGGCAATCGCATAAAAAGTCGCGAACAAATAGCAAGCAGATAAAGAAACTAAAAAATTGCCATTAATAATGCAGGGCTTAAATATTTGAATGCTGCTTGCTGCTGCTATGGTAATGGTGGTAGTGGTGGTGCTCTAATTGTGCGCTGGTGTTGGTGAGTATATGTGAACGCACAAAAGTGCGCTATACATTTTTCATGCGGCCATAACAAAAGCAAAAACATACGGAAAATGCTCCACGCTTTTCTTATGCCACAACGAGCGTTTTCCTCGATTCAAAGACAGTCGGAGCGAGAGATGGAGAAAGCGGGAAAGAGATAGACAGACACAGAGACAGAGGCAACAAAGTGGATTTGAATTATTCAAAAAATGCGATTGTTATTTGCAAAATGTGCAGTGAATTGAGACGCTCGCAGACAAGCGACGACGACTGCTGCCGCTGCGATTTACGTTGGCGAAATAATGTTGTATTTATGAGCCAGAATAGTTGGCTAAAGAGTTTTATGGCAGCACAATTGATGCAGCAGGGCGGTGGAAACTTTAACTGAACGTTTGAGCTTGCTCCTCAGAAAATGGGGGGAAATATGAAATATTTACTCACACAAAGTGCTGGTAAAATGATATTTTTCACGTCTAACTTGCCAATAAGCCCGCAGCCATACTTACATTTGGGTATCTTTGGTTCAACTTACTTTTAAATTTATGTAAAATAAATAAGAATCATTTTGAAGGGAAAAAAATGTCAGAAAAATTTGATGCTGAAGAAATTTAATGCAGACTTTATTTGGAAGGGATCTTGGTTATATTAAGAAATAGTTGTGAAAAAGGTAAGAAAATGGTGGAAATTGATCTAAGGTTTATAACAACTCGATTAACATCCATTTAGATAGTACAGTTTTTAAATGTTTCCTTTAGGTACTTTATAGATCAATAAATATATATATTTTTTAAATACAAACAAGCGTTAACAAGCGTTTTCTTGTTTTTTTAAGAAATTTTTAACAAGGATTCCAATATGCTAGATTTTTTATTATGATATTTTCATTAATTTTTACAATTTTTGGTTTGAAATGCAGAAAAAAAATCTGCCTGTCGTTGCAGTTCGTATTTATTTTAGCCGTCAAATTTGCTAGCTTTTTCCTTTGAAAAAACCGCTTGCATAACAAAGCCAAACTCTGGATGGTTTTAACCAAACCATAATTGACAGCTGCATCATTTTTCCTTGGCTCAGCAAAACCCACTCACGCTGCAGCTATTTATCATCTGCGACTGAGGCGATTTCAAAGCAGCAACGCACCACTGGTGACACTGCACTCTCCTGTCCATTTTGGCTCCACAGAGCCGCAGAGTCATTATAAATGAAGGCGCAGCCGGCTATCCAACCTATTCAATCCGCCCTTGGCTACATCAAAAAAATATGGAAAATAGAGGAAAATAAAAAAGAAAAACTCAAACCGAAAATGGTTTTAATCAGTTATTCATGAGACGGGGAGACGTCAAACAAAAGCCGCTGCCGGTTGACATTGCAAGTCGACTGACTGAAAGACGAGGCGGCGGCTCTGTTCTGCAAATGATGACGATGATGATAAAAAAAAACAAGCAGTAAGTGAAAAAAAATTTATGAGCTGGAAAAGGGCTTAAAAAAAAAACTGAACAGAAACTCCCGCCTGCAACAACAATTAGCTGCAATTTAAAGGAAGGCGCAAAGGGTTTGTTTATTTAAGGGTGCTACATGGAGAGGGGGTGGGTCCTGGAGATGACATGTCTTCTTCTTCTGCTTGTTGGTGTCTTGGCGTGTTGATGGAAGCACTCCAAACTAATGAGTATGCACATATTGTATGCAAGTGGCAAAAAAGGGGTAGCTTTCCCGCCTTTGTTGCAAGAACTCTAGATGCACTTGGAGCCCAGAGAGAACAGGTAACATGTCTCGTCAAGAGGGGCTTGTCGTCGCTGCTGCCGCTGATTTTGTTTTGTTGCCCAGCCAAAGAGCCTTCAAATTAGTTGGCACAAAACATAAATGCAAATGAATGCATGCGTTACCCCACACTCCCCACTCACAGCCTCATTAATGCAGGCCTGATTGGACTTTTTGTTTGGAGAGGGAGAAATGGATGAAGGGATGGCCATTCCTCATACCCAGTGCACTTAAGTAGCCGGGTTTTAAACAATTACATTGGACGCCTTTGCACATTATGCTCCATCTGCTTTCACCTTTCCCTTTGGTGTGAATGTGTATGTAAATGAATGTTGTCTGCTGATTGAAAATTCTTGTGCAAAAATGTCGACGTCGACGTTGCTGTTACTCTGACATGCTGCTGCTCATTACATTAATTGCTTTGGCTTGTCTTTGCGACAGCCACAGACGATTGCAGTGCACACGGTGCGTATGCGTATTATGCATGCAAGTCTGTGTGTGTATCTGGGTGCTGTATCTGCATCGGTGTGTGTGTGTGTGTGTGTGTGTGTGTATGTGGAGCAGCAGCAGAAACAGCAGCAGTCGCATTTCAATTTCAATTTTGCAATTTTGGCAGCTGCCAGGTGGCGCTGTCTCTCCAACTGTCTGCCATCCCTTTCCCTCTCCGACTGTCTGTCTTTGTGTCTATCTGTCTGTCTGTCGGTCGGAAGGGCAGTTTTCCCATATCATGGGCAGGCAGGCAGCAGCATTTCCCATTTCCACATTTCCACATTTCCCATTCCGAGGCTCAGACCAATGCAAAAGCCTTTTTATCGCTTTTGCCCCTCATCAATTCACTGGCTAACAGATTTGCGCAGCTGTTTCCCTCACCCTTTCTCTTTATCTATGAAAAAACTGGGAGAAAGAATGGGATCTAAAACAGGAATTATAATTTTAAATTGGTAAGGAATTTAATTGGATGAGAAATTGGGTGAGAAATATCTTTAAAAGTCTATTTTTACCCATCCATTTTTATTAGATTTAAAATGACTAAAAATTTGATTTTTCATTAGTTTTAATTTTTCCGTAAAAACTTAAGGAAGGAATGTTACAGAAGACCAAGTATTTATTCGGGGTGCCCAAATTCCAATATTTGACAGATTCAACCCTCTTTGGGGGAACGGTTTTTGTGGCCCCCATTGAATGTTTTTCTATTTTCAATATCTAAAATTTTACTAAAAGGAATGGTTTAAAAGTATAACTTAAGTATACGTAGGTATTTTTAAAATGTATAAGAATTTGGTCCTAATATTAAAGTTTATTTTCCAAAAGAATAGCTGTTTTTTCCTGACTTGTTTCCGATTTCTCTCTCTAAAAATCTTAGACAATCTTATACAACTTTTTCCCAGTGCATTTATGTGTGTGAAACAGAGTGCTGTAACTGTGCATGTGTGTTTGCACCCAAAAATGTATGTCGCCTGTCAAATTACTTGAATCTCTGCTCTGCAGTCGCCTCCTCGGCTCAGCCAGCTCAATGCAGTTGGACCCACATTTGTGCGCTTGGTTTGTCGTGTCAGTCAAGCATAATATGATTATGTAGATGCTCGCACACACTCTGCTACACCTGCTACACACACTGGCACACACAGGAAGCGGAAACTGAGGAGGGGTGGAGCGACAGGACATACCACCACCCATACAGCCACAGATTCCGTAAAAACTACGAGTATCTATCGGTTGCACAATCCACAGATCCACAGAGCGCTGTCAAATCGTATTTATTATTTTATGTTTTCATTTTGAAAATTGCCATTCGCCATTGTTGTTGTTACTGTGGCTGTGATTACAGTGAACAAAAAGCACTATCTGTCCATAATGTCCGACTGTCTATCCGGTTGTCTGTCTGGCTAACTAATCGACTGTTGTCGGATCGCGTCAAGTGCCAGGATTCCTCGAGTTTTCCAACATTCCACCTTTCTTCCCCCTTAACCATTGTATTTGGGGCTGGCAAACAGTCAAAGGAAAATGGGTAAAAAGCCCTGACTTTTACCGGCAATTCTCAGGATGTGTGTGTATGTGGGTGCCTCAAAGTCCCCTAGCAATCAGGATTTGTTATGCAAATTTGTAAAATGGAATTGCATAAATATTAGAAATCAATATTGGTCTCGATTCCCTCTCTGTGTCTCTGTGAGCTTGGTTCTGCCAGGGTGATGAATTAAGGCAAGTCGATTAAAAGATAAGCATTCAAAGTGCCACTAACTTGACTAAATGCTTTCAGTGTCAATTTGCTTAATGTCCCGTTGACGAGAGTAACGTGAAAAGTTTTCCCCCACCATTACCACCACCCCCATCCAATGGCTTTTCCAGCTTTTCCCAGCCTGCCACTCGAACGTGTGCTAAACATGCAGCAACTCCCTTGACCTGACGATGATGAAAAACAGTTTGCAACTAATTAAGCTGCACGCACAATCTAACATGCAAGTTAACACCAGGCCAGCAGGAGGCAGCAGCAATAACAACTAAGTTTCCTCGGCACAGTGCAACAAAGGCTGCTCAAATGGAGAGCGGATGCGGAAATGGAAATGGGAGTAGGAACTTAACTGGATTTACACTTGAAGAAAACAAAATCAGTCAAATTGAGCACAAAATGAATTAGTAGTAAAGGTTGTTTAAATTTAATACATGCAGAAATTGTGTTTTAAAAGGTATTTTAAATATTAAAATGTTTCTTCTTGCATAAAATAAACTATTGTTTTATGATAAGATTTTATAAAATAAATTTTAATGGACTTACATCAGTTCTTTGTTTGTCATTCATTAATAGCTTTAACTTTTGTTTAGAGTCAGTACATATTTAGGTTTTAATAAATAAATACAATTTCTTTAAAGTATATTAATAACTAATATTTAAATCTATTAAGTACCTCTATTCAATGTTTGTAGCTTATTTTTTTTAGTGCAAAATTGTGTCTGGGCTTTTGCTGTGATGGATATGTAATGTGTACTAATGGCAACATTATGCACGCATTGAACATTAATTCGCTCATTATCCGCATAACCACAACCGCAATTTCAATAACCCTTGCCCCACTGTCCCTCTACATCTGTGTGTGTGTGTGAGTGTGTTTGTGTGTGTGTTTGTCTTCGTGTTTGACAAGGTAATATGCAATAAAAACGATACCCCGATCCTGCCTTGGGTTGCGTGGTGCGTTGCCACATTTGACCGCAGTTAACAACGGCACCCACCACCACCCACTGAACCACCACCCACTCACCCACACAGATAGAGTAGATGTATCACGTGCCCAGTCGGAGGGGCGGAACTTGATGTATATAGACCGATACTGGGGACCCTAGCTGGGGCACAATAATAAGTGACGCATTTAATCTGATTTGCTTTATGACATGTTCATGACGAGAACAATTAAAATGTGCGGTTGGCTAGGCAGCAGAGAGCTTTATGGAAGCGAGGGGTGGTATTTAGGTGTTTAGGGGATGGGTGGGTGGCTGGGTGGTGCCAAGTGTGGGCCACGATGATGATGTTGGCCGGCGTAAAAAGCAAATTGTTTAATGTGCTGTGAATAAGTGACAAAACAGAGGAACCCTGGATAGGCATAGGCCTCATCCTCCGGCTTGTGCTTCTGGTCATGGAACTTTATCGACGACGCGTGCCGAAATCGAGATGGAAAAGGGCAGTACACTTGGAAAATATTACTGTACTCAGCTGGTGCTTAAATTACTGCGAAATATTTCAAAGACTTGGCATGCTTTTCTGATTTTAATAATAAGGATGTTGTAAATTGTGGGAAGATTTTGATACTTTTAGAAAAATTTGGTTTTGTTTTTATATTCGTTCTGAATAATTTTAAATGTTAAAATTTTATTTTAAATAAATTTGAGCATTAACCTAATTTTAAATTAATTTAAGAAATTCTGTTAGTTCCGGCTTAGTAATAAATTAATTGCTTGAAGGTTTTATCAAATAATACAGTTTTCTGGTATATGTACTATTTAGTTTAAAGGTTCAAAGTCCTCTAAAAATCTTACAAATTGTGGTAAGGGTTTCAAAGATCAAGTACAATATATTTTGACTATACTGTATCTTAAATTGACTTTAAATAATTGTATACTATTTTTGTTAAATTCCATTAAATTGCAGGACTAATTTTGTGCATGTTTTTCGCCATGTGTAGGAGTGGGAGTGAAAGTGCGAGTGGTGGTGCTTTAGGATTTGGATCCCCAGGGGTGACTTTGTCTTATCGCACGTAAGGGTTTATCCCATTAGCCGCAGTTGACTGGATGGCCAGTTGGATGTGAGGGTGGGGGGTGGTATATCTGGTCTTGATTAGCCAGTGGGTTATTAATGATACGACCATGGCCGCAGTGTCAACAATATGCGATATCCCCATTCGATTTGGCAACCGACTGAATTTCCCATCTCTCGGGGTCTCTGTTTATGTGCTGGTCCTTTGGCTATAATTGCGACAGTAATTGGACATAATGCGACAAAGCTTTAGCTTTTCTCTTCAGCTCTCTAGTTCTCCAGTTCTCCAGTTCTCCGATTCTCCCTACTTCTTCTTATTTCTCAAATTGTTTGGCTTTACACACGCCTCAGTGGCTCAGTGTGCTTCTTGGCCGTCTGAAACTTTGTTGCAGTTTGTTTTTACCATTGTTTTGTAATGGCGAAATTATAGACCCCAGCGACGACCCTTAAGCTTCATTTCACTCCCAAAAAACCACCCACTCTTCTACTCTGCTCCACTCTCTGTATTCTCTTGACTGGCAGCGACATCCTTCGCCTTGTTCATCTTTGGCATTATCTACTTCCGCCATAAACAGCAACAACTTTTCATCTTTTGTGCCAAGCGGAATGCTCTGTCTTTGTCTTTTGCTCATAGTGCCATCTCTTTCGTTGCCACGCTCTGCATTTTTATGATTTTTATTTTGATTTCCTTTAAACTAACTTAAGAGAGAGAGAGAGACTCACAGGACGCAGGACACAGACACTGAGGAGTGGAGTAGAGTGAAGAGAAATCGTTGCTATTTTTGCAAATTGCCTACAATGATGGCCGCAAGTTCGCGTCCTGTCTTTTTCCCTCATCCTTCGTCCTTTTTTTCAATGTTACGCTTGAAGTAATGTTACAGCCTCCTCCTCTTTCCTCGTCCTTTGCCTGGCACCCGGAAAATATTATTTCGCTTGACTTTTACAACAGCCCAGGCATCGCATCGCATCGAGCATCGAGAGGTTTTTCCCCCCATCCTTGGGAAAATTCAGTCCTAGCTACTTTTATTTTATGTTTTTTCCGTTTAGCTGTTGTTGTTGTTTATGTCGATGTTGCTGGCGACGTTCCGTCCAAAACTATTTTGCTATTTGTTTTGCCTAACTCGATTTTTCACTGGTTGCCTTTTGTCTGCTCGGCTGCTCCTCCTTCCCTTGTTTTCCACCCACCCCACCACCGTTGATTTTCCACCTCCCCTTTCCACCCATTTTCCCTGGCACTGACACATCTGAGACGACACACAAAAACACATTTGACAAAGTATGTACACTGGACAAAACAACATAACTATTTTTAATTTTACCACCAAACACCTGATTTAAGTAGATCTTTTGCATAAAACGAAAGTGGAACTGAAAGTTCCAAACATTAAATTAATTATACTAAGAGAAAGTAAGTTCAAATAAAACTTTACTTAAGCCAAGCATGAGCTTTTTGGCAGTTCTAGGAAAAATAAACCTAAGAGGCAGTAGATGAGCTCTTTTTTTTTTCTCAAAGCTTCAAGTTTGATTTAAAAATTCAATTGCAAAAAAAAACCAAGGGACAAAAATACATTCTAACATCAGGGAAGACCAATCACCAGTTGGATATATTTAACAAAAGTTATGGAAATTGTAAGTTTATTTGGAAAAATGAGTTTAATTTCACTAACTGGACATTTGTGTAAACTAAAATATAAAAGGACGATTAGTTTCTTGCTTTTATATGTAAAAAAAAATGCTACAAATGTAAAGTCTGAATGAACTAACTAAAAAAACAAAGTCTTAATTTCAAAAATCTATTTTAGCCGTGTAGATTAAGCCACTTAAGCAACAACATTTGGGACACTTTTGGCCATCCTATTTTTGGAACTAGCCTCTGTCATATATATATTTTTTTTGTGTTGCTCCTGCCATTTATTTTGGTTGCTGTTGTTGATTTTCCGATTTGCCATTCATTTTGTGTTTGTAATGATTTCCATGCTAATCACAACAATTGACGCGTGTGCGGCTGCTTTGACAGTCAGTTTGATTCAGTTTGGGCCCGAATTGGGGATCCCTGGATCTCTGGACTTGGACTTGGGAGTGGGGGCCACATAACAAATGATGGCAATAATTGTATGGGTATCTTGCTCCATATTCATTGATGGGCCCCGACGGTATAATGGATTTCTATGCGGGCCACACTCCGTGGCAGGACAATCAAGAAGGAGCAGATAGTTTTGGCCCCTTCCCCATCCCCATCCCCGAAGCTCGTTGATTATTTTCCGGCTTTGATCTATTTTAATGCTGGCGCATTACGTTATCATTTATTTGGCGGGGGAAATTGAAAGTATTTATCAAGCTGCTAATAAATGGATGGTCCGATGGATTCATTCGATTTCGATCCAATAGCCGGGTGCTAAGCTGCTCAACAATTTTTCAAACTTGAAATTAATAACGATTTTTTCTCGCTCTCTCATTCCCTTTCCGAATTCAGTTTCATTTTGCTTGCCTTTAATTTTTCTTTTATCTGCCATTGAACAATGGCCAGGCAATTTCGGTGGAGGAGAAAACGAGAAACGAGAAAAAATAGGGGAGGAGGAGCAGGAGGGGGAAGGACAGCCAGTAGCTGGCATAATAAATTAAGCGCTGCTGGCCCGATGGCTGCCACTTGGCCAAAATAAATTGCACTAAGCGAAAAATAACAACTCAATCCATGGATGGAACGGAACGGACGACAAACGACAAAAACTGCCGGCCAGAAAATTGAAGTAGCAGCAGCAGCAGCAGCATCAGGAAAAGCTATAGCTCCGGAGTCCAGCTATATGGCAAATGGAAAAAGTGCGCAGCACAATGGGCTAAAAGGAGAGGAAAAGGGGATATAAACAGATTACGTCGTTATTGGTGCTGCTACAGCTCCTGCTCCAGCTTCTACTTTATTTTCCTGCTCTTTTTTTTTTTGTTTGGACCAGCACGTGCCCACACATGTCCCCAGGATAGATGGCGATGGCAGCTCCTCCTCCTCTGCCTCCCCTCCGATATCCCATATCCCGTATCGCCTATCTATGCATGACCAGAGCTCCCTCGATTGATTTTGCGTCCTGGCATCACCTGCAGGCTAAGCTGCTTTCCAGGATTCGCCGTGGACAGCGGTGGAAAAACCATCGGAGCGTTAACGTAGCCTGTCGCCTTTGTGTCCTCTTTCCCAGTGTCCTGTGTCCTTCGCCTGCATTAATTTATTTCCGTGTCCACAGACAATCGTGCCACAATTCACGGCTGCGTTTTGTTAATTAATTTGATCATTTATTGCCTGGGGCTCACACACACACTCACGCAGGACCCTCTTGATTGAGTCCTTAGAAAGGAATTGCATTTATCTTCAGGCAGCAGCTGTCTTTGTGGTTCGTGTAAAACAGAAGGTGAATCTTCTTTACTCTCAAATAAAATGTTTATAAAAAAATTGTTAAATATTTCTTTTTGCCTATTTTTAACAATAATAAAATTATGATTTGCTTTCCTGGAAAATCTTCAATTGGTGCTCAACCAAACGCAAATGGCAGTTATCTTCAGACGGCAGCTGTCTCTCCACTTTTCTTTCCATTTTGTATTTTTCACTCTATTCATATTTTTTTTTGTGGGGACTTAAGGAACACAATAACAAAACATAAATCAAGAGCGTTCCGGGATAATTTCTGTATAGCGTTTGCTATTTTTTAGCTGAGCTGGCATCTGCAGTTTTTCGTGAAAAAGCGGATTTTCCCTGGCTATTATCTGTGAAGATTTCGTTGGGCCTTTGTTCGCTCTGCTTAAAGTTTCCTAATCGCAGAGGTACGTTTATTTTCCAGTACATTACTGAAATAGTTTCCCTAAGCCACCCTGAACTACTATACATAGTTGCGTAAATCATAGCACTCAAGGTGCAGCATCTTTGGCCACTAATTTACCATTATGTCAAGTCGAGAACTGCTCAAGATGTCGTTCATTATGGGCCCATTCTTCAGGGGTTCCTCCCTCCCCACTTATTATTTATTGCGCCTTAGGTGAACGCCGCTGCGTTTCGCTTTTCGCCATTGCCACTGCCATTGCCATTTCACTCAACTTGCATTTTTCATGCACGTTCATTATTATCATTGCTGGCCCCCAAACTGCCATTTTCCACTACCCACTACCCAATCTGTGTGAATTTTTCCATCTCGTTTTTTGCAATTTCTCAAGCCCCGTTAAGCTGCACCAGCCGTTGATGATAAGCGACGAAAATGTGCAGAAAGCTGAAAGTTTCGCACATTTTTTTATGCCAGCAGGGGTTCCTTGCTTCCAGGTTCCTTGGCTGCTTGGTTGGGTGCAAAACGCAAAAAATTTATCACTGCAAGAAGGCGGAAGCCTGGCTGCCGACTCCTTGGGCAAATAAAAGCGAAAAGCGAGCGAAACTGCAGCGCGCCATTCAATTTGATTACTTGCGTCATAAATACCGGAAGCGTCAGAGTATTGAGGCACTATCAGTGCCCCCTATCTCCGGGAGCCCCCGCATATGTGCGTGATGCTAAGGAGGCGAGGAATATGAATGCGATGTCGATGAATGACGGCGGTAATATCCTGTGCCGTCAGCAATTGCAACGGCTTGGCTGCAGTGACGCAGCAGCAGCTTGCTCCGGACTTTCGACTTTCCAAAGGGGGTATTTTTTCAGCCTCTCACCCCCTCCACACTTTTTATGCACTCAAAGGAATCTGCTCTGGCACAAGAAAAGGCATTAAAATGTCGACAGTGAAAGCGTCGATGGCTGGGGCGAAGAAAACGTATTAGTAACAGACTATTGAGACGCAAAGCGGCTATAATGGTGGGTGGGTGTCCTTTGGGGGGTGGGCTGCAACGATTGAAGGCCGCCGCAGCAGCTCGTGCAAATTCTTACAAGTGGGCCGCCGCTGCTGCTGCTCTGCCGCCAAATGACTTATGTGCTACGGGCTAGCACTCAGCACTCGACAGGCAGGATGCAGAATGCAGGACGCAGGAAGCTGGATAAAGGACATGGGACACAGGATGTGCGGACACACGCAGCGAAAAAATTGGTTTAACACTTACTTCTTAACAGTCTTAATAAAAATCAAAAGTATGGTGATTATATGAAGTTAAATAAATGTATCTGTTACATCCAAAGATTGGAATAAATTTTCACCAAAATACTTAACAAAACAATGTAAAATATTTTTCTTAAGCCAACAATAAGTGTAAACTTTGAAAGATGCTTAAGGAACCCAATCTGCACAGATCCTTTCCCAAGTAACCAAAATATTTTGTTTTAAGACCATTTTGATATGAGAGTCTACTGAGTTAATGACCAATTTACGAGTTATATATGTTTTCTTCAGTGCTATGCTCGAAACGATGACGACGACACTATCGCCAAATCAGCAGCGTAGCTTGCATAAAAAAATGGTAAAAGCGCAGCAGTCGGGGCGATAAAAAGGAGCTGCTACTGCTACTGCCGCAGGATGCAGGATGCAGGAGTCAAAATGACTTTGGGGCACACACAACATAAGTGCTTATATATATATATCAGATATAAGCGTTCTCCGTGTGTGAGTGTGTGTGTGTAATGACTGATCGTGTGATTTTTTATGCCACACACTCACACACACACACACACACACAGGGAGTTGCGTTGAAAGACGATTTATCTTGGACTTGGTTGGGTGATTGCCTGGCTAGATGACTCTGAACCCTCAACACCCCCACCCCATCTGCCGCCCACAAATCAAACACACTCAGAGATGGAAAGAGAAAGATATGGGGAGGTGAGGAGGAGAAAGCATAAAAAGTGGCAGCAAAATAAACAAACAAACGAGTTTTTGCTGGGCTCTCTGTGAAAATGTAAGTTGCGGTTGCATCAAAACGAACCCAGGACCCAGGACCAGAAAGAGACAGAGCATTGGGTAGCGAAAGAGATAGAGAAGGCTGCAAAAAATAATAGCAAAATATCTAACCATGGAAGAAGGGGGCTTCAAGCGGTTGGCAGAGATTAACTTTCGGGTCGCTCAAAGCGACCACAGCAAGTGCTTTACATTTAAAACACGACAAATGGCCAAAGTGCGATAGAGAGGGCGCCAAAAGGAGCGAAAGAGACGGCAAGACAGAGCCTAGATACAGCTTGTTAGTGGACAGTCGGATGCTGGATGTCGGATTTCGGATGATGGTCACCGGCGATGACAAAAGCGCATATGCAAAAGCCGCAAGCCCAGCAGATTAACAATTAGCTGGCATTTTAATTTATTTAATATTTATAAGGCAGGTAAATGGGAATTTAGTTTTTATGGCTAGCATAAATAAACGGCAGGAGCCCCGCATAAAAGTCCTTTAAAAAAGGACAAACATTTTCTTATCGAGCGTGCACAGGGAGAAGAAGGACATAACATTAAATGGTGTCATTATTTTTGACATGGTTCACTTTAATTTAAAAAAATACTGCTGGTATAAAAGTGTGCAACAAAATTTTTTATAGGGTCTAATAAAGTAATAAACAAAAACTTTCTTTTAAAATAACCAGATTTAAGTTTACATAAACTTTCCCTTTCAATGTAGGATTAAAATATATTTATACAAAGATATTTTTGTATTTTCGTAAGCTTTAATTTTTTTCACGGTGTTAAACATTCCCGAAAACATGCGTCTTTATCTTTTTTATGTTTCGGGCTTCAGGCCATTACGCATACGCCTCGTAGGCCATCAGTCCGTTTTGCTGGGTTTATCAATGGCAAATCGATGGTTATTGCTTTATAGGCATTCGTGTAATGTGTTCCCCATCGAATCGAACATAACAAAATGCCTAACAAGCCCGAAACCATTCTGGTGTGTATGTTTCTGCCCTCGGCTAGCGAAAATGCTGTTGTTGTTGTTGTTCTTCTCCGTGTTGAATATTTATGTTTTCACGCAGCAGCCAAAAGCAAATAAACCAAATGAAACTGAACCGAAATGAAACGGGGAGAGTTGGTGCAAAATAAAACATGGCAATGAATTATGATACATGTGTTTGCCACTCCAGTGGCCCAAAAGCCAAAAGCAACAGCAACGAAAAAAGGCAGTTAGCTGGAAGCACAGCCAGCACACTCATTCATTTAAATGCCATTTTAAACTTAAATGAAAGTTTATGGCTTTTTATTTGCATTGTCGCATATGTTGGCTCATATGTATGGCTAAGGCTGTCGCTTGTTGCTGTTTCGTTGCCTAGTAGATCAACACACACACCCCCCGAAATTGAGGCAAATGCAACATACACATGGCAATCGTGTTTGTGCAGTGAAAGAAAATGGATATAGTGGAAATTCAAAGGGAAAATATTAACAATTATTAACATTTTGAATAATTTAGTAGTGTTTTGAAAACATTGATGACTCTGCATACTGCAAAGCTATCTTCAACATAAGGGGTTTTATTAAATAGGAAAATTCCTAAATGAAGGAATACATTTTACAAGTTAACTGATTAAATTTAATAATAAAAACGTATGGATTTTAAATAGCTTCCATATATGATAAATAAATAAATATAATAAATAATAATTTTAAAAAATTCCCTAGAATTCAACCACTAAAGTTCCCTTTTATTAAATTTTTTGAAATAAAGTTGAACGCAAGTTCTTTCTCTTCTCTTTCCTGAATATCCATACACCCATAAATCAGTAAATCAGAAATCTTAGAATACTAGACATTTTGAAACAATTATTTTCCAATCGAAAGGAACTGCCATATTAACATGTTACATCCTCCTTTTAGACACCTTAGCATTTATTTGAAAATATTCCTGTGGCACCCCCGACATACTGTCTTCCCGCTGTTTCTGAGCAGTGTAGCTGCTTGTTTAATAGGAGCGACGTGTACACATATGCCACGCAAAACTCGACACTTTACATTTGCCATGGCAATAATTTATTTTTATTTTCGTTGTTTTGTGAGAAATTCGTTACCTGCCAGGACAGGACGGCAGAAACTGAAATGAAACAAAATGAAACGTAACGAAACGAGGCGAACAGAACAGCAAAAAACAGCAGAAAACAGCGGAGAACAGAACAGGTAACACGACATGGCAGGTGCAAAAGGCAACTGCGAACAAGCAACATTTTCAGAGAGACGGAGCGGTGTACATAAATCAAATTAATTTTGTAGGTGAGCCCAACGTGCGCCATTTTGTAGCTCCCTCTCGCTCGCACACGCTCCACCTCGCTCGCACTCGCACGCTCTGCGTTGTGGTGGGGGGAAAAGTGCGTTTTAATTGCAAAGATGCCGCCGCGTTTGGCATCGCGATTCGAGGCTAATTAGGCGCACAATTGCCACGAAATAAAAAGCCAGAAAAACAAAGGAGCGTACGTGACTATCTCAAGCTGTCGATTCGTACCCCCCTTTCCTTCCTCCCCTGAAAGTGCGATAAAACGTACATTTAAATTGTCGCCAAGGGGGCGGAATTCGTGGCAGGAGGCGTGGAAGGTGGGTGGGAGGCGACAACCACATCGCACGTGTAGCACACTCGTACTCGTATCATCAAATGAATATTCGCTTATTTGCATCTCTCTCGAGGAGGTAAAAGATACCCCAATCCTTTACCCATTTGCACTGGGGGAAAATCTTTAACAAATTTAATTATCCATTTTAGAGGACTTTGTTGTAAAAAATACCTTAGAATATTAAAATTTAAACTTTTTATTTTAGGGCACAGTACCCCGAAAAGATAAATATATTTTCAAATCATTTGCGATGATCTATAAATAATAGTCAAAGTAAATCCAACATTTATAGCCTAACAAAAAAATAAATCGAATCAATAGTTTATCGTATCGTCCTCCAGTTCTACTCTAAAATGTTTGAATATGTTTTCTTAAATCCAATACACGACCAAAATAACAGTTTTTTTAAGTAGGAGCTATTTAAGTCAATCTAAATCAAATGGTTTTATTACTCAATAGTTATTTTGTATCGTACATTCATATATTGATTTTTAAAATGTCTTATTAATATTCACTGTTTTTTTTCATAACATTTAAATGTGTAAATAACCTATACTTGTAAACAATTTTAAAAATGTGTTTCACTTAAATAATATTAAACATTTTAAATAAAAGAGTTGATGGTCAGGATTGCAGTTTATTATTTGTTGGAATTTCAGTTACTACTGCAACGTGAATGCACAACGCACTGCTTCTCGGCTAACTCTTAAAAGTGTTATTTTTTCAGAGCCTTAATGGTAGCATTTAAAAAAATATTTAATTGAAAACATTTTTTTCTCTATGTTTGTACAAGGAAATGAGTCTCAGCTGCTGGTTTTTTTTCCCAAAGAGTGTGCATGTGCGAGTGCGGATTGATGGCAGTTGGGTGGTTTGGCTGATGGCTGACAAAATGAGTTTTCCAGTTATTTTCTCTTTTTTTGTGGGGCGCAAAAAAGGGACAACTGGGGCCACCGGTGGGTTAACCTTTGATTCAACAGCTGGCTTTTAAAATAAGATTTCGCCTGCCTGGCAGCTCAGGGGCCTCTTGTACAATTTCACCATTTCAGGGCGGCTGGAAATGAGAAAAGTTGCCCTGTTGGCGAGCGAAGTTTTCAGCTGGCTGGCCGCTTGCAAATTTCTCCATCTTGGAGAGTTGTTTGCTAAGAGTTTTTGGCCCGCAGAAGTTTGCTAGACTGGTAAATATGGGTTTTTAGAACGATGGAGGGGCAGGGGAATCTAATTTTGAATGATTACGCAGGAGCCTTGCCTCGAAACTACTTGAAGCCCAGATTATGTTATTACTTGGCCTTGGTCTGTGCTCTGTGTTCTGTATGCACTTTCATCTCGATGGCACATGGTAGCACCACCTCATCTGCATCTAATGATATTGAATAAGCACTTGAAAATCTCATATAAAGTAAACAATTGATTTCCATTTCCATTGCAAGTGGGTAGTAAGGAAATCGGAGATGGGAAGCCCGGGTAGACTTAACAACTTGCCATTTGCTTAGCCACCGTTTACTTGCACATTTCTCCAACATCCTTTTTTTGCTCCTACTTTTCATTTTGCATTTTTTTTCTGCCCACCAGGATATCTGATGTCTCAGTATGTGTGTGAGAGGAGAACGAGTTTCTTGCGAGTTATTTTCATATTTGTTTAAAGTCTATTTACCGCAAGTTGACAGTGAAATATGCGAGACTAGCGCGTAGCCAAATAAGTGCGACAGTTTCCGGTTACAACTGTGGCAATGCCAATGTCTTGCGGATAGCAGCAGGAGATTTTTCCTGGGCCGCATTTCCCCGCTACCATTTTCCGTTTCCCCAGAATTTTCTCCCCTTCGTCAGAGAGTTGCCTGCATGTCATTGCGGTTTGTTTGTTTGCCTGACTTGGGCTCCGGGTAAGGATTTCATGTGCTTGAGCTCAGAGATAGAGAGAGAGAGAGAGTTGAGGGGAAGGACTTTCCAGAGGGAGATCAGGACCAACCGCAGAGCCCCTCTATCTGTGTGTGTGTCTGTGCGGGCTGCCTGCCTGTCCGCATGACAATTTGCTCCTGCATCCTGCTGCTCCTCCTGCTTACTGGTGCAATGTTTTTTGCGCAATTTGCCAAAGCCATGCCAGGCACGAAGCAGATATGCAGAGCAGCTCGGCGGAACCAAAAGGAAACCAGCGAACAGGACGAGCAGGAGCCCACGCTCCGACTCCGATTCCGAACTCGAATCCGACCACAACTGCAGCTACACTGGGATTATAGGATTAGGCTATCTAGATAGCAAATAATTAATGCATCACTGGGGAATATTTATGGAAAATTTGGATTCCGGATTGATCCGTTTTTTTAACCGTTGTTTTATATTACATCCAAATATTTTTATATTACTTTTAAAATAGGAACTTTATGAAAAAATGAAAATAGTCTAAACAGTCAAAAACTTAGCTCCAATCATAAAAATATTTTTATTTTATGTGCTACGTTTCATAAAAAAAATATTCCATTGCCTACTTTTATATATTGTTTCATCCTTTTTTAAGTCTTTTTTCCAAACCTCTTTTGTAAGCTTTGCGATTTATTGCAAATTGTTTAAAGATCATTTGACATTTGATTACGCAATTTAAATAACTCAAAATTTAAACTCTTTAGTAAGAAATTCAAATCGATTGCTGGATTAGTCAACAATGAAAACCGATGGTTGAAACTGGCTACAGCTTAAAACTGTGTTTTTTTTCAACCCTTCCTTTGAAATTTCTCAAGTTTTTTAGGTTGTTTTCTTATACTTTGCACCTTTTAAAAAATATTTTACAATTAAAAATGTTTTTCTCAGTGCCCGACTGTGGCTGTGGCTAAGCTCAGTCCGGGCAAATAGTCTGGGCTATGTAAACAAACGGTTATCCCTGCCGAGTCGCTCGCTTGCAAGACATATTAGATTTCCCCTTCGCCGCCATATCTCCCGATCCCGATGGTTTTAGTTGTAGTCGAGCCTAACCACTGAGACGGAAGTAATGTGTCTATCAAAGCATTAACAACGAACCCAACCAACGAAACGAAAGGAAAGGCAAGGAAACCCAAACGAAACGTCTTCGTTTCAAATAGAGTTTTTCGCATACCCTAATCGCAAGATAAAGGGGTGCATCGTATTGATTTCCCATCGGTTTTGAGCCCAGCCGAAGATAAAGTCTTTATGTAAGAGTATCCCAGGCTTTGATTCCGATTTCAAAACCTCATTTGACAGCTTTGAAAAATGTGTGTATTGCATATAGTATGTTAGTTTGAAGAGGAGTGGAAAGGGGAAGGGGAGGCTGATTGTTTGCCAAATGCCTTTTGCATTAAACGCCTTTATGCCAAATTGAACACAATTAAATTAGTTGCGGCCAAGGGATTAAGGTGAAAATTGCCATCGTTTGTTGTTGTTGTTCTGTTGTTGTTGTTGTTATGTCTGTGTTTATGTATAACTAATTGGCTATGTAAATGGCAGCCAAGTGTTTGTGTGGACCAACACACACACACATATGTATGCTGTTAATTACGAGCATAGGCAACCGCAGCTTATAGATGATTGGGCCGGTTTAGAGTGGCTCCAAAAGGTTCCTGGGGTGGCTCAGGGTTTGATTTTGGGCCTGCTGTTTGTTTGTGGGTGGCACTGGCACATCACGTCATTTCGCCCACATTGACATTTCGAGCAGCGTTGTCATGAAACCTTTTGCTAAGGATTATGCAAATCTGCCACTCATCGTGCAGTCACTCACACACACACACAGAGGCAGCTCACACAAACACTGGCATGCCTTCATTTACATTTACATTCAGCTAGCTGAAGATTTGCGCATCATAATTTATGCCCCTCAAGCCCCACATTTCCCCCAGAAAGAGACAGCTAGCCCAGGGGCGAAAGAGATAGGGAGATACACTTCATTCAGAAGGCCTCAAAAATTGCCCACAGTTATGACAGCCAGGTGAACTCTGACAGAATCAGAATCAGAACCAGGAGCACCAGCAGCCCAGGATTCAGTCGGATTCCTATTCACGTCCAGAGTTTTAGCACTGTGAAAAATAATATTAGGAACCTGGGTTTTTAACAAAAGAGATGTGGTTACAAAAAAGTATATACATCATAACATCATATCATCATCATATACATCATATAAAGTATAATTCCAAGAAAGTTGTAGTCTAAGAAATTTGTTTCTAAAAGGGTTTAAGGTTTTTTTACACTTATTTTTTTTTTAAAAATTTAAGAACGGAATAATCAAGCAAAACTACCTTTTAATTTATAAAATATTCAATAATTGACTATTTTTCATTTGCTATTAATCAAGTATCGATAGCTTAAATAAAAATCTTACCGAACAATGCAAACATATTAATATTTCTTATGTAAGTACTTATGAGTCCAAACTGAAATACATTGATTTTTATATTTTCTAGAAGTATACACTTGTTATTAAAAAATTATTTTGGGAAGACAAAAAATTGTTCACTTTAACAAACAGCCCATTAAAAACACAGATTATTAAATCCAAAGCTGATAAAGCTTTATAATTATAAAAATCCTTTACAAATGTTTTTTCCCTCACATTTCCAAGCCACATTGTTAAAGCTGCTATTCTACCATTAATTGTATGATTGTTAGTGATGCTAAAAACATTGCAACAATATTATTATTCGCATAAAATCCCAAAAGCTTGTTTCTCTTTGTGTTTTTTTTTTAAGTGTATTTCAGCTTTCGCTCGCTTGGCTCACCATAATTAAATCATAAAAAATTGTTTTTTAATGAAATTAGTTGAGGGTTTTTTTCTGAGCTGTTGTTTTCGTTTTGGCTTTGCTTTGCATGATTTGTCATAATTAATACCCAAGTGGGCGGTTCTCCGGGTTCTCCAGGGGCAGAGGGATAGAGAGAGTTATCTGACACTTGACTGCCCTGGCCAGCACAGTAGATGGTGCACTTTTGGCCATTTGCCTGGCGGAGTTCGGGGTCTTGGGTCCTGGGTCTTGGCCCCCATAAAATGCTTATGAAAAGCGCTTAAATTTACTAACCTCTGAGGTGCGAGAGGGGGTAAGAAGAGGGATATATCTGGCAATGCAAACACCGTAAACACCTTTAAGTGCCAGTTGCAAGCAGAAAGGAGGAGAGAGAGAGACTGGACTTGGCTGCCAGATCCTGATAGTTGGCCCTGCAATTTCCATGCGGAGGGACTTTACAAAATGTGTAGTTTATTTGCAATTTTTTAGCCAACGAGCTTTACGTTTCTGTTTTGATTCCCACTCCCGTTGCCATCCCATCCGAATGTGGATGTGAATTTTTGTTATCGCACAGCTTGCAGCAGCAGCAGCTGCATCAGTTGCAATAAAATCAGTGGCCAAAGGTTGCAGCATCTGAGGTCAGCTGGGTGGCACTTTCCACTCCACCACTTTTCCACTTTTCCTCTTTTCCACCTCCCTTCTGCATGAATGTGTATCTGTGTATACTGTTGTTAAATAGAACATTTGCAGGGAAAACCTGCACAGGGAAAATTTGAAATTCGCCCGTTTTGTTTTGTTATGTTTTTATCCTGCTAGTTTTTTCCTAGTTCTTTTGATTTGTTTTTTGCATTTGCAAAATAGTTTTCTGATTTGCATTTAAAAGGGGCTTTTCGGTGGGGCTTTAAGGGTTCCTGATGGCCTACAGTTACAAATGTACGTACTGGATATATAAATGAATAAAGAGTGTTGCAGTAAGCTCTATTTTGGAAGCTAAATGGAAAAGTCTGAATTTGCCTTAAGGTTATTAATAAGTTAACTACGCGTACTTTCTATTCTGTGATGTGCATTTTCAGATGAGAAAATTCTCCTATTACGTAACGTAACATTAAATACAATGATATGCATTTTTTTTGAAGAGTAAACAAGTGTGGTACTCCTGCACCGCAAAATGGAAATGGAAATGCAGCTAAACAACTGTGAACAACATTTGAAAATGCTACTCGAAAAGGATACAATAAACACAAACGGATATAAAAAAGGTTTCCCTGGCAACATAAAATTGGCTGGCAGGGCAGCGTCATAAATTTCTATCTATAGTATATATACTATAAATATATAGAAGGATCATAGTCAGGGGATCTGTTGTTGTTGTGGGTGCCACGCAGCCAACTATTAATCATATTGAATGGCATGGTCTGACTTGTCCGGCTAATCAATCTTGCCCAGGAACAACCTCTCTGCGCTCATCTCATCCAAAGCGGAAGAAAAATGGCCGTTAAAGTCATTAACGCCTCGCTGGTCACCTGCCGCCGCCAAAAACAGGGGAGAATTCTGATTCAGGGTTCCGGGTCCTGGGAGGTGGTAAACTAAGCCGCCCGCCGTTTGCCATTTTGCTATTTTGTTTATGGCCCCTGGTAGCGCAAATCTCTCGCCTCCCCCTAGATTTTCCCCCCAGCTTTTCCACCGGCTTTTCCCAGCTGCCCAATGAGGCGGCAGGGAAAAGCCAAAGGGGATTAGTTGTAATCAATAACTTGGCCAACAGGGGGAAGGCGAAACTGGTCTTGGGCTTCTGTTTTGTTTGCCTGTCGAAAGTTTCTCCGCACAGCTTATGGGCGGACTTATACACTCGCAGCCAAGTTATTATTATAATTTCCTTTGCCAATGCGGATTAATTGAAAAGTTTTCCATTAAGAATTCGCGCTTGGTTAAATCGCCTCGCAAGTCTTTTGTTTCACCTTTTCTGTTTCACCAACTGTATGGATAAATTTGCGTGCGCATAAGTATCTTCACTATTTGATCGTTATGGATTTTGACAGTTTCGCTGGGCCATGATGAAAATTACTTAAAAGCATTTCGTTACCCAGCGCTGATTTGATTGATGGCCGTTTATGGATGCTCCTCCCTCCCTTCCACTCGTCTCGTCATTATATTCGCATTATCAAGTGCTACGGCTATATATATAAATATATATAGCTTTAGTGGTGGGCGGGGCAATGGAGCATTGCAAATGGCAGTTGACGTCTTGCGGTGAGGAGCTGACAAAAAAGTTGCGCCAATTTATGTCAATTATCGGAAGCTTTACCTGCGGAGTTGAATTTCATTTCAGAGGGGGCCTTCGGATGGGTTGAGGGAAATCGAGAAAAATCGGTGAAAATCCCCCCGAGAGAGCCGACTGTAATTTGCTGAGGGAAAAACAAATAATGGCATTTTTAGCTGTTACCCGATACAGCTACTATTTTTTTTGTTCTCATTCAAATTTGTCACTGGGTGACTGGGAAATTTGATAAAGTTTAAGGGATGCTTGGCATCCTTTTTTTTTTGCATCAGCAGGGGATATTGAATTGGTGTTTGAGTTATTGGGATTATATTTTGGTTGGGAATTAAATTTTCAAACTGCTTTCAGGGCAACCTTTTTGGTAATCTGATAAGGATAACTTTTAACTGTTTTTCAGATGGGTTTTTTTGTTAAAGAAAATCAATTTACATGTACTTTTCAGTGTTTGTGTACTACATTTTCGATACAAATTTGGTTAAATTTGTTCAAATTACCCAAAAAGGGTTAAATTTAATGTACAATTTTTGGGAAAAATAATATATAAAATATAAATATTAAGCCTATAGCTATTTCAATGATTTTTATATTATTTGAAGACAGTGTTTAGTCTAGAAAACTGTAAGGTTTCTTATATTTTTTTTTTTTGCTTTCATATTACTAATTTTAAGGCTTAGACTATAGAACATCATTTCTTTAAAACAAGTTACAAACTAATTTAAAGGCTTCTAAAACTCGTCTAGCTTTTTCTGTTAGTGCTTCAGTAAACGTTTTCCATTCCTGCCTAACACCAACCATTTAATTCTTAAACTCTTCGCGGCAGATTGTTTCCTCTTGAAAAAACCCTCTACCATCCGATAGCACATCGTTAATGAAAACCCGTGTTTGGGGCTTTTTTTTGCGCCTCGACAGGATCGGGAGAGTCGAGTCGCTCATTAAAATCGGCGGCGGGAAGGCTGAAGAGCGTCTAACAAATCGATTTTCGTTTAGTATCGTAATCAACAACACAGAATTTTTGTTCTCGTGCTAAAAATTTGTTTTTTGCGCTATAACAAGTCTGGCAAAGCCCCCGTTTCGGCCTTTTGGCCCAACATGGCTGAATGGAGAACTTAAAGAGCACTCGAACGGCACTCAGCCGCAAACACACAAACACACATCCTGCACACTCGATATGCATATGTGTGTGTGTGTGCTTAAGTGGAGTTTTTTGGGGGGGCGGAAAGGAGTGGAGTCCTGGGCTTTGCAGTACTTGTCAAGATTGAATTTGGTTCGAATTTTTTCAGAGGTTTTTCTCTTTCATTCGCTGGCTTCGTGATTTTCCTTTTTTTTTTTGGGCGTTTTTATTGATCAAACAAAACGTAGCAAGTGGCAGCCAGTGAAGGTGTCACTGCTTACGGCCAAAGGAAAAAATAGAGGAAAAATATATACAGAAATTTACCCGTACATTGTATGGGAAACACGCGCAGTGCGAATAGATTGCATGATTTGCTCCACTGCCTGTCATTCAGATTCTTTATGATTATTATTTTGCTTCATTTCGTTTAGCATTTTGGCATGTGACTGGCTCCCATTTCGATATACCAGTTATAGTTATAGTTAGTTAGGGGATAAAGGGTGAAAAAGGAGTTCTCCACTTACCGGACCAAACTGTTCGAAGTAACTTTTGACATCCTCCAGTGTGGTGGGCGCCGAGAGGCCGCCCACAAAAATTTTCTTCGTTCTCGTCACCATCTGGAAAGGAGAGACCAAAAAACTGGTTAATATATATGGCAGTTGGGTAATGAGCGAAAAGGTTAAGTGGAGGGGGGGGCTGCTATTTAAATATGCATTTTATACGAGAGTTTACGTGGGTTATTCCGAAAGTTATGACCTTTCAGACGACCGGGAGCCTGGGGACTTGAGTCGCTCCTCCCCTCAAGTTCCTGTAACTTATGGCCACCAACTTTCGCCATGAGTCGTTCGACCATTTTGTGCATTTTATGTACTACATGCATTCTCCCTCCATGTGTCTATGTGTGTGTGTGTCTCTGAGTGTGTGTGTGTGCAGCTGGCATTTTTAAGCTGACAGTTTCAAGTGCCAACTTTACGCAGTTAGCGCAGCAGCAGCACTCGAGCACCCAGCACCGAAAATGATGGCGAGACAAGGACGAGCAGCAGAAGCCTCAGGCCTGCATATGTATGTGCACTCAGAAAAAATGCATTGCAGTCTCGGAAAAATATTTTAAAAAAAGAAACCATTTGTTTCTTTTGTACTATAATAATCCATTCATACCTGTCGTCAAGAATATTGTCACTTTAGTCACTTAAATACATGATTCTTTAAGTTTTAAAATAATTGTTTTTAATAATGTGTAGGTTGTTATCTTCTCATTAAGAATGAATTATTTAGTGGAGTATTTAATAAGTATTTCCCATGTACAAAACAACTCTGAAGCCAGAAACAAAAAAATGTGTACTTTACTAATTTCAGCAGGAAAATGTATCCTCTTTTTTAAATAAAATCTTAAAATATATCTGGAACTACTCAAGAATTATGATTTTCTGCACTATTTCCTACAACCGTGACAAAGAAAACTAAATTGGCTTTAAAAAATTTAAAAGTACATCCTTAAATCTTTTAAAATAGTTTACTGCATACTTTAAACAAGTTTTTTAATCATTTAAGATCCCTTAATAATTTTTTTGAAGCACCTTTTATAGTTGTTTTTCATTTTTAAGTTAAACCTTTTAGTGCTTCATGTAAAGTCTTCAAAATTGTGGAAGCACAGGAACCCCCAACAAAATTTCGGGCAGTGCATGAGTATGTGTTAGCTGCAGGCTGTCAGAGTGTGCGTGTGTGCGATGCAACGCCAGCCTTTTTGGCCCGCAGGCAAGCGTAAACGGTTAACGTTAAGTGACGGCAGTTAAGGCACAGTGGGCCCATCGCATAGCCCCACCAATTTTAATTTGTATAATTTTTAAAAAATTACCCACAAGCTAAGTAAACCCCAGAGACCTCGGCTAAGTTCAGAGGCTTTCGCTGGCTGGCTGGGAAAATGGGAAATCCGAGGCGGGGCTTGACAGGATCACAGAGGGAAGAGGAGCGGGGCCCACGGTTCGAGGGAGCCTCGAATAAACCGGATGAAGCTGATGACGCTGATTGCACTGACGCTTGCAAGCTGCAATTTATGAGCACGGCACAGACAACGGGGGCAGGAGCAGGGGGCTGGAAAACCCCCTATGGAAACAAAAAAAGGGATGGGTACATGGCGGAGGCGATGTGGGATATGTCCGTTAAGGAAGCTAACGATATGTAACAGCGGTGCTGATGTTTCTGCAGTGCCAGCAGTAAAATTCATACAATGTCGTAAAATTAAAACACTTGTGCTGTCGCCCTTACTCACTCACACACTGGGAGGTGGAGGGAGAGGGCAGGTTTAGATGTTACTACAAAGTTGGTCGTGCAGCTTTTGGCAAGGCAAATCGCTTTGGCCCAGAGTCCTGTCTTCTTGCTCAGCTCCTGGCTTCTGTTTTCAGTCGCTCCTCCTTCTTCCTGTCGCTCTTAGTTTTTGCTCCTCTTTTTCCCCCCTTTCTTTTTTTTTTTTTGTCTGTGCTGCACTTTAGCCAGGTTGAGTTTTAGGGAAGGCGCTTGTGGTTTGGGTGGTGCACTCCGCGGGCGTTCCCTCTAACAATTTGCAAGAGCAAAAAACGAGCAGAAATCAAGTTGAGAGTGTGCTGCAAGAAAGTAACTGTAACAACATGACGTCCGAGACAACGTTGAACCCCAGCACCACCCACTTGGAGCACCAGCACCACCCCGCGGAGCACCACCCGGGTGGCTCATCATCACCAGCCACAAAATGGCAACAGAAATTGCAGCGTTGTTAAAAAGCGATTCAAACTGCAGTGGCCAGCACTTTGAGGGTGTCCAAGCACTGACAGAAATAGGGAACCCAGCGATTTAAAATCACTTTAAAAAGTCTCTAGAAGTATGCAATTAAAAAAATGGTGTCCTTGACATAGCAGGGATTTTTATTTTTCAGCATTCTTGCAAGTGTTTTATTTAAAGACACTGTAATTCAGTATTTTACTATAAAAATAAATATATTTCACTGATCCTAAATGTTATTTATTTAACATTAAACTAGAAAAGGATGCCAAAAACTGACTATATAATTTACCTTTAGAAAACCTTAAAGTATTTTTTCTACGTGTGATTACAGGCTCCCTTTTAGCAGCCATCCACTAACACCAACTCCACCCTGGACTAATCACTCCCAAAATGGAGCTACTTAAACTAATAAACTGGGAGCTGGGAGTTTGATTGCTCGGCCAATGTCGGCAATGTCATCATCAAATATAAATGAACCAGTTTGGGGAACACGCCCAGTGCTGATAGCGGGGCATGAATCAAAAACAAAACACACCCAAAACCGAACCGAACCGAAACCGAACGCGACCTCAAGACAAATACACACGGAAACACGGATACTCAGATACAAAGGATACGCAGATACCCAGATACTTGGATACTCGGATACAAATGGCAACACACACGCATACTAACGAAGTGACACGGCATTTTAACGGCCACCGCAGCGGAGCACAGATTAGGAATGTCAATATTAGCCACAAGGACTGCGATGAGCCGCCGGATGTGCTGGGGGTCAGGGGTTTGGGGTCGAGTGGGTGGGCCCGACAACGGGCACAATGTTTTGGCCATGGCCATGTCTATGTCTTTTTGGCCCGGCTAATGCCGAAAATTTGACAAATGACGTCAGGAGTGGGCGTGATCAAGCGGTGGGCGGGGCAGAGGAAAGGGAAAAGGACACACGAAAGCGCAAGAAGGCGGACCGGTTACAATGCAGTTGACAACAAAGTCGACCTCAGATGGATGTCTAACGTGGGCGGCGAAAGTTTTGTCCAAGAAAAAAGGGTTAACGTCTTAGAGATTTTTCTTGAAATATTATAAAAGCGGCTAAGGATAACCTTTCATGTCATATCCGAACCAAAGTATAACCAAAATATTCTAAAATAAATTTTTTTTAGAATTTGTTTATGACAAGAAATACTTTAAAATTATTTTCAATTTATTGTGAAATAAATAAATTTCAAAGGGCTCAAGAAAATCTTTTTTGTTTTTAAGAATATTTAACAACTTTTCACTTAGACCCATTTTTATTACATAATTTTTTTTAATAAAAAGCTGCTTTGCTTAATATATTTTTTCCAGTTAAAATTATACATTTTGCGAGCATAATGACTTTAAGAGAATGGAAAAGTCCAACAAAATTAAATGTTGCTTTGCCCACATACAATTTGATATTTTGTTATGCAATTATTTTTATGACCATGACTATTAACAATTACATCTTCCTTCCAGTTCATTTAATTGATCTAAAAGACCTGATAAATAAGGGGGAAATAAATAAAACAAGAGACAATCAATCAACCCAACACCTAGCGCTGCTTATTAAATAGATTTACGCCTTTCTTCCGCATTATGGATTTTAATGAGGCGTAGCAAATAAATATGAAGATACAATAAATTCGACACTTTATCATGGCCTCTCATCGATTCGCAAGATGGTTGACAAGTCGCATGCATATTTCATTTAGACAGGGCAGCTATCGATAACCCCGACTTATACGGACTTTGCTCATCTTACTCTAGATTACATCCGAGAAATATGGGAATGGGGGATGAAAAGCGATGCCGACATGGCCATCATCTCCATCATCTGCCGGGGGAGTCAGTTATGTTAGTGGGAAAGGCCAAATCAATTTAACACTTTCAACTAAATTATTCATTTTGCATAATAATTTTCAAATCTGTCAAAAATGTACATATACACATACACAGAGGCGTCTGCACTTTCGCACGCTCCGGAATGAGGGGGGAGGACGCTTCCCGAAAAGCACTCAAATAATTCCCGGGCGTAAGCTAAACCAGCGCAAAGTTGCCGAGAGCTCACAACAATAGCAGACGGAAATTGGGGGAGGGGATTTCTGTAAGGCAATGAAATTGGGTGGGAGGGGGGTTTGTTTGACGGGAGGTTTTCTCAGGAAAATGGAAAAACCCTTTAACCGTGCGTAGGCTCCAAGCGTCGCAAATTCTGTTAAGCGAAAATTTCATCAACGGGGCGAAATTTTCATTTTCATTCGCTCGCCCAACCCCAACCCCAACCCCACAACCCCTTCCTTCAGCGTTCGTTGTCAAAATGAAAGGAAAATGTCTCATAAATCCTTTTAATATTAAATGAGCTCGTTCTACGCGACAGACCCGCGAAAAGCAGAGGGGCAGGGAAAATGGGTGGGAAATTCGGGCAACGCACACACTTAAAATTATGTGGCTAATGGGAGCAACTTGCCTGGAAATTGTGCGCGGAACTGCGGAGATGTCTCGAATCGGCGACACATGTTCAGCGGAAAAGCGGGAAAAGTGCGGGGAAAGGCCGAGGGACCGGGGCACTCTGCCAATTGTCATTAAATGTAATTTTTAAACCTGTTAGCGCATGTGTGCCATAAAATGTAAGGTTAAAAAGGGTTTTTCTTTCGGGCCTCCTAGGTTGTCCTTTTTTTTAAACGCTTTATATAAGTTTCACTTGTGGCTATCTGGCTGGCTTGGCTAATGTTCTGTAATTTATCGATATCTATAAAAGAGCCCCCTCTTTTAAAAACTTTTTTTAGTTTTTAAAACTATTAAAATTTTTTGCTGCACTGCCATTTGGTTTTATTGTGAAATTAGTCGGCAGAAGCGGGTTTATTAAAGTTCGGCCCCCGAAATTCCTGATGCGCTGCCTGAATTTCGAGCCTGGACGGCAAAGGGTTAAAGGGGTGTTTTTCAACGACAACAATTTGTAACATTTGCCGCACTTCCCGCAAGAATTTTGGTTGCCTGCGGGTCGGGGGTGGGAAAAACGGGATTGGTTGTAACCCACTCGCAAAAAAGAGCTTCAACATCATTCAAAGTGACAAATTATCCATGCAAATTTTATACAAAATAAAAGAAGGACACCCTTCACTAACACAAACAGCCGCCGCCGTCGCTGCCGTGGGAAAAAGTGTTGCATACTTATGAGTGTTGGGGAAAAGCTCTCGGGCCTGAAATATGAGCATTGATAGAAAGTTTGACAAATGCCAAAAGATGCCATTTCAGGATAAGCACTGGGAAGGAGAAGGTCCTGATATATATATATATGTATATGGAGGCTGCTTATTCAAGCATTATCTTTGTTCATTTCCTTTCCACACTGCCCAAAAATCTATCAAAGAATTTATGTACTCTTAAACTAAATTTAGATTTTATAAGCTGCCCATATTAAAGATTGTTATTTTGTGAAAGATTTTTATTAGCCCAGTATTTTCTAGTTATAAGTGCGACACCAGTTGCAAACAAATCTCACAGGCTTTAAATTGCATTTGTATTATTTTGATCAAATTTATTGAACTATTTATATAAATCACATTTAATATCAATAACGAGCGATTATAGGTGGGCAAAAACATCAAAAAACCACCACAACTAAGACTATTTTTCCTGAGCTTGTGTTAGTTTTCTCTCTTTAATTTGTTATCGATTTGCTGTGTGGATTCGCAAAGGATATTAAAGAGCCATATTTTCGCAGTGCACGTTTGGGTGTCCTCAGTTATGCATAACTCGATATGCTCCATCAATGCCGCATTTTTCGTACTCTGGTTTCTGTTTCTGTCTGGCTTTCAATTAAAATGACCATAATCACACACAGCCACAGACAGGACATAACGCACACAGCCACGTACACACACACACACACACACATGTGCGTTGAGCCCAAACAAAATTTGTGCAATTTCCGTTACTAATACTTTTTGGTCAATTTCCTTCGAAATTTGCTTGGGCAGGACAAAAAGCATTCGTTCGTTCTTCGTTCGTCTTCCTTGTTGATTTATTGCCCTGCCAGAAGGAAGTCCCATCCTCCGGTCGCTCCTTAATTTCGTTGATATTTATGCGGCAAATGTGCCTGCGAACGTAGCCAATAAACACGTTCCTGCTCTGCTCTGTCACTGACAAGGGATAATGGGGCTGTGGTTCATAGAGAAATCGGCATTTGAATATGCCCCGGGGATGTGGAGAGTGCCCTTCAAAGCGAATGCAAATGCAGGGGGAAGTCCTGCTACTTTTTGACCAGGCTTAAAGTTGTAAATCAAATGAAATATATGGACATTTTCGGGGATTGATGTCGAAGAGTTGAGCTCCCAACCGAACCGAAACTGAGCTGAGTTGGCATTTTAATGAGCTCCATAATGCGGCGGGCTAACAAAAACTAAAATGGCGCATCGCTCACAAATTGGTTGGGAGTGAAGTGGGTGGAAGCAACAGCCAGAGAGTCCTCGCAAGTCACCTTATTTATGCATAACAATAATGAATATTATACAACAAGCCCGAAATGTAATTCTGTGTAATTAATTATTAATTTATGCGCATACATTTAACTCACACGCATTGTCGTCGACAGCAGGAGCAAAAGCAAAGGACCCAGGACACATGTGTGTATTTCTGTCTCTCCTCTCTCTCTCTGGTAGTGTGTGTGTGTGTGTGTGTGTTTGGCATTGGCATCCTGGCACAATGGCGGCTGGCGGATACGGAAACTGTTTTGCTGCCGTTGATGCCGATGCCATAGAGAAGCCCCGGCCATTGTTGTTGCCGATGCTAAGAGTACCCATTAATTGGTGATATTTATGGGATGATTGGTTTTAAACGAATTCAAAAACTGCACTGCGAATCACCCATTTTAACACAATAACATTTCGTACAACGTTTTTTATTTCTAAGCTCAATTTTTATCTGTATCAATTTGGTAAGCTAAGTTTATTAGAAACTGTGATTTTTAATACTATTTTTTTATTTGACAATGATTTTTCTTTTTATAATTTGTAAACCACATTTAAGAACATTTATTTATAATTTAATAATTGAATTCATATTATCATCATATATTATATTTATATTTAATACCAAAGATGATGGGACTTTTTAATGGGTTTATCCTAAGGTGAAATTTCAGTTGTATCTCTACTCAGAGGTATTTGCTGTTCGAGTTATCCACCTTGACATCCTTTATTGTCGCTGCTGCAGCGACTAACGACTAACGACCAACAAAGTCGTTCCTGATGCTGGTCGCATGTTGCTGCCCCTGTCGTTCTAATGTTAAGTGAATTGTCATTAAAATTGTCGTCCATAATTTCGACATTAAATACACACATAGGCAAACACACACGCACACACACAACCAGCTAAGGCTGCTCTGCATGTGTGAAGGTATATGTAGATGTAAATTGTGCGGCAGGCCCCTCGATGTATGCAACACTTTTGGCTTGGCGAGCAGAGCATAAATGCTTGCCTCTGCTTAAGCAGATGTGTGAGTAAAGGGTATGAGTGTGTGTGTGTGTGTGGAGCGTGGTTAAAAAGTGCCAACGCAGCATGTTTTCAACATTGTTTAAATTTATATGGTAGACAAGCGAGCACACACACACTCTGTGCACTTGCACAGGACATGGATGGGACACCCTGGACGGCCGCCGCAACTTGTGCTTAAAGTTTTAAATTTGCATAACACAGCAAGAAGAGGAGAGGAGTCAAGGAGTCAAGGAGGGTCAGCCCTGGATACTCGTCGGGCTTGGGGTCCTGGCGCTCTCTTACGTAATTGCCGGGCTCATAAACTCCAGGACCAATCATCATTAGGCGCTCGGTCATTACATAATTATCGCAATCACAACTTGCAGGTAATTGAAATTGTGTGTGGTGTCCATTTGGAGTCAATTTCGATAAAGTTTTCCCCTTGATTCCGAATCGTATACCACTGGCTTCCATTTAACGCTAATCACTTGCAGTCACACACAGAGCTCGAACTCGAAACTCAGTTTGGGCCAAATAATTTGTCTTTCTATTTCCGTTAAATACTCTATGGGCCAAGAGGGGGATGGGAAAACTTTCGTTCGTTCGGTGCCGTAGATTGTTTTTGGCCAAGGTCAAAAGCGGGCCACTCGGGGCGGGCTAGGTGACGGTTTTGCTTAATTAGAACATTCATTAATCAAATCAAAACCATTTGCCACCCCGGGCTTAGGCCTAGCCAAAAAGAGGAAAAACCAGGCCAGACAAAGAGGAAAAGGAAACTTTTGGCGAATGGCGGCCAAACACGCACAGGGCCAAGAGTTACTGGCTAAAAAAAGGAGGAGAGGAGCAAATAAATTCAGTCGCATAGAAAAACGACAAGCGGCATAACAAAGCGCACAGATTCAGATTCAGCAGAAAAGGACGGCAGCCCACAGGATGAGCCAACGTAAATACAACAAAGGACGACGAGAAACGGAAAAAATGCGACCATTAAAACACATTTGTATATCTATTTTTGGGGCGAAACAAGCTCAACCTCAAACTTCAGAGCAGCGGGCGGTCCGCGAATGCCACAAATACCCCCAAATCCGTATCCGAATCCGAAACTCAAACCCAAACCGAAAGATACAGGGAAATGGAGAAAACGGGTGCCCAACAATGGCCAGCACAGAAATACTTAAAACTACTTTAATTTATGGCGCACGCATTTCTGCGTTTAGCTCAGCCCCTTTTCCGTTCATTTCCGTTACTATTCATGAGAGTGAGAGAGGTTTACGAGGGCCCAGAGGTCGGAGGCCAAAGCAATCAGTCAGCAAACAACATGGCTTTGAGCTCTGCCTTTAGTCACTCTTTCAAAGGGTACCCTCTCTTAAAAGTCTCTCATTCTTCCACCCCAAAGAAACGCACCCATTCAAAGGGCTTCTCGAGACGAGTATTCAAAGTTTTCTTCTATCAAATTTATAAGTAGTATGTAGACCCGCTTCTAATGTGACCCAGCCGGTCGGTTATCAGCGTACGTGGCTGAGATTTGGCTGGCAAATTAATGAGAAATCATAAATCAGAAGATAATTGGAGAGTCCTGGCGGCCCGACAACTTTTTTGGGCTCTGGCTTTGGGGCTTTACAAAGTCAAAGCGATATCGCCACTGGGCTGACTGGGCTTAGGCTTCCCTTTGCTGCAGTCAGTTGCACCCACTTCAGCGCCTCTATGCACAGAAAACTGAGAGGTACATTGAAAATATATTATATTTCAGATAAAGCTACATATTTTAGACTAAGCCAATATATAAATATAAGTCAGTCAAATTGTAGGCCATTCTGATAATTATTCTTTAGCCAAAATAAGGTAATTCGACATTGTTGAGCAAAAATATTAACTTAAATAGATATATAAATATATATTTGAGTTGCTTAAATATGAATTCATAATTCGAAAACAAGTTAAATATAAAATATATGCAGAAACTCCATGTTCAAGTTAAATTTTTGTCCACTTTTGTCCCCACTTTGCTCACCAAACACTTACGATTATTTTAATAGAAAAAAAAGGTTTAAATGACAGCCGGAACCTGTTTTTCTATGTAATTTTTCACTGTGTACGCCCCTTTTCTGGCTTTTCTGCCAACTGCTGAGTGGGTAAATTATGCATAAGCGCACTACCAGCCACATTATGACGAGGCAGGCGGACGTCTGATGCAGAACGCAGCTGCCTGGATTATGTATGAGTGGAACGGGGGGGTGAGAGGTGGAAAGGTGCGGGTGTGCAGGGGTGAAGGGGGCTTCGGGGCTGGAAACTCACTTGTCAACGTGCTCATCACATTTCTTCTCCACCAAAACGAAACCGGAGCCAACCCAACCACCCAACTTGCCGTTTATGCGCACCAAGGCAAACAAACAGCAAAATATTTGTATGCTAAGCCAAACACATGCGACGGCGAAGCCCCACAATGCCACGCCCCCTTCCCAGCCACCGCCGCCCCCATTTTCCAGAGAGTCAGCCCAACGCGGCTCAAGTATTTTGCATTGCTAAGCAGAAATTATAAATCAGGGCAATTGTTGAAGATTTGCAGCCCGCACAACTAAACGGGGCGGCGGAGCGGTGGGGGGAACGAGAACCGGAATGGAAATGGAAAATGGGAGCGGTAAAGGGAATGTCAGGGAGGGGGGGAAGCGGTATGGGGGGGAATGGGAGGAGGACCTGGGATTGCGGCACGCACGCCTCGCTGGTTTCCCGGTACACGGCCGCTTCTGCTGCTGCTGTTGTTGACTAACTGACTGGCTAAGTGACTGACTGACTCGCTGTCTGTCCTGCACTTGAAAAAAGGCCAACTTTACAGACATTATCTGGTATTTGGGAATTAATTTACCAAGATGGCCATTTGGAAACTATTTTGAAACTATTACAAAACTATTAAAAAAGTTATTATCATTAGTATTGAATATTTTTAGATTACAATTTTAATTGGAATTCCTTTTAAATTATTTATTTTTTAAATTTAGCATGAGCTGTTATTTTAGTTTAATGTTTTTTTATTTTAATGTATCCAAAATTGTTTATCGTTCTCACTTTAATAAAAAAACATTATTTTAAGTGGTTGTACGTATATATATATGTATTTTTAATGTTTTCCAAAATCTTTTGATTAAAATACTAATTATTTCAATGCGCACTTTTGTTTCAAAAGCTACCTTTTTCATATAATTATTAAAAAAATATATTGTTTATTTTTGGATGCTTGTTTGTGGTTGTACATTTTAAATGGTTGTTAGCCACCAAATTATTTATAGATGTTTCAGGCTTCAAAAGTGTGACTTATATATTTAACGAATGCAGGACTGGCAACAAATATTTTGTTTAGTGTTCTTTTTGGGCCTGGCATGATGAACGTGCACAGGCAGTCAAATATTTTGCAAGGACGAACGTGAAAAAATAAATAAAAAATTCCCACAAAAATGAATTTAACGAATATGAAAACAGACGCGAGGCGAGACAAGCGAGGTGGGACGAAGTCGAGGAGGTGGAGCAGCCAGAGAACTGAAATCATAATTTAATTTAACGTATTTTTCGTTGCCAAAAGACAAGACGCGAATCACACACAAAGTCACATACACAGGGCGAGATGGGACAAAAACAACAGATGGCAGTTCGGGAGGATGGGACGAAATTGGAAAGCAGAGCTGTGAGGCAGATTCGGATCCAGAGTCAGAGCCCGAGTCACAATCAGCGACAGAGGAACAGAAGCCGGAGTGGAAGTCCTGCTGCCAGACAGACTAAAAGCAGCGGAAATAACACGCTCCGCAGCGCCGTTTAAAAGTGTAAAAGCCGTCAAGAAAAAAAAAATAGTAGAGGAGGCAGCTGAAGGAAACAGTCGCGAGTTTTTCCTTTCCCTTGGTCGTGGTATGAGTCACTTTGGTAATAGAATCGCAGCGCGTTTTGCCTGGATTTTAATTTTAGTAATGGAAGACAATGGCAGACGAAGAAGATGTGCAGAGACAAATAAGCTTAGCCAGCACTGCAGTCAGCGAAGGAAAGTAAAGATGATATGGGGGGGGGGAAGAAGTACAGAAAAGTACTGGGAAGATTTTACCAGATTTATTGCGCCACGTTGCAGTTTGAAGTTGTCGGGACACATAAATCTATCAGGAAGCGCTGGGCAAATTTACACATGATTGTTATTATTTAATGCTGTTATTGTAGCTCTGCTGCTGTCATGCGGTTTTTTAAACGATTTTTATTAGTGGAAAGGAAAAGCGAAAAGCGGAAATAACAGCCACGCGCCGTAAAGTAGACAACACATTCTGTACACATACTCAAACGCTCGCTGTTTTCCCCGCTTTTTCCGATTTTCCTGCTTTTCCACAACATGCAATAAATGCATTTTGCATGGTGTGCACGTAAATGACCGCCGACGATTTAAATTGTTACGCTGTGGCCGGCCGAGCGTTGTCTGCCATCAAAATGCATTACGTATACGCA
Source organism: Drosophila oshimai (assembly GCA_018150695.1). Taxonomy (NCBI): domain Eukaryota; kingdom Metazoa; phylum Arthropoda; class Insecta; order Diptera; family Drosophilidae; genus Drosophila; species Drosophila oshimai. The sequence continues at coordinate 657,322 of JAECWM010000191.1, forward strand.
ATAAAAATTACGTATACGCCCCGACATGCGTGTGGTGTGTGTGCCGCACGAGGGAGTGACTGCATTTTATGCGTGCCGCGCATTATCATTTAACATTTCCGGTTCTTTTCGGTTCAGGGGACATCGGGGTGGCTGTAACAATTGGCTAAATAGTTTATTGTGTGTGCGCGAGTTTGGGATGTTGGCAAGGACGATGGCAGGGGCCGCCGATTGATTGGCAATTGAAATGCACAGAGACCGTTTGGCCGGGAGTAAATCATGGTGAATTATGCAATTATATAGATCATCAGGGATTGAATAGGTAATTGTTTTTTCTTCTTGATTTTTAAATCTCTCTCTATTACTTAGTTTATACTATGCTATTTCATGAATTCTTGAATGCGTGAATTAAAAATAGCCCCTGTTTATACGTTAGAGACGAATGCATGTATATGAGTGTAATTTGGAAAATGTGGTAAATCCGTTCAGTTGTTGGGTTCCACCTAATTTATGCAATTTTTTGAGTTTATACTTCTCTTGCAATGGTTTTAATGTGTCATCTTCCCAATCCCATTCCCATTTCATTTCCATCTCATTTTCTGTTCCCCAGCTATTCGGGTAAATATTTACCTTACCTTTGCTACCTTTTGGCCATTTTCATCACTCGACTAAAAATTGCAGTCGTTCTGCTCTGTCAACTAATCATATAGAAAGCATTTTCCCCCGAAAAAACCAACCGCAGTTGACCAAGCTTGGGTACAATAATTTTGTAAATTATTGCGCATACGCCGCGTGTGTTTGTCAACATAAAATAAAAACGTCAGCCCGAAAACTTTTAAGCATATTTTCCCCTGGGGTTCGCAAAGGTTCATCCCGAGCTTGAGCCTGAGCCCCAGCTCATTTCCAGCTTAAATAAGCGTAAGTAAATTTGTAAGACAAACAAACAGGGGGACAAGAAAACAGAGACCTGCTGTCGACGATTTCAGCAGCAGGTGGAGTGGGCAGGTGTGGGCTGCTGCAGGTGGACAGGTGACCGGGCTGGAGCGGAGCTGCCCTGGAGGAAGGGAAAGTCTGGCCTGTGTCGCTCATCAGGGGCAGCTCTCAAGCTTCCAAGCTCCCAAGCTCCGAAGCCAAGTCAAGCCAAACAGCTCCGGGCACCAGAGAAAGACAGAGAAAAATGAAGAGCCGAGGAGCCTCTGGTCCGGGGCAATATTCATTCCGGTGGCAAACAAACACGCAGCAGCAACAATGGCCACAACAGCAACAGAGGTGCACAGGCAGAAAAAATAGCAGACCTAAATAAAGGGGTAAAAAACCAGATAGCATAAAACCGTGATAAAATATATTTTAAATCTAAATATTTTAAAAACCGAGTTCCAAAAACTATCGACAGTGTAGATCTTCTGCTATACCTACCTATTTTTAAATGAAGTTTCATATCAAAAACAAAATAATGAAAAGAACGTTAATCTGTTACAGGTTTTTTTTGAACAAAAATTAAAAAAATAATTTAGCTTTCTAAAGTAAAATTATTATAATTTTTTAAAGTTTTTTTTTAGTATGTTTAAGATCATAAAAATTTCCAAGTATTTTTTAAAAGGTTATTAAATAATAACTTATTTTGTGCCAGTTTTTTATGCGACTAAGTAAAAGTTATTCCTTTTTATGTAAACTTTTATATTTAAGTGTTTTTAGCAAATACATTTTAACTGTATGTTTGGTTTTGAATATAAGATGACATTCTGTTGTTTTTATTGCAATACAAACACCATTTAAAGCATTGTTTTTAAGTTCTTGATGAATTCCGACAATTTTGTCCCACCCCAGCTGAAGTAAATCTAGTTTTAGCCTATTTCATAATACAAAACCATGTATTAATTTAAGTTTATGCATTATTAAAATGGGTGACATTTTAACTGAACATTTTTAATATTTTTTTTGTGGTTTACTCTGTCAAAAATCTTACAAAATAAATTACTAGATTTTTCTTCACTATTTTTGCTCACTGCAGAGACAACAACAAGATGAGTAACGCCTCGGACGCTGCCATTTGTGGCACGCCCCCGCCCACCTCCCACCACCCACCAACCTAGCGCCCCCTCAAGTTAGTTGATGAACTTCGTGTTCAAGTTGTAGCACAAGAGTTGACGCCTCGCAGCCAAAAACTGCGACGGCTGCTGTTGATGGCCTCGCATCTGGATGGGAGGTGGGCGGTGAAAAAGGGGGGAGGGGGTGGGAAAAAGATAGAGGAAAAGCGGGGAGGGGAAAAGCCGCCGCCAGCTGTAACACTGATAGCAATTCCAAGAGACAACAACGGGCGCCGTGGAAACTCCTGAGCAGCTCTTTGCTTTTCGTGAGTTTTTGTTTTTCTTTTAGTTTATTTTACTTTCGTGTGCCGTGGCGGCGTCGGCATCTTCACTTTGGTTTGATTTTATTATGTTTTTCTTTGGGACCGCACTGGCCCCCATTTTCCGCTTTTCCGCTCTTTACCCTCTTGGCCACATGCTGCCAAGAGTATTCTTTGGTTATATTTGACTTGGCCCCGGCGACCTTTCGAGAGGTTGAGATGAGAGCAGGTTGGAAAACACCAGCAGCAGCAGCAGCAGCATCCCGAGCCCCGTTACAATATCAAGTTAATTGTTTGAAATAAGTGTTGGCCCTCCCACCGCTTTTCCATTTCCTTTTCCCTGCCCAACCACCCATCCACCCCGCTTTTCCAGTTTTGCTCTGTCTTGTTGCTGATGTTGCGGTTTCTTTTGTGCCGCCTTTGGAAACTACCCACATTTATAGTGTTGTGGTCGAAGCTTTTCCCTTTTCCTCAGCTGGTTGTCAACGCCAGCCGCAGCCCCAAGTTTCCCATGGTTTTTCCCCGCTTTTCGTTTCGTTGTTGTCCCCTTGTCTTGTCTTTTCGTTATTTTTCAACTTTTTCGTATTCGCATCTCTTTGGCTTATTTTACTTTGACTGACTCTCGCCACGGAGTCTCAATGTTTGGAGTGCACTTTACCCCGGCCAACTTGAAATGAATCTAATAACTTGGCCCACACACACTCTTGCATACACACGGGGCAAAAACAATAGCCTGCATTTTTTTTTTTTCGTTTTTTGGGGAAAAGCTTGTTGAAAAGCGGATTTTGTTTTGCAAGTTGCTCGAGTGCTTCGGCGGTTTCTTTTCCACTCTCCACACTTTCCGCATTTTTCGCTGGCAATTCAAATATTTTACTTGAGGAATTTCCCAAGCCGAAGCAGTTATAAGTTTGCTGCCTGCCAATGTTAACAGCTCTATTAGTTCAATTTATTTGTCTGGCAAAGGAAAGCGAAGGGAAAACAACAATTTTCCGGGACCAAATGCGAATGTGACATTTGCCAAAGACAAAAGTGGGCGGGGTGGCAGGAATTCAGCTTGATTGTGTTTGCAATTTCATAAAATAACAATTCGCCAGCGCCTTGGCATCTTTCATCCTTGTTATTGGCGCCCTGATTGCCGCCGACGGTTGTCGCTTTTCCTGGCTTTTCCTGGCTTTTCCGCAGCATCCAAGACGAGTCAAGTCGAGTGGAGTGGAGTGGAGAGTGTTCGAGGAATGGAATGCGTTCGTAAATAGCTGGCAAGGTGTGGGTCTGGCATGTGACTCCTTCCCTTTCTCCAGGACCTTCACAAATCCGAAATCCGATGGTGGGAAGTCAGGTTGCCCTTGCCCCCGCGCTTGCCCCCGCCTCCACTCCACTCCCGGGGCATGCCAAATTCAATTCACACAAAATACCCGTAATTCAACACCCCACGGATGGAGATGAATGCCACTCCACTGACTGATTGCTTTTGCCTCCAAAACAAACTCCCCCAGGGCGCATTGAAATGAGTTAAACCAAAGGCTGCTGCTGCTGCTCAAGTTTTCCCCGCTTTTCTCGAGTCTGAGATTTCAGCAGCACAGCAGCGACATCTCAAGCGACTCGTTGACATATTTGTATTGTATTCAATCGATGAATTTCTGCAGCTTCTTCGCCGCATGGCCCATAAGGGAAAATGACTTATTTTGCTTACGCACACACTGAACACTGAACGAGTCCTCGAGCAGCAGCTTGCCATCCTCGCATCCTGGCATCCAAGCATCCTGGCATCCTGCGACGGGGTTGATTGCTCTCCCGCTCTCTTTCTTCTTTTGGGCTCTGTCCCTCTCTATTCACTTCACACAGAAAAATATAGGGATACCCAAGGAGTGTTTAAATTAAGACTAGACTTTCGTTAATATTTTTTAAAATATTTGGTTTGTTGCCTTTAAAATGTAGGTACCCCTTCCTGTTTTTAGCTATAATTTTATTTTAAACAAATCTTGAGCTTTGAATTAACTATATATCAACTAGTTTTCCTTAGGTTTCTCTGCAGGTCTTATTTTTTTATTATTTGAACTAAAAAAGAAAAAAAAAAAAAGAAAAAAAGAAAAATTAAAAAAAAAAAAAAAAAAAAAAAAAAAAAAAATAAAAAAAAAAAAAAAAAAAAAAAAAAAAAAAAAAAAAAAAAAAAAAAAAAAAAAAAAAAAAAAAAAAAAAAAAAAAAAAAAAAAAAAAAAAAAAAAAAAAAAAAAAAAAAAAAAAAAAAAAAAAAAAAAAAAAAAAAAAAAAAAAAAAAAAAAAAAAAAAAAAAAAAAAAAAAAAAAAAAAAAAAAAAAAAAAAAAAAAAAAAAAAAAAAAAAAAAAAAAAAAAAAAAAAAAAAAAAAAAAAAAAAAAAAAAAAAAAAAAAAAAAAAAAAAAAAAAAAAAAAAAAAAAAAAAAAAAAAAAAAAAAAAAAAAAAAAAAAAAAAAAAAAAAAAAAAAAAAAAAAAAAAAAAAAAAAAAAAAAAAAAAAAAAAAAAAAAAAAAAAAAAAAAAAAAAAAAAAAAAGTAAGTAAGACTAAACAGTTAGATATCTATTTCCTAAATTGTATCAAAAGTTTTATACATTGTTCCATTGTTTAAATAATTCAATCAAAATGAATTGTGTCAACGAGGCTTGCATACATTTAAACAAAACTGACATGATAAAATTCAGCCATTGTAAATGGATATAAAAATACTGAATTTGAATATTAAAATTTATCACACATTTTCTTTTTTTTTTTGTTTATCTCCAATCTATTAAAGTAAAGGCAAATAAACATATATTTTCTCTGGGTGTAAGCATTGACATTCGTCCTGTTTCGGCTCCTGCTCCGTTTTCCAGCAGAAAAGTTTGCGCTACACATTTTTTACTTGGCTGACTGTCGACATTCGCGTTGATATTAAAATTTTAATAAACCCCAGCACGTTGACTGAGGGAATCTTCAGCTGGTCCTGCTGCTGCTGCTGCTGCTTTTCCTCCTTTTGAGCTGCTTCGGCTCCTTCTCCACTTTTGGGTCCATCCCCATCCCCATCCCCATCCCCAACCCCCGCCATTTTCCGCGCTTTTCCCAGCTTGTTGCACTTGACGGAAACGCGTCAGTTGGGCGCGCTCACATTTTCCCCATCACTTTTCTCCCTTGAGCTCCCAATTGGTTTGGCACAACGCACATTTTCATGCGGCGAGGACGAGGACACGAGGACGAAAAACGAAAACGCCATAATGCTGGAATTGCCACATATAGTATATACAAACATGCACACACTTGGGTCCCAGCTGGCTGACAGCAATGATTTCTTTTCGCCTCCACGTGAAACATGTTGATAAATCAAATCCCAGCCCAGTCAATGCCAATGCCAATTTGGTTGACAATTGCTTTTTTCGGTTTGGTTTGGTTTGGTTTTCCCGCATGAATGACAGCTAATTGCTGGGAGGGGGAAGGGGGCCACTTTTCCATATTGCAAAACTACAACTGCCTGCAACTTTAAGCCCTTTTCAAAAACCAACTGGCTTCCATGTCAGGCAAAAGCCAGACATTTGTAATCCATGTGGCTGTCTCCCGAATTGGCTTTGCGGAATCGGACAATTCACAGAAAGGCTAGAGAGAGCTGAAGCCCTAAGCGCGTTGCCCGGACTGAAATCAAATAAAATAGTTAGTAAATAATAAAACAGTCGAGCACTGGATTCGGGGATCCGAGAATTCGAGACTTCGAGTCTTGGAGGATTTTCAAGTGGAATAGGGACGTTTAATGCCCGCTTAGGCTGCCGCTTTTCGCTTTTATGGCCAATGGCAATAGACGAAAATTTTATTATAGAAGACGTCTTTGGGCTTTGAGCCCGAGGCAGTCAACAAACCATTAAACTCAAGTGTTTACCACAAGCCGAAGTCACTAGACACAAATCTAAAATGGCAGTTAGACAACTCGAGCGATGTGGGACAGGGGCTAATGTGGTTACGGGGATGGGTTTTGTAGCTCCTAGGTGAACGGTCCTCCCAAGTCCTTGATCCCTGAGCAAAGTGCTTTGAGCTGAGCAATTTTGGGGACTTGATGGCTGCGAATTTATTGGCAAACTGATGAAAGGCACTCATAGTTTAAACTTCGTTAGAGACATTTTCTAAGCAGAAGCTTTCAAGGAAATTTTGTAAAGATACAAAATATACCCAGAAAATTTATTTATTTTGTATATGTTTAAGTGAAAGAAGATAAAGTTTATCCATTCCACAATGTCCTTAAATTTATCTTTATTTGCTTTATATTTTCTTATTTTTGGTGGTCTTAATCTTAATAAAATATGTTTAATGTTTAAAAAAGGTTTAACAATGACATAAAAGAACAGACACTTTCATTTAAGTTTTCTTAAAAGTACATAAAAATCCTAAAAAAAAGAAACCTAATTTATTTTAGATGAGAAGGGCCAAGCTTTTTTTTAATAACACATTTTTTTTTTATCAAAAACTATCAAAGGCTGATGATTGGAATATAAAAATGTTTTAGGGTAATCATCATTTTCTTTTTTGTCCGATAAATATGAAGTCATTGGCCTATTGAAACATTCATCAACCAAAAAGTTGATGGCGGCACGGACTGCTCATCAGAACTTCTAACCAAGTTGAAACCGCACTATAAATATATTTCAACTTATTTATGACCACTTTTCGATGAGGGTTTATTCGCGTTTACAGCCGGGTTGTAAAATTTATGGGCCTGTGGGGTCAGAGGTCGAGGATCGGGGGCAGAAAGACACGCGAATTCCGATGCCGCGTTTATTTTCCTGGTGCGTAATTATTTTTATGACATTTTTGCCTGCCTTTTTTAGTGGCAGGGTAGAGGTGTGGGTTAGATAGCCGGGGCTATGGGCATATAGCCCGAGGTCTGAGGCCCTTTTGCCCAGCGACCGTGTTGAAGTGTTGGCGTTTGCCAAACAAATTAAAAGCAAATTATAACGAAGCAACGAAAATGAAACGAAACGAAAGATATTATCAGGTAGCGAGGACACAAACTAAATTTTAGAGTCCTGCCGGACGACTGGACGACTCAACGACTGCAGGATTCCCCCTCGCTGATGATGGTCGTTGGAATTTTAATTTCTGTGTTGTGCTTTTCACTCGGGCAATGCCACTTAAAGCGATTTACTTGCAAATCTTGGTAATGGATGGCAGGCAAGGTGAGAAACGTGCCCGAGGACCAGAAGTCCTTCGGAGGGTGCGAAACGTGCCTGACGTTGGACATAAATTAATTTATTGCGTGCGCGCCTGGCCAAGAAAAACAACAAAAAAACCAAAAAAAAAAAGAAAAACTGGGAAAAGCGCTAAGAACAAAAAATGTGAAGAAGGAAGGAAAACAAAAACAAACGGCGCGATTCGTTGAATTGTTTGAGCTGCCAGCATAAAAATAATTCATTGCATACTTTTTCGGGGGGTCGAGTCCCAAAACTTTCATTAAATAGCATTAATAATTAAGAGATGAGGGTGCCATTTAGGGGGTATTTAGATATTTAGAGGGTCTTACACAATGGTGCTGCCTTATTGGCTTGTGTAATTATTTACATATATTTCTATTTAAAGGGATTAATTAAATTAAAATTAAAAGCAAATTTTATTTCATTTGTCAATTACTTTTTTTTAGTTAAATTAAATGGTGTTGAAAATAATAATTTAGTTAATCAAAAGTAAGCTTCTAGGGCAAACATAAATAAGATATTTTTAAGAGGAGATTTACTGGTTAATTTGTGATATTAATATGTCAATATCATTTTTGAAAAATCTATAAAATGTCAATGGCAAGTTCATTGGCTTAAATTTATCGTTAAAGAATATTATTGATCAATTAATCATCAACAACGTTATTTTTGACTTAATTTAAAGATTTTTTTTTTTGTTTGACTTCAGATAATTAGACTTTAGAGGGACTTACGACGAGCTTCTTTGTTGGAATTGTGGCGGCTGCTGTCGTCGACAGCGGCGTAAACGTCGACTGCGGCGGCGGCGGCGCGGCGACGGCGGTCACGGGCGGACTAATCGCTTTAATTGTCGCCTGCGGAAGCGGCGGCTGCTGAAATAACTCCGCTGGCTGCTTCACGTAGAACAGATTTACTCCAAAGTGTGAAATCTTGATGGGTTTTATAGCAACACCTTCGACAGGAAATGTGGGTGTGTGGGCCGACTTAGATGCGTCGGCTCGATGGGCTAAGATCGGCTGTTTCGCTGATCTTGGCTATATGCTGGGTGTATAACTTTCTGGCTTTTGGCTTTAGCGGATTTTCCCTGTTTCGACGGTTCGTTCACAACTGTTTTGAGAAGCTCTTCTGGTTTTTAATTGAATTTTGGTTTTGTTTTGTCAGTATTTTGTAATATTTTTTCTTTAAACACTACTAAAGCTCAACGTTAGACAGCGCGACAAATGTCCAGTTCCTGTTTTGGATTTATGTTTCTTTGGGATTGTTGTTGATTGCACTTGAACGCGTTGGTTGCTCTAAAAACACACGGTGACAAAAACTCAGGACGCGTTTGCCGCTTCGTACTGTTGAGTTCTCTGTTTTTTCGAAGGCGGTTTTACTTTTTGGTAATTACTTTTGTGGATTAATTTCTTGGCTCGATGACTCGGATTTTAATGCGACTCAATTTTCCTTGGCTGTCGGCTGTTGTGGTTGTAGATTTCTTGGTTTCACACTAGGCTACTTGCACGGTTTCAATTTGCTGAGGAACAGAACGCAACGACTGCTGGACTCGCTTGTCTGATAACGACTGAAGGACTCTCGCCAATTGCGTAGGATTTTTAGCAACAGCCGAGCGCAGCGGGATTCTCCTGAGCGTCGCTGCCGGCGTCGCAGTCGCAGTCGCGAAAGCAGTTGCTTTACCGCCGCTTTACCGGCGCAGAAGCATTACAACAGCGGAAGTGGCTAACAGAGAGAGCGAGCAGGACAATGGGCCGGAGAGAGAGCGAGCGAGCGAGAGCGCAGGATGCACCCCCACACTGCTTGGAGCTCTGTTAACTGCCAGTCCGCAAATAAGCCAGGGTTGTCAACCCAAACGAACATTTTCCTGGATAATATGCAGTAGGCGAGGAATCCTTTCAAGTTTTACAGGGGAAATGCAGCCCCAATACGAATCAAATGCATTTAAAGTGAGAAAATAGAAGGGGTGCCATAGAAATTTCTATGGATTTATATGAATCCAATAGTAAGACAAACCAATTCCTCAAAAATTAACATTTATGCAGTGTTATTCACAATGATTAAATGAAGTTTCTAGTTGACGTATGTTTAATTTTAATTTATTTAAACTTGGGCTTTTTATAACTAGGTTTTCACATTATTTTATTTTATTTCTGCACGTTTATGTATGGTACAGGCAAACCAAAAAATGTTAACTATGTTAATTTAATAATCTTTGGTAAATTTTCAAGTGGTTTGGATTTTCTCATTTTAATTATAAAACCAGCTTATCGGTTTTACTTGACTCATAAGAGTTTTGTAAACGTTTTTAGTATTTAGGTATATTTTAAAAGTAGAACACACATTGATCGTTTTTGGGCCACAACATTAACTTTCCCCTTTCCCTGAAACTTTTTCCAACTGCTGACAATGTTGCAATCGAAAACAAACAAACAACAAAAATTAGACATTCACCAAACATTCACTTTCAGCAGGAGCAGCAGGAGAAATGTGTTAACAGTGAGAGAGAGAGAGAGAGTGCGAAGCTTGTCAATGCAACTACATAAGAGAGGAAAGGATAACGAGAGAGCAGTCTGCGAGAGAGAAGGAGCCAAGCCGAGAGAGAGCTCGTTGCTCCACGCGCGTCATTGTTGCACCTTTATGTTTGTTTTCGTGGGTGGCCCGCACTCGCTGGAGAGAGGGGGGGAGCAGAGGAGAAAGGACGAGGGAAAGCAGCAAGGAACAAGGAAGAGAGCGAAGAGGGAGCAAGAGAGGTGAGGAGACGATGGCGCAAACAAACAACAATAGCGATTCGAGTCGGCAGAATGTCCATGTAACCTCTGCAGAGGGTGTCGCTGATGTCCCGCTGATGATTGCGTTGATGATGATGAAGATGACGAAGGAGCTTGTAAAGGATATAAAGCCGTTGTAGCCAGGTGGGCCGTAATCCTTTGTCCAAGAAATGTGCGAGGTACAATTTCATATTAATTAACGCTTAAAAAGTTTGAGGTAAACTTGAGAATGGAAAAGTTTGTTTAATGATTAACAGTAACTCGATCGATCACTTTTCAAGATAAAAGACACATGTCTTTAAATGTTACTACCTAAAATATCCCTATAAAAATATTAATCAATAAAAAAATTACTCCCTAGAAAAAAAACCCTTCCTGAAATTTAAACAAAAAAAGGGCTATTCTTGTTAATACCAAATATTTGTTAAACGTATTTACTTTGAATTCCTACAAAATTAAAATATATGACTTTTATTTCCCAACAATCAGTATAGGACATCAGCACCATCATAATATAATAATAATTTAAGTGATGATTTAATTATTAATCATTTAAGTAATCGTCCTTAAATCCATCTTTGTTCGTTATCGCAATAATCACATTGAAGTGAAAGAACATCAAAGTGTTATTCCTCACTTGAAAACAACCTCATTACAATCTTCGTCATAAGAATCTATCCCAGAAATATCTTCATCATCGGTAAATGTATCTGTATCTGCACCATCATCATCATCATCATCATCGTCGTTCCCATTCTCCTCCATTGTTGTTCGTCGTGTGTCTCGTGCGTTGGTGAAAGTGTCAACTTGACATTGCCTGGAGTGCACGCGCCACCGCTCTCTCTCTCTCTCACTCACACACACATCGGTACTCTCCAGGACATGCACACACACAGATACCCACACACGGACACAGCTACATCCTTACAATCCGCTTGCGTCAAATATTTTGTTGGCCCCGGGGCAATTGTTGTTGCTCCTCGCTGACTTGCGAATAATGCTCGCAGCTGGGAATTTTGCTCTCGTCGAGAAAAGGACTTACTTCCGCTCTCCCTATTGCCACTTCCCTCTCTCTCTCTCTCTCTCTCTTTGCGCAGGCTCGGTGAAAGCGTTTCCCCTGGCTCCGAGGAAAAGCGGCAGCGCAGTCGGCGGCGACAGAGGCTGCTGCCATGGCAGCTTTATCAGTGCCATGAAATGTTGTTCCCGGAAAATAACCCAAAGGAAATGCTGCACACACACACTTGCACCCACGCAGGACCTCACATTGTGTGTGTGTGTGAGCCACCAGCAGCAGCAATAACTGTGTACATGTAAATCCTGGTTTGTTTCATTTGCCGATTTGGAGCACCGTCCTTTGCAGCCTCCCGCTCATTCGATCTCCCCGCACCGAAAAGCCCGCCGGCACTAACTTTGTACGCTTGATGATGATAATAATGTTGCCCCTTGCCAGTCACACGGAAAAAAAAATTGCTCCCTTATAATAACCAATAAAGTCGTTTTTCCAGTAACTAACAAACCTTATATTTTTAGGTAATCCTTAACCATCAACTTCAACAGGTCCCAACAGGTTTGTGTTGATAAAGTTTAATTTTTTATAAACACGAGTATAAGTAGTTTTATTTTGTAAGTAAATATAGAACAAGTCAAGAGAGAAATATAAATAAAAACTCCAGAAACTTAAAACTCAGAAACACTGCCTTAAGGACAATAAGTTGGGGGTAATAAGTAACATTTTTAGCACCCTTTCAGGTCCTTTAGTCATATATGTATGTTTTGTATTGTCGTACCTTCAAGGCGTTCCATTTATTACAACACAGATAATAAAAAGTGTAAATTAAATATTTCTTTATATAGGACTTAAAATTTCTTTTATACATATAGGTTATATAATTATAATTTGGATCCCTAATTATGGGTACCTCATGTGTTAGAAATTCCAAAAGCGGTCCTTATGTAAAAATAAATAATAATCAAGAAACCCAGAAGGAATCTAGCTTTTTTTCTCTGCGTGCATCAAACGAACCGAGCCGAAGCCAACTCAGCCCAGTCCCAGTCCCAATCCCAATAGCAAACCCAAACCCAAACCCAAACCCTGGCAATCCAATCCAATCGCACGGCCACACCAGACATCGTCTATGGAAATTCGCATGCCGATTTTCGAGCGATTGCAATTGATTTGTAATGTATTTCATTGTTGTGTGTGGGTGTGCGTTTGGGTGTGTGTGTGTGGAAGTGGGAAGGGGGTATAAAATTTGTATTGATTATTTCTATTGCCTTTGTTCGCCGCTCGTCGCTTTGTTCGCCATCTAATGATAGCTATGGGGGCATTAAAAATGTCAAATACAATAGTTTTTTGTTTGCAACTAACCGAAAGCATATAAAGCAGGACTTAAAGACCAGGAAGTGGACCAAGTGGCAGGTGCATGGCCAGGGATAAATTGTAAACTTGGCCGCATAACGCCGCCTAGACACGCAGCAAAAATGGGAGCACAGTGGCGTCCAAGGAGGAGCAGGAGGGGGCCATCAGCTGGGGAATTGGCATGTGTACAAGTCAATTATGGGTCAAAATCCACACAGGAGTTGAGGCGAATCGAATGGAGCTGAGCTGAGTGGCAAACACTTGAAGATGACGCCAATGCCAATGCTTTTCTTTGCCTTCCCTGGCTTTTCCTTTGGCTTTTCCTCCGCTTCAGCTTTTGATTCAACTCCTCAGCGCAGCTCAACACACACTTTTATGAGTTTTTTGGCTGCGCTCTTTTTTATTCCCAGTAAATGTACATTGCAGGGGATTGTAAGGTGTATTGAGACCCCACACTTTTTGCTAATTCTAGGAAATGAAGGCAATGAGAGCAACAAAGTCGGTTAACTTCCCTTTTCAAATCTTTTTCATGTCCCTTCTTCAGCTGGGAAACCTAAAAGAAAAACTTCTACATGTGGTAAAATAAAACCAACTTGTGGAAAGGAAAAATCCAAACGTTAGTTTTATTTGGGGGATTTTGTTTTAATTTTTTTGAAGTATCAAAACAAATAAAATTTGTAATTTTATTTAAGATAATATTAAAAAAGTTTCTAAAGAAAATATTTTGTTATAAAACATCTCTTTAGAAAAAGTGTTGATCATACTATGTATTTTTTTGATTATTTTCGTTCCTTTTTTTTACATATATTTAAAGCAAATTAACAAATAAATATGTGATGTGTAAACAGTAAAAATTTTGTTAAATTATATACGATGGGCACGAGATCTAACGGTTTGAGCAGCGGTCGGCCAGACCAAAAAAAAACAACAATGAAAGGCATTTTAAGTTGTTTTGTTTTGGGTCGTGACGAATTTTTTCAAATCTCGGGACCGAGCGATGAGCTCCCTACCTGTAAAAGATGTTTTTGTTTCTTCACGGATGCTGAACGCGATCTCCGATATAACGTTTGAATTGAGCCAGCTGCCCTCTCTTAATCGGTCTTTTTTTGGCTTTGTCTTCTCGGAAATCGTAATTCAGTCTTAGAATTTGGTTTCTTCACTTCTCATGCATTGAATTGATTTTGACTTATTTATGGTTATTGATATTGACAGGAACACTGATACCGGGTATCATGCAGTCGTAGAAATCAAAAAAATATAATATAATTTATAATTTCGTTTTTTTTTTTCTCTCCTTGTGATCGGTGCAAGATGTGTGCGAGACGCGAGATGAAAGAGGGCCAGCAAGGAATAGGGAAAATGGTCGGGGTAAGCTGAGGCGGCAGCCATTGGCCATTGCAAATGAAACATGTTTGGCTTTATCGCATTTATTGACGACTCCGCTGGGACGTTTTGCTTGCCTTTTCCTCAGCCACCGAAGCCAGATCAAACAAAGCCACATGGGAGGCGATGGGTGAGGGGGATGGGCATCTGCGAGGGGATTGCGCCTCAAATTGCGCTATCGAGCAGCTCCAAACAGACTTATAAAAACATTATTTTATGTGCATGTGTGTGGGGCAGAGTTAAGCGGCGAATGGCGAACTAAAATCACTTACAAAAGCAGTCATAGATAAACATGGAGAAGTGATGAATGTGAAGGGAATCAATATGTTAAAGAAAAATTTCAGCAAGGAGCTGACTTTAAAACATCACATCTTGTGAGGTTTGAAAATGCTGTCAAGCTTCTAATAAAATGTGTTCCCTATATTTAAGTTTTTCATTCTTAGTTCTCAGAAAACACCCAACTTATTAGATAATAAACAATAGCTCATTACTTTTTTTATTATTAAGGCTTATAAAAATGGATTTGTTAACGTTGCTTGTAAATCTGGCTTTCCTCTTTTTTTGGATTTTTAGCATATCGATATTTTGTTCCCTTTTTTTAATGACAATTTTGAGTCACTTTTAATTGACAAAAGCACAGTTATCTCAGCACAATCTCTTACTAAATAAATTTATAGGATACTGCTCTGGTTATGGAATTTCGACTGGTGTCCTTGACAAAATATGAATAAATTATATGCAAGCCACTGGGAAATCCTCCCTGGAAGTCCGCTCACATTTAAGCTTTCTACTTGTTAAGAACTAACTCCGCGCACTTGGCTTTAAACCACACCAACAAATGCCACTTCATTCGGCTGATATTTGTGGCCAGCAGCGGCGCACACACACACATACAAGCACACAGACAGCCAGCAAAAATAGCAAAATCACACACATCCTTTTACCATCAATTCTCTAAGCAACGAACAAACACACGCACAAAAATATAAAGAGGGGAAAGGAGCAGGAGATGCCGCAACACGCAAAGCTCTTTTCACTACAAAACGGAAGTACATAGAACCAGGAACAGCCGAAAAGGAGGAAAAGCGGGGGAAAAGCAGGCCAACACACACACACACACACACACACCCACAAGCTTAGAGAAAAATACTGTGGCAAAAACTACACACTAGAAACAGGAGAGCACGAGATATTCATTCTATCGTAAAATAGGTGAGCCATGCGAATGTGTGTGAGCCAGCGAGTGTGCAAAAAACAAGCGCCAACGCTCTGGTCAACGGATAACAAAACATAAATAATAACGACAGTCGAGTCGAGTCGAGTCGAGTCAGCCAAGGATGCTGGGGGAGAACGAGTGTATATATACTATACCATGGGTACGGGTATCTGGTGTGAGGTGCCCAAGGGCAGCGACACCTTCTGGCCAACAACAGATCGCCAGGGATCCCTAGAAATCTATTTTCTATACGAGGACTTTGTTTAAGGATTTAATAAAAATCAATTTTAATTTTCCTATGAATTTTTTTTTCTGATTTTTAATGTTTAATAAAAAGGTTGATTTTGAAACCTGTATTACATAAGGAACACGTTTTTAATGTTCCTAAAAACAACTAAGATCTTTAATAAATAGTTTTCAATGTTTAAGATCCTTAAAAAAATAAAACCATTGTTGTAAACATAATTTAAGAGTAATAATTCATTTAACCAATAAAGATTGTACAGGAGTAAAATAAAGTTAATACATTTAAGGTTGAACAATTTCATTATGAAATAAGTCCAATATGAATTAATTAATAATTTCAAATCTCTACAGTTGGGCTTTAAAGCAGAAGCTTCTTAAAGCACTTTCTGAAAACTTAATATTAAATATTCTCCGCAAGCTGCACTTATATTCAAAGTATAAAGAAAAAGTAATGAAATAAATGGGTTAAAGATCGCTTTCATTCATCAGCAAAAATATTCCCCGTTTCGATGTCCGTTCAATTGAAATGGAAAACGCTTTCGGCTTGGCTTCCTGGAATATCCTTAATCGCCCTGTCCTATCGGTTTCCTGTGAGCCAGAACAAAAACAAACCGAAAACCCGACCGGACAGGAGCCCAAAAATAAAGGGCGAGAGTGGGAGAATAATGTGAATGTGAACGGGCATATAACTCATTTATTCATTTACTACCATATATATGTTATGTGAAAGCGGTAAAAGTTGTGCACAAGAAGCACAGAGAAGAAAACAACATTTCTGTTGTTGAATTTATAAAAACGAGAAACGAGAATATGTGAGCTTTAAAGGGGAGAGCTGGTTCAAAACACTTGGCACCCCTCAATAAATTTATAAGGGGAATTTGTGTGCTTGCGTGCATTGAGGCTTGCGTTTGATTTAATAGTTTATTAAGATACGCGCACCAAGTGCAGATTAAGGCAGGCGAATTTGCTTTGCGGTTGGTTCGCCACCACCCAGAAACCTCCCACCACTCAAAACCACCCAGTAGCCCCCCTTGCACTATTACCCCCCAGAAACCCCTGCAAGACACTTAAATGCGACGACCACTGGATTTTGGCTGTGGTTTATGGGCTTGAGCTGGGGCATAAATAGATTTTGGGTTTCTCGCTCTCAAAGGAGTCGGGGGAGAGGAGTAGTCCTGAATTCCTGCCCTAGCAGTTAAGTACACAACTATTTTGGCTCCGAAGCTGTTGAATTCAATAAAAAATCTGTTTCAGCGCGCATTCAATCAATGCATGTATCCGTCCGTTTAGCGTTTACACCTGTATTCATTTGATATTTACGCAGTATTTATTTTCATATTTATCTCATTGCTTTTCCGTAGTTACTGCCTCATTTTCATTGCCAATTTGTTGCGCTCACTGACAAGGGCTCGTTTTAAAAGGCTCATAAATTAATATTTTCACGCTTTAAATGCCACAGCGGCGTACAGGATACGGGAATACATATTATACACATTATGGGTTTGTATGTGTCTGCTTGCTAGACGATTAAAATGGCTGTTAATGACAAGTGAACGTTATAAATTACAGCAATGAAGAAATTTTTTGCCACCCTCCCACGATGACGACGGCGATGATGATGATGATGATGATGAGGATGAGAACGAGAACGAGAACGAGGATGCTGTGAATGCGGATGGTTGATGGTTGATGGGTTGTATCTGCCGGAGACACTGAAGTCTGCCTAATTATTTAAGATCAAGCGGCAGGGAAATGCCAATGCCAGTGCCAAACAATGAAAATTAAGGCCATACCCGTAGACAAAGTCGCAGCTCGGGGCTTTGATCTAATGATGTTGTCTTGGCCTGTTCTACGCCTCTACGTTATTAATGATGCCCTATATGGAACACTCTCACACAAGTTAGTGCAAATACATACATACATACATACATACATATACTGGATTTATACGTAGCCCATTTCATGCAATCATTTCATGAAATGGTTGTGTATAAACACCATTGCATGTATTCGGCAACACACGAAAGTTGACTATGAATTCAGCGTCATGGGTGAAATGGAGAGAGCCACCAACTTAACATTGTATAAATTAGGTGGCAACCAATACAAATAGTGTGAACGGATTTTACTTACATTTTTGCCAAATTACACTTCTGGCAACTCTGCTGACATGATAGCATTCGTCTCTAACGTATAAACAGGGGCTATTTTTAATTCACGCATTCAAGAATTCATGAAATAGCATAGTATAAACTAAGTAATATACACACCTTGAGCCACCAACGACTGACTTGGCGTTTCGGGTATCGTTGCCTTTAAATTACGTATACGCAATATTTCTGTCGACTGGCTCAAGCTCGCTGCACTGAAGGAAACTAACAAACAACATCCAATTAAGTTTGTTTTAATGTTGAGTTAATGATAACAACAAGAGATATTTTATCATTAACCAATCTGAATTTTCAGTTAAAAGGTATTAAACATTCAGTGGTCCCGCAGAAATTTTTAGAGATTTGAAATCATTTAAAACGGTTCTCTCGGGTTTCAGCAATAATCTTTAGGACTTTTGAATTTAACTACATTTGTTTATGGTATTACGTTTATACATCTTTAAACATTTTTATAAAATCTGTAGAATTTTGTGTTGCTCTTTGATAGCCATTAAAAATGTAGTGAAAGTGCATACCTACTTTTAGACACTACAGAACTTATATAAAATATCTAAAGATTTCTGTGGCAGCCCAGAATATTTATGGAATGTATTTACTCGTTTGTCTTTCCAAAATAATTTATTTTAAGTTAATATCCATATTTTCCGGTGTAGCTATTCACTCTTTCCACCGCTCGTCTTGTTTAGGCAGATGTCGGATGTGGTGGGCGGATGACGGGATGGGTGGTAAGTGGGTGGCTCTCGGGGGGTGGGGTAGGTGGGCGGGGTTTGCAGTGAGCGATTGAACCAGCAAACAACAACAAAAGCAAGGACAGCAATAAGGATGATGACGAGGACGCCAGCACACGGCGAAATCAATGTGTGTGATTTGCCAATTATGTGGGTTATACTGCCATCGTTTTGTGTGTGTGTGTGTGTGTGTGTGTCACGGGGTGTGCGTGTGTATGGGTGTGCATTTGAGAGGGGATGTGTGTGTGAGCGCCTCGTCATTACCGCTGTTTCCATTTCCGGCAGACAGGCGAGGCTTCGATGTCAATTTCATAAGCAATTTACGCAGACAGCGAAGGGAGCACAGGGAAATCGCAGCGAATCCCATTCGATTTGCCAACTGTTGAGGCTGAATTTATTTTCGGGTAGGGAAAAGTGAGCGGACCCCTAATTAACCAATTTTCCAGGCCCCCATGTAGTGGGGAAAAATTCACACGTTCCAAGGACCCCATTGCTTTGCCCTAATTATTGTCCTGCCATAAACAACAACAACAAAAGGACCAAAAGGAGAGACAAAAGTAATGGCCGCTATAATTCACAGTTACTTATTGTTTATCTGTTCGTTTGCCCCGGCTCAATGTGCCCCATAACTTAACTGCCCCCGAATCTTTCGCCTCCGTTTTCTCGGTTCGATTTTACGGCAGCCTTCACTGAAATTTTTCCCCCCCCCGCAACTCCCAGGACTCCCTGTCCCTCTCTTTGTGATTTAAATGATGCGAATTAATTTGGAGTATTTTCAACTCTCCCCCAACCTGTGCAACAATGGAAAAGAGAAAGGAGAAAGCGAAGGAGGGGGAGCGGGGAAAACAATTGCCAGGCTGGGGAGAAAAACAAGGCCAAGGAAAATCTCAGTGCACATAACCGAAAGCCAAAATCGTGGCCATAACTATGTGCGGCTACCAGAGAAGGAAATGGCAAACAGACAAAAAATAAAAACACAGCAAAAAGTGTATGCGGGAAACAAAAGGAAGTGCACGAAACAAAACAATGCAACTCGGGGCCTTTCGATGTGTGAAATGGGGGATTTGAGGGGGGACGAGGGGACGGGGGACGAGGACTCGTAGAGCCACAGCAGATTGCATAAAAAATAGTTGAAGAGCCGGACAGCAGCAGCAGCAACAAAAACAGCGGCAACAAGAGCCCACCACATTGGTGGGAAACATCTCTTTCGGGTGGTGATGCTGCCCCCTCGTAGGCGAAAGTTTAAACAACTATTTATTATAAAATACAAAAACTACAAAATACTCAAACGAAATAAGCAATGGGAGCTCATCGAAAATGTTAGGCACATTTAATGTCCTGTTTAGAATTATTAAAAATGGTAACTAATAATTTTTTATCTATAATTAAATACGATAAAAGTTTTAAAGTAGTAAGAAAATGAAGCAAGTATATTTATTAAAAAAGAGCATAACTTTTATAACAAAAACTAGTTTTAAAAATATGTAAGAGCTCTCCTATTTTAATCTACTATTTATTTGACACCATTGCAATTGTTTTTTTGTTCTTAAATATACATGTAACACATTTATTTAAGTCAACTCAAAGCACCCTTAAAAATTACATGTCTATTGTCAATTTTCATAAAAAAACTTTTGAAATAAAACTTGGGTAAGCTGCTTTATTCTTGAGTTAGTTTAAAATTCCTAAGTTAAATTCAAGGCACAACAATAGTTTGGTTGTTTTTTACAAACAATTCAAAGTTTTCAAGTGTCAATTGTTTTATAAGTATTTATTTTAGTCACATAACAAATAGTTGCATACAAATATTGTAGACTATTTTGTTATTATGATATGTTAATCAAAAATATAGAGTCAATAATCTTAGCTAATAAAATTTGCGGTTAAAGTTTATCAAAATCCCCTTTAATCTGTAATCTCTCACCTGTTTTTAACCCATTTTCACAGGGTATAAAAACTATTTAACTCACACAGAGACCGCTCCTCACACCCAGAGAGATAAATTCAGGCAGACAACAGCTGAGCATGAAGGTGGAATCAGCTTTTTTGAGGCAGCAGGAGGTCCGACCAGAAAGACCAAACCAAAACGAGCGAAACGAGACCAAACCAAACCAAACCAGACCAGGAGGCAGGAGCCACCGATCCGATCCCAAGCCAGACCAGACCAGAGCCATCCAATCCATATCCATCCATCCAGCACAGATGAGAGAGCATGGAAAAGCGGGAAAAGCGATGCACTGAAGCCCCTGCTGAAACTGCCGAGCCAAAGGAGCAACTTTTACGTGAAAATGTTCAAAATTTAATCAAATTAAAGTGAATGCGCCGCAGGCCAACATATTTCGCACGCCGAACGAAAGAGACGGCAGCACGGTGAGTGAAAGAGAGGGAGGAGAGGGCTGGCAGGATGTGCGACGAGGATAACAGGCGGGCAACTCGGCGCAAGTTTAATATGTAAATTGTTTTCACTCGGCTTTCGTTGCTTTCGACATTAAGTGGTTATCATAGCCATTTATGAGGCTGTTAAAAAGTATCTCATTAAACATAAATGGCCGACGACTGAACCAACTCAACTAGAACTGCATAGATAGACAAAGTATTCAAACCTTTTTGAAACACCACCGAAAATACAGAATACAAATACAAATCCATAATCCAGAATACCGATGGTCACAGCTGTTTCAGCGGTTTCCGCATTTGTAAAATAGGGTTGGAAAATCCACTGAATTTTCCTCACTCACACGCGTGTGTTACGTGTACATAGAATATCTATCCGAATTCCGTTTACCTGTCAAACTTTTGCCATTTGTGGCCAACATATTTTGAAGTTGGCCCGCACACAGCATTCTTGTTATCCAACCACTCCCAAAATTTTCCAGCCCCCCCCCCTCACCCTCTCACCCACAAGCTGCACACCCTCAGCAATTTTCCCAGAGACAGAGCCACGTTTATGCCTAAACTTTGTCAATTATTTGCGGATTTAACATTTGTAGCTGGTGCGGATTTTGATTTTTGATTCGAGTTTAAAAGGCAGCATTACAACAACAAAACCAATAACAGTTTGGCAAGTTCATAAGCTCCAGCAAAAATTACCATGACACATTTTGAGAAAACGCAGAGCACGAAAGAACGTAAACTCTAATGGAAGTTGAACGGAGAATTGAAGAGGAAAACTTGCATTTTAGGAAAATGAAACTGCACAGATGTATGTTTTTAAAGAGGATGTTGATTTTTGATTCTCTTCTAAAAAGCAGAACTAAAAAGGAGCAGGATAAAATGAAAGTGTAAATATAAATAAAAGATTTCACAAAATTGGCCAAGGCAATCTTGGAGTAAACAAAGATAACCAACAATTATGCTTATGGAAACTAAATCCCAGAACTTGAAAAAAAAACAATTTTACAGAAAAAAATTAATAAATGAAAAGCCCGAAACAAAAGAAAAGTAAAATTGTTTGTAACTAAAAGATACATTTAATAAGCGTGTCTTCAAATAAATAAGAAAAATGTCAAACATTTTATTTTCAAATAATACAATTTAATATAAATGTACTTCAATTTACAACTTTTATTTATTTTGCTTTATTTTCATTGCTTGTATTGCCCACCTGTCTTTTACCGGCATCATTAGCGCCATTTTTTCAATCAATATACTTTTTGCCTGCTTTTTATGCTTGTATTTATTTATTGGATTTTATTTTTTAGCAAACATTTGGAATATTGATATCAAATAACTATCAATGACGTCCGAGGGCTGCCACTTGCAAATGTTGAAGTCTCGCAACAAATTATCAGCACAGACGTCAGCGGCACCTGTCGTGTCCTCTGAATCTCCGAAACTCACCTTCAGTTCTCCCTTGTCTGTCCGAAAGTTATAAAAAAGAAAGCAGACACCGAATATTGGCATAGAAAAGTCAAAAATAAAATATAGGGAGAATCGGGGGAGAAAGGGGTAAATATATATGGAGAAAGGGTGGGAGAGAGATGATATTCCCTTGACGTTGATGGTAACACTTGCAATTTTGCAATTTGATTATTTTGGCAGAGGCTAAATAAATGTGTATGCAAAGTGGGTGGTGGTGGTGTGTTTTTTTTTTTTGTTAAGTGGGTGGAGGTCATTTCGGCACCTGGCAACTGCAGCCATCTCCCTTGCACACATCCCACCATCTCGCTCCCACCACTCGTTTATTATGCGTAGCTCCGGGAAAGTTTCGCAAAGTAATAACGCCGCAAAAGTTCAACTTCAATTGAAATAAATTAATTTTAACATTCGGACTGACAGCGCCAACTAACTGACAATTACACACACTGTGAGATAGTGTGGGTGTGGAGCAACAGAGATGGAGATATGAGTGAGCGAGACAGACGCACAGCGTGCCGCCCGTCGCATAAAATAGTTGAGTAACTTTATTTTTTATTTCGTTTTTTTTTTCGGTTGGCTTTTCGACTGCTCCTGCTGCTATCTTTTGTTGTAAATGTAAAATAATAACGACAAAATTGCACTTTCAACTTTTTGACTTTTTCACATGCCATTGTCTGCAGCAGAAAGTTGAATTAATCGACCCAACCCCAACGCAGCCGCCTCCTCTGAACTTTCACCGCCCTCCCCACGAATGCGAATGCGAATGGGAAACTGCAGTCAGACGCATACTTGCCACATAGTTTGGCTGCCTCGAGGACTGTTCCATCTTGATTGATTACATATTTCACAAGTTATTGCACCGGGCGGCAAGCGGAACCGGAAGTGTTGGAATGAGCTGGGGAATGGGGTTTGAAATTCAAAAGGGGTGAGAAACACACGTATTTATTAGATTTATGGCCTGACTTTCATGTCTGTTCAGTTCAGTTTGGCTGGGTTATAATGGATTCTGCCAAGTGTATTCACACAACTTTTAATGTATTGGAAATTTCTCTTCCTGTCTCTTCTCTCTCTCTCTCTCTCTCTCCGTTTCTCCATCTCTGTCTGAAATGCGCCAACATCGCATCCGTCGCACACCCGAAGGTACTAAAAAAGAAAAACTCATGTCGAAAGCGGTAAGCTGTGGCAATTGACTGAAACTGCCGGTTTAAATTAGAAAAGTTTGCACAATGTAAGTGTACAACTCCCCCTCACTCCAACACACACACACACACACACGGCCAGCACACACAGATACTCCATATCACACAGATACAGACCCACACATGAGCGGCACATTCGAGCGTGTTAATTTAATGGAAAAAACGATGCCAGGACACAGCATTTCCCATTGATGGGCTCTCGAATGAATGAGATGTCTGGAATTTGTCATCCAACGAGATCTACCAGAATGGGTCAGAAAGTATTATTCGCTGGAAAATCTATGGGCCGTACAACGGTTTACGTCTAATTTACCTAGGAGAATTTATTGAGGAGAAGGGTGGAACAGCTGCTGTCAAAATAAAAACACACAAAAAATGTCACCAATGACTTGCAGATTTGTCAAAATTTCAAGAACATTTTTCATTTCATATTCTCTGCAGGATGTTGTTAAAATTTGCACTTGTCTTCATTTAATTTCATCTCTTGTGCAAAGGAAAATCTTTTCAGTTTAGCCTTTTATTTGATTTTAAAACTATATAAAAATACATGCAACCGATAATGTCTTCATTAAAAACCTTTTTGCGTAGCTGTATAAATTTGTTTTATGTAAAAGAGATTTTCTGAAGATATTTTCTGATTTTATTTGGCCCATAACTATGCCGTTCAAGTTGATAAAATAACTTAATCTAAGCACCACCAACCCCGAAATCCGATCTATATAATCCCCTTATACGACCTGTTCGTGTACGCACCTCAACTCAACATTAAAGGATTTACCCAACTCAACGATTCTGGGATATTTCTTGCACACACACGCACTCCACGGGAATAGGGCAAGAGATTCAGATTCATTCACATGGGGTCCTTCCACTTTTCTTTTGTTCCGAACAAACAGCCATAAATCCTAGCCAAGTTCAAACTATATCTGCTGGCCCGGACCGTTCTGGAAATTCATTTTTTTATGGCGCACTTATATGGGACAGGACAGCATAGCCCAAATATCCATTTCACTTATTTCCATGCACTTTTATGGCCCTAGTCCGCCAGCAATTTTGCACATTAAAAGCAAACTTTTTTACATGACATATGTATGCCACTCCCCCGTCTCTCCCACTCGCTATTCTTCACAGCCGCCCCCAAAAATATAACTAACACAAATATACATTTCATATTCATGGTGGAGAGCGCTTAAAAAGCGAAGAAATTAACTCCTGCTAAAGTTTGGGGAAGAGTTTGCGACATGTGTAAAAAAGCCGAAAGGAAAGTGGAGCGGAGTGGGCGGGAAAGTGGGTGGCCGGGGCATGGGGCGTAAGTAGAGGCCTACTTAGCACCCCTGATCCCCTCCTGCAGAGAATGTCCCCTTTTCTCCTTTCTCCGGCTGCCACACTATTTTCTGCTTAGTCGGCTCATCTGCATTTTATGGTCCAAAAATATCATCATCATTTTTTCGCATTTCATTATGGCGCTGTATGCGTGTGTGTGCCACTACACTGAGAGGATAAGATTTTTTAACACTCATTTGTATTCTTTTTTTATTCAAAATGAATATTTTACTAAACTCAGTAAATTTTTTACAAAAATTGTAAAGAAACCGCACAATATAAAATATTGTGTTGAACAACGTCATTTTATTCATTCATTTAATTTAAAATCATTGCGTTAAGAATATTGGTAATTTAGATTTTCTCTTAGCTCTGTTTGTTTTTTAGTTTATCAAAAGTACCTATAGTAGCTTGATTACATATTTGTTTAATGTTGTAAAAAAAGATTTACAAATTTTTTTAGTTTTACTTTTTGCTTTACATTTTCGGCAACTAAACTTAAATTTAAATTTTAAGCACGTAAATATACAAAAATATTTTTTTTTTGAAAACTCAAAATGGTCTACATGTCTCAAAAGTTTCTATTTGATGAGACTTCCCAGAATATAAAGTGAATAAAGCTTTTTTCGAGTGTCCATCCATGTGTGTGTTTGTGTGGCCCAGCGAAAACTTAGCAGCGTCATTTAGTATGCTTCATTTCATTATGTATTTTCCCGTTCCCCACCGTTAGCCCCAGAAAATCCCCCATACTGCCTACGTCTACGCTCCTTTTTTAAAACTCTTAACTTTCGCTGCAACCGCAAGCATTTTGGGCCGCATTTTGTGGGCAATCCTTCCTGCTCAGCCTGGTCCTCCTCTTTTGGTCCTGGCAAACGGTGCGAGAAATTGTCCTCCCTATCATTCTGCCTCTCCCATTTTTCCCTTCCCTTATTTTTTTTTCGGTGGGGTTCTTTCTTTCTCCCATTTATTTATTTTTTTTGCTTTTGATGTCGCCTGCAAATTTTTTTTTCCTACAGATATCTTGTTTTTTTTTTGTACTGCGTAGGAAAACTCCTTTGGGTGTCCCTGCCATTTGCCATCGCACTAAGCCTCCGTCCTTTGCTCCATCTCTTTCTATACCCCATTTGCTGTCCCGCTCTGTCAGTCATTTTTTCCTCGTAATTTTCATAAGCAGCCGTTAGACGTTGGATTTATGTTTTTAAACGCCTTTTAATATGCGAGAGGATATTCGCGCGTAGCTGCAGATCCCCAGCAAAAAAAAACACAAAGCCACTCGCAAATGCCGCATAGCCAGCGTCCTAGCCACGCCCCCCCCCCCCCTTCCGCTCCTTTCCGCCCCTTAAAGCCTCTTTGCTCCTCAAACCAGCCCCCCTCACCCATACCCATGCCCACACCATAATTTTTGGCTCCTTCCTTGTGGCTGACTGTCTACTTCTTGGTAACGCCGCGCAAATCCAGTGAGAATGCGTTTAAAAAAATATTATAATAATAACATTACGTAAATAATTGTTGGCTGCTGCTCGAGGGGGTGTTTAAGGGACGGGACCTGGAGGGGGGGTGGTAATTTCCAAGGGGGGTTGGGGGGAGTGTTCGGGAGGCACGCGCCTTTGGAATAGCAACGGAAATCAGCTGCGTGTTGATAAGCACGCATATAGCTCCGAGGAGAGTTCTTTGCAACTGAAGGATCAGAGGGGGGGACCGGAAACAGGAGGCACTTCCTTCGACTTTGTTTCCTTGTCTTATATATGTATATGTGTGTATGTTTTTGGGTATGTTTTACGCAAATGTGTGTGTGTGTGTGTGTGTGTGAGTGCCATTTGCGTGCGTATTTTTGGTGTGCTTTGCGGTTTGTCGTTTAGTCGAATCGGTAAAAATAACCCAGTTAAAATAGTCGAATAGGGATATATACTCGGTCTGACAATACATTTTCAAGAGAACATTTTTAAAGAATGTACCTTAATTTATTTTTTTTCACATAGCATAGCCCAGTAAGTATGGCTATTTCGGTTTTAAACATGTTTTTATAATCAACATATGATATAGTTACTTTTTAAGCTATATTAAATTTAAAAATTATATTACCTATATCATAAATTCATTAATATTTTATTACTTTATTCAAAGGCCTCTTTATAGTTCTTATGTACACTTAAAGGCAGTTGTCATTAATCTTCAACCGAAAGCCTAATTTTATGTTAAACTGGTTCTAGAATTCAAGATTTTTTAAAACTCTTCTGAGTTCCTTTTTAAATCATTTAAATTTAAAATATACGAAATAACTTGATTCACATTAAGACATTGACCCTAAGTTTTGGTATTTGCGTTGACCCAAACAGTTGCCCTTTAAAAAATTTTAAGCTTTTTAGGAAAAAACTATTTCTGAAAAACTTACAGAAAATAAAGTTTCATCCAAAAAGTAGCATTCATTGGAATACAAACGAAATCCAACACGTCGACACAGATGTTAATAAAGCATTTTTAATGTAGGAATTTATTCACATTTCCCTATTCCTTTATTATCAACTCTTTACGAAAATTAAATGGATCTCTTTCTGTAAAAAGGGTATGCAAGCGTTAGGAAGGACAGAAAAAATAACCAAAAACAGAGGCACATTTGTAACGCGCTGTCTAACCGGTAGAAAATGTGCGTGTGGCAAGTGTAGAAAGAGAGGGGGAAGCAGCGTCAGAAAGAGAGGGGTGTTGCGATGGCTGCAGACAGCAGCAGTTCACAGTGGTTCCCCTTATGCCTTTGCTTTTCTTTTTTTTTTGTCGAAATTCTGTTGTCATCATCACTTTAAGAGAGCTGGCGTTGAGGTGGTGCTGTGGGTGGCTCAAGGGGGTGGTGGGTGAAGAAAGCCAAAGCAACCGACGCCCGTCAGACACAAAGTTATCTTCGCCTCGTCTTGGCAGCTTTTCGTCCCTTCTCCACCCCTTGTTGTTGTTGTCATCTTCCGTTTTTAATTTCATCTGCCATTTACTGCTACTTATGACACATCCTTTTGCCAGCCCACCTCGAACCACACACTCCCAAAAACCACGAAAATGGGCGACATTTTTTTGAGGGGTTTTGTGTCTCGTCTTTTTTTTTTTTTTTTTATTTGTATACCCTTTAATGGGGTAATATTATAATTAACCTTTAATTTATTGAGACATCTTAAGTACATTTTCTATCCCCTTACATAGTATATATACACTATATTTCTGTTTATTTTACACATAATTTTAAAAGATCACGTACTATTATTTTTTTTTTTGGAATAAAGATAGAAAGTACAGCGTTACCTTTTAAATGTAAGTTGGTATATATTCTTTTTAACAGTACTTAAAAAACCAAAAATCAAGTTTTTATTTATGATAGAGTGAAATATAATTAGGACAATTTTGTCTAAACTTTAAAATTTAAAATTAATAATGTTTTCAATAATTTATAGCTTTGATAAAATCATTGGTCCAAGGGTATTCAGATTTTTGGTCCCAGTCGTTGTCCATTTTTCTTATTTTTTTCGAGAGCTTATTTACTGAGCCTTTTTTTATAAAAAATATTTTTTTTTGGGTTTTCCACTGGTACTTACCTTGGGATGTGCACGGCGCGGAAAAGCTACTTTCGGATCGACCTGAGAGAGGGAAAGAGATAGAGAAATATAGCATGAGTCGATGGGAGATTCAAAGGAAATCGTATGCTTAATGACATTTAAATGAAAGAACATTTCGCACAACTCTTCATATTAATAGCCGCGCATAAATCTTGCATAAGCCTGCACTGCACATTAAATGAAATTGCCCCAAGGGGTGTGAGTGGGTGGGTGGTTGAGTGGTGCTGTGGTGCTGTGGGTGGTGTCTGCTAGTGGGATGACTTCAAGCTGAGCACGCACGAATTAACGCGTAACAAATTGCTCGCTCGGCCAGCGGGCGTAAGAAGGAAAAAAAGTAAGAACGAACGAACAGCTTCTACCCAATAAGCAGCGTCATTAAAAATAATTAAAAATCATAAAAATTCAATTTTAAGCATTTTTTGCCTGGTCCACATCTTTCTTCCTCTGGTTATCCTGGCTTCCTGCTTTCGAGCTGCGGCTTTCACATTGGTGCAAGGACACAGCTCGACTTGACAGCTCAAATAAAAAAATCAGGGATGGTGGCTGGCACTAAATCCTGGCAGCTGAAGTGCTGCTGTTGCATTTATCCGGGTATCTCAAGCCAATGAAGGAGCAAGAGCCAGAGCCAGAGCAAGGAAGCAACGCAATATCCTCTGGCAATAATAATTCGCACATACTACTGAAAATCTGTCACTGGATAGGCAGGACATGCGGCTGGCTGGCTGGTTGTTGTTGCTGTTGTGTGCCGTTTGCCGTGTTGATTTCCTGTGTGCAGCACGAAAAACAAGAGAAGCCGCACGGCGGGAAATTGATTTTTAGATTAAAATTAAAACTAATCAGCGCTGAGTGGCGAACGGTTTGGAGGATGTCGATGCTTTTTGGCCTTTTTGAAATACATCAGGCCGAAAAACCGTAACGAAATGGAATGAATTCGTTTCGTTTCGTTTTGCGTCGCGTCGCTGTGCAGCCAAACGGAAACACGAAAATCCCTGACCAGCCGAAAGTCAGGAAGACGTGTATATAGTGGATATATATAGATATAAACATTACACGTCCTGGCATATAAATGCAGTTGCGAAACAAACAAAAATCGTTAGCGGCACAACAAAAAAATTCCACATAAATGCTGGTTGCGCATTTTATTTACAGTTGGCAAGCATAAAAGGATGATCGGATGGACATCGGACCGAAGGACGGACCCACACAGTCCAGCCTTACTCAATTACCCTAATGCCCATGCGGCGTATGCGTAATGCGTTCGGAATATCATTACGGAGTGCCCACTGTACTCTCCGCCAGCTAATCAAATGGGATTTCCACCTATGGAAAATGCGGAAGGAAGCGCTGTCGGAAGTGTATTTATGCAGGGGAATGAACAGCAGCGTTTGTCGAGGCTGATTAATTAAATGGATAAAATCGAGATACGACATCTTGGCGGAAAATTGACTAATAATGTGGACTACTTGGTATTGAATAGAATTATGTATATGTCTACGAAAAAAAGATGTAGAAGCATCCAAAGATATTACAATAAAATTGAATTTTAGATTTATTTTAAACTTTATTTTTATATAGCAAAATTTTTTACAAAATAAAGATTTTGAAAAGGTTGATTCTATATAAAGGAACTAGTTGCTAGTTTTAAAAAAAAAGGAAATGAAAAGGAATATTTAAGTGAAATTATATGAAACATTTTTGCCTTAAATGTTAAAAATGTATTTAAAACATTTTAAAGTTTACATCGTATTTTGTTATGGTTTTTTTTTAACGTTTTTGCTGTGCTTTCTAACAACCGAAATTCTCATCAAAAAAGCAGCCAACAAAATTATCCATTGCAGCTCATTTGATTTTCATCGCGCCCGTCACATCAGGTAATTAAAAATTGTTTGACTTTTACGGGCCTGCTTTTTGGCAACTTTTGTATGCCCATTTTTGTTTTTTTTGGACAGACTGTTATGCTTTGACTTTCTAATTGCTGTCAATAGAGGGAAGGGGTAGTGCTTTTTTTTGAAGGGGTATGATGCCTTTGGGCAAATATTTTGCATAGTTAAAGTGGAGTTTTATGTTTGGAAAATAGGTAAAAAAAAATAAAGGAGAGTGGCGAAAAAAGCGAAAAAGAAGAGTTCGTTTCGTGTGTAACATTTACCTTTTTGCCATCCAGCTCGTGTGTGCCTTGGGTGAGTACCTTATCTACGCTATTTGGATCGCTGAATGTGACAAAGCCGAAGCCTCTGCAAGTAGATTTGGAAGGAGATGTAAACAGGAGACGGTTAGCGAGAAGTTCTGCAAATATTTACCCAAGCCAGGAGCCAAGTAACTGAACCTGAACCAGTCACCAGTAACCAGTAACCAGTTGGAGAAAAGGAAAAGGAAACAGGAGCCCCGACCAAAGTTGAACCTGCCATCGTCAGTTTAGCACGTGCGCCAATTAGGCGCTCAAATTACATCAAAATATTGCCAGAGAAAAAAGGAGGAGAGGACAGGCAGTAGGTAAATGGCAAATGAGCAGTCTAAAAGTCTAAGCCCCCATCCAAAATTGCCCCTTTTTCGAACTGTTCGAAGGCAGACGTTCACAAGCCACTACACGTGCCCCTCTCTCCCTATCTCCCACTTGGTTTCTGTTGCTGTTTCTGTTTCCCTCGGTCGTGTTGTGATAAACTTATTCTTGTTAAATATTTAATTAAAATGCTTATTATCTCGCACTGCATTTTAATGAGTCTCCCATGCCAGGGAAACGGAACGAAACGAAACGAAACGAAAGGAGAAACCAGGCAGCCAAAGACAACAAACCAGCTCAGAGATTTTGGCTGTGACCCCCTGCCCCACACCACCCCCTCTGGAGTCCCCGCCTCTGTGTGTGCACGTTTATGTTTATTTGAGTTTTGCCACTTGGCAGCAACGTTGGGTTTTTGGTTTTTTAAAAAAAAAATTTATATATAAAAAAAATATTTTAATTTTAAAAAAAAAAAAAATATAAAAAAAAAAAAAAAAAAAAAAAAAAAAAATTAAAAAAAAAAAAAAAAAAAAAAAAAAATAAAAAAAAAAAAAAAAAAAAAAAAAAAAAAAAAAAAAAAAAAAAAAAAAAAAAAAAAAAAAAAAAAAAAAAAAAAAAAAAAAAACTTAACGATGCTTCGCCTCTTGGCAGCACAACTCACAACTTCTTCTTTTGGCCCGGCCCAGACACATGCTCGTATTTGTCTTGCTCTTTTAAGCCCACCACTGGCTGTTGCCACCCCACCACCACCACCCAGTTTACCACCCATTTGCACCACCACCCCACAGCCCACATCCCACTCAATCCGAGCCCAACGAGAACCGCAAGCACAGACAGTAATTAACGACGATTCTATTGCAATTGTGGCAATTGTTACGGTCCTGATTCTCCTTCGTGTGCCCCAGGAACTGGTGTTCCCAGCCAAGCCCCCAGTGAACGTTCCCAGGTCCAAGTGGTCAACTGTTGGTAGCAGAAAGCTAAGCTACCTGCACTCCCTTTGGCTTCAGGTGTGTCATGGTTAAAATATGTTTACTTTTGGAATCGTAAGTCAACATTATGGACTTAACACATTATTGGAAATTTCAAGAGCTTCAAAATGTGTAAGGAAATTTTCATTAAAAATCTTTAAAAATTTAACTAAGTATCGTTTCAATAATTTTCTGAAGTTAAAAAGTTATTTTTTAGATGTCCAAAACTTAAATAGTTTTATGCAAATAAAAAAGATAGATTATTAATTAGAATGAAGATTTTCAGCAACATATACTCTTTTGAATTGCTAAAATTCAGATCCTAAAGATGGAGTGATGGCCAAAAGTTATTACTATAAAATAGACAATGAGGTTTTTACGTTTTGAAAATTTTGTGATATAAATAAAGATAAGACGAATGACAAAAAAAAAATACTTAATAAAAACAGTGTGTTCTGGAACGTTTTGTATATCAAGGAGAGATTTAAATAAAGTTGAACAAAGATTTAAATGCCCAATTAGGATCATATATTTAATCTCAGTTCAATTATTTCAATGAAAATATTTTTAATTACACCCGTGCCAGTTAAATACTCTATTCTAGCCGTGCGATAAATAGAAAATAATTATACCTTGTTTATTTTAAATAACTATCTCTCTAAAAGCTAAACCACGTTATTAATGTCAGTATGAGGTCAAAGCAATTAATTTCCACAGATGCATCTATGTACATATGTATACTTAAATGAGTAATTATTTTAACTACTCGCAAATTGTTTTGAACTAGAAATAAATCGTATGCAAAATAGATCGGATAATGGCTGGCTTGTTGGTGAGAACGATAATTTAAATTAAAGTTTAATCAAGACTGTATACAAAGCACTTGCCAAAGAGCATTTTCCAAATTAAAGTCCCAATTTGAGATCTTTAAACATGACTCTGGTTAACTCGACTCGAATAATGCATGCGTGTCCTGGAAATTATCGGAAAATTTCCGTATACCTAGTTAACCCAGCTCAACCCTTTTCTGTTCCACTTTTGACACACAGTTTTATTGTGTGCGTTTTTCCATACAATTTACTTGTCAGTTAAATCATTTGTAATTGAAAGTTAAACAGATAATGCGAACGAGTAATTGTTTCATTGAAATTTTATTGCCTACCAAAGGGCAATTATTTATAAAGAAGGATACAATTTGAGGTTGAATTTAATTTAATAGAGAAAATCAAAGTGTTCCTTGGGGGATTACGCCCCAACTCATAATCCTTATGAAATGTTTGCTGCTTTCCATTTGACATTCTTTTGGCTATGTTATATTGGATCGGTGTTTTGCCATACAAATTGCTATTCAAGAACGCTGGCAACAAACAATTGCTTGTTGCAAATTTATAAAAACAATTTGCATATGGAAAAGGATTGCCCAGGCCTTGTCCTGTGCTGTGTCTTTGATTTTTCCTAGCTCCTAGCTCCGAGCTCCTGCCCATCTACGTGCCATGGATAAGTCATTATTTGTTGTTGCCCTGGTATTGGCTTTCTGGATTCTCGTACAGCTGGCACGGTCTGGTACATATTAAATAAACATTTTATCGTATTTATAGACGAACAATTTGTGCAATGTGCAATTTGCGAAAAAGAGGCCTGCACCTATTAATATTGATTTAAATGGGTGATTCAGGGGGTGGTGGCCAAAAGGTTGAAGTGGTTCAGTAGGCGTAACTTCAATCCAATGTTCAAGTGGGTCACACAAAATTGCTGAGCGAAAGGGAGGGCAAGTGCCACAAAGTTGGGGACAGAGATTGTTGCAATTTATCTGGGGGATGGAGTGGTGGGGGAAACTCAAAGTGAAAAGCCACAAATTTAAAAGGCAAAACTCAAAAATAATGTGTCTCCTGTGTGCAATTTACTCACAAATTCAGATTCAATTTATGCAACTCGAGGCAGACCAACATCCACACGAAAGACAGAGCCAGAGATAGCCGCAGAAAGAGAGGGCTGTACATGGAGCGCTCAGGATAACAACAGAATGTGTGCAAGCAAAAACAACAAAAAAAACGTACACACACATACACGTAGAAAAAAGGTTTATAAAACTAGAAATTATTTTAAGAACTAAAGGAACCATTCTGTAGTGAAATTGTTACTCTCATTTGTGGAGTCTGGAATCTAAAAACGTCATTCAATATTTACACTTTTACGTACAAAATTCGTTGATTTTTAATTAACATAAGTTTCTTTAAGATTTATTATAAATGAAAGCCTCTCTAAGATCTGGTATTACTGGAGTTTTTTTATGTCCGGGACTTAACCAAATATTTAAATGGATTTACTTTCATTGAACTTCTGTTCAACAATTTAGTTATTATTTCATAGCACTTTCAATGTTTTAATGTTTTGACTTTAAAAAAGTGTCATCCACTTAATCTTTATCAATATTTTGATTTTATACTTAGAACATCTGCAAACTTAAAAAGGTTTGGCTATGTTTTAAATGAAAAATAAGGAATATATCTTAGAGATATATTAGGGATCAAAAAACTATTTGTTTACAGTGTGTAAACTTAGACAAAGAAAGAGAAACTAGGCAAAAACAAGGGCAAAAGCAGAGACATGCAGCCACCGACAAGAAGGGGGGTTTGAAAAGGGGTGCAGAGTGGGTGGTGGGGCGGCATCCTCCCCATCCCCTCCTAGAGAACATGCAACTTGGGTTGCTTGTTGAATTTTATAAAGCCGTTTCAGAATGCTAATGAGCGCACGCACACAAGCTGCCAGCAGCCAAGGATGATGCTGTGATGCTTCCCCCATGAAAAGGTAAAAGGTAAAAAAGGGTGGCCTGCGACAGGTGAAAGCCCAAGGAAAACGGGGGCGTGGCAATCATGCAACACATACAAACACCGCAGACACGTACCAAAAACAGGGCCAAAGGAGGAAGCAAAATAAAAGTGTTATTTGAATTGGCATGGCAGAGCTTGAGAAACTTTCCCGAAGATCCTTGTGGCTGCTGCTGCTGCTGCTGCTCCATCCAGAGCTTACGCACAATTTAGCAAAACAACTTGCATGTATTTAGCCCGTAGATACTCATACCTGTGGAAAAGGGAAATGGGAAATAGTTTACCCTGCGACTATGGGGCAGCAGGAAAATGAAATGGAGGAGCTGCTGGGATGATGGCCAACTGAGAGTGTCTGCAGTTAAGTTGGCGGTTGGCTTGTGGCTGGCGTCTTGGATTACCGTAAATAATCTTACTAAATGAGTTACCAAAACGGTCAAAGTTCACATCAAGGTGTTGCCTCCAGTGTGTGTGAGCTGTGTGTGTATGAGTTTGTAATGGGAGCAGATAACAATATTACAAGTCCCAGCACATATGTCCAGTGATCAGGTGCACGACGATGATGAGGACATTCCAACCCCCAGGCAATTGCCGAAACTGTAACCGAAAGCTCATTTTATAGGTGAGTGGCGGGGGAAGGGTTGGGTTTTTAGGTGAGGACTGAGTAAACGGAGTCCAGGATATCCAGGCCAAAGATTACTTGAAATTGAGTAAGGTTCAACTGCACCAAATGGGAGTATTTTCCAACAAGCAAATGGTTTTCCCACACATAGACGAAAAATTGAATAAATATTAGTTTTATATTGGTTTTGTATTAGCATTGACTACTAATTTGAACGAATCATATCTTTTTTAAACCAAGTTTAAACCAAATTTTCAAGCAGAAGACCATACAATCTTAAATAGTATATACCTACACAAAATAAAAACTTGAAAGGGCCCAAACTAAAAATAATATTCACAGAAAAATGTAAGTGCTTTTTTGACATGCCTTATTAATTTAAAATTTTGAGCAAGAAACATCGTTAAATCTTAACCTAGTCATAATCTTTTGTTAAAGCTGTATTTTTAAAGATTTTCTTTGGCTGCACAAAATATTACAATTCATTCAATAGTCCAATTTAAGTAATTTTATGCTACGTGCACTACTTAATATGCACCTAAAACCTTTGAAGGAAATGGAAATTTTCTACTAAAGCCAACCCATTTTCTTATATCCCTTAATTGCCTCAACCTCAACTGACCTCAGTGCCAGACAGAATGACAAACTACTGTGAATTGCTCTTGAAGTCAGCGGAAGTAAGAAAACAATTGTCTCCGTGTCTCCGGCATCCCCCCAACCCGCCCCTCTTAGCCCCACCCATGACCCACCCCCTGGTAAACCCTCACCATTTTCGCATCGGTTTCCCTTCAGTATTGTTAATATACAAGTTGCAGTCAAGGCTGGAAATGGAGGCGAACATTATATTGTCTATGCACTGCTAAAAAGCAAAGAAGCCGCAAGCCATGCCCTCAACCTTAGAACTGCAAAGGGGGTGGAATTTCACCCAAAAACAAGGGGGTTGGGGCAGCAAAAGTAGCTGACGGCTAACAAAACTTTCAATCCGAGGAGGTAGGCAACGCATATTCAAATGACTTTTTCGTGTAAAAATTTCGAAACAACAAAACAAAAGCGCCCCGAACGAACAATTGCAGAAAGGAATGCAACTTAAGACGACACAGTGGAGTGCCCAAAAGGAAAAAGGGGGCGTAGACCAGATGAAGAGGCCGCTTCAGAGACTGGAGACTGGAGGCTGGAGCTGGAAGAGAGCCGGCTCTTCTAAGCCTTGGCTACAGCGAAACGTCAAATCCCGAGCGCACTAACAAGCACTCGCCGCCTTTGTGCGGTTCGTTCTGGCCAAATGTGTTTTGCTGGTTAGATACCCTTCATTTGCAAAAATGAAAACTAAATCGAAATTGGAAAAATTACAGCATTTAAGTGAGTTTAAACAATAAACATTAAAGTAGCTTAAACAATCATTGAAGAACATCCATTCTTTAATTTACTAAAAGCTCTTATTATATTTTTTCTAAGATTTTTTCAGAAAGCCCACATTATAATATTAAAATTTTAAATATATTATTAAATATCACAAAATAAGGCGCTTGTTTATGATATTATATTGAGCTTACATTTTTTTTTATTTGTCGAGAAATAATTTTACAAAATTAGTAGGTACATAGCTTTTCAATTATTAATTTTTTTTAAAGCCTAACAAAACGTTTTTAGTTTTTATTTTGATGAACTAAATATTTACAATTTGTAGCGGAAAATCATGAAAAAACATTTAAATTTAAATCATATAAACAGATTTAGAATGAAAATCAAATTGATTTGCTTTTAATAGAAACCTTTTCAATATTCTTTCTCATAATAAAAATGAAGTTTTCAAAAGTGTTAGAAAAAAAAAATTTTTTAATAAAAAGTGGAATAGGCCAAGAATTTTTAGTTCAAATTCGACCAAAGTTAGTTAGAAAACTCTCCTTGAGTGCGTGGAATCCTCCATTCGATCCTTGGCAGCATTCCCTCTTGATTTTTCCTTAGCCTTAGCCAGCCCCCCTTCCCCTTCCCCTTCTGCCATGGCTGACTGCTGTCGTGTGAAGTGGGGCCGCGTGCATGAAACTTTCGCAAGTGGCTTCCTGCCTTGGCTCGCCTCGCACTTTATAAGCCTATAGTACACAAACAGAAGCATAAGGCGGAGGCCTGCTCTTTCGCGGGGGTGAAATTGGGATGTCAGTGAAGGAGGGGGTGGTGGTGGGACAGGGGACAGAGGCGTAAGGACAAAGGTAGAGGCGCCGCCCACGCCCATTTTGCACGTTTTTATGCCTTTGTCTTTGTTTCGTTTCGTTTTGTGTCGTGTCGTTTTCCTGGGCACAAAAATGCATCCTTGAACACGCACACTTAACTGGGCCTGCGTGAGTGGCAACCTCTTGCCGCCTTCCACCCACCACCCACCTTCTTTTACACGAAGAAAAAATACTGAATAAAATGCATTTATTAATGGCCAAATCTTTAGAAATATTCTTAGTCCCAATTTCAAAATATACATTTTTTCTGTATTTACTATTTTAGAAAATTTTATTTTCTGCAACTACTTTAAAAGATAAAAAACCTTTAAAATAGTAGTCCTTTAAGGAACGGTTGACTTAATCACAGACTAAATATTTATTTTAAAGTCTTAACATGACATGAATAGTGACTGATAAAATAAGTTGTAAATTTAAATTGATTAAAGAAATTTCTCTATAATTTTTAGCATATATTTTTTTTTTTGCTGTTTGCCTTTCTAGCTCGCTGAGGCTACTCAAGCCTGGCATGGAGACATTTAAGAAGACTATGTCGCCACCCCGTCAACGATGTCGAGTCCACCTCGAGTTGTGTGTGTGCGTGCCCTTGCGTTGATGTAAAACCCCCACCCCTTATAGCCCAGCGCCCCCTCCGAAAACCCCAACCCCCTTTTCGCTATTTATTTGACGGGGGGTCGTGGGTAATTTTATTAATCCAGACACAAGAACAAGGCGCTGGCGCTGAGGATACCCGAACAGCCGAAAAGGGGTTTTTCTCCAACATTTTGGCTAAATATTTAAATGGCCTGGCCATTATGAAAATTTATCGATTTAGTGACAGTTTAAGGACACACATTATGGCCGGCCATTTGTTATGTTTTTATGGTTTCGTCGTATGCCTGCTGCTAATGTCAATTTTTGAGTGTCGTTGCCACATTAAATTCTGCGGCAGCTGGCAAACAAAATGTCTCGAGTCGGTGCAGAAAGGTGACTTTATTTTATAATTCATTTTATTATTATTATGTAAGAGTGCGGTGTGGTGCGCAAAGCAATTACAAAGGAGTGAGTGATTAGGGGAGTCTGTGGGGATCATAAAAATATTCCTCCTTTATTCTCTTCACTTGTTTTTTTTTCGGGAGGCTGAGTTTTTCTTTTCATACAAATACAAACATAAAATGCGCATAAAAATGCGCGGGAGGAGAAAGCGCATGAAATAATCAACAGTAACAATGGCGGGAAAAAAGTGAAAAAAAAACGAGGGGGTGGTGTAGCGGGTGGTGTAGGGAGTGGTGGGGCTGCCACACGAGTTGACAACATCCGAGTGGGTGTGCACTGGAAATAAAGGATCATTTTGAAACTTATGTTTGGACTTTTTTCTGTACAATTAAATCGTTTTGACGAAAAAATTTATCGCATAGTTAAGAGTCAAAAGATAAGTGTTTTATTTAAACACACTTAATTGTTTGTACCTAATATAATTTATTTTATGTTCTTCAGTATAAACTATTATCTTTTCGGGTTCAGTTATCTCAGAAAAAAATTTTTTTTTTTTTTAATCTAGATATATTTTTACTATTTACGGCCTATTTAAGCAATGTAATGTAATGTAATGCAAACCGTCTTTATTGTAGTATTTACCTTGCCAATTCGTTTGTTTATGATCTCAATTGGGTTCATACTTTGCGGTTTTCATTTTGTAACTATGACGGATATGATTTTGGTTTTTCGTTTGTTAAAATCATATAACGTGCACATTTGTTGGTGTGTAAAGCTCACCAAAAGCAGTTACAGCTAAAAACAATGCTTTCCTAGCCAGAGATCATTTTGAAAATCAAGGACTAGTGAGTTGATCCTGGGAAATATCAACGTTTTTCGCTGTGTGAGTGTGTGAGTGACATCTCAACCAGCTTTGGCCGATGGCTGCGATGTCCTAATGGTCTTTTGCCTCCTGTAACTGACTGATGTTTGCCACACACACACTCTCACACTCCCACCCAGCGACGCCATAATTAATGATGAAAAATTGCTACCCACACACACGCAGACTCACACACACACTTGGACGCACAACATATGCAACAGCAGGAGGAAATGTGGGGTGGGTGAGGAGAAATATAAAGCCATTTGGTTTTGTATGCTGGAAATTAACATGAAAAGGGCAAAGCGCAGCTGCCATTCGCGTTTGGCCGAATATGTGAGATCGGTCCAAAATCCCACTCCAAAGTGGTCAATGCCAGAAGGTCGACGGAAAACAAGAAAAAAGCACAGAGAAAAAAAAACACACCCTAACACTAAAACACATAAAGTGGCGCACTAAAGCTGCGAACTGGCCAAAGTGATTAAATTGAGTTAATTACGTCCACCGAGAGAGAGTGTGTTAGAGTGTGTTAGAGCAAGACAAATACGAGTTTGAAGTTGTACATAAATTATTACAAGGATATTAAATGCGGCGCACAAAACGGGGAGGATTACCCAAGTATTAAGTGCATATTATCAAAGGCCGTTAAATGACAGAAATAAAACATTTGGCCTGCGTGAAATTGCTTTAATCAACCCTTAATCTTCATTACAAACAAAACGCTTTGTCTTTGTTAAATCTTTTCAAAGTTGTTTTGTGTTTTTATTTTGTTGGTTGTTGGTTACCGAAAATATTTCTCATTTAAAAAGCAATTGGAAGCAGAGAGAGTGAGTTGCCATTTAGACTGAGTTATATCGCGAAAATTTGCCTTACAAAATCGAACTTCTATCAAAAGTTTATCAAAGCCAAAACATTTAATGGTTGGGCCCAAATGTTTCCACCATTTTTTCAAGCTTATCCCGCTTTTTATTTATTTTTTTTTGTGTTTGTGTTGTTGTTAGTATGCTACTGTATCCCAAACTCTTATCTAAAAACCCGTTAAATTTATTATGCAACATTGCGCGCGGGTGGCGAATGCGATTTCTCATTCGATACAGATTCAGGTAAACACACAACGTGTGTGTCCGGCAAATAAATATCAAAAAAGCGAGCATTTTCTGCTGGCGCGTGTAGCGCGAAATAAAAACCGAAAAACATTAACAAGCGGCGGCGAAAAAAAATTTAACTTAATTGCCAAACACATACACACACACACACACACACAAAAGGGTGTTGTTGCTGTGGTTGTGTTTTCCGCGGGGCATTTTCCGGGGGGAGGGGGGCTGGAGTGGAGGTCGGTAAAGGTCGGAAAAGGGGGCGGACCTTTCTGCTGTTGGCGTGCGTGCGCCGTGCGATATAATTTATGTTTCAATAACTTTCGAAACTCATTGAAAAGTCGCTTATGTTTGCTTCAATGGCAGCGGCAACAACAACGCCCAAGAAGAATGCTAAAAGTACAACAATAAATTGTTTGGATTTACTTATGCGAAGTGGGAGGTGGTGGGTGGTTTGGGTGGCTTGGGTGCTGAGCTTTCCTTAGCTTTCCGTGCTGCCATTTCCCATTTTACTCAATTTTTTATTGTTGCTGCACTTGAGCGACCCCGCTTTGTCTTCTCACCCGCAAGAAAATTCCCGCTCAACTTGCAAAAGTTTTTCGCTATTTTCCATCTCATTCTGTTTCTGTTTCTGTTTTTTCTGTGAATGTGTTTTGTTTGCCCTTTGCTTTCATTTTGTTTTTCCCCGGCAATGGCCATTTTTTTGTTGTGTTTTGTATTTTTTCTCCTTCTGCCACTGTTGTTCATTTTGTGCTCTTAAAATTTATTTGCAAGTTTTCTAATTTGTACTTCACTCCATTTTATTGTAATATACAATCTCATTTGAAGTGAGATATCTCGGGGCATCTATCTAACGCAGAAGAACACAAGGACTAAGGGAAAAGGGATGGATACATCGAAAGAAAATATGTTAATAAAAGTTCACTTGAAATTGTCCCTTAAGTAATTGTCCTTAGGTAATTCTAAAATTGTTGTTAAACAACTGGTTAATAATAACAAAATCTTAACTTTACAACCGATCAAACATGGTTTATCAGTAATATGAAAGCCATTCTGATATTATTTAAATTATAAAATAAATTACTTAGAAGTGCTTTTGCTTTAAATATTCTAATCCTAAGTTTAAAACATCCTATTTTTCTTATTAGTTTAGTTAACAACCAATAACAATATCTTATCTGAGTTAACAAGTTTTTTTTTGCGTGTAACGAGCTGGTGGGGGTGGCCTATAAGTATGCAATGCCTGCTGATGGCTGATCCTAGCGGTGTATCCTTGTATCCTGTTTCGGGACTGGGACGCATATTTATTAACCACACTGTTGACTCTCGCTGCGGCAACTTTGCGTGCAGCTTGTTGCTCGTTCTGTTCCTGCCTTTTTAAATAAAAAAAAAAAAGATTAAAGAAATAAAAAAAAAAAAAAAAATATAAAATGATAAAAAAAAAAAAAAAAAAAAAAAAAAAAAAATAAAAAAAAAAAAAAAAAAAAAAAAAAAAAAAAAAAAAAAAAAAAAAAAAAAAAAAAAAAAAAAAAAAAAAAAAAAAAAAAAAAAAAAAAAAAAAAAAAAAAAAAAAAAAAAAAAAAAAAAAAAAAAAAAAAAAAAAAAAAAAAAAAAAAAAAAAAAAAAAAAAAAAAAAAAAAAAAAAAAAAAAAAAAAAAAAAAAAAAAAAAAAACAAAAAAAAAAAAAAAAAAAAAAAAAAAAAAAAAAACCCAAAAAAAAAAAAAAAAAAAAAAAAAAAAAAAAAAAAAAAAAAAAAAAAAAAAAAAAAAAAAAAAAAAAAAAAAAAAAAAAAAAAAAAAAAAAAAAAAAAAAAAAAAAAAAAAAAAAAAAAAAAAAAAAAAAAAAAAAAAAAATAAAAAAAAAAAAAAAAAAAATAAAAAAAAAAAAAAAAAAAAAAAAAAAAAAAAAAAAAATTATTAAAAAAAAAAAAAAAAAAAAAAAAAATCTGGCCTTCTCCTTATCCGTCTCCGTCTCTGCCTCCGCCTCCGTCTCCCTCTTTCGGTTTTGAATTTTGTTGTCGCACCTTCTCAGGAATTCTGTTTACATTTATTACTTTGCGCAAGTTTAAGTGAAAAATTTCCATAAACATTCTTTTAAGCGACATAAAGTTTTTATTAAATTTTGCTAGAAATCCCTGACACGATGATATCAGGCAACACAACGGCAACAAATAGAGCTGCGGAATTTACAACTACCAGGGGGTAAAATGAACGAAAGAACGAACGAGCGAACGAACTCAAACACCTGCCACCCCGCTTTTCAAGATACTTTCCAGGCAGTCGGGTTGTTGCAAAGGGGTAAGAGGGTACGAGGGTACGGGGGAAGTGCCAACTGTTTTACTGTTGGCAGTACGAGATACTGCTCCCAGCTCCTGCTGCACGCAGTTCATAAAAATTTTGCCAGCCAACATGACATGCACAAAGGCGAAAGGACACACGGCTCCGCATCCTCCGCATCCTGCGCTCCTGCGAGTGAGTGGGACAGAGTCAAGACCAGAGATATAAAGGGAGATGCAGGGAGGTGGCATAAACTTTCGACGCTTGTTAACCTGAAAGCTTCGCCGCCGCCACTTCACTGACATTAGATGAAATTCAATTAAAACAAAGATATATTTCGTTGGACAAATTCCAGCAGCAGCAGCAGTTGTTTAAACCGGGGTGAAAAAATTCTCTAAAAAATGCGACTTCCGCGCATTGTGTATACGCCCCATAAAACGCTTAATTAGTGCAAAAAGAAAACGGCACATAAACACTTGCTAGTTGAGCGGTCTTTAACTTTATCTGCAGTAAAGGGAAATGGACTCTCTTGAATGCTGGAAGCCAGGTGATTTAAATAAGGACATTTTAAATACAAAGTATGGTTAATTATATAGAATATTCTTTGATTATATTTTAAACCAACTTATTATGCAATTATTCAAATACAAAGAAGAACTAAAGATATCAAAGAAAATAATCTAAATATTGTTTTAATAAGCTTAATTAAGCTCACTTAGAAATATTTTGTAAACCACAAATATTGCACTCAAAAGCACAACTTTGAATAAATCGCTTAACTACTTTAATAAGAAAGCTTTGAGTATATATAATAATACTTTTATGTTGCACGTTCCTTAATTTTCATTGGTGAATATTGAAATTGAATTCGACTCGTTTAAATGCCATCTCATTATTCATACTGTCCGCAAAAACCAGCTAATTTACGTTAAGCATTTTTAAATAAGGTCAAAGTGCAGTGTGGGTGGTTTCGGGGGCGGTCCTGGGGGCTCTGGGGGTATTGGCCACGTTCAGCCAACTGAAAGTTGATCGAAACCGCAACAAATGACAAACGTTACGGGAAAAACACACAACACACAACACAAAAATACAAACACATGTCCACAGGAAAAAGGGGGAAAAACGGAGTAATAGGTAGAGAAGTAACACAGAGGGAAAAAAAAAATAAAATCAATGAAAATGAAAACCAATTAGCGGTTAACCAAACTGTTCAAATTTGGAAATGGATGCAGCCGTGCATGGCCATAAACAACAACAACGACAACAAGAACGACAGCAACAAAGATGGCAAAAATCCAAGGGGGCCAACAGATGAGTGATAGAGAGGTCAACTGCAGCCAGGCCGAAAGGTAAAAGGTTGCTGGGGCCACAAATTTATAACACGAAA
Organism: Drosophila oshimai; assembly: GCA_018150695.1. NCBI lineage: Eukaryota > Metazoa > Arthropoda > Insecta > Diptera > Drosophilidae > Drosophila > Drosophila oshimai. Next base: position 701,401 of record JAECWM010000191.1, read on the forward strand.
ATGGGAAATAATTAAAATCAGTTCGAATGCGGATAACATTTCAGTTGGTACCAGATAGAGCTTTTTGATTTACAAATCAAAGGCCATATCGAAATGGTGTGGAAAAAGTGAACATTTTAAATTAAAAAAAAAAGAAACAACAGTTAAGTTTACTTTCCTGTTTTTACTAAATTGTGAGATAAGATTAATTTTTTTATACATTTAAGCATGATTTTTTTAAATTGACAGTTTTTATTCAAGATTGTTTAGTTTAGTCAAAATATTTATATTTCAAGTGTAGTTTCAGACGTTTTTGCTCATAAGAACAGAACTGCGTTTAGAAAGTGTTAGAAATCACTTTTTTCCTTGAACCCAAAAGGTTTGAAATACGCTTAAAAAATCCACCCCAATTTGTATACCACTCCTTAATCAATTTCCACTCACCTGGATCTGCGCGTCGTGGGATCCTTCATGACCATAGCCTCTGAGATATCACCATAACGTCCGAAGTAATCGCGTAAGCTCTCTGAAAGAAGGATAAACAAAACGAATGCAGTGAATAATCAATCAAAGCAGGTTTATGAAATGTCCTGGGGTTACACTCAAGTACGGCCATCAAAATCACGACGCCAAAGTTACTAATTTCGTTACGCGCTTAATAAAAATAAAGCCAAAACAAAAAAAAAAAAAAAGGAGAGAAAAACGAATTTCGCGTGGTGCCCAAATAAACAAACTGGTTGGGGACCCAAAACTTCGTCTCCCTGCTGGCAGAGGCGCCTCCACATAATACTCTACCCCCTTTGCATACGCAACTGGACATTATTCACATGCATACTCGCAGCACACGCAGAAAAAAAATATTGCTGTAAAAATATTTAAAATTTGAAGTAATGTGTCTTAAATATTTTAAAGGATATATTTACTCAAATAACAACTTAACAAATTGTACATTATAAATTCTAAAAATATAATTTTGCATACAAATTTAAAATCATTTAAATCAATCAAAAAACATTTTACATAGCTATGATTTACGTCTATAAGAACGTATATTTTATTTTTACTACTTCTGATACTAAAATGTTTTTTAAATACCCAACTTATATTTGAATGTATTTCTTTCTGTGTAAACACTCACAAAGCACACAGACCACTTCAGACTCGCTGCTTTGGTTGCCAGCGGCAGCTGTTGTCTGCGGTTTTGCGAGCTAATCTGACTCTGACTCTGACGGAGGATGCGGATGGAGGATGAAGGACTCCTTCCGGCTGGAAGCACTTCAGCGGCACGTACGCACACAAACGCAGCACTGAAGTTATTTCAACAAAATTGCCAGACAAACGGGACCAAAAAAGGGGGAGGGGGGAACTGGGACAGATACCAAGCCTCGTTGGCTGCGATTTAATGCAGCAAAAACAAGCAAAATAAAACCGATAAAGTCATCTCTCGCCCGTCGGCTGCTCTGCTGACGGAGGAACCCTAATCCAGTCGAGTGTCGACGCCGGCGTCATAAATTCAAACTACAATAAAAATTCAATAAAACAAACGATTTTGCCGCTTACGCCGCGTGGCCAAGACGCTCCGGCCATAAACGTGGTGCAAGAAATCGCACCAGGGAACCAGCACCACCATCGCACCACCAACCCACCCCTCAGAAATCGCAGCACCACCAACACACACGCACCAAAAAACGGAGCTGGAGCAACTAGTTGCGCCTTGTGTCGATGCAAAATGCCACACTTGAACAAACGATTGAAACCATTTACTAAAGTCTGGATGGGTTAACTTGAAAAAAAGACTAGGGTTTAGTTTTTATTATTAGAAACATAATATTTTAAAGAAGATTTTTTTTTAGGAAAGCAATTTACTTTCCTCCAGCTTTTAAATTTCATTTTGGTTTATCGGTTGGCTTAGGAAAACCAATACTAAGAGTCTGGGGAAATTTTATAAAATAAACAAACAACAAACTAAAAGTGAAGGTAATCTTTATTCTTTAATTACTATGTTTCAGGTTTAGTAAGTAACATTTTCCCATACATTTTTATTTATTTATTTATTTTGGAAGAAAGTTTATTTTCCTTCAGTTTATAAACATTGTTTTATTTGACTGGTTTGTTTAGGAAAAGTTGTATTTAAAGTCTGAGGAAATTATATAAATTAAAAAAACTATTAACTTAAGGTAAAGTTTAACTTTCTCTTGAAATAATGTCTATGTTCCTACCTTCCCATTAACTACATTTCAAGTTTAGTAAGCTATACTTCCCCATACATTTTTTATGAGTGCCGTAGAAGTGTGGACATTAAAATGGGTTTGGAAAATGGGGTGGAAAATAGGTGGTTAGGGGGCGGGTAGCTCCACCCACAGACAGACAGTCAAGTGGGGGCAATGCAACGCAAAACGCGAAGCGCGTCGCGTGATTTACATAAGTATGCACAATAATTATGAACAATAAAAAACAATTTGTTTGCTTATGACAGTTTTGGAACCATAAATAACAACAGCAACTGGCGCAGCGGTTCGAGTGGCAGGCATGTGGATGTGGAAAATGGTAGATGGAAAATGGGTAACGGGAAAGCGGGACGCAGTGTGTGCGTGTGTGGCATGCAAATTGATGGGGCAGCCAAAGGGTTGCGTTCCATTTCGTTACGTTCGTTGCGTATGTGGCGCTGCAAAGTATGCTACACTTTAAGTTTTAATGGGTAATTGCCCCTCTATGTTTGTCAGGTGAGGTTGGAGTGGGGGCTGTGTGGCGAGGGGTGACACTGTTCTATGGCATGACTTGGCCATTAGTTGAAGTTGAGGTGTAAATAAACCAAGCTGGAGTAACCCACGCTCTGTGGCTGTGATTCAGTGGGTCACGGGAAATAAGAATTCGCAGGCCATTTGTCAGGGTTTCCCATGAAGTAATACCACATGTTTGGTATTAATTTGAAGTAAAAAGTAATATTTTCGCTAAATTGTAACTTAGCTTAAAGTTTAAGTCTTTTCTTTCCAAACAGGTGTTTTCTATTTATATTTATTTTAATACGAATATGAATGTTTGCTGTTTTTAGAATTCTTAAATAAAATGTTCTTGGCTTATTAAGTTTTTTAAGTTTTAGGTGACGTTTACTTTTTATTTGTTCTTTTTCTTGGTACTATAAAGTATACCTTCATGTACACATTCTTTTGGCCGCGCTTTTTTTTGTTGTTTCGGACTATTTTCAAAATTTCTAAGTTCTGGACATGCAAGTTCTTTTGATAATAATATCTTTGAAAAAATAATAACTACCCTTCTATTGTCAACTACATCAACTCTAATAACTCTTTTTAAGTCGGTGAAACAAAACAAAAATTTAATGGGATATTTCCTGAGCCAATAAAATAACTAAACTACGAATAATAAATTATTCATTGTTATTTTACTTTACTTTTTTTATCCATTTGTAATTTTTCAAACGTTATAAAATCCAAACACGCGTTGTCATTAATTTACCAAAAAAATGGGTTTTAAAATAATATTACATTTAACTGGATTTGCATACAAGCAAGCTAGCATTTAATTAATTTATTTATAGTATATTTGTTTGGCTCAAGGCAAGGTGAATTCTGTAAATAAATTGCAATTAGTTCATCGAGTTTCCCTCAATTAACTCTTAACATGCAAAAAACCACGAATTGTTTTTGATTTGGATGGCTAACTCTCCTGTGAAACCAGATTCCCGGTAAAATGCCAAAATAAAGTCATCATCAACGTGTCAATCAGTGTGCCATATCGCACTTGATCCGCACACAATATTCCGGAGCAAGGGCATAAATTTCCGCCCAATTAACCCCTTCTCCGTTTCTCACAGTGCAATAAAAATACCCTCCCCCTCGCAGCCCCTCACTCAATGTCATCCAATGCGACGTTCAGTTTTGAGTGACAGCTGCAAAGTTTGTTTTGCATTTCATATTTGCGAGCTTGTCTGCAGCCCCCGCCAACCCCCTTGGCAAACCCCTTCTCTCCGATCTCACTGCCAACTGTCACTTGACCGGCCAAAAGCCGCCCCCTGCCACGCCCCCCTCCCCCACCAAAAACCAACATGGCCAATAGAAAAGCTGGCAAACAAAATAAATGTGTAAATGTGAAGAAGCAAAAAACTCAAAACAAAAAAAATCAAAAAATAAGAGGAAATGGTCAACAAATTAAAACGCGACAAAATAAAAATAAAATTTAAATTTATTTGCTACCCAACGGTTGGAAAAAATAAAAAAAAAAACAAAATAAAATAAAATACACATAACAAAAAAGGCAGAGGGGAGATGAAAGGAAGGACGAAAGGAGCGGCGACAAGAGCGAAATATATTGTAACGGGCCAAAAGCCAAACTTGGATTTAATTAAAATGTTTACCACAGTCATTTCATTTTCATAGCCGGCAAACATAAATTTTGAAGAGGAAAAGCGTGTGCGAGTGAGAGGGTGAGGGTGAGGGCGAGGACCGCAGAGCGAAACAGCTGCAAGAAAATGCCGAAAACATTAAAGTTACCACACCGTACTAACGCAAAAGTGAAAATTTTGATTGTTGCATTTTTGGTTTGGTGTTTTCGGGGGAGAGAACAATAAACGATAAACAAAATAGGTTCAATTTGGAAAAGAAAATGGATTTGCAGGTAATTAGTTCAAGCAGGCACACACACACACGCACAGCCTAAATGTATCCCAAATCCATTTAGTGGGATTATTTATAAGAAAACTCTGTTGCCCCCTCTTCTCTCACCGCCAAAGGCAATCCGTTTTGCGGTTGCAGGCATATTAACCCCTTAACGTCCTGCTGGCAGCTCTTAGCCATCTTCCCACTCTACCCCCCCAAAGGTCCCCAATAGGCCACCGCACATGTTGTCAAAAGCACAATGCTGAAACCATAAATTTATGTGCTTTCTATTGTTTTTGCCAAAGAAAGCGGAAGTTGTGTGCTCTCTGCGGTGAGCAAAGGGGGTGGCGAGGGGCGAAGGACGTTGGGTGGCTGGAAAATGGGGAAAAACTACACAGCAGCAAAACAGCAACAAAAAACCAGAATGAGTGAAAAAGGTGTGCGCAAAGGGATTTCAATCAATTGTGAGGCGAACTGAGGCAACTGGCAGCCAGAACAACAAAAACTAAAGCTCAGCCTCTGTTCCGTTCGGTTTAGTTCTGCCCTGACCTACACTAAAAGAAAATTCTACCTTTTAAATTTTGTTACATTGCTTGGAGAATGATTTTACAATTTAAGGCTTTTCTGGATGTTAAAAAAGTTAACTGCCTTCTTTTAAGCATAACATTTGGTTAGATGTGATATTTAAAAAGGAAACAATTCATTCTAAGCTGATATACAAATTCAGCAAAATCTCACAAAATCGAAAACCTTTCGGGAATTTAGATAAATAATAAAGAATATTTGATAGGATCAAATCTTTACATATATCTTTTTTAAACTTGCATATTGTACTTATTATTATTAAAAGCTTTTTATTATCTTTTAAATTCATGTTTAAACCGTGATTTAAAAACCAAACTTATTTTCAGCGCATCGTTTGTTGGAAAACGCAAATTGCTGTTTGGTCTGAACAGCAAACGAGATGGCAATTCAGTGAAAGAAAGAGATACACCGAACGAGGCAGAAAAGGACAAGGCCATAGACAAAGAGGGAGGGAGAGGGAGATGGAGCTCCAGCAGTAGAGCCTGTTGTAACACATCCCGGTCGTAGCATCATTTTTCATGCGCTCCAACAACTTTTGACAAAGGTCGGTCAAGCAAGTCTTAAAAACTTTGCGACAAGACAACGCACGTTCCATTCCAGCTCCTCTGTGACCCCTCCTCCCTGGAATATCCTGTGCCTCGTCCTGCCTCCTCGCCTTTCGCTTAGTGAATTACGCCGGCTTTAAGGGGTTAAGGTTCAGCCCCCAAGGGCTATGGGTAACAGTTGTCGCTGTTTGCTCTTCGCCCTAAGCCGTAAATAATAATATTTGGACAAGTTGCCAGGGTGAGAAATCAAAGAAAACGAAACCCTGATGCTCTAAGAAATTAACAAACAAATAACACATATTGAGAGGGATAATAGAAAGTCAAATTGTCATAGAGGACATCCGAAATCTGCGCCTTAAGAAAGGTTTTAATAACAGTAAAATACAGATAACAATTTTATTATAAACACTTTATCAAATATAATTTAAAAAACTTTGTTTTAAATTCAAATTTATAATTATCAAAATTATTTAAATATCTTTGTAGTTGATTTTCAGGCTTATGGTTAAAATTGAAATAGATAGATAAATAAACTAGTTACAAAAACAAGAATATCATAATGCGCACATGAAATCATGTTGTGACATTGTTTTAATGTCTATATTTCAATGAAAAGAAAACCGTCCAAACAATTATATTGAGATAAGGCCCACTTTCATATCATAACCCAAACTTGGCCCGTATAAGGAGTAACTGTTTTAATTAAGATATGCTAAGGGGACTTTCAAGCCCCCTTGAAACTTTCGCGGTAAACATCTCCATGCATATGAAACTAAGCTCTCTGATTTGGGATAGATAAATATATGGCAGAAACTTTTCCGTACGCCCCTCTGGAAAATCCATTCCCACGCAAAATCCCTTAACCCTACTCAGTGCCTCAAGAATGGAAACTTGTTTACAAGCGTCAACATTTTCACCTGATCTACGGAAAATGTTTGCCCAAGTTGGTGCGATTTATGGCAATGGCAAGTCATAGACTTATGGATTGCTATAACTTGCAAAACGGCACTTACCATAATTGCATTGGATATTGGAGATATTGGGGGAGGGGGCTATAGTCTGAGTTGGCAACTTTGAATAATTTATGTGAGCTGCGTTCAAAGTTGAGACGCACAAATTAAAATCAACGCACCAAATGATTGATGAATGGCCGGGGTACGAGTGTTCCCTATCTGGATATCTGGATCCGCCTTTGTTCGGGTCAAGTCATTTAAATATGGACAATGGGTCACCAACACAAGGTAAACTCCAAACTAAACAGAATGTCAAAAATCAAAGTCCAAACTCGATGGGAAACAAAGGCCAGAAAGTAGGCAAGTTGAAGAAGCGCTGGTTAAACAAAAGGCGGTGAAAACTTTCCACGCACACAAAGCGAAAACTTTTAGACCAAAAAGAAAGTGGTTGTGCAGTGGGTGGAGTAGGTGGGGTGGTGCTCTTATCTCTGGAAGACACAGGACCCAGGGCAGCATCAAAAGCATGCTAATGTCCAGCCCTGGCCGCAATACGCCCACCACGTAAACAACGGCTCGGAAAAGGGGGCCAAAAGAGACAAAGACCCAGACAAGAGCCGAGAAGTCAAGCACAAAAAAGGGTCAAGATGGCCAGAAGGGGGGCGAAAGTCCTCCCGGGGAATCCCCCACCAGGATATGCGACTACGACAACGGCCACGACTACGACGACGACGACTGTGAACGCATACGAATCAATTGATTTGGGAAAGTGCGGCGGGAGGACGAGCCCAGAACCAGGATGAAAGGTCTCCATGTCTCACTGAATGCAAAGTCTCAGCTCGTTTCCTATTCCATCTCTTCGCTCCCAGGTTTTTTTTGTTGCCAATGCAGCCAAGTGGAATAAATTTCCAGCAGTCAAGGTAAATCGTCGTGGAAATCACTGAAAGCAAATTAAAAAGTAACAGCCAGGAGAAAGGGCAAAAGGATGACCAAAGTCAGGTGAAGTATGTAGATAGATATGCCACCACTCACTCAAACACTGAACAAAACATGGAAGTCTATGCTTACAATAACCTTTAGGATCCCACAAATTTATTTAAACATTTAATTATATCCCATTAAATTAATATTTAAGGTAGAGATTAGTAGCTTTGTAATATTTTTAATAAGAAGAGAAAATAAATTAACTGACAGAATATTCTTGACAGGGAATCCTTTTCAATTAAATAATAGTTTAATAATAAATTAATTTTAAACCTGATAAAGTAAGTAGATTTATGAACTAAGCTTTGAGCTTTTACAAAATAAAAGCGGAAACAAATACTTATCTTTTGAAATATATTTTGAAGTACAAAAACAATATTTCCATTCAGAGAACCAACACAAACATAGTAAAGATTCCCTCAGTGCTCAATGATATATTTTCTATACAGAGAGACAGAGTCAATAAGGATGATGGGGATTGAGGAACAAAAGGGTCAAGCGTTCGACTCAATAAACCAAAATGCGACTATCGGGCCAAAAGGAGGCGGTGCCCGGAAAGATGGGGGAGCTCTAAAGGATTTCCTTATAAATTATTGTGAATTTATGCGAATCATTTCCAGTTGGATTGCCGCCGCGATGGCGATGACGCAGCCCCCCGGATCAGGAGGAACAGGAGGAGCTGGAAAGCCGCCGAGGATTTTAACTTTATAATTGAATCCATTACTTAAGAACGTGCGTCCAAGATTTCGACGTATTAAAGTGTTGGTAGCCCGTAACCCCTCCATCCAAAAACGCAACCCCATCCATCTGCGAAAATCTCTACCGCTGATTGCCAAGGGTAAGGAGAGTTAAGTTCTTGGTTTGTTGGCTACACAAAAACCCCGAAATAAGTTTTAATTACGGGCATATGATGGTGGCCGATAATAATAATAATAATAATAATAACGGCAAGCGAGCTCACGAAACGAAACCAAACCAAACCGAACCAAACGAAACGTTGGAAAAACTTTTGGCGCCCCGGCAACGGCGACTGACTGAAAAATTCTATTATAATTAATAGCAGAAAATTATGAAATTAATGCAAAACAACAAAAACGGGGAAAAAAACGCACAGCAGCTCAGCCAGAACAGCAGCCCGAAATTGGATTCATTAAAAATTGAAGTGGGTTTCGTGGCCGCTCCGCAAGAGAAAATGTGCTCGAGCTTATCCCAAAAACTTGGAATGCAGCGCAAGGGTTGCAGAGGGTCGTCCTTAAGGATCCCCGGCAATAATTGAATCTCCCAGGTCGCTTTGGGCCAGAGTCGGCATAGATTTCTCCAATCACATTTCAGCTGTTGAAATGTTGATGAGGGACAGATTAGAGGTTACAAATTTGGCATTCCACCGAGCGGATAATCAGGATGTGAACTCAACCGAAGAGGAGATGCTGCCTGTGGCCTAAAGTTTGTGTTTTAAAATGCAGAATAATTCAATCTATTACTAGCCTATAATTTAACATTGAATTCAATCATTTCATTCGAAAATACCCCAAAAAAAAAAATAAACAATGAAATATGTCACTTGGAATATCATATGTAAAATGAATTAACTTTTAATTTTTAGGAAAATATATTTGATGATTCAATTCAATTATCAAAAATAAATGCCTTAAAAATGTTAACAACCCGTGAAATGTAATATCCGTGTGTACCCTTTAAATACACGCATTATTATTATTAATAAACCAATAATGTTCATCAGAAATGATGTTATAATTATGTTAAATCAAATATTTCCATTCCCTTTTATATTGCAAAATAAATTATTATATGTATTGTATAAAGAACTGAATCAATATTCGCAATTGAATGTGAAATTAAATGTCTTTACTTTTCCCTAGAAGTTTAATTTTTTTTTATATTTAAAACAACGACAAGTGTACTTTAAACGTTAATTAAATTTACCAATAAATGCAGTTAACTTTAATTTGACATCTGTAAGGTTGTAAGGTAGAGTAATATGTCATAGTTCAACATTTATGAATTGATATTTTAAAAGATAGTTTGTGAATGACGTGAGTCCTATACATTTTTAAAAACCCTTAGACTGGCGAAAATCCTCTATGTACCATGTTGTGCGAAGACTCTCTACTGTTTCAGGCTTAGCCTATTCCATAACGAGATACATCCACCCATTCATTTTGCTTTACAACTGGATTTTCCCTCGCTGGTTTTATTTCATGTTGTTACACGCAATTTTTCATACTAATTACCAAGCAATTTAGTTTTGTGTTTACACTCGCTGGCTGCTTGCCCAGTTGATTGGCATTGGCAGCGGCAGGTGGCCGCCTCATTAGTGGCTTAACTTGCTATACAAAATGTGTGGCACTTATGGCAAACAGGACTGAACAGAGCCCAAGTGGTGGCAACATGAAACATGAAAAAGCAGCAGCATCAAATTGACACTTAACCGGAGGAGGAGTGAGGCAGGCAAGGGTAGCTAAAAGAGGAGAACAGGAAGGCAACAATAAGCAGCCACACGTTGACCAGCTGAGTGGATGGGGAATGGGGAAATGCGGACTGGGAAGTGGGTCCAAGGATGGGAGCTGCAGGAGCAGCAGGAACAACAGCATTACCAACAGTGTAAACAAAAACGACGACGTCCTCGACAAGGCAAAGAGCTCTAACACACTCATGCACGCCGAAAAAATAAAGGAATTTTTAAAAAGTTTAGAATGAGTTTATCTGTATTAGCTGTATTCGCTATAAAATTATAGGGTTTTATTAAATTGTTCGGATATCATCTTGGAGTTTAATAACTACCCTAGTCTCTGCCTCTTTCTTAAAACAAAACTTTGGCGGAGAAAATAATATGTTTTCTAGTATAAATATAGTGACTTTACTGAGTAAAGGTTGATTAAATTAAATATCATATGTTTTGGTCCTAAAAAAATAGAAAAGGTTTTACAAAATACCTTAGTATTACAAAACTGAAGACAATTTAAATAGGTAAATCAAATTACGTCAAATCACACCAAAGCAATGCTTCTAGAAATAACATTTAGTTTCTATATGTTAGCATAAATTTATGTCATTATTATTGAACACATTATTTTTGTTAACCTAGGTACTCGAAATTGTTCTACGAAACTTAGAAGTGCTTCAGGCACTGCTTACTATGTTTTCAATGTAATAAAAGCGTTGAGGGCTTCACAAGAACTTAAATAAATACTTCTTTGTATGGTTTTATTGAGGGCTCTTTATAATGTTGTGAAGGATCAAATTCACATTATTATAATAATAAATCAGTTGATTTTAGTAAAGTTTAACTGGAATTCAAAAGCTTTAATAAATTAACCAAATATTTTTCTTTGTGTGCACAAACTGAGAGCAGAAAACAAGATAAGGGGAAACGTCAGCGACAAAGCCTGCCACATATCAGTCAGAGATGAGACAGAGACACACACAGAGAAGAGAAGACCCGGAGACAAGGACGGAGACAGGGGGACAGGGAGACAGAGATACAGAGAGCCCGGGAGCCCCAAAGCCGGGGAGAGATCCTTTAAAGTCGACCCGGGCACTTGTTGGTGTCCATAAGCTGGCTGGGCAAACAGGCAAACAAACCCAACTAACAAGCCATAAGATGACAGCCTGCCAGTGACAAATTGTGCCAAATCGAAATGGTAAACAAATGCCAGTCAGTGGGAGAGAAATGCTAGGGAAAAGCTGGGAAACGGAGAAACAGCAGATCTCTGGCCGGATGGAAGCAACAAATATGCAAATTTAGCACATCTGCTAATTTGCTAAGCTGAAAAATAGAAGCAACAGGAGAGGTGACGGGGCGGGAGGGAAATATTGATGCGTAGCAATCAAATGTGCCACGGGACGTATGCGCAATATTTGGGAGGGCCAGTAGGGAAAAGTGGCCGCAGATCATAGCTCACTTCGGTCCACTTTGTGCGGCATTAGCTAAGCAAATAATCATTACATTTTCCATTTGTTTTTTGAATACATACATATATTTATCGGTGTGTGTGTGATTGTGCGTTATTTTCTTTTTTATTTGGGAGTGTATCGATAGCCCCGCAAATAAAAATCTCTCACGCATTCCCAGCACGTACCACATGATTCCCACCCCCAATACCCAATCCCTCTCATCACTCGGCCCCCACTTGACGAGCAAACAGCTCTCGAGGCATAAGCCACCCCCTTTCCCAGAATCAACCCCCCGCCCCTGCCCCACCCAAAATCCCCCGCAGTTTCCTCCATTTAAAAAAGTATCAATTTCATTGTTACGCGAGCTCGTTTTTCTCCCGTCCCTCTCGCTCTTAGTGTTTTGGTTCTTTATTATATGGTACATCCTCGGAGAAGAGTCTTATGAATACCATAAGAAGCTGATAAAGAATAACACAGTAAAGTGAAGTGGGTACAGGCTAGAGTGTAGAGGAGATTATTGAATAAAAATCAAGCACTTGAGTAAGAAAAACTTTTCACAGGAAATTATGATTATGGTAAAAAGCAAAGTACCAAGAAAGAAAAGAAAGCTGTCTAAAGAAGGTATTGAATAGATTTCTTTATAAAACTAAAAAAGCCACGGACAAGATTCCTATCAAAGAATTTTAATTAATTAAAAATTAGTTGTTTTTTATCAAAGAGAGGGGAGTAACAAAAAGATAAAGAGTTTGTTTTAACTATAACTTTATTTGAATTTTTAATTTTATTTATGACGTTTCGAAGACAAACAAATTCAAAAATAAATATACACATTTAAAGTACACAAAAAGATAGTAAAAAGAAAAATTTTAAAAATGAAATAAAAAAAGGTTTTAGGTGAGCAATGTCTAAAAGCTACTTGTGAATGTTTTTCCCTACTTTTAAAGTGCTACAAAAATATTTATTCAAACTTATATTTGGGTCAAACTTGTAGCACAATATCTAACCCTCAAACTTTTAAAGTGAGGGCAGCAGAAATTCGTTTTTCGCCCAGTGATTTCACGATTTTCTCATTTTCATTTGGCTGTGCAAAGTGAAATAAATTTGGAAACGGCAATTGCACGAGGGCCCATGGCAATATTAGATGAACATTTTCCACAGGACCCGGAAAAGGAGGAGGCAAAAGCAGGACAGGACAACAAATTATTGCCCAGTCATGACGTGAGTTTTCATTCGACTTTGAGTTTTTGCATAAAATTTCAATAAGGCCAAGTAAGCAAATGAGTTTTCTTTTTGTTTTTTTTTAGGGTCTTCTCCTCCTATTTTCCGGGTAGATAAAGTACCAATAGTTTGTTTTAAGGCTGTCTCCCTAGTGTCAAATTGAGCTAATCAGGCTCAGGTTGTGCTCGGAAAGCTCTCGGTAACTGGGGATAATGCATCATTTTGTGGTCAAAATGGCAAAAGCGTTAAGTTTTTATGGCCAACGACTTTTTGGATCTAGACCAAAAATAATCTCCTGCTGTTTCAAAACCGAGAGTTTGCTTGTTTGTTTGCTGTTTGCTGGGAGTTTCGCTCGTTTGCTGTGTATTTTATTTTATCGCTGTTGGCAGGCAGACCGAAGGCAAACCGAGAGCCCAAACAACAATAAAACCAATCAAAAAGCACTCGAAATGCCAAATGAGTTGAGTTTGCCCCGCCCACCTTTCGCCTAATGGCCAACCCACGCCTCCGGGTGGGCGGAAAAACTCTGGCTTTCCTCTGTGTGTGTGTGGGAGCTCACCTTTTGCAATTAATCCGTGGCTGGAAGAACCAACGCCTTCGCCTCCACCTCCACCGCCTTCTTCTACGTCTATGAACGTTTTTTGGCCAAAGAAATGCCAGTATTTCCCACCTCCTCCGTTGTGTTATCTCCGTTTTTCATAAACAAAACGGGAAAATCTGTTTTGGCTGCCAGCGGGAAAAACAACAACATCCACAGCTGCAATTTGGCAGCGTTTTGCGGCGCAAATTTCCCCGCCACGCTGCCACGCTGCCACGCTGCCAACTCCCAAAGCCCAGCCGCAATTGCTACTGCCATTTTTCGGTCTCAAGTGACAAATATTAGAGGAGTCTTTATCGCTAATTAGACTTTGTAGCCGTAAATCTGTTGTCATTTGTTGTGCTTGCCATTTCTGGTAATTTCGGCTCGGGGCGAAAGTCCTGCTGTGCGAATGCATTTTGCACTCCAAGTTTGCCAACTGATGCCGGAAACATTCGAGACTCCAATGAGCTTGGGCTAAGAAGTTAAGCTTGGGAGCTGGAGAGGACCTCACAGCTCAAGGATCGGGGCATAAAGGAGTAATGGCCTGGAAGCGATTTTTAAATGAGTTCAGAAATTGTCATAATGAGATCGAATCTCTTAAGGCTTCGTTTATGACACATACATTAATACTTTTTAAATTCTCTGTGTCAGTTTCTCTGTCATTTTTTGTTAAAGCATTTGTTTCACATATTTATTGATTCTGGTTGCAAAGGAACAGCTTTAAAATGGGTTAATAAATTGTCACATTAATATCAAATCACTTAATCCTGAACTTTAAATTTTCATTGATTTTCTGGTTTTATTTTCTGCACACGAAAAAATTACGAGAATTATCTATGGTTTTTTTCTTTGAATTAGGTGTTGGAAAAGCTTTAACAATCAAAACGATTTTAAAAAGTTTGTTTCATCTTTTGTCTATTTTTTAACAACGTTTTCGTTAATTCGTGTTTCTAAATATTTTTCAATCTTTTATAATTTATAATCAAGTCTTTGATATAAACTGATTTGAACATTCGTATTTGCTGGTTTTAAACAAGTTTAATATTTTGAATTTGGGAACAATAAATCAAAATACAAACCGAACCAAAGATAGAACAGTGAATGTAAGTTATTTTAATAAATTTGTTTTAAATTTTTGAGTTAAAAATGACTTGAAGTCACTTGTCTTTATGTAAACTTATCAATTTATCAGGGCTATTATCACAACAATTTTCGTACTGTGCAATTATGGTTATTTTTGTTGCACCACATGCGGCAATGGCAGTGGCTAACTATGGAAAACAATGGCCTTGGATTGCATCCAGCTGCCATTTCGAGCGGATGGCAGACGAAAACGATTCTGCGGATACGGATTCACCAGCGAGACAAACGACAAGAGACAGATACAGAAACAGAGAATGGGAATGAGAATAAAAAGAAGGAGCAGCAGGCTTTCTACGATTATACGAATTTTTTATGGCACATATGAGACTAATAGAGATTGGGAGAGGAACAGAGGAAGAGGACCTAAAGCTGGAGCAGCTGGCGCATGCCAAGAAACGAGCCGAGGCCAGTGGCAATTTATGCGGCTCAGTGTTGCATTAAATGTACAGTGAAATGCTCGAGTTAATAAACAAAAAACAGCAAAAAATAACAAGAAGTATAAAAAACAGGCAGGCCAACCCAAAAATAAAAAACAAAAAAAGGAAAATGAAAAAGGAGCCCGAGCTCAAAAAGAAATCCTTCAGCCGCATCTAGCTTGAAGTGTGGCCGGAAATGAAGCGTCCCCATTTGGAGGTAATAAGTGTTTTTGGGCTTTTGTTTCTGACATGCCCATGATGAAGTGGGGCGTTACGGTTTCGTCGTGCAGAATGCGACCAAATGGGAATTTATCTTAAAATAAACGTGATCAAAATGGATTATTGGCAGTGACTTTGATGACAAGGGATAACATCATGAGCAATCCTTTGGGAGAGCAAGAAACAAATCTTTAAAATGTCAATAATTTTAATAAATTGATAAAGTATGTTTCGGTATATGTTACACTCAAATTCTCTAAATTCTTTTGGTAGTTTAAATTATGCCGAATATTTAAATATTATTAATTTTACCATACCAACAAAAATTATTTTGATTTCTATTTTGTACTGAGGTTAGTTGTATGGATATTTTTATATACGTGTATTACTTCTTAAGCGGAATTATTTTTCTTTTGGCTTTATAATTAAGCTTAAATAAAAATAAGGGATTGCACATACCCATAACTACCTTTCCTTCAACCCTTTACCAGTTTAAATTTCCCTCTTATTTAATGGGTACAACCCAACTGATCAATTTGGTTGTTCCAGTTCCTCAACTCCATATTTTCCGCTGCTCCCAAATTATTTTGTGAGACGAGTCCTGAACGAATCCTGGGCCTAACCAAGCGCAACCAAAAACTTAGTTAACATACGCACGCACACACTCGCACAGGGCTCACTTTCCCTCCGTGAAAGTGTGTGTGGCATGTGTATGATAAATAGCTTTCAATTTATATGCCTCGAGGGCGGTCAGGCCAAAGTTTTTGGCTCTGGGATTGCGAGGGAAACGGGCGAAGACTTAAAGGTGTTCAAGGGTCATTTATCAGGCAGAGCGGCAACATTTAGCGCTACCTTCGAGCCCCCGACTTACATAGGTGGCAGGATGTGAAGGTGTGTCTAAATATACCTATGTATGTATGTATATATGTCGGTGGCAAGCAAAATTTATGCGCTCCGTCTCCACTGGGAGGCTGTCTAGGGGGATGGGGGCAAAACTCCTCCGACTAGTGGAGTATTCATTTCGATCTGAAAGTGAAAATCATTTGCAATTGTGGCAGTTGGCAGTCGGCTTCGTAGAGCGGTCGAAATTACTTTAACCCGCCAGCTGGGTCCACAACTAACTTCTCTTTTCTGTTTTTGCACGGAAAAAAATTAATTTACGTTTTTAGTTTGAATTGAATCCGAGGGGTGCTAAGTTTTATATGTTATTATTGTTTTATTCGAACAAATTTTTTAAATGAAATATACCTATATAAAGTCTAAAAAATAAATAATAATATTAACAACTTCTTGTTGAGACTATAAAATTCAGTGATTTAAGATTTAAAAGTTTAACAATATAATAACAAAAATGGCTTATCATTTTTAATCGCTTTATAAACAAGAAAGAGGTAAATATTTAGTAGTTTATTTTATATTGTAGTGTTGGAACGCCCTTTAATATGGTCACGGTACTTCTTAACATTTTAAATCAAATAATATTTTTAACAAAATAAAATACATTTTTGAAGGTCGTTTTAAACTATATTTTTGCCCCTGTATACCCCATCTCCCCCGCCTGCCGCTCCATTAAATGAGTGAGTAAATGTGTGTAGCTGTCGACAGGTGTGCAAGTAATTACACTCACACCCATCATCAACAGCCATCGAAGGGGACTGGGAATTAGGGGCTGTTAGTTGGGAGGGGCGTGGCTTGGCCTTTGCATACCCGGGCACACAATTTATATTTGCCAAAGATGCCGCTGACGGTGATGCTCGGGCATCAGGGCTTCGAGGCTTCGAGGCTTCAAGGCAGACAGGCTGGCAGTCAGTCAGGAAAAATGGTTGCCATTTCCTCGGTCTCGTCAAAATTAATTAATTTGCAGCGCTGCAGCAGCGTACGACTACGACGGCCGACTTGGCTCCACATTCCATCTATCCTATCCTGCGGTTATGCCTTAGAAAGCCACCTCTCAGACCCACACCCACACACAGTCCACAAATCAAACCGAGCAGGCAGCAAACGATTTACACTGTCCAACAAGATGATTGACGGCCCGAAGGCACTGAGAAAAATTATGGTCTACGGTATTTTAATTAGAAGAAAATTTTGTAATTTATCTAAATAAGTCTCAGTTTTACATACACTCTTATTCAAGCCAAGTCCTCTTACATTTTCCAACTACCTACAATTAAATTTTCCAAAAGTGCACTTTAATTAAAGCCACTACTACTCTTAATATTTAAGGTAGTTTTTAAGTTTCAAGTAAATTTGAACTAAGCCATAGACTCCCTGACGAATTATAATAGTTAATTTGTTGCGAAATTAAAAAAACAGTTTTACATTTGTTTTTTCTACAAAAGTACTGAAAACTGATTTAAAAGTCACTTCTTCACTGCAAAATTGTAAAACCTTATAAACAAAAAAAGCCTAAAAATACTCATTAAAATTTTTCTTACTTCCATTCTTCAGGAAAATGCCTGCTTATTGCCAGGGATAAAATCCAATGTTCCCCTATTGAGCTAGAAAGCAATTTCATAACAAAAGCTTGGTGTTATACGTATAACACTTGGATTTGTATTGGAAACTTTGTTGCTGAGTGAAATCAAATCCTGGGGTCAGATGCTATTGATTACCAAAGTGCGAGCCAATTGAATTGAATTTGTGCTACAAATCAAGTAAGCAACTTAGCAGCTAAACAACAACAATAAGAACAGCCTGGGGCACAACCACCATGCCAATCCCCCCTGCCCCATTGCCCCCCGCCACTGTCAATAGCTGACCCCAATCAGAGGGGGGCGAGACACGCACACACACACACACAAAAAAAAACATGGAAGTGGGCGAAGGGGGAGCAATCAATTGCAAGGAATGCGAGAGCAACAAAAAATGCGAAACAGGAACAGCAGGGGTTGGGATGAACCTGTCTTCAAAGGCCGAACACTCCACTACCCTTGAGATGCCAATGTTCTGCTGTCCTTCAAGCATATTACAATATTTTAATATAATTTTGGTTAGACAGAGAGCTTCAAGTTTGTTATTAGTTTTTATTGATTTAAAGGTTATTTTAGAATAAGTTAGCTTTCCTAACTGAACTCAAAAATCTTCTAAGCCCTCAAAATCAATTCCTCCTCTTTTTCAAATACTTATTTTAATAAATTTTAAAGTGGACTCAACTTTTTGTAACTAAATTTTTATAAAAAGTAAAAATTTAAATTGTCAATATTTTAATAATCATTTATTAATCCAGTTCCGCGCAACAGGTGTTCTTGAATAAACCTCATTTATTTCTAAAAATTTGTAAAATCTAAAATCCAAGTTATTAAAATCGACAAACCCTAAGAATACATAAATATAAAAATTGAAGAATATGAAATAGGATAACATCCTGGCCCAAAACTATCATACCCTTTCAAAAGGAACGGAAAACAAAGTAAAAGGACACGACCAAGGAACAGAATGGAGGAGGAACGGTGCAGGAGCCACTCGCTTTTCGTGCGTTGGCTGCCCCACGTGGCAGTGAAGTGCAGCTATAAAATACTAATCCGCATCAAATGAATGCTACATCAATCTTGTGTCGGGCGCAGGCGGTGGCGGTGGATGATGCGTCGCCAGGTGCGTGAGGTGAAAAGATCCAGGGGAGCCAGGACAGCCAGGAGCCATCAACAATCCGCCGAAAAGGATGCAGGATGCACGAGCGAGCCACCGACGACGACGAACTGGTGGCAGGCGCAACTTTAATTTTGTAACTAAGCCCGGACAGGGACCAAGTGGGGTTGAAAAAGCGAAATGGGAGAAAGAAGTACACGGGAAAAAATTGGGAAACAATAATAAAAGATTTTAATAATTTCAAAATGTATTATTTACTTAAAATTTAAAGTATAACTTGTCTTTAACATTATTAGCATGAACATTTTAAAAAGGCTTTAAAGACTAAGTCTTTCGAATGTTTTTTCTTATGAAATTAAATATTATTACGTTGTCATTATTGTCCTGATTATTATGAACATATACTTCACAATTTTTAAATAAATTTTAACTGAAAAAAAATCAAAAAATTCGAATTGTCTCGTTTGAAATAGAGTAGGTAGGTATATGTTATTTTATTTTGCCAATATTTCAATGAAATGATTATTTATTGTGATAATGATTTAGCTTAAAAATAGTTAAGGATCCCCAAATTTGGTGACTAATTAGGGTGATGCTTTTTCTACGTGCAGGGGAAGCAGGAGGAGATTCAGTGGAAATTTTGGTGGCAGATGCCGTGGAGGAACCGCTCAAAAGTCATTTCCGCAAATGTTGTCGGTGTCGCATCCTCGCTCCGAGGATTGGGGATTCCGGAGGCAGCAAGAACTAGGGATTAGGGATTTGCGTGCACATAAATGAATTTCGTGTACGCATGGGGGAGGGTGGGGGTTAAAAGGGGGTCAAATGGGGAACTAGAGGGTTGAGTGGTTGAGTAGCAGTGGCAGTAGCAGTAGCAGTAGACCCACCTAAGCCCTAAGCAGCTGCTGCCGCAACAGTAAACGTTATCTACACACGTGCAATGTGCAACATGCAACCAATGAGCTGGCTGGCCCCCCTCATTTTCCACCCCCCTTTGTCAACCGGCGCCCCCCCTGGTGCATTACAATCCCACTATCCCACTTTGCCCTATTCCAGCCCCATCGTCTGTGTTTGCGTTGGTGTGCAATTGTTGGCATTACGTGCCACTCTCGATTGCCATTCAATGCCAGGAGCAGCGGCAGAAGCAGAAGTAGAATCCTCAGCAGCAGACGAGCATCCCATCCACAAGCCCACGCAGAGCCGCCAACTATTGAATTACTTTCAACCTGCGACTGAAGATTGCACTTGAAATAGGATTCACAGCTCACTCGCTCTCCAAAAGCTTCAGATTTTCAATTTCCGTTTCCTTTTTTGCGCTTTTCCAGCCCGCCTCGTTCCTCGTTCCCCTTTGATCTGTGCGTCTGGTATTGGTATTGGTACTGGGATTGGGTCCTCGCTCCTTCATCCTCGCTTTTTTCCCCGTTTTGTTCATGTCTAAGCAAATGGAATAAGCGCGCTCATTGCTCGGGCTTGTTGCAGATGGATAGATGTATGGATGGATGGATGGATGGATGGTTGGATGATGGGAACAGGAGACGTGAGGGAACGGATGAATGGGTGCAAGGATAGATTGATGATTCCCGCCCAGAAACTATGGAAACTACGGGCATGCCCTTTGCTGGGGTCTCGGTCAAGGGTCAAGGGGTTGAATGTGACATGTTTTGCCCTTATCACATTTTTTTAAGTTTAATAGAAACCTGACATCAAAATCTATTGAGAATAATTTAAAAAGCTCAGTTTTGAGAATTTGATCATAACATTATAACGACAAACTCAAATGTGCCCATAAAATACCAAAAGTTACTTTTTCAAAAGGGCTTTAAAGTTTAATTACAACCAGTTACTTTCCCAAATTTTTTATTATTTATATACTACACTTTGACTGGGTTTTAATTTAATAAGTAATTGTAGTTTATGAATAGTCAAGTTTATTTTTTTATAATTTATTATTTTAACGATTTATATAAGCGTCCTAGGTTTTTCAATTAAATAGTTTGCCGAAAAAAATATAAACAATTTGTTATAAATAAATAAAAATACATAACAAATGTTATAAATATAAATGTTATATTAATTGTTATTATTTTATTATTAACGTTTTAAGAACAAAGTGATTTTTATGGTATAAACTATATGTTACCTTTTAATTTTGATAAATATTTCCTTTAATTATTTTAAGATATTAAAAGTAATACTTTTAACAAAGTGAATATTTGTTAGCTAAAGTTTAAAATCATTTTCTAAATGCTTTTTTATAGGCTTCTTATCGTTTATATATCTGTTTAACCCATTATAGTAATAGTAACCACCTATTACTAACCAGTTCTATGCAGACAGTATGTTTTTCTTACCCTTGAAATATTCATAGTAGCCACTAAAAATTCCCACTTATTTGACAGCTCAAGTTGCTGAGTTTTGTGTGACGACCTGGCCAGAAAAAGTGAGAGGAGCATGGCGCATTTACAGTGGCCATGTTGAAGGGTGGCAGCCGTTGCACGTGCATCGCAGCATTTGTTGTTGCCACGGGCAACCACTGCTATCGCCCTCACACTTTCCCCACTCTCTCTCCACAGCTCCTCTTTGGCGTGGGGATGCCGTCCTCCAACGGCAGTACATCAATCCTTTAAGACGCAACATTGAGTGCCAATCAACAAGTGCGTTCCATCTTGGACTCAACCTGTTCTGAGAATGCCCCCCCCCTTTTTTTATTTTTTGCACCTCCCCACATGCAACAGTACGCTGAACACTTTTATTGCTAACCATTTCTTTCCTTCTTCCCACTTTCTTTTCTTTTTCTTTTTTTTTTTGTGAGGAATGGAGAATGTTCTGGCAAGGATTTGTACATACATTTGTACGCCCTACACACGTTTTTTCAGTGTGTGAGTGAGTGAGAGTGTGAATGTGAGGGGGGTGGCAAGCTCGGATTGAAAAGAACTCGGCACGTATTTGTCACGTATTATATATTTATAGCAACCAATGAACCGTTGAATGCATGGACAGACTGCAAGATAGAATGTTGAATGCATAAAATGCCTCCCTTAAAAGTCCCCTTCCCCTGCCACTGCCCCTTCCCCTTCCCCTATTCGGTTCCCCTCGGACATTGCTCATACGCCGCGTGTACTTGAGAGTTGGGTTTAGTTTAAATTGAATATTTCTAGGGCTGTCTGCGCCACAGATAAATAGGGGGTGAGCACACTGAGGTTGAAATCACCATTCGAAATAGAGTTGTTCATTTAACAAGAAATTACAACGTCAAAATGTACTTAAAAAAATCATTTAAAATATTTCCATCCCTTGATGATGTTGATTACTAGTCTTATTTACCATTCAATTGTTTTCACCTAATTATTATTTTACAAAAAGCATGTAATCTTTTATTAATTTAATTAATTAATTAAAAATAAATGCTATTTGATGTGTCTTCTTTTTTTCACATTTTCTGAACTTAGCTATGACTTTCCAAACCACTTGTTCAACATTAAAAGTCAGGAAGTGGAAATGGACTGCAAATACTACTTTTTCATTTAATTGAAAATCAATGATTTTTTCTTTGTTTTGTATTTTAAATTTACCAATTTTTTATTAAATGAAAAGGTTTATTATTTAGAACAATATATGGTCTTAAGCTAATTTTTGTTCTCTGTGCATGATAGGGAAGGAGAGTTAGTAAAAAAGAGAGAGAGATGGAGGGACAACCATCACAGTTTAATTATAATTTTAATCACTTTTGCAGCAGCAGGAGCAGCAACGACGGCGGCGCGGAAATGAATTTTATGAAGCGTGCTCCGAACTGTCGTGCCCAACATAAACTGTTGTCAGTTTCTGGGGGATCCGTGGCAGGAGCAGAAGGATGTGGGTTGCGGGGGCAGGAGCAGAAACAGGAGCAGTAGCTGGAGAAGGGACAACCGACTGTCATGTCAATTCAATTTTTGTGCTTCCGTGCGCGGCGACAAGTTTTAGCCAGTTCCCAAGCCCCCTTCTTCCCCTTCTTCTCCTCTTCCTCTTCCTGATCTCCTGACAGTTCAGCCAGCGGCACTTTATGTACATCATCATCAACACCTTTTGCCAGGCGCCATTTACACGCCGTCGTCTATCCTCGTCTCTAAGTCTAATCAGCCCAGACAGCCATCAGTCGAGGGTTCGCTATCTCTCTCTGTACATCTCTGCCCGTCTCCTTCGCTCACTTTCCCACTTTCCCATTGTTTTCCCCATCCCCTGCGATGTGGGTAAGCGAATCAATTTTAATGCCGCATTTGTTGCTCGGATTTTCATGGGAGAGCAAAAGGAAAGGCTGATAAAAAAATGTTAATCAAGGGGCAGGATTGGAAATACTCTATACAATCTTTGCTAATCAGTACAAGAATTAAGAGGTAATTTTAGAAATAGATCTTTACCAGCATGTAATAAAAACAATATATATATGTTTTATTGCTTAAAATATTTTGATTGATCTTAATTTTTAACATAACTATAGGTTTTGCTGATCAAAAAATTGAGTATGAATAAAATCATTTTAACCTCGTTATAAGATTTACTATATAGTAAATTTATTATTGAAGTGAAAAATGTAAAAAAAACTATTAATCTTTAAATATATAATATACCGACAATAATATGTTAAAAATTGTTATCAACAACAAAAAGTCAAACACTTTTAAAGTCCCAATTTTTAAAAATGAAATAATTAAGTTTTACTAAACTTTTATAAAATATATTAAATGATTTTTTAACTTAATCTATATACTTTTACATTTTCATAGTGTCCTTGCACTTATCTACCTCCAAATACCCTTTGGTTTGCCCGAACAAAAAAATTATGAATTATACTTCTTTCTCGCCTCGTTCGCCGGGGCAGGCAGAACAAATTGAATCATATTTTTAACAGCGATGAAATGGGAAATTATAATTGCCAGCTGAGCATTTGCTTTAGACTCAACAAAGTTTGCACTCGCCGAACTGCCACACTTCACTTCATTCATAGAGCGTTATGAATCGAGGCAAGTGCATACACTGCGCATATATATTCATGTATATGTAGGTATATAGATATCTAGATATAGACGGGGACGAGGCTGCTGACATGTTTTGTCCACAGGCACGCATTCTCTTGCGGCCTGGCTAACTGGCGAGCGGTGCTTGTTGGCCCGGCTTTTGGTGTTGGCTGGTTGGCTGGCAACTTTCCCAACGGCACGCGCTGCCTGCTGCTTGCTTCCTTCTGCCTGCTTCCTGAATTTTCCCATTTCCCAGTCCTCCAAATACCCGCCCTTTTGGTGACGACAAGTCAGCCTGGCTGCGTCACTCATATGAGCCGCAAATATCCAAACCCAAATATCCACACCCCAACCCCAACCCCAGCCCCATCTCCGCTGGGTGGCATTTCACGTTGATGCCACGCACGAACGCTTACTTTGTCGCATGCCCAACTTTTGGCTATTAAGTCATTTTTTGGCCTTCTACATTTGCGACAAATTCCCGGGGTTGTGTCCACTAATTGCCATGAATCTTGTGGCGGCGATTTAAAATGGAAATTCAACAGTTTTACAGGACAGAAGCAGCAGCAGCTCTCCATCATCGGTTGGTCAAGTGTTTTCCACTGGCGCAGACAGAATCGAAGCAGCTGATGTTGCTTCTCTTGGCCACACAACTATAACTCTTTCATAAGAATTTACTTGAATGAATTGTGCAGAGTTTCGAGTGGACCAGACGATGTCGGACGACAGGCATCCGGAAAAATCTGAGGGGAAAACCAGGGTGTGGAAAGGGCGGTAAAGTCGCACGTAACAATGACAAGACAAGATGGGATGAATGCAGTAGATGGCATGGAGTGATGTGCTCGATGGCCACTCAAAACTCTATGGAAATCAATAAGAAGTGGCTGAAGACATTTTCATGAGAGGGAAACTTTTATACCCCGATGAGTCTTTATTAAAATTTAAATTTAAGTTTTTAGTTTTTCGCAGATTTACAAAATTATATAAAATTTCAATAGTTAGTCATCATAATCATAAAAAAAAGCTCAATAAGCTGTTTGAATATGAATAATTTAAAAACAAATTGTCTTTTTACTAAGTTCCAAAGGCTGTTAAGTTAAATCATTGATAAAACATATTGTTTGTATTTTATTTTAAAACTCAACAAAAAGTGTTGCTAGCAATGAAGGGATTGAGCCCAAAAAACCGCTCTGCTTTTTTATGCAAAGTCCACAAACTGCAAAAACGCATTTGAATTTAAATTCGTAAAAAAGTTAATTTCAGAAGCAACAGCTTGAACGCTTGTTGATTTATTGCTGTTAACATTTTATTGATTAAAAAAGCAACCAAATTAATGTTGACAGAAGCAATGATTTTCAGTTAAAAGTTTTACAAAAAGGCATCTCTGTTAGCAGTTACAAATCGCTTGGTTGCCTAAAAAGGAAGAATAGAAGCTTCTTCTTGAACAGGCTGAAAGTAAACTTGAATTAAGCCAGACTCAGTTGAAAATGTATAAGAAACTCAACTCCACAGAAGGCAAACAATGGACACGGCCCAGGCTACTTAGCCACTTCACTGCACTTCCATTTCCACACCCAGTTTTCCCCCAGCTCCCAACACCAGCCCAGGGAAAAGTGAAAACCTAGATTTGTCACGCACTGATGCGTCTTTAAGCGTTTTAATTACCCACCAAACGAAACGAAAGGCAACGAAACTTGAGCATAATATGCAAACCAGGACAATAATTCACATTGTCCCTGGGCACAAAGCCACCAACTGATCTGTCCCCTTCCTGCTCGTAAAATAGAGCTAACCATTGCCGTTGCACTTTGCAAAAATATGTAAACTATGAAATTGGGCTATATTTTAAAAGCATTTTTTAATCGTATTTTAAAGTATGTTTAAATTTAAAAACTAAACAAAAATAATGTCTTAAAACGTTTTTAATGACATCTTTTACATTTTTTTTAAATTAAGTCGTAACAACAAATTAAATGCTTTTTACATATTATTATGTTGCATTTTAATTTTAATAACTTTTTCAAACCAATGGAATTACTTTTCTTCTTATATGTTTTCAAGGTTTTTAGATTTTTATTAATTTCTGGTAATAGTAAATAAATTTCAGAAGGCACATTTACTGAGGAAAAAATTTTTAATTAGTTTTTAAACCTTAAAAAATCCATAAAACAAAGCTAGTGAATAAGTATTATTTGTTTGTATATAACAAATATTTTCTATTATTAAATCTTCCTGATCTGGCAAATTTTCTTATTTTTTACTGTGCAGTTGCAGTTACAATTGCAGTTGCATTTGCAATTTGCATTTTGGACGCTCTGGCAATTAATAGCGCACACGTAAACAAAACACAGCACACTGGCCAGGGATCGGAAAAGGGGGCGGGAAGGAGGTCCCGGAAACGGTGGGCGGGGCTGGGCTTACGACAATGACGATACTAAGGTTAGGGACTATCAAAATGCAAAGCAGCAGGCAGGTAATGAAAATGCTTAATGGCTTGCAAAGTGTCACAGTGGCTGAGCGCCTGTGGATAGGCAATGGAAATTGGCAAAAGGACGAAGGACAGGGGAAAACCCCAACCAATACGAATGCAATTGGCGAACTTAAAGCGCGTTAAATTCAACTGTTTCGGGGGGAGCAGCGGGAGGAGCGCATAAAAAGTCAATTAAAAGAGGCAGTGGCAGTTGCTTTTGCAGCTGCGCTTCGGTTTGAGTTTTTTGTATTTGTAGAACCAGCTGTCTGAGTGTCTACACCACGCCCACTTTTCCTAGTCCGCTTTTTCCGCCCATTTACACGCAGAAAAAATGCAAATAATTGAAACGTAATAATGCTAAAATTACTTAAGATATTATGTGTTAGGGACTTGCATTTACATTCCACTTTTTGGGTAAAAAGCCCCAGCTAACTGTTGATTTTCTTCAATGAGAAAATATAGGAATACATTTTAAGACTAAGAGTGTGCAGCGGTCACTAATTTTTTTGCTGTGCATTTTCCAGACTTTATATGTGTGTGCGCTGGTAAGACTTTCGAGTGCATAAGTGTTGGCCAGCGCTTTTAGCAGAATAAACAGTGAAAGTTGCGCAAAAAGGACACGGCCAAGACACAAGTGAAAGAGCCAGAGAGACACGGAGGCCAGAAGGAGCAACGGAAAGAGATGGCCATAAAAATGGGTGAACGAGTCTGAAAGAGTGTGAAGCATGTTGGGACCTTTGAACGTGTTGAACTTTCAAATGGCTTTGCGCGCCGCTGCCAGCTAATGGCATTACAGTTCACCCCGTTCCAGGCAGCTAGCAGCTAGTAGCACCACCCCCCCCCATTACTAGATCCACCGTTTTCCACCTCCTTCCCCCCACTCCCAGCACTCCTGCACCCCTTTGACTGCATACAAAGGCTGAGAACGAGAGGAGCGTGCGAAAAAGCAAAGTGTAACTGCAATGTGTGTCCAGTCTGTCTACACTGCACAGAAAAGTAGTTAAGAGTGCAGGGAAAATAAAATTAACTAACACTACTGAAAATGATAAATATATAACACATAAATACTTAAACTTTATGGATAATAAAATAGATTACAAGTGTGCAGAATGAAAGGGAAATTAAATATATGTATATATGCTGTAGTTTTCTTACCCAAATATTAATTTTTCAAAATTGTCTAATTTTTTTTTAAAGTCATGAATGTGTAAATATTATTGAAGAATAAAAATAAATTATTAAACTGAGCTTTCCATGAATTAAGTTTATAAAATTTTTTTCAACCTTCAAAATGTTTTAGTTACATTTTGTAGAAATATAAAAAACCTCTTTGGAATTTTTTCCAGTACATGGAGGCATGTGCAATTAGAGTGACGTACGCTTTATTGATGCCCATAGCCATTTGGCATGCATTAGAGCACGGCACACATGGACACACACACACACACGTCCAGCCAAAGACACACACACACAGCAGCAACTTGGAAACAGTTCCAAGGTAAAAATATCAAAGTTGAAGTGCACTTTTTTATTCGTTTGTCACGCAGCACTGGGTCTATAAATTATTTCTTATGATAATTGGCTCAAACGTGGGCGAACAAAACAACCAGAGAGCCAGCTGAGTTTACAGAATGACAGGGGGGAAATGGAAAATTGGGAAATGGGGCGAGGGGACCAATCAAAGTGCAGCAACAATAACTGCAATCAATGGTTGTTAGGTAGAGCGGAAATCGGTAGAATACCGCCTGACATTTGGCCCGTAATTATCGTTACTGCAACTGTGTGTTAGATGAAGTGTGTTTGCTCAATATATATATAAAAAAAAAAATTGCTGTGAGGATTGTAGGATTTACCATTTACTGGAAGACTTCAAGGATGTTGCGTGTCCTGCTGAATTCAAGCAAAGAAAGTGTTTATAACCACTAAGCTTGTTTACATGAATTTAAAATTACTTTTATCCGGCTGACATGGTTTACTTAATTCTGGGAATTGTATTTATTTTTTTAAGCTTTTTGTGTATTTAAATATTTAAGATTTATTCGATTATGCTTTAGACAACATTACTTAGGTTAATGTAAAAATTCTTAATTGGCTTATATTGTTTTAAAAAATTTTGCTTCATTTCATTAGGAACTTTAATTAACAAACTTTATTTAACTATAAGCTTAAATTTGGATTAGCCAATTGGCTAATGATAAAGTCAATTTGTCAAACAAATATTGATTTTCCATTTATTAAAAGTCAACATAATGCTTCAATGTTATTTAAATTTTAATTCTTTCATTACAAACGAATTAAAGAGATTAGGTAGTTTGATGTGAATTTAAAAATATAACTCATTGCAGAAAGCGCAGTATTTATGAGAGACTTTTCTTAATAAACAAACACAGTATACATACATTTCTTTGACTATTTATTTTGAAGCGTGTGGAACTCAAAGATTTCCGCACGCAAAGACAGCAATTAGATGCATTTAGAAGATTATGCCAAACACTTTTCATCTTGGCATAAGCCCCGAGCCATTTTTGTGGCCAAACCAATTTTTCATAATCTCTTTGGCCACATATAAATTATTTTCAATATGCAGTCAAAGTAGTTGAAAGTGTGAGTGCGCGTGTGAGAGTGGGAATTATATTCCGGAATATATATGCGAGCTACTGTATCTGAGAGATATGAATTGCATCGTATGAAAAAGTGCTTAATTTAACTGCTGCCAGAGTTGCTCCTTGGCCCCCCCTCCTGTCTTTCCGTTTCCCTGAGTCTTTGTCGCTGCGTAGATGATTTAAAATGTGCATAATAAGCGGCACTTGGAGAAGAATGAAAAAGAAAAACAAGCTGCATACATATAGACTAGAGAATCAGTTGAGGAAGATGCCACGCGGAGATGGGACGGGTCGGTCTGGAATACATTTGAATCACAAAACTAACAAATAAATAACGCAAGCAACGGGAATGTGTAAGACAAACATACTAAAAAACAACAAGTGATGGCTAGTTATGGTCTCCGAAAGGTAAGATACTCTCACAGGTTTTTTTTTTATATAAAATAGGTACATGTAGTTTCCTTAATAAATGTTGTTAACAAAACAATGTTAGGAAACCCTCAAACTTACATCCGTTGCGACAAATGTTTCTTGTTCAGGATGACCAAAACTATTTAAAGCTTAAAAGTACCTGACACTCACCTTTAAAAAGCTCTTCATACATATGTTTAAAATTATAATAGCATTTAACCAAAAACTATTATACCCACTGCAAGGGTATCGGAATAGGGTAAAAATTCGAAAGCTACAAAACGAGCAGACAAATGGCAAACGGGATCGTTGGACAGCCAACAAGGAGCTGGAAAGGGTGAAAGAGGAGGAATGGGGAAAGTAGATGGGTAAGAAAAACATATTCAAATTTAAAATTTCGCCTGATTTTACCCGCTTTCCCCGCTTTAGCTGTTTTCGTTTGCATTTTTGCCAAAACAGCGCGAGACGTGGAACTTTTCACACACATGCAGCTACGTGTTTGAGTGTGTGTGCGTGTACGTTAGTGTTAGTATTAGTGCGATGTATGTGTTTACAGTTAGCGGGCGCCAAACCAAGGTGTCGCCGTGCACCCAAAATCGTTTCAGCGTGAATACATTTGCCCCAGTATCCTCTCCATGTGTCAAACCCCTGCCTCGCCCCCTCCGACCTGCCGCCCCCTTCTCTTGCATATCCTGCAATTTCGACAGTGGTACCAGCGGCTCAAGTCAACTCCATTTCCCCGACATAGTAATTTAGTTAAAATATTCAAAAAGTTTGCGCAAGTATTTTTGCTATGCGTACTACGAAGATAGAAAAATGAATTCGATTTTTAGGGGCTGTTTTGGGTTGGGGAATTCAGTTATTTGTGGGTGAAATTATTTGGTGGGTGGGTGAACACATGCTTTGGAATGCCTTCATTGGTATTTATGCTGAAATTTGAATTTAATAAACACAAGCATTGTTTTCGGGTTAACTATTTCAAGTATTCGCACGGAATCATTGTGGTTCACATTTTCTTGTCAATATATTGTTAAAATTCAATAAATTTAGACAAAAACTAAAGAACAGAATAAACAATTTTATATTTATAATTCCTTTAGAAATATTTAAACATTGAAGACTCATTAGTTCAATAAATGTTTCCCATGTCTAAAAATTAAACGTGAGATATTCTTAGATACAAATACATTTACAATTTACATTAAAGGTAATTAAAGTGCAAATATAGGACATTCTTTAACCACATTTTGAGCTCAATTTTTCCTCCTATTTTCTCATACTTTTGAGGTGTTTTGTTCCACTGTTTTTGGCCAGGACATACCTTGAAAACGTTCGTAGATGGCGAAATGTATTCGCATTTTCGCAAACGCGCTGCATTAATTACCGCAGCAGCCTCCAAGCTTGAATGTGTATGTTTGTGTGAGCCAACACGTTAGCCCTCTCGCTCCTTCTCGCTCTCACTCGCACCTGCCAGGTGCTCTAGGCCGCCAGAGGAGTGGAATGTGGGGGGGACGGGAAAAGGGGGAAGGGGAGGACTCTACAGCTCTGGAGCTACGGAATGGAGCACGGTCAGCGCTTCACTTTGCTTCGTTTCGTTTCGCCTGGCACCATTCGTTGGCGCTGATATGTTAAGCTGCATTTTGGCTTACAAAAATATGGAGAACAGTCCCGAGCAGCCACCCAGCAGTTCTGGGCACCTGCAAATCCTTTTACCTCGTTCGGACGTTTTGTGATGTATTACGTAAGTGCGGCATTTGTGGTCTATATAAAAGAGAGTTGCAAAATAGCCGCTCGCACAAACACACAGCCACACTGTAGCATACTCACACACAACTACGGTCACACAAAAAAAAAATTAAAAAGGGAAAAGAAGGGAGAGAGTTGGCATTGGGAATGCTTAAATGATGAAGCGAGTTCGTCCCTTTAAAGTTGGCAATGAAAAAGTTTCACATTTCTGAAATGGATATGGAAAAGGATTGAGCAACTTTGAATGGTTATGATGATTTCTAGCGATGGGAAGGGGGGAATTTCGGGGGATGTGGAAGAACAGCCGCCAATCCATTAGAAGTCCAGACAACTTGTCAAAATGAAAAATTTCAATTCTGAATGAGGCCCTTTTATGGATGTCGCTTATTGGGTGACTTAATTCAGCTGGAATTATTAGGTTTAGTTTGGTAATTTATTGTTATTATTTAATGGCAAAATAAAATGTTGTTTTCTATTAAAACGACTTATCTACTTCACACCTTGTTCATGATAACATTTGTTCGAAATGTACGGAATTTTGAGTCAAATAATTGTTCTGTGTATTTAATCAAAGTTTGTATATTTCTTGGTAAATATTTCCTTTGTATTCTTCGCATGTGGCTTTTATAATACGGCTATACTGAATAAATTGATTTTATTTTTATTAAAAATGTTTTTGTAAATACCATAGAAACGTAGGATTCCATTTAAAACAACCACATATGCATTTGTAATCCTTTCTAACCAATATAAACCTTATATTCCACCTTTAAACTTTGTTCCAGTGATTAAGTTGAGTTTATTGATTACTTTGGATTTCAATTAGAATGCTTGTTTTTGGTCTTTCTAATTGATTCTCTGCCCGAGCATCGACAGCACTTCCTCCTGTTGTTTACCACAATATCCGGAACTGGAACTGGAACCACAACCTTGTCACACACGCACACACAACACACACACGTGGCCACACACACACTGGCAAACAAGTGAAACACACATGAACACACACCACAAACTAAAAGGTTTTCGGTGCGTCCAATGCATAATCAACAAGCAGCATATATTTATGGCCTTGCCAGACGATGGCAATATAAATCAAAAGCTTTTGCAACTCCATCCATCATCCGGCTCGCAGCTTGCCTCTTTCCCTGTTCCCTATTCCCTGCCCCTATTCCACGCCCCCTTCCCGCCCCTTTCTTGCCACAATTTTCGCACGAATTAAATGCACATTTGCACCTCCCCCGCCCCGAAAACCCATGCTACTCCAATTACTGAGGGCTGCAGGCCCTTGGGCGGTTACATTGCACTGGTCGCTCTGGGCATTGTTACGTCACAAATGTCGCTATATGCTTGTACAGTAAGAAAAAATAATAATCTACCTCGGATATTTCGTGACATTTAAAAACTGTTTAATTAGATCTTTAAAAAAATATAAAATCCGAATATAATATCATTATAAAAGTTTAGTTTATTGCTGCTCTTAAATTTAAATTATTTTCTAAAAAGTCTGTGAACTTAAAAAAATAACTATATTTTGTGCAAATATAAAAAATAAATAAAACAAAACAAAACCTTTAAATACTGAAATCGAATTTGAACAAAACATGGAAGTTCTCGGCACAATAGTTAAATATTTTACTGGTTAGTTTAAATTAGTTCTGCATTTTCATCACCTTATCTCAGAGGAGCATAAAGAAGTATTTTTTAACATGGTACCTAATGAATGCAATCAACATTATATTCTTAATGATGTTATAAATACCTAGTTTATTCTCTACTCAAATAATTACAAATTACTATTTGTGATTATAATAATAAAAATATATAAAAACAACTCAACTAGTAATATACATACATTGAGCACATTTTTTCTTCTGAATAAACTCTAGTATCTTTAAGATATTTTATAATAAAAAACCCAATTAATTTTTTTTTTACTGTATGTATGTGAGTGCATCAGGGATAAACGATTAAGGAAAACCAAAGCGTGAAACTAGGCAAAAAGGATGCTAAAAGCTGGCTCAAAGGCAGGTGGCATGCCAAGGCAAGATGCTGAAGCTGAAGCTGAATTTGAAGCTGAAGTTGTCCTCAAATTGAAGGCAGCCGGCGGATGCAAATTGGGAAAAGGGAGTACAAAAAAAAAAAGAAACAGAAAAAGAAAACACATAAACAGCGAAGAATGCGGAGAAAGCGCGCTGGCAGTTTAGAGAGCATCCTTGTGCTGTTGGCAAATTCAATTCAAATTTTGTAAGCATTAAAAATGGTTGTTGTTGTTGTTGTTGGCCTGACTGCAGAAAACTTGGGAAACTCGCCGAAGGAAAGTCGCAGAAAGCGACGCGAAATAAAAGTGATTGTAAGTGCCAGCAGCAGCGGGGGGAAAAACGAAACCGAAGGGTGCGGGGGCGGCGGCGGGGGCAGTAGGGAAAACGCGAGAGAATGAGGCACAAAAGCAGGAAAATTTATGAAAAGATAAAAGACGCAGGCGTTCATTCAAATATAACACACACACACAGCTACACACCCAAACTCAGGTGAGGACAAGCAATTTTAAATGGCGGCAGGCGGCCTAAATGCACTGGAAAAAATATAATATTTGAATGGGATTCTTAAATTAAATCAATTGAAACACATTTAAAGAACAAACGGACTTTTAATCACTTAAACTATGATTTTTCAATCAGAACCTATTTTTTTGATTGAACGATTTAATTAACAAAATAAATTGTTATAAAACCAATTTCAAAAATCCATAATTTGTATAGTTTTCAATTTGTCTCAAAGACTTGAAAAACGATTATCGTTTGGAATTAATTAACAAAACCGAAAGGACTTTTCTTTACAAAAGTTTCCCAAATATTCCGTGGGTTTTAAAATCCCTTTAAAAATGTGGACAAATACCAAAAGACGACGTTATACATTCGAAAAGCATAATTCAAAACCGATCTCTGATCACCCCTTGAATTTCATATTAAAAATAAGTTTCTGTAAAGTGACAAATTTCCTGAGTGTATAAGTTGTGGTGGGCGGTAGGCGGAGGGTGGGGGTATGTAGGAGAACGCAAAGGGGCTTCCCCTTGTTGGTGGTGACTGCCACTTGAGGCCGCATTACTTCAACTTTGAAGATGCTCGAACGCCTTGCGCCTTGCCTTCAACGCGGGCGACACCTAGCGTGCACAGCTGGAAGCTGCATTCGGTCGGCAGGACGAGAAATTCGAGGAAGGTCCTGCGACCCACTGTCCTCCTCCAGCATCCCCATCATCGCTCCGCCTGGCTATGTAATATGCAAACAGATTTTTTTCACTTTCATTGGGGATGTTGTGGCTCCCACCCCCCTCATCCCCTCGTTTTCCCGTTCATGTTGCTTGTTTGCGGCAAACACAACACCCACCCCCGCATCACTCCCCCCTATTTTAACCACAGAACGTTTGCTGAAAAGAAGTTTTTTAGCAACTCAGCAGAAAAAGGAAGCACGATGAATAAGAGGGGGGGTGCTGAAGGGGGGATTGAAGGCTTTGTCTGTGGCAGCACATTTTGAAAATGTCCTCGCCAGTGGGACAGTGTTGCCTAATGTCATGTGCACTCCGTCCTCGCCCCCTAAAAACCCCCATTTCTTTGTTTGAGGGGTGGCAATAAAAACACGCAACAAAAGCTGAAAGCTGCAACACACAAAACATTTAATCACACTTTGCACAACTAGTTGAAAATGCAAGCTTGCAAGCAACCTCTCCCCCTCCCCCTCCTCGAATTTGCCACCCTCCGCGCCTTTTTCAGCCCCCTTTTCAGACGCCCCTTTTGTGCTGGGAGCTGTGGGACCAATTGGCAAATTAACTTCCAATTCAATTCAATGGCAGCATTCGAAAGATACATTAACACCTGCCCCATAGAGCAATTGAAATTGCATGCACAGAGAACATTTTTTACATTTTAGATTTGTTTTTAAAGATGTTAGAAAAAAAACGAAGCGGTTCTGCTAATATATAATGAGATAATATAATTGAGCTCAATATTTGAAATACAAAGAGGGCCTTGCTTTTTAATAATTTATTTAAATACATTTTTCCCGAAATAACGTTCATTATTGAAAACGTCTAGCATACCTATTTAAAATCAATTTCATTTTATTTTATAATGAGAAATGTATTATTAAATTTAGTCAATCATTTTGATCTCAGTGTCTCAAACTAACAGAATCCGGAGAGGGAAGGATAAACCGACAACGATAGAGATAAAGAGAGGTTTAGTGTATGCCACGCCCCTTTGGGCGATCCCTCTACCCTCTTGATTTGGCTACTTGTTAACTTGATGACTCGTTTTGTATTTCCCCGAGTGTGTGTGTAAAATTCGAAAGGTTAATCGAGTCAAATTTGTAACGATAGTTAACCTCTACCTCTTGTTGTTAGCATCGATTTTTTGGTTTGTTTGAAATTGGTTGAAAATAAATACACAACCAATTGAATTGAATTTAAAATAATCAATTAAATCAGCAAATTTAAGTGAATTTTAAATATTCAATTTAAACATAATTTAAACATAGCTTTTGAATACTTAATCAACTCTAATAAAAAATAAACTTATAAATAAAAAACAATCAATTAAATTTTAAAATGACGTTGAAACTTCAATTAAGGTGATTCAAATAAAAATTGAACTGGAAATTCCCAAACTTTAACTTGAAAATGTTTTGTTTAATGGCCTCTTTCACGTGTGAAAAAATATATTTTCTTATAAATGTAGCTTTAATAATAAATCGTACTAATTAGCTTTTACAAACACTTTGAGCGACATCTTGCTTCTTGAAATGAAGAGGGATAATACTTCTTTACTTTAAGAGTTATTATTGATTGCTGCAATATAAAAATAATATTCTGTTTGCAATTTAACCCCCAAAACTACACAATATCTTCATCTCTGCGTCCTCAGCCATTTCCGCATGTATCGGCCGTAACTCAATTTCCCTATAGCAGTTATTATGATGGCTCCGTGGAAGAGGCAGTCCACGAGGCTTATCAACGACGGAGGCACTAAATCAACTTCTGCCTCGATGCCCCATTAACCCAGCCCCAGCTCCAGCCCCAGCCCAGCGCCCGAAGTCGGGCACAGTTGTTACCTATCCCAGATAACCCCCCAGATGCCCCACCTTTTGTGCTATGTCACCAGCCACATTTTGCCAGGACGAAAGATAAAGCCAAGCCAAATCCAGGACGAAATCCACATCACAACAATTTGCCGACGCTCTTAAGCCGTTCCGAGAAGGAATGCGAAAAATAACAGGGAAAAAATAAAGAACAAAATGAATAATTGCCAATATGCCACAAATTATTTCAAATGAAATGTGAGTCCCGACCACAAACGAGCTCGTAAAATATGTATTTATGATTTATAAGCACACACACACACACACAAATATAAAGAAAAAAATTCCAAAAAAAAGGAGGCAAGCTAAAAAAAAAAGTACAGATATATATTGTGCAAGGCAACCTCGTAGATAAAAGTTTGACAGAATCGGGGGCGTGGTTGGGGGCGTTGTTGCATTGAAATGCAAGCGAAAGAGTTCGAGTTCGCAGTCAAAAACTTGGCACAACCAATGAGATAGATTTTGACATGGACGGAGGCCAAGCAGGAGCCACTTAAGCAATGTCCCTCCGCCCTCCTACCTTCCCCAATCTGGAGGCAACTGATCCGCCGGAGTAGATTGCCAACGTCAGTGCACGGCGGACACAAAGGTTAGACGTCTTGAGATACCCTGGGGAAACTTCGCTTCAAATATTTATTTTACCTGAAGTCGTGGAAAAAATCGTATAGATTGAGATTTGTTTTGTTAATTTAATTCTTATGTGAACGACGGCTTCAGTGACCTAAAAAAATATTCTTCTATAGAAGACGGATTATAATCCGTTTGTTATTTATGATTTCGTTAATTCGTTTATTGAAACCATTTTAAAAAAAAGACATTAGCATTATAAATACAGCATAAGTAAAATACCTTATAAAACAATAACTATCGACTTTGTTTTGTTACTTATGATTGGACAACCGTCGTAACAACCCTGCTAATATTTAGGACTTTGTCCTGTGGTTAAAAATTTAACTTAAATGTATCTTTTAACTTTGTTGTAATAATGTTGGAAAGGTAAACAACTTATTCATAAACCCAAGAATTTAGTTTTAAGTTCGTTAAATACCGAAGTGTAGTTTTAAACTAGATAAACCTATGATTAAGAATACAATTTTCAAAATGCGTAACAATTATATCGATCATATATAAGAGAAACTGTTGGAAATAAAGGGTGTGAGTGAATATGATCGTTATACCCCTCACATCTTCCTACAGGGTATCAATAACTTTAGCTAAATAGAACTGCCTGCGTTTGCGTTTCCGTTTCCCAGAGGTATGTGCAATAGCAATGTTTGCGGCACACAAAAAACGAAAATTGAAAGGCAGCCAAGGCGGGAAAGATTGGACTGACGGAACAGGCGGAAAAGTGGGGAAATGGGGAAAAGCGGACCCTGACACACAAGGGCAAAAAGGGACGGCGATAAAGCGGCCGAAAGTCGAAGGAGCATTTGCAATAATAATAAGTTGTTTACGGCGCGTGAGCTAGCATCAAAACAAGCGCTGACATTTAGGGGCGGACACGAACACGGGCTTGGGAAATGGACATGGAGCTGGGAAATGGACACGGCCCAAAGGATGTGCAAGGAGACATGCAGTTTGCGCTGTCTGCTCCTTTTTTATTATTTTTTGTTGCTAATTTCTGGCCTTCTGGCATTTCCTTGAAGACCTCGCCGCAGTGGCGCCAGCTGGCGACGCTTTTCCACAACTCTGCAAAAAGCTTGACGCCATTTTTATGAATGAAAAGCGCTTTCCACGAGCCGAAGCTTGAAGAGCGCATTTAAGAGAAAACCTTTCAAAAGAGTACTTGAAGAGAGAGAGAGAGCTTGACAGCAGCAGTAGCAGCAGCAGCTGTTTGGTGTTGCAGGTTGCGCGTTGCACGTTGCTGCCGTGTTTTAGTTTTAGTCACGTGCCAGGCTCCAAATCAAACAGGATGGCACAACATTAAAGGACCCATTACACACGACTAACGAGCTGCAACTTCGTGGCTGCAACTTCGTGGATGCAATGATGTTGTTGCTGCGGGGTCATGCAACTTTAATATGTAAACAACACCTACTTCTGTCCCCCCTGCTGTCTGTCTGTCTGTGTGCCTCTGTCTGAGAGTGTGTGCGTGTACCGGAAGCAGACATGTTGTGACACTCTTTGACTTGACCTCAGAGGCAACAATAGTAGCAGGAACAGCAGCAGCAACATCTGCAGCAGCAACATCAGCCAGACTAGAGCCATATAAACGCATGTCAATCAGGGCTGACATAATAACAGAAATCTGAGCAAAAGCCCAGCTAGAACCACCCACCAAACAAGCGAAACAAATTTTCGGTTATGCAAAGGAGCTACAAACATTTTTGGTCTGACCCAGTTTAAGGCCAACTGCAAAATGGAAGGCTCACTCACACAGACTGCGAGTTACGTGAGGTCCTGGCGGATTGCGGGTGGCTTTTGGCTAGACTTAGACCCAAGCATACATATATGTATAGTATATATATAAAGCTGAAGGAAGCACTGGATGTTGAGAAAGAAGTGGTAGTTGAATCAGCTAGGAAGACCCGTAGCGCACAATTTCGTAATAACTTAATCGATGTCGATTCTTGGAGGATTTTTACCATCTCTTCGATATTTTTTTGTGCTGCATACCCTGAAGATGATTGGGAGCTGGTAGGTTTTGATCAATAAAAGGTAGGTAGGATTTTAAAAAAACAAGTTGTGTAACAATTTTAAAACCATTTTAGTTTATTGTGAACCATTAATCTTATACTGAAATTCAACAGGTTAAATATTAAGCAAATTAGATATAAATTTTATTTAAGAAAAAAATTTCAGTAATATACAATTCAGTTATTCCCAGGATTAACATAGGTTTTTATATAACAAAAACAAGAATCTCAACAAGCAACCAAAATCCAGGATTAATATAGGTTTTTATATAACAAAGATAAGTATCTCAACAAGCAACCAAAATCATGATTTTAAACCATTTAAAAACCATAAGCTTTAAACCAAAAATATTCAAGTGCCTGAAGGAACCAGCTTAAAAAAACGAATAACTACTAAATAAAAGTTATAAAAATGTTTTTTAAACATAGGTTAGATTGGCAACAAATTTTAAATAATTTTATAACAAATTCCTAAAGCTACTAGACAAGGGTATTGGGCTGTTCATTGCTCCTGTACCGTCTTCTGCCGACATTTCCTTCATTTTTCCGCCGTGAGTGTGCGAGTGTGCGAGAGAAGCCTATCAAGTAGGAGCTTGGCTTTGGCGGAAGGCAGGAAGTTGGCAATATATTTGACTGCTCTGCGAACGGAAGCGCAGCTCAGGCCCCCCTGACAATGCCCCCTAATGTGGAAAAGCGGGGGAAATGGGCAGGCAGTGCTGAGCGGTTAACAACCGTTGGGGAAAATGTCACTTAGAGGCACTGCAGCAGGCAGAGCCTCAAAAATAGAAAGGAAACGGAGAAAGGGCGAAAGGAATGGGGGCAACAGGAGCAACGAGCTGGAAACAATGAAGGCAAAAGTTGTCGCTGTTCAGTGGTTTTTGGTGCGAAGTTCGGTTTGCTGGGAACTTCTACTTCTAATGAGACTGAGCTGGAAGCACAGATATCGAAGTGGCTTTCATTATTGAACTCGGACACTCGAGGATAAGAATATTTACCTTTGCCGTGTCAAAATTGCCTGGCACCAAACAAACTGGCCACGAACAGACGAAAAAGTTGCAGTTGTTCAAAGAAAATCAGAGCCGCAGAACCAATATAAAGGTGGCAGTGGGTGCACAGAAAGAAATCAAGTTCGTGTTTGAATTTTTTTTATCGATTTGTTATTTAATTTTAAAACATCACACTAGTAAGTAGGTACTCGTTTAGTCATGAAATTTAAATGAACCTTATTCTTATACTTGTAAAATAGTAAAGGGAATTTTCCAACAATATTACTTACAAAGAAAAAACAAAAAACAGGTATTTTCATTTAAAAGTCCCAGGTCTCTGTTTGTAAAGCTCAATAGCTGTAATAAATTTAAACCGGAGATGGTGAATACTTTGGAAACTATTTTTTTCAAATCCATACTTTAAAGATTTGGTATAAAATTGAAATAAAAGGATTATTTCAGCATTACTTCAAAGTCCTTAAAGAGATTACAAAAATCATAAGTAATTCTCACGGTGTGTGGGAGACGTGGTTCTGCAATTGAAATGGCCCCAAAGACACACCGAAGGCATGGCCCAAACAACAAACACATAAAGTCGATAACCCGGCCAGGATGGCGAGTGTGTGTGACGTGGATCGGAGGATATATAGGAGGAGCTACAGGAGCAGTGCTGCAGTGGCTCGACTCGACTTTTGTGCCCGACTGTCTGACTGCATATTTGCTCGTCTGCTTTGCCTATTTTCAGGTTTTTTTTCCTTTTTTTTCTTATTCGCCAGCTCAGAACTTGCGACTTATGACTTCCCGAGCCGACAAAAAGCCAAAAGACCCAAAAAAGGGGCCACACACAGAGAGGAGACTCCCACAAGTTTGGTGTTGACATTCACAGTGCTCATTAAATGCTCTGCAGCCATCTCTTTTCAGGACTATCTTTTGCAAATGAAAGTTGGTAAAGTTTTTCATATTTGCTCGAGTCATAATGTTCTTATTAAGATTTAGCAAATTGAAAAGCCAAGAGGCGGCATTCTGGGCTTAATCTATATACTTTAGTTTCCACCTCTAAATTATTCTCCTCGCCGTTCTGATAATAATAATAATAATAGTTTGTTGTTATTGCATAATTTTAATGTGTCGTCCTTAATTTAAATGCTTCCGCTGCACACGGAGCACGAGGCGAATCCTTGGCAACGTCACGACATGGCCTCGTCCTGTATCCTGCCACCCACTCTACACTCTTCCACTCTCCCACTCTCCTTCGCTTTCCGTCTGCATTGTCGTGTTCCGTTTTTGGCTGCCAAAAAATTGTCTATTAGTTGGGCCAGAATGAACATTCCATAATAATGGCATATGACAAGCGCCACATGCGGCTGCAATTGAAGGAGAAAGCCGGCGGAGGGCGGATGGTAGGTAGGTAGGTAGGTAGGTGCAGGATAAGGCTGGATGCTTATTAATTTAAAATTTACGTAGCATGCACTTAGGCACCGGCTTGAAATTGCAGTCTAAACCCCTTAGCTTGGCCCCACTACCCCTGAAAAATCTCGGCATCCAAACGGTTTTAGGGGCCCAAAGGCTACACGACATTTTGATACTTGGTACAAGTTAATTAATTGTTGGAAGGACCAGAACGAGGAGCAGTCCTGCAGTCCCGCTAGTCCCACATACACACACACAGTTATACTATATATTCAGTGTCACTTGTGTAAATATTCAAACCAGCAACGCCCCCCTAAAGTTGATAGCCAACACGAGAAAGCGGCGGAAAGATGAAGAAGCCGTCGGTGCAGCGGGTGAAACAACAACGTGTCTAGGACTCTAGGACTAGAGCCAAAGGCGCAACAACATGACCAAAAGACCAGGACACTCGCACTCACACCCAGTGTCAAAATAATAGCTACAAAAATAAGAGACTGCAATTAACTAAAATTATAGGCATAAATCAAAGCGCCATTTTTTATTGCTTTTTAGATTTTTGTTTTTTACTTTGCAAGGTGATTTGAATTCTTGAAAGAACATTAGGCCACTAAAAGATTCAGTAAACCTCTTACAATGAAATTATATTAATAATTTATTTTTCTTAGGTTAAAGTCAATTTTAAACGATATTTTTCCAGAATGCACCTAATTTTATAGTCTAAAATATAAGTTAAGATAGAGTTCTTTCAAAAACCTCTTTAGACTTAAGAATAAAAGTTTAATTTAATTCTTTATATACTAATGTTTCTGTTAAACAACAATGATTTTTAATAAAGATTGGCCTTTTTTTGTTTGCAAGTAAGATTAACATTTGATTTCTGTTTGGGAAATATTAAAAAAAAGTAAGTAAAAATAAAACATTGATACCAAACAAGGAACAAATACTTGGTTAAATTAAAAGCAATATTTTGTAGCACAACTTTTGAATGGGAACATTCAAGCTAAAATCTAAAACTTGGCCTGCATTGCTGTTATTCTGACCGCAGCTGTGCAGCTGAAAAACGAGACCGAGTGTGCGGCATGTGTGAACTTTTTAACCAAACTCGAGCCAAAGTCAACAAAACAGCGAAACTGGAGACAGAATACGTACGGTACGGCTCGGAGGAAACTGCGGAGGAGAAGCGCTGGACGAGAAGCCATTGGCCAACCGGCAGGACATTAAATGCAATGCAAAAGCGAACGCAGGCGGATGGTCGGTGCCTGACAACCATTCTATCAAAGCCAAGATGCGGTGGCCACAGCCTCAGGATAATCACATTCAAAGAATATGAAGCAAGCTGCAAAAACATCACCGAAGATAGAACGCAGGATGTGGGTAAGAAATGAAAAAAAAAAAACGTACACCGAGAAAATATAAGTGGAGTGGTATTTAAATTAAATTTATAAATAATTATCAATTGTTCTTGGTATTTCAATAAATTTATGAAATAAAAAATAAACTAAAAACTGGCTGTCCAGTTTAATTTATTAATATGTCGTTAATATCAAGAAAATCATTTTAAAGGCTCTTTAAAAACAAACTTAAATACAAAATTCTGGTAAATATCTATCTTCTATAATAATCATGAAGAAAAAAATATTTTTATGATAAGATTTAAAAGTAGGTAAATAACTAAATAACAAATTCATGAAAATAAGGTGGAAAGAACTTGCAAATCTTTATTTAACAAACATTATTTTTCCTAAGGTAGATATAATTGTTTTTAACTACAATTTAAAATCTTTCTTTTTATCATTAATTTCTAAGAAATTTTAAAAATTGTGTATTGTGTAAAAAGAAGAGTAAGGTGGCAAGAGTCGGCGTTTGTGAACGAAACAGGAAATGTTGCACGGCAAATTCAATGCAAAGAAAGGGAAGCACTGAACTTTGACTGATGGACGCACTGGGTAACTGGCTGAGAATAGGGAAGGGAAGGGGCATGGGAGTGGGTTCTGGAAACGGAGGGGTCATCCGATAGAACTGAGGAATGGGTAACTGGGCAACCGTCCGGCACTTATTTTATTGACAATTTTATTTTCTTCTCCTCCGCTTTTTTCGCATGCTATGCTGAGCTATTTCAATTTGACGCTACTGCTGTTGCTTGCGGCAAATTGTTGCTAACTGCCTTCGCCTTCGTCGACTGGCATAAATTAATCAGGAAATCGAACGACGATGACGATGACGATGAGGATGGTGAAGGTGACACGCCACGCCCCCTTTTTGAAGTCTATATCCTGAGGTTGCCGCCCAGGCGTGTGTTTCCAAAAATTTGACAATTTTTAGGTTTTTAAAACCAGTGGCAAAAATATTCTTCATCATCGCTTGTTTCCTGATTC
This sequence comes from Drosophila oshimai, assembly GCA_018150695.1. Classification (NCBI taxonomy): domain Eukaryota; kingdom Metazoa; phylum Arthropoda; class Insecta; order Diptera; family Drosophilidae; genus Drosophila; species Drosophila oshimai. Next base: position 744,894 of record JAECWM010000191.1, read on the forward strand.
AATTCCAACTGGAGGGTGGCAATCGAGTGTCAGTATTAGTTGACAATTTGCAGAGTTATAGAGTGGCAAATCTAGTTTGGAATGTTAGCTGAAACTTTAATTGCAGCGCGTAAATGGGTTTAGGAATTTGCCGTTTCGCAAATGGTCTAGTAACGCTTAATTTGATGTTATGGAAATCGTATTTAAAAGCTATTTTTACTTTGTTTTTTTGCTATTGAGAATTGATTGAATTGAATTGAATATTGCTTATAATGTTTAAGAAAATGTTTTAAACAGCTAAAATATTCTTCTTTTAATAAAACATGTGTCTACAATATATGTAAAAGGTGATTCTCATAGTATTTTAAATAAAAGTTTAGTATATTGACTTTTGGCTGATATTTTTTTAAACATTTAAAAATTGTACCAAAACGTTAAATATCTATATGAAAGATTAACCATTTTAGGCCCTTTTATATCATAAGAAACAGGAGAAGGATCATAATTACACAGAATAAAAATAAACATTAAAAAACAATCTTTTATGAAATATTAAAAAAAATTGGGAAGGAACATTTTCTTTTATTGAAGATTTAAATTTAGTTTATATACTTTTCATAACCGTTCTATTAAAAACCGTTCCAAAAATAAAGACTTGCTCTCCACCGCTTCCACACGTGATAGACAATCCTCCTGCGCTGTTTGCGTCAGCCTTTTGAACTCTTTTCAGCCATCTATTGACTTTACCTGGACAATTTGGCGGCGTCAAAAGGAGAGGCGCTGGTGGAGAAATAAGCCCGGATATGCACACAACCGTAATGCTCGGCGCAAACAGAAGCTCTCCTTGGGGCTGGCTTCATTTTCATTTGCATGACACAAGCTGGCGAACAAACAGGCAAACAAACAAACAAACAATAATAATAATAATAATAAAAGGCGAAGGCGAAGGCGAGTGGGGTAAATCGAGAAATGCATATTTATTTTCCCAAAGTATCTCTGGTTCCACTTTTATCGCTAAGCGGCATCGAAATGTGAGCGATATGCGATATGCATGCATAGATGCTACTCCTATTCTCTTTACTTTACTTTACTTTGCCTTTCTTTTTTTTCCAATCAATTCACTTCCCTGGATTGTTTTTGTTGCTCTGGCTCTTTATTTGGTTATTTGTTGCATGAGTAATGTGCCGTACCGTTCGTTGCTCAGATGCAAATGTATCTGTATCTTTGGTGCATATATAAATAGTATTTCAGTTGAACGCACAGCCGAAATAGCAGAAAAACAGAAAGAAAACGCGGAGCAAGTCGCGTATTGTGTTTCAAAAATGTTGTTAAAGTTGACACAAATCTCGAGGATGAGACAAACAAAAAGCCAGCGACGGCCTTTCATCCAGCCATATGCACATTTATGTATATATATATAGTACTATCTGAATAATAGGGAACTCTGACACTCTGACTCCCAAGCCAAAGCCCCAAAGTCGAAGGCGACGAGTGTTTCCAGGCGATAGCAGCAAATACATTTTCAATGCATACAATTACTTCCAGCAAACTGCTTGCGAAATTAAAATTAAATTACGTTGGGGGTGATTTTGCGATGATGATGATGACGATGATGATTTGGGGAGGAGGAGAGGAGTCTCCCTCTGACTGCAGATGGCAAAGTTCATTAAGTTATATGGAGGGAATATGAGTTGCTAGTTGACACGAAAGCGTCACAAAGGCGGCACCTCTCGAGAACGTCATTAAGTAGCTAAGACAATCGTGCCAATCATTAAAAATCTTGGCCCAGCTAGAGTCAAACGCTTCTGAGTGGCCCCCACTGCAATGCGGATGCTTCTGTGACCCCACGTCCCCTCGTCCCCCTTCCCAGTCATCGTCATCACCATCATCTCCGCAGTTATCAACACGTACGCAGCTTCCCAGATCCCAGAGCCAGTGGGTCCGACCTGTCCAAAGCAGCCCTAACTATGCCGTTAGACGCTATATGTTATACGTTATACGCTGGAACCCAGTGCATGTTTATAGACGCCCTAGATTAGGTCTTTGTCAGCACATTTCGAGTGTGTACTGTGCGGGAGGGGCACTGTGCCGGGCAAATGTATGTAAGCACCCACAGTGGAGGTCGGTATGATAGCATTAATTGACTAATTTCCAAAAATATTTGTTACTTTTACATTAAAATATGGTGCTCCTGAATTTAAGTCCCATACAAACCTATTTTTAATTACCTTCTAACAGTGCTTTAGCTAATCATTTATAAAAGTTTTTAGTGTTATGTGCGTAATGTACAGTGATGAAAAACAGAAAACTCTTCAAAATCTAGAATAAATTATCCTATATTATTACCTATTATTTTGTATTATTTTCACCAACTCTTTACTATTTAGAAAACCATATCTAAGGCATCACTTAAGGTCGTCCGCCGTGATAAAAAATACAGTTTAGAATTTAACAGTTTATTTAATTAAGACCTTGAAGCGTTGTCTTAAAAATAATTTGTATTATATTACAAAGTTTTAACATTAAATGAGGATAAGATAAGTTTACTTTGATTATGATAAGTCAATATTAAACATTGAAAAAAAAAAAAACAAGTTGAGTTTTTTAAAAAAGTAAACAATGTTTACTTTAACCATTTAAAATAAATTTACCCTCAACTTCCCAAAGTTTAAACAACACCAAACTACTTTTAAACTCCCATATTTTAAAAGCCCGGCTTTTACATTTTGCAGCACCCAAGATGTTAATATTTCAAAAATGAAATAACTGGAATTCCCAGTGCTAATATCTCGAATGCAGCTGTGGGTGCGACTGTGTGCTCGAGTGGCGATAGCTGCGAAAAATCCAAACCATAAGCTTTTGGCGCGAGTGGAAGTGGAAGCCACTTGAGCTGGGCGCAGTGGCTGTTCTGCTGCTCTGATGTTCCTCTGTTCCGGCCTCTGCCTTCGGATTCAGAGCTGGGACTTGGCCGCTCAACAACCACGGCAACAATAATACTATACAACTAAAACTGCAGTAGTGCCCCAGCCCCAAAGTCGTGGGAGTGAGATGAACGGGTTAAGTAAGAAATAGACGGGACAAGCATCTCTAAGCTCTCGGACTTGGGTAAAGTCTCTTTCTTTGCGCTCAAATGGCAGCTAATTGAATTGTTTGCTTTCCTTTGGCTACAAAACAGTGCAAAAGACGCTTTATTTGCAGACATTTTGGACATAACCGGTTCATAACCGCATTTTTACCGGCTCATTTCCGGATTCCTTGATTCGTTTAAAATGGAGTTTGAATTTCAGAAGTTTTTTTTAAAGGAACCCCAAACAACAACTTAGGGGAACTAACATTCTAGCTAGCAACCGATTCGCGTTATAGTTTCTTCAATATAAAAACAATTCTAAAATGGAAAGTGGTTTAAAGTGTAAGTTTTAGCTAAATCTAAAAATATTTCTTTACTTGCTGATAACGATAAACTCATGACTATAATATTACTAAATATCACAATTTTGGCTTAAATAATGAAAATAATATTGTAAATGCATTCAAATTGTTTGAATAGGACAGAGACAAGGATTTGTAAGTTTTTTAAACACTCTTTTGGGTTTTTATTTATTTATAATTATTATTTATTAAATATGAGAACGTTTGTTTACTTTAGTACAAAAAGAATTTGTCAAAAGAAAATAGGAACCCTAAAGTTTTTTACCATGGGACCTCAAGTAGCCCAAACCCGATTCGCTCAAGTTTAAAAAGCCATTAAAAATTGCCAGTGCCAATATCATACAATACTGTATGATCGACTCACGTGCCACTCATTGACCCATCGCTGCAATTTCCATTCCAATTGACTTCTGCTCCGTCTCGAATTCCGGCAAAGACGATTTTTTACAACGCGGAGCGCATCGGTTTTTGGCCCTGTGCTGAGTTTTTGTGGGCCCTTTGGCTTTTGCCTAATTTACCAGCTCCATGGGGCCAGCAACTGGCGGCTGCCAAGAAGCGAAAATAAAAATTAAAAAAGAAATAAGAAATAAGACACACACATCGGACACCGAAATGGCAAAAGATAACAAAGGAGCCGAGCAAAAACACACTCATACCGAACACCGAAAACTAAACGAGGGAGCAGAGATCAGGGGGCGGCTTTCGTATTGAAGAAGCCATTTGAAAATTTGAAAATTTTTTGGCACAGGTACAGGAAACCAAGGCCCCGACTCCTTCTTCCCCTGCTGCACCCACAAACCAAGTACGAGAATGGGGGAAACATTGAGAAAGGCTAAAATAAAGAGACAAACCAAAGACCGCATTGACTCTTCAACTACTATACTATAGTGTACTATATATACGTGAATGGCCGTACATGTGTGCAGATATGCGCTATAGGTTATAATATGTTAGCGTAATGCCGAGTGGCACTCTGATGATGGGCGGAGCCAACAAATTCGCTAAACAAAAAACAAGCGCACCCGACCAACAACACAAAGCTGCGATATATATGCACATATATAGTATGTGATGTGCTATATGGGGTTTTCCTACTTTTTGTGAGCACTGCAGATACTACATACAAGGGCTCCGGCTCCCAAAAGGCAAGCGCATCTTGCCAGACGGTTGCAAACCCTTTCCTCTTTTTTTTTGGTTTTTGAGTGCCATCCAAATTTGGTTAATATGACGGCAAGTTGCCTTTTGATTAGCCTAATGAAACTATGCGGCAGGGAAAGGGGGTGGCGCAATCTCTCACCGAGAATCATCCTCGACCCGCAGTTCTCGGTTATTTCTCAAGTCGTTCCGCAATTGACGTCAAATTCAAATTCGAAAAAGGGAGCAAATCTCAAGCATTTGATCAATTACAATTTCCAATTGAAACAAAGCCCCGCCTCTCTCTCTCTCCTTTCTTTCTTGTCGATTTGAAAACACATAAAACACGAATCAATTCGTTTGGTCATTCAAATTGAGACACAAAATTCAGTTACAGACAAATGTACACATCTCCAGATGTTGAGAAATTCTCTTTTCGGCATAGAAATCAAAAGGCAGTTAAGAAGGGAAATTTTTGATTTTTTCTCTATTGAAACTTCATTGAAAACAAGATTTGTAAATTAGGTAAAATAATCAGGGATTCAACCGAATGTCATCTCTATGTATTCAACCCTTTTGGGTTTCTTGGCACCCCGAATTATATTGCTCTTAATTTTTAAAACAAACAAACAAAGCCTACTTCTTTTCAATGTAAAATCGTAAAGAAGAAAACTCCTGGTGTTATAATTTCTGATATTTCTTTCTGTAAAAAAAAAAGAATAATAATTTTGAAGCATTTTACATTACATTCTTATGTTACGAACAAATTCATACAACATTTTGTTCATTTAAGAAAGTAGGAGTTGAAACAAACTCTATAGATTATCAAGGACTATCTCATATAAAATAATTTTTAATCTATTGTTTTTAACACTTAGATCTTTATAAATTAAAGAAATCAAATATAAATGTCCATCTTAAATTAAATAGCTTTAAATCCATAGTTTTAACAACATTTTTGTAACAAACACTGTGATTTAAAAAAAATGTTTTATACCCTATGGCCATTTACTTTTTTTCAGCATTTCCTGGTCCCTTGTTAGCGGAGGACTGTTATTTAAATCTTCCGCTAATTGACCCTTTTTTTTATATAAGGCCCAAGTCAATTTTTAGCAATGATCCACTAATTTTCACTTAACTCGATTTTTTTACTCACCTGGACTTGTCTGCCAACTGAGGCCGCCAATGAACATTTTTCTGCAACGAAAAAGAGCCAAGAGAAGGGAAGTATAAGATAAATGAGGCATTAGCTGTATGTGCGGGGCACAAGCAAAGAAAATTAGATAAATGTTATGGGCTGGCCGAAAGACAACAAGCAAACAAACAAACAACGAGCTGAGCGATCTTTTATCAGCTCCAACGTCCAGACACTTCCTCTGCCATCATCTTCTTTGCCTTGGCAAAGGTGGCTTCCATTGTCGTAGGTCTGCCAGTTAGCTCATCATCCCCAATCCCCGAACCCCGAACCCCGGTCCCCACCCTCGTCATTATTACCATTATCTCAATCATCATCTGCTGTTCTGTGGCACTTGCAGTTCCAGTTGCGGTAGTAGCCGCCACCGCCTCTTGTCTGCCGTCTTCATCATTATTTAAATCATAGAAAATAAGCCGCTTTCCCGGCATTGTTTTCATGCTGAAAATCTCACCCACCCACTCACTCCCAGGTTATCCCCCTGTCTCGTTTTCTTGCCCCACCCTCCCAATACCCATTTTCCAGCCAGCCGCTGCAACGGCTTATATAACAAACAAAAAAGATAGTTACTTTGACGTTAATTAGGTGACGTTTTAAATGCCCTTTTTCATATGACTAATGCATTTTAAGACAACAATTAAATCAGTTTTTAGAAGTACTATAAGTGTACTTATATTCAATAATATTTTTTTTTTTTTTTTAAACCAAAAAATGAGGTTTGGGGTCTTTTACATTATGATATCAAGACATGATGACTATTCAACTTGTCTTTTTCAGCTTGTACGAAATAAGATATCTTAGTATTATCATTACACTTTCGAAAAAAAGGTAGTTTTGTTTTGTGTATAATGAAATATAACTTATATAGAAGCGTTAGAAGCATTTAAGTTGATTTTATTACAAACCCAGTATTTTTCTTTAATCCAAATTTGAATACAATCAAAAGTACTTAAATATTATTAGGCCTTGTTCACAATTTTCAAATGTAAATTGAGAAAATTAAGTGATAAACCGACTTGGAGTGAACTTCTGAACCTACTACACCGACAAACTGAACACCGAATGGAAATAGGCTTTTCCCCAGGGAAAGCGTGTGGAAAACAAAAGGCAAAGGCTGTGCCCGAAACGAAAGTAGGCGGTGGAAACAGTAGCAGTAGCAGTGGGCAGGAGGAAAAGCAGCGACGACGACGACGACAATGATTATGAAAACTTCAACAAACTGCAAAAGAGCGCAACAGTGGCATAAAGGGAAGTGGACCGGGCTAAGAGGGGGTGGTTGGGCGGTGGGTGGTGGGTCGATGGGCGTGGCAAATGCAGTTGGAGGCAATGTTGCTGGCGACACGAAAACGAATGTAAAACACACACAAAAATGCATAGGAACACAAATTGCAATGAAAAGCGAAATAAAAAAAGGCACAAACAAAAAGAGAGCGACAGAGAGAGAGAGGGCACAACTAAATGAAAATGTTAATAAAATGTGCAACAACAAATGCAGCAGCGGCAGCAACAAAAGCGTAAAGTAAGCTAAAAGAAAAACTAAACCAAAGAACGGAAGAAGCGTCAACAACAACAGCTGCCATGGGGGGTGGGTGGTAAGGGGGTGGTGGAAGTAGATGGAAAATGGGCGGCAAGGTAAGGCAAAAAGTAACGGCACTGCAAAACCGTTTTGCCCTGAGCTTGCATAGTTTTCCCCCGATGAAAATAGGCCTCGAATTGCAGCTCGACAGGAAACCCGAAACTTTTTGCACGTTAGACGATGCCAAACAATTTGTCATTAATCAATGTTTGGAATTTTCCTGTTTCTCCGCTTGACTTCGATTCGGGACTCTCTGCCTTATGCAAATAATCAATCTTCATAGAGAAGTAGAGACAATAAAAAAATAACTGATAAATGATAACGAACATTTTTTAAACCCAAACGTCACAATCCAAAAAACTCCCTTCAAGTTTGTTAGCCGTTGAGGCTAAAAAAATGTTTTAAATATTTTAAATGCAGTTACACTTCTACATTTTAAAATTATTTTCTTAAATTCTTTTAATTGTTTGAAATAAGCTTTCTGAAAGCATGACGTTAAAATGTTTGTTTTATATTTGGTTTAATTTCAACTTTACTTTTATGAAAACAAATTAGAAATAAAATGTTTATGTACAATTAATGATTTATTTAAACGTTTAGTGTTTATTGGATTTTAACAAGTTTTAGTAAAGAAAAATTGTCCAATAAAGTAACAAACATATTCATTATATCGGTCAAACTTAAGGTTTCCGTTCTGATTCATTGCTGAGATCATCCATCAAATTTTGCTTTCCACTTTGTCAACCAGGTCTTCTCACTGCCACACCACCCCCTTCCTGGCCACCATTGAAAACCCCCTATACCCACCCATCAATTGAAGGATGACGCCGCTGACTGATCCGCAAATATTTGTATTCATTTCATAATAATTTAGCAGCACTGGCAACATTGTCTGTGGGCATGGGGCGCACTGCAGGTGACCTTCGGTCGCAGCATGGGGGAATAGGTACCCACCCCCTCTGCCACACCTCTGGCCAATTGCAAGTGCACCAAATAAATGCGACCTTGTCCCACACTGCGAATCTGTGCACTGAGTCGCTGGCTTTGCATTGGCTATGTCCAGCTGTGTGACGCGTAATTGCAATAGCAAAATAGAAACATAAAAACAAAATAGAAAAACCCAAATGGAAAACCATCGAGGGGGGAGAAGGGGGAGGGAAAAGTGTCAAAGTCAACGCTGAACGCTGTTTAAAGAGTTCAACTGCCAGCTATATATTTACATATAAAGTGTACAAATTGCACAAGATTACGCATACGCAGTGGTGTCCCTCGTCAATTGTTTTATGTTCCTTGGGCTTCTCATTCATTTTCCCGCGGGTGCCAACTTTGATGACATTTGCCTTTGTCTACATATCCCCCATATCCCCAGGCTTTGGGCTTCCACTTCCCGGCTTATGCAGTTTTCGCAGCTATTTACAGATTTCCCACAAGTTGGCCCCCTCAGACAATTCATTCTTGGTGGGTGGCTGGGTGGGTGGCTGGTTGGTGGTTAATGGCTGAGTATGTAGCTGACGAGCGTGCTAAGCCCACAGTCATAAACAAGTCAACGCAACATGTCCGATTAGTAGAGCAACCACCGACTGACATTTGTCACCCACTGCCTCAGCCTAAGATGCAACTCTAATCTGCACTCCGAGAAACAAATCTGTATGCAAGTCCTTAAGGGATCACAAAAATAATGGGAACACGTAAATATTCATCGTCTTGGAATTGGGCTTTTTAGGTTAACATTTCTGTGAATCTTAAATGGTTTACTATACAACCATTAAAACAAAGATTTATTTCGTACTCCTAAAGCTAAAGTTTGACTAAATGTTTACCTACATCTTAGGACTAATTTAGTTTAATTAAGGGGAGGTTCTAGTCCAGAGGCCCGAAAATGTGCGTAATTTCATGATTTTTTTAGATAGTACGCACGTATTTTTTAAAAAAACTTTTCCGTCATTTTTTGTCTATATTTTAAAAAGATTATAAAAATTTTTTTATAGTAAAAAAAAACAAAATGGCGGCTCAAGCCCTCAATGACGGCGGTCCTGTGCGGCGGTGGACAGGTGCGCGGGGCGCTCTACAGCCCTGCCAAGTGATCGGAAACGAAAAAACTAAAAAGAATCTTAAAGTAGATGAAATTTGGGGGCCTTCTCGGTTTCCGATTTTTAAAAACGCTTTTAAAAAAAATTGTGATTTTTTTAGAAAAACAACCTTTTTTGCCTCGTTTTTTTGTTTTCACGTAAAAAAAAAATACTAAACAATTAAAAAAAAAAAAAGCTTCGAGAAGGCCCCTAAATTGAATAAGCTTTAATTAGAGCCTTCAAACGTCGAAATCGGTTTAGCCGTTGAAGCGGTATCGCGCCCCGCGCGCAAAACGCGTTTAAAGTTTGACGAAGACCTGTTTTTCGGTCGACGGGTCCTCTCGTCTATAGGCTATAACTCGTAAAATCAATTAGATAGGGACATATCCTTTTGCCTACACATTTTTAGGACCATAAAGATGAAAATAAAGCAATAAAAAAAATAAAAAAATTTTGGTCGCTTGTGACTAGAACCTCCCCTTAAGGTAAAGAACTTAATAAATCTACAATGTTTACTAATGACCTAAAGTATACTTTCTATAAATCTTGTTACAAATCTTGAAGTGAAGTTTGAAACAATGATACTGATTATAAACAAAAGATTACAATAAAAATGGTTAAGGTTTAAAGATGTTTGATATAACATATTTCAGCATTCTAACTAAACGTTTATTTGCAAGTGATATAGAATAATCAAACATAAGCCAAACATTTTGCTTTTTAAAGACTAATCAATCAAAAACAATCCAATTTATTTAGAAGCACCCTTTTTGAGTGTACTGAGCTTCCATTGCCGCTTTTCGTTCTCTACTCTGCTCAGCTCGGTCACATTTGCTTGCATTACGAAATAATTGTAAAGCGCACGTCACTTTTCTATAGGCCTTCGTCTGTCTATCCGCTCGCTCTCTATATAACCGATCCCCCTGCCACTGTCCAGCCCCCCTTTGTACTCTATATCACCACCCTCCATGGGCCATTCATGCGCAAGTCGTCAGCGCCCATTCACGGTCTATCCCAGTCACACACTGTGCGAAAAAACGCCATCAAACATCATTATTTAAATGCATGATTGGAGATGTAACTGTTCTGTAAATATACATTGTAAGAAACATTTGTGCAACTTATGATTAATAATTCTTATGTAAAATATCTAGAATAATGTATGATCAATATTACTTCATTTTATATAAAGGAAAGTTCCTTTCCTTATTAAAATACTAAATAAGGTTGACTGTCTCCATATATGACAAATCCTGACATTTATTTTAAGGCTCTTTATATTTTTGAACTTTATCAACATTCATTTTCGTTTTTAAATTATTCAAAAAAAGGTAATTATATAATAATAGTTTTTTTTTTTTTTTTTTAAAACTTCTTTAGTTAAAATGTTGGTTTAAAATAAAAGTTAAATGATTTTTAAGCTGTTTTTGAAACCTGAAAAGAGTCTCCCTGGTTTTTAATTGTTTTTTCTGAGTGCCTCTTTCAGATGCAGACCAGTACCCGGACCCATTTCCCGGATCCGTCTTATGGAGCTCGGTTTGACTTTTCCATGGGCTGGGCTTTATGCTCGCCGACCGCCGCTGCCGCTGCCTCTGCCGCAGTCGCCGTCGCAGTTGCCGTCGCTGCCTCGGCCGCCGTTCGCTTTGCCGCTTGTTTGCCATTCAAAATCCGTTCAGACTTTGTGTGCACATCAAGTGTTGCCCTCTCGCTTGTGCATTACATTTGCATATAATGCTATCTCTGTCCGCCTTTCTTTCGCCGCCTCCCGAAGGCCCACCACCCTTTTTTGTGCCCTCCCTTTCATCTTTTCTCTCTGTGCACTAGTTGACGTTTTCTATTGTGGCTTCATTGTTGAATAGAAAAATGTGCAAAATAGTAACGAAAAAAAGAAAATGGCAAAACAGCTACCCCTGCTCTTTTTTCATCCTCCCACCCCCACCCCTTTTCGCTTGTCCCCTCTCTTAGCCACACGCATGCCTCTTGTTGGGCTCACAACTCCCCCAAAACTCCCATTCACTGACTACACAGAGAAAAAATATCTCAAGAGATTAAACAGCTTGTTTTAAACTTATAAAATATGTATTTAACTGAAATCTTTAGAGATTTCGCTTAATTTAATCCGTTCGATTATACCATAATGCTATAAAATAAAGGAATTTTGGAGTTCTTTGGGATTTACCCATTTTTTTTAAAGGTTTGTGGGTTTTTTTACGTTCAAAAGATTTTTTTTGCATACTGATTTTACTTTTAGTTGAAAAAGATTTCTGTAGCACCTCAGTAAAACGTTAATTGCCCATAAAGTATTATGAAGTGATAAAATTAGCAATAATAAAATTATTAAACATTACAAAAAAATATTAACATCCTTTAAATGGAAATTTAAAATTTCAATTGTACAAAGCACAATAATATTTTCTCTGCATTACCCTCAACATCTCCGCTGCGTGGACTTGCCGCTTACATGGAAATAAAAGTGCAGATCTTGTAACTTTAGTAATTTTTCACATGACAAATTATGTGAGCAGCGACAAAGCGGGAAGTGGGTGGTGGGTGGCTGGTTGGGTGGCGAAAAGAGAAAGGGTGGGGAGAGGGAGAGGGTGATGTCGAGAGGCCAACAAAGGGGCATGTATGGAGATACACACACCCATACAAAGGCATTTGCACACACACACATATACTCGAGGGGCCCAGAAGAGAGTCTATCCAAAAGGTGCCGAGTTGTGGCATTTTGAAAGCGGACAGTCCGCATTATGCAACAATGTGGCGCCCAGCAGCGAGACTATTAAATTAAGCAACATTAAAGTTGGGGTTCTTAAATTTTGTGGCTTAGAAGCTCATAAATCAGTCATTTGGATACAAACTTAAATGTGAATGTGAAAATGATTGAATAATGGTTATGTACTTTGGTTTGTTCATTAACACTTAACTCTTGAAAAAAATTATATAGGTACCTATCAATTAATAAAAAAAATTAAAAAATTTAAAATTAACAATTTTTTTTTTAAATAACAGTATAGTTCAGAAACATAATGTTAATCATCTGCAAAAAAAAAGAACTTGAACTTGAACTAATTAATAATAACGCATCAAACAAAATATATCAATTGATAAACCCACCATTAGAACCATAATATTTTCTTTAAAACATTATAATAGTTACCATTAAAAATTTGCGACAAATTTGTAAACATTATTTCACCAAGCTTGTACATTTCTTAATGGCATGAATTAAAAGGCTGAATTAATTTGGCTTTCGACAGGTCAGCAAATATAAAAAAACTTTCTCTAAATCATAAATATTAAATTAAAAAAAAATTGTTACACAAAATAAGGTACCTTATGAGTAAAATAACCCCAAATATCAAATAAAAAAACACCTTTGCAATTCTTAAGATTTTCCTACAAACCCCAAAGCTTCGGACAACATTCAACATTTAAATTCAAAAATACCTGCCACAATTTGCAAACAACAACAAGCTGCCCGACATCCTTAACAGCCCGTAATAGTTTTAACCTTTTATAAAACGATTTATACAAGCTGCTAAGACCCAGACTACAAACCAATGCACATTTTATGATTTACCATGGGGTGAATCCCTCCCTGTCCCAACCATCGCCAGCATGTGAAGGAGTATCCACAAAAACCTCTGGACAATTTGACTCCCGCAAAGCTGAAAAGCAACAGCAGCGGTGACAACAGCAAATCCCATTCCCATCCACATCCTGATGACTATCATGTGCGGCTATCAACAACATCATCAAAATGCACCAACATCCAGCAGCAACAACAAAAGGAAAAAGGGAAGAACCACTGCAATTGCTTCGTGGTTACAACCTTTTCACTACGAGATCGAAGGGGTGAGGGGCGGGAAAAGCGGAAATCGTTGGACACAAAACTGCGAGTAAAAACTAAAACGCATCGAGAGGAGCAAAACTCTGCATATCCACACTGCTCCAAAAATATTTAAAATAAATGTGGGTTCATTTATTTATCAAACTTAAAAAACGAGAGAAGTAGATTTATAGTTAAAAAACAATTGAAGCAATGTAATTTTAAAATTTCCTTTTTTGGAGGTAACTGTAGGTACTGAAAAAATAAAGCGAGGAAAATCTTCGCACAAACTAAACTTGATTTAAACTCTTCAAACACAGAACATCGACGGAATTTTTAAACGATAAAGTTTTCTGTCTTAATGCAATTATCCAATTTCTTGGAGTAGGTAATTAATATTTAATTTATGTGATTGACATTGCCTTTAATAAGACTTGACTTGCGAAAACTTTGAAATACAAAAGTAATTAGCAAAGAGAATTTCCATTTTAAAGTGACTTGTGACGAACCTTGGTTTGTTTAACATTTTGAACTCGTCATTTTATTGAAACATGTCGTATACTTTACAAATAAACTCAAGAAAGAATATTAATTAGAAAATCGTTTACAATTTGACGTGTCCAAAAACTAGACCTTATTCAAAATGTAACATTGACTCCTTTAAATTAAGAATGATCTTAATTAAATTTTTTTTTCTGTGCAGAAGAAGACCTTAGCAGAGACAGACGCATAGAAGGAGAGATATAGCTACAAACATACTTATATCCAGAACTGAAGCTGCAGAATTGTGAAAAGCTGGGCCAACGCATAAATATGCTGCCGACAATTGTCTGAGACATTCGAAGGCACAGCCCATGGTGAGTGTGTGAAAGCGACACGGGGCACCAGGGGGTTAAGGGGTTCCGAGGCGAGGGGTTTCCCACAGTGGGTGGCTTGGGTGTTCATATGGGAGAGCGAGAACACGCAAAACAGAGCAGGAACATGTGGGAGAGAACGGGAGGGGAGAAGCGGTAAGCGAACCTCAGACAAAGCCAGCCAACGGCGGCTAAAAATGTTGGCCAGGCAGAGGCAAATGTTTTATGTAGCACCCACTGAGAAATAGCCATGGGAGATGTGGCTACAGTGGTTAAGAGGTCAATCATCAGCTTCAAAAATAATCATTTACGCACGCATAGAGAGTTAAATATTTAAAAGTGCTGGAAAAAAAATTAAATCAAAGTAAAATCAATTTAAAAGCCTTGAAACAAAATTTCAGAATAACTTAACTTAATAGAAAAATGTTAGTTTAATAAATTCTAAAATTAAAGGACAACAAAGCTTTGTTTTTCTTTTTTTTTACAAAAGTTGCAGTTCAGTTATATTTTAAAAAATTAACTTTCTAGAAATAACTAAAGATCCAAAAAAATTGGTTCAAAAGTCTTTGACTATTTTCGTAAAACTAAAAAACCGCAACGTTTCTAACATCAGAAAAAAAATCCTAAAACTAAGTTTTATTTTAGGATTACAAAATAATTTCATCTTGACCATAAACCTAAACAAAATGTGATAAACAAACTGTAAAGAAAAAATTTTAAAATGAAAACAGTATAACCAACTAAAGAAGCTTAAGAGATTTAACCAACCAGAAAAGCGAATAGATTTAAATTAAAGAACAGACAATTTAAAAGACCTCTGGAAAACTAAAGTTAAAAGAACACTAAGAAATAATTTCAAGCAATAAAAAAACGATTTACATATTACTCCACTGTGTGTGTGGATGTGTATTTGTGTAAGTGTCTTGGTGGGTGTGTGCGTGTGAATAGTGTGTTTGACAGTGTGCGTAATGCGAATGTGCACGAAAAAGCGTAATAGAAAAAGAACTTTACAGTTGCATCGATTTAATCGTGCGGAAAGCTAAATATGAAGGAGGGGGCGGAAAATGGGGGAAAAACTGCGTCTGGAGCATCGGTGGTCGGTGGGCGGCTGAAAGGGGGCGGCAGTGGGTCAAAAAGGGGGCGGGGCAGTGGCACAGCCTAAATTGGGATACGCTTCGTTCGGCTCGGCTCATTTAAAGCAATTCTACTGCTGCAAAGCACACAAACACAAGCACAAGCACAAACACAATTACCATTACATGCAATTTATAATGAATTGCGGAGCAGAGGCGGCGAGAAAAAGGGGGTGGGGCCGTGGGTGGGAGGCCGTAACCCGCTGCACTTTGCGGTTCAAAGGATGCATTGTGGCCCCGTCTGCGATACCAGATAGCAAAACTTTTACGCTGCCTTTCCTCCGTTCCACTGGGCTCTTCTTTATTTCGCATTTCTTTCTCCCGTTTATCGTCTTATATTGCATAACATACGCCTCGTTTTAAGGAAGATGGAAGGGTGGAGGGGGGAGGGTGGATGCCGGGAGGGGGCGTAGGTCGACAAACAGGCGACCAATATAATGTTTGCTACACAAAAGAAAACAATCTGCCGATATTTTTGATCTCGAAATACCTTCAATTAGTTTTTTTTTAATTTTGATACTTTTAGTATTTAAAGAAGTATGTGCAACTATTTTATTTTTTTCCCCTTTCACTTTTGTTGTTTGATCTGTTTTATAATTTTGTTTTCTGAATAGATGCATAAATAGCTTAGAAGTTTCCTACTTTTATCTAAGAAAAGTTAATTTAAAATTTGATAATGAAAATTGTACCTGTTACATTTTTTTTATTTGTTTACATTAAATACAATATCACAATATTTTAAAACTCTATAAATACATATAATTTTTATAAAAAAAGTATGTTTTAAAAACCATAAAATTGTAACCATTTTATCTCAAAAGGTACACTTTAAATTTTTTAAAATTTTTTTATGTTTAATGTAAAAATACAAACTAAAATAAATATGTAAAGATGTTCTTCAATGTTTTTGACCACTGCATGCACCTATTTCCCCACCCACAAACATCATTTTCTAATGGCGGCTTATACTTCCTAACAGAAAAGAGTTTACTTTTATTCCGCTGCCAAAAGTTATGACTGCATTTAGCAGAGGGAAAACTTTCTTAGCCTTGCATTGATTTCAAAAGAGAGAAAATATATGTACACACATGGAGACTGCGATAAATGTAGTTTTAGGCCAAGTATTGTGCTCGAGACACCCCCCACTTCCCACCACCACCCCCTTCCTGCAGCAAGTCACTTCATTTTAATCGAACTGTTTACTTAAAAGTGCAACTAAGGCAAATGAAAAGTTTCTTATTCGGCGTGTCAGACTCCAATGAGATTGTAAATTGAATTTTGATAATGTCAATCGTGGGACGGCACAAAAGTTTTCGCCATTCTTGCGGTTTAAGTGGATTGTCCCTGCCTCTTATATGTATGTATACAATGTATGTACATATATATCCTCCCACAAATACCATAGCAACTTATAGTTAGTGCATACAAAATGGCCAATTTACATATGCACATCGCATTGAACATAAGCCCCAACACAATTCACCAGCAAACTAGCATTTAAATCCCATTGAGAGGCAATATTTTGCAATATGTTACCGTATTCAAAACACTTTAAGGGCAGCAGCAAACGGACAACTGTTGATTTTTCACAAAAACTTCAGTGAACGATAGCCCGACTCTAATTATAGAACTATTATTTGTCTTCTATGTTTTCAATTTTATTTTGTAAATAAATTAAAACTTAAAGAAAAAACAAACCATTACGAAGATATTTAAGAATTAAAAACGTGAACGTATTTAAAATCTACAAAATGTTGAGTAGTTTAAAAAACAATAAACACGGCTAAAATAATAAAAAAAAAATAAAAAAACTTTATTCATGTTTGCATAGTATTTAAACTATGTGTTCCCAAATAAATGAGCTTTTCAAGTTACTTATGTTGATTTTTGATTTAGGTACAATGACTTACATTTTTCAAATACTTCTAAGGACAAGATTTAAATACTTTGTTTTATAATAAGTTAAAAAAATTACATAAAGGATTACTAAATAAAATAATTCATGGGGTTTCGTAAGTGATGCCGAAAGTGACACTAAAAGTAAGTTTTTACAATCAAATATTTTATTTTTACTAGAAATTGTTACAAGCTAAGCTTAGTTAACCAACTCCATTTTGAGAAAATTGTTTTAGCATGAGTGTTTTGGGCGTAAAAGAGATGCTGGCCGACAAAGCTGGCACTTTAAGCTAATGGCTGTCCTAGAGTCAAATAGCCACAGGCCTCATTATGCATACAAAATGGAAGCTTATTGGCCGGACGGACAAACACACGGCGGACACCGGACTACGGACAGCGTTCTACGGACAATGACAGTTGCGTTTACGTTACGGGCAAACAAACAAAACTACGGGCAATATGAAAGTGCGCACACAGCGACACAAAATCATTTGAAAGCAATTATATCAGACAAACGCGCTGAGGGAATGGGTTAGGAATCGGGATGGGAACCAGGGGGATGTATATGGAACTGGGAACTGGGAATGGGTCAGTCCGTGCTCCAAGCACGGCGTACAATGAATCAATTTACGGTACGTAACAAAGCCGCAATTACAAGCGCCGGCAGAGCGACAGAGACGAGAAACAAAACGACAATTATGAAAAGAGCAGCGAGTGCAATTGCAATCGCAATTCCACTGACAGTCGCTCGTCTGTCGATGCATTGCACAAAATTTTTGGGGGCACGTTAAATGACGCAGGGGCCTGGACCCGTTTTTTTTCGTTTGTGTTTCTTGTTTGCATTTCTTTCTGTTTTTCCTCGACTTTGGGACCCGCGTGTCGGTTCTAATGGATAATTGTCGGATTCGTATGGCGACGAGAGGCATTCTTGCTCGGATCGAGAGAAAGAGTAGCGACGGAGGGATTAGCGACTCGAAGGTGTGGCAACCACCCAGCAGCACTTGTTGATTCCACTTCCGCCCGAAGGGTTGCAAAAAGGGTTATAAGATGCAGCTAATTAAGCGATTTTCAGGAAAAGTACTAGGTACCTTTTCTAAACCGTTTTTATGAAGCAACTGCTATGAAAACGTATTTTTTTAAATCAACCCAATTCGTAATAAATTTATTTTAAACTATGAGAAGGTATACATTTACTCTGACTAATTTAGTAATTAAATGCACTGTAAACATTAACTCAATCAGTCTGCTCAAAAATATTCAATAAAAAATGCATTCAAGCGGTTTCAAAATTAGCTACGAATTATTTTTCATGTCTCTAAGTGATTTCATGGTTTTATTTACATTATGACTAGCTTATAGTTACAATTGGTTGTTTACATAATAATAAATTTTAATTAAGTGTTGTTTTGATCTTTCTACACTGATTTTTATGTATAAATTTTAAGCTAAATCAAAATTAACAAAGTGAATTTATAATGACATTAATATATACCAAAGTGTGTATTAAGACAAAACTCCTATTCTTTAAAACCATGCTTTGAATTTAACAATGTGAATTAAAAAATTTGGTTGAGATACTTCTCCGTTGAAGTTTTGCTTAATTTATACTGTATTGGTTTTTCCCATTTCATGCAAGGTCATTTCATGAAATGGGGATAAAGTTTGTTGTATAAAAACCATTTCATGTATTCGATAGGAATGATTGCATGAAGCAAGTAGGCCGCTTATTTGATTACATGTATTGTTCCATCGTATAAACGTAAAATTTAAGATAGTATTCCAAAGTAAATAGATAACATAATTTATGAAGTTAATATCGATTGAAAATAAAAACATTTAACGACCAATGGCATTGCCTTAGCTTTCTAAAAGGTATTATCCCGATCGATCACTCCACGAAACGATCGCTCTCACATTATGTTTGCTGCATTTACACTAAAAATACATTGGCAAAGTGAATTGTATTAATAGCAGGGCATTTATTTAGTTATTTCAAAGTTTTGTGTGTTGTTTTTTTGGTTTGTTTTATTCTCATTTTCTTTCGCCTTTGTGTTTATTTACTTTGCCATTTTGCGCCGAGCAAGACTTCTTCTGTTTTTATTTTTATTTTTGTTTTCTGTGGGCCCTTCAAAAGATTTATAAAGTTTGCCAAAAGAGTGGGAGGTGGGTGGTGAGAGGGGGCATGAGCGGGGGGGCGGGAGCGTTCAAAATTACTGAGCCGTGGCGATCGCCGCGCCAGTCAACGAAACTGTGAATGGAATTGTATTCGCATGTTTTCAACCGATATTCGCCAAGTTGCACAACGAAAATAGAGAAAGATACGGAGACATAGATACAGATACAAGTAGAGATGCGGATGCATATGTATCTGTGAATCTAAGTATCTGGGCAGAGTCATCAAAAGGTATATTGCATTAATTCAAGATTTATGCATTCAACATTCGCTAGGTGCCACATTTCCCATTCGCATCGCCACAAAACTTTTACCCAACTTCATGTTGCAGCCAGGGATGAGAAAGGGTATTTAATTTTCATTGGTGGGCTGGCAGGTACTCGATGGAAATGTTATATTTAAGCAAGAAAGTGATCCTTTTTTGGATTAAAACAAAAGGTTAAAGGTTTTATTTAACAGTTTCATAAATTCTCGGGTTTTTTTTCTATTGAACTAAGTGTACATATGTATATTTACTTTAAACGGAACTTAATAGGTCTAAACATAAGTCTTAAAACTACGTAACTAACAAATAGTTTGAAAAACTGCCACAAAAATAAATTACATTTTCAAAACACCCAATATATATATTATTGTCTAATCATTATATTTGTTAAGGGCTTACAGATTTCGTAATAGTTTGTTCATCGTCAGTACCAAGGGCAAGTAAAATACGTTTCCTAAGGTAAAATGTATTTAAGATGTTTAAACCCTAACTTGGTGTTAGCCTAAACGAAACTATAACCGAGGTACCTATAGGTACAACAATCACTGGTTGCATTTGCAACAGTCGCACTAGTTGCTGCTGCAGTTGTTGCACCTGCCAGCATCGTCGGAGCTCAGCGAGCAGCAGGTGATCCATTTCTTTTATCCGGTGGCCTCCGCTTTCCCGCCACGAGAAATATGGCAAGGGATTTGGAGGGAACTAAGGGAAAAGCGAGTCGGCACGACAGCCCAGCCCAGCCTATTTTTGCTTGTTGCGAGTTTGCCAAACTAATGCAAATAGACAAGAAGAGCTGCAATCAGCATCCGCGCCTCCCCCTTCGTGGAGTGCTGAAATTCACTTGGGTTATACAATTTGCAGCGTTTCGATAATAGATATATTTATACCCGTACATCCATGTGGATGTATGGTACGTATATGCATGAACTGCATAATTTATGGGCATTGCGTGTTCAATGGATTGCGACGGCTGTCCGTGCCATATGGCTGTACCTTTGACTCCCAGTCCCTCTTTTCTATGTCTCCCTCGATTTTTCCTAATGATGGAGGTTTTTGGGGATCTGCTGGGTTGGCTCTTTGGGGTAATTGAAATGACAAAGGGTTTATCTAGTCTAATTGGACACACAACAGCCCTCCTCTGCGCTTCTCAGAAAACTTACTTCAATGAAAAGGGAAAAATTGGGACTATAATTAAACCATAAATTCAATTTATTGAATTTAGAATTTTATGTTTCATTGTTCTGTTTATAAACCACCTATCATGTTAACATGTTTACCATGAGTGCAACATAAATATTACCACTGAACTGTTGACCTGACTTTTTAATGTAATTAATTGATAATAGTAATGTATGAAATTTATTTCCATTTAAAGTGGCAATTAGCTCGTTTTACCAAACTAAATTAATCGAACTGTAAATGTTTTGTGTTATTAAATTATTGCTTTATTTAGATTCAGATTTAATGTGAGATTAAATTTTCCCATTAAATATTTAACCTTTTGTAGGTCTCCAATTAAAATTTTTTTATTGGTATCCATATCCATTTTAATTTAAATGCCATTACTGTCATATTTACACACACTAAAACACAATGTTTGATGCAACACTCTAACAAACTGATGTGCACTCTCAGTGCCATAATTTGTTCATTTTATGGGCTGCGTCAACAGTCCATTTCACCATTACCTTCAATCAGTCCACTTGACTGCCAATCACTGGATCATCCATTTGTTAGTCTGACTTTCTGACAGCAAAACTGCACCCCGCTCCCATCGGAAAACCAAAAAGCCAACTGCAAACCGATGCAAATTATCAGCAATGCAGCTCGCAATTAATCTGCTGCATATGACACCGCAATCACAACTTAACCCATTTTGGCACAAATACAGTATGAATGTTGGATGAGGGGCTGGAAGCTGGGGAATCGGACTGATAATAAACTGTAGCCGGAAGGATGAAAGCGAGCCACTGCATTGCACTAAAGCACTAAGCTGAATGGCTTTAATTGAATTTTGATGTCCTTGGCAAATTGTTTTCTAATTAGTTTCGCAGACTTGGATCCCCAGCTGGGCCTGGGCATGGGCCTGGGCCTGCGTCCATTTCTGGCCAGTTTCGGCCAGTTCCGGCCCTAGTTGACATAGAAAACTTTCTGTCAACAACTCTAACTGCCTTGACACCGCTCCCCAAGCTCCCACTCCGCTCCATTCCCTTCCGGCGCCCTGCGCTTCAATAATGACAAACTTAAAACTTAAACAATTAATGCCACGTCCACGACCTCAAACTAAATAAAAAAGTTGATGCTAACTTTGGCCCCTCGAATTTTGTATGCCCTTTCAAAAAGAAATTTGTTAGTTTTGTGTAAAAAGTAAGTTATTATAAGGTATTTAAAAAAATACAATCTCAATTTTATCAGTTCTTTTCATTCTTTTTTAGCACAAGGTTTAATTTCAGATTAACATATTTTAAATTTTATTGAGACTTCCTAATTTTTATGTTTAATTCTCTTTGGAATATGTTTTTCTTAATATTTTATTAGTAGAGTAATTTTTATTATTGTTAATGTTCAATGAAGACAATCGAGACAAGAGGCTTTGATTGTCAGAAACGGTTCCTGACGACAGAGGAGTGGATTTCCACTGAAACAGCTGTTTATCATTCTTAAATTACAACCCTTATTCAAATTTTAATTATAATATTATACACCTCATTTTATAAAACTCAGAACTTCCAAAACTAAAATTAGTTTTTTGTATTTTTTTAGCCATCAGAAAAGTACTGATAACATTTTCTTCCCCTTTCTGGACATGTAGGCAAAGTACCTTTTTTGAGGGTATACTGGGTATAATGTCAGCACACTTACCCGGGATCATTGGGAACCTCTGAGGGGGAACAGGGTCCCAGCTCCACTTGCTGCTGCTGCTGCTGTTGCTGCTGCTCAATCTTGATGTCCATGTTGGGGGTTTTGGCTTGGGATTGAGATTGAATTGGAGTTGGAGCTGTAGTTTGGAGCCTGGAACTTGGAGCGGGTCTGATGTTTGGTTGTCTGGCTGTCTATTCTATAATTGTTGCTCCAACGCCTTCTTTTGGGGGCATCGAGGGTTGCGAGGGGAGGTCGAGTGGTTCCTGTGTGGCAGAGTGGCAGAGAGGCTGTGTGACTGTGTGTTTTGGGTGTATGTGTGGACGGGGGATGCTGCTACTACGAGTTGGCTAAAAAAGTGTTCCCCTAATCATTGGCCACGTTGGCTGCTAGTTGGCTATTCGATTGGCTCCCGGATTCTTTGATTTCCATTTGGCCTGGCTTTGCTCTGCCCGATGATTTTCCACGGCTTTTCCTTTGGTTTTGTTTCCTTTTGCTTTTTACTAATAATCGTTTTTTGGTTACATTGCACACTTTGAATCACATTTCTTGGTTGTTTTGGTTGCTTCGTTTTGCAGGCCACTTTTGGTTTTGTTTTGGTTTTTTTACTTGTATTTTAATTTAATTGTATTATTTGGTAGTTAGACTTTAAGTTTTAGAAACGTTGCGTTAACTTTTGTTGTTGGTTTCCCAATTGATTTAAAGGCAACATATTACTGCAAAAGATCTGTTTTGTTTTCGGTTGTGTTTGGTGAAAATTAATTAAATTTCAATTGTAAACTTTTGCCCAGGGAAACTTTTGAAAAGCCAACTCCCTTCCTCCCCCTTTTTCCCACCCACCCACAGCTGCTTCACCGTAAAATGCAATGATTCGCAACGAAAAATCGTAAAATGCAAAAAAGTGCAACGATGATGGGAAAGGGAGAGAGAGAGAATGAGTGGAAGAGGCAGGTGAGAAAAGGTGGAAAGGGGGGCGGAAAAGCGACGGCTGAGTGTCAATTGGGATGCGAGTGAAAAAAGATCTTTGCTTGAAATAAATTTGCCTCACTTAACATGGCAAACAACCATCAAATGAATTTATTAGAATGAGAAAATCGTGTCCAACTTTAAATTAAAAATAACTTTGCAAAACAATGCACAGTTGCCAAGTCAAAAAAGAAAATCCCATAAAAAACTCGGTTAAACTTCCCTAAAATGTAATCTTGCTGGCAAATATTATATATGTACATATTTGATTTAAAGCTACATTCATAGTTTTTTGTTGAATACTATTAATTTATATTAATTAAAACAAAGTTAAACTTAAAAATCGTTGAAGCTAAATAGTTGATTTTTATAAAATAGAAAACATTATCTGGGTGATAAAAAAATACATATGTATGTGACGAAGTTACAGCCAAAACTGTAATTAAAATCAACCGATACATCTTTAAATTTAATAAAAGCTAAATTAAAATAAAACTTAAAAATTAAATTAAATGTTTGAAAACAAAATATTTTTTAGGTAATTTTTTTTTCAAATATCTTGTGGGCAAACCATTTTTCTGTTGAGCTAAAATTCCTAAAAATTTTTATAGAATTCTCAGAAAATTTTTGTTGAACAACACCTGGATTTACCAATTTTTGTTTACGGAAAAGTCAAAGTTCAAGCTAAAAAGGCGGGCGACCAAATTTTATAGCTCTGAACTTTTGTTGTTAATGTCATTATT
Organism: Drosophila oshimai; assembly: GCA_018150695.1. NCBI lineage: Eukaryota > Metazoa > Arthropoda > Insecta > Diptera > Drosophilidae > Drosophila > Drosophila oshimai. The sequence continues at coordinate 768,991 of JAECWM010000191.1, forward strand.
TGCCGTTGCTTTCTCCCCGCCTTTTGTTTTTGTTTTCCCTACATTTTGTGTGCATTTTATTTAATTTTTTTTTGCAATTTCTGTGTTTTTAACGCGCCTTGATCTTTCCCACACCCACAACAACAACAAATGATAGAAAGAGTGGGAGAGAGAGAGAGAGGGAAAGAAGAACGTTGCATGCAGTGACTCCCTCAACAAAAACAATATACAACAACAACAATATAATAACGCGCAGCATGCAAGCTTTCACAAACAGACACTCCACACACACACACACACCCGCTATAGCACACACACACATATACTGAGAACAGGCACCGTTACAACGAGAGCAGAAGTTAACTGGCGGCAGCAACAAACACGTGACCCGACAATTGCGACAATTGGCAGCACAAAATAAAACAAGATAAACCGAAACTAAAACAGAACTAAAACAAAAAATAAATAAAACAATGCTCGGATAGTGATCGTCGATAGAGGGCGCTTTATTTATTGATCGGAAATCGGAGTTGCCGTTATTTTAGCTGCCGGCAGCCATTTTGTTTGAGTGATCAGATCAATCAAAAGCTGATTGCTATGGGAGAATACGACTATTCCTTTAAGTTCTTTTTTAATAATTGTTTATAGGCTGAATTAGTTTTGTTGTAAGCTAAACCTTTATATGCCTAGAAAAATTGGATCCATTATTTTGATAGTCAAAGGGCTAAAATTGACTTTGTTTGATCTAAATTATAAAATTATTAAAAAGTGTAAACTATGAAAAGGGAAGTGCAGTCTTTTCTCCTATATTCTCTTATAGTCGTGACAACAAACTATGTTCCATCTTTCCCTATCTTTTTATATAATATTTTGTAGTTAGGCAGTAGGAAAAATTAAATTGCTAACAAAAACAAGGTATTTGAAAGGCTTATAATCACTTTTTTTCAAACTAACTAAACGGAAACAGCTGAAAATCAACCGAAAATAAACGCAAATTAATCAAAACTAAACCCATAAATCGCTAAAAAATGAGGTCGCTCTATCTATCCCTTTCTATTGATCGTAAATCGAAGCTGCCGTTATTTTGCCGGCCGGCAGCCATTTTGCAGGAAAGATCAACACAACACAAAAGCTGAAGGCTGCGAGGAGAAAGTGGGTGGAGAGAAGGGGGCGGTGCGAGTGGGAGGGTTGCGTGTTAACCCTTCTTCTTCAGCGATTATTGTAGTTGTTTGTAATTAAAATCGAACGCCGCGCACTTTTATTTGTTTTCCCTATTTTTTATTTTGTTTTATATTATATAATCGTCAAATTGCACTCCACACAGCCATCGAGGTAAACAAAATGCAAATTCCCTCTGCAGTATTGGGTTTTTCTCTCAACTATTCGATGCCTTCTAAATTGGTTGCATAGAACTTGGTGATTCTTGTACGCGTTGCACTTCGCGGGGACTCCGAAATCGGGACTCGACTCGAGTGGAGGAATATCCAAATTGCAGCCAAGTGCAACGGCGGTGGCGTTCGATTTGGTTTCTTTTCAGTGCGCGCACACGAACGCGACAACCAACAAGACGACACTGAGGAACGAGACCCCAAAACACAACTGACGGCCCCAACGACCGGCGGCAGCGACGCCCGCGTCGCACAGTGGGGTATTTTACTCCTAAACTGGGACCCAATTTACACAAGTTTAAGACATTCTGCCTAATGTCTATTTTTTCATTCATTCAGGATATAAATAAAAACTAAAATAAAAATGTTTCGTTAAGCTTAGTGTTATATTTTAGTATAAAAAAAATGTTTCCTCTTCGGCCTTAAACTTATGAATATTTTTTTTTCATTCATTCAGGATTAAAATCAAAGTTAAAAAAAAAATTGTTGCGTTAAGCTTAGTGTAATCTTATTTTAAAAAAATTTTCCAATGTGTCCACATAAAGTAGAAAAATATCTTTAAATAAAACTTAAGAACTTGTTTTAAGACAAAAATGATCTAAAAACAAAAAATTTTATATTATGCATTAATAAAAAACAAAGTATAATTTTGTGCAGCCTAGGTTAAACTTAAATTAACAATGTAAACATAACATTTCTCAGAATTTAATTATTAAAAAAATCAAAAATATGCCACTGTGCGTCGCCCGCTGCACTCTCCGTTGCCTGTTTGTTGTTCTTGTTCGAACAGAGCTTTGCAACGCCGGCAGAGGCAGAGGCAGCGACTGCGGCAGAGGCAGTTGCACTATTTACCGGCTGCACATGGCGCATGTACGAGCACTTCAGCATCACAGCTGATAAGTGATAAGCCGCAGCGCCGAAGAGAGCATTTGGCAGCCGGCGAGAGAGCGCAAGAGCGGAAGAGCGCAGTGGAAAGTTCTCGGAGAAAGCTTGCCGAAGAGAGTGGTTTTCTCTTAAACGCCAGGCAGCTTTCAAAGCTTACACTGTTCGAACTGTTATCGCAGTTGATATGAAACCTATCACATTATCAAAAACAACAGGGCGTATACGTAACATAAAAGCTTAACGTTACGTTATACGCCCCGTAAATTAGGCAACATTTTTTGCACCAGATCAGTGAGTAGAGGGTATCTTGTAGTCTATAGCTTAGGGCATTAAAACACAAATTTATTTGTTTTATGATTTTACATTTTTTCAAATATGTATTTTTGTAAAAATTAATTACTAAGACCTATTACTATTATTGTTGTTCCCACTCTCCCATATGGCATAGAACTTTTTGGTCACTGTGACGCGCACACTAGTAGTTGCCTTCAACGCAATTGTCCATTATGTGTTTAATTTAAGACGTTATGACCATGTTTCACATTTAACTTATAAAATTCTTGACCTTAACTTGACCGACTGGATAGATTTTAGAACTTTGCCATACTTTCACAAGATTGTGACGACTCGAGAACCGATTTACCTTTATCGGAAACTATTTTTTGCTACATTTTAAGAACGAATAATTACCTATGCCCTGTACTTTAACGCTTTGTTCAAGAGGCGTTTTTTATTAATAGCATCCGTTTATGGAACAATCTCCCCATCAATTTAAAACTATTAGGAGCGCAACTCAATTTTCAATTAAAATTAAAGAATTTATAAAAGCACAATAAAGTAAAAATAAATAAATATAAAAAAATAAAAATAAAATAAAATAATCAAAAATAAAAAAGTAATCCATATAGTATATAAGAATAAATGTTTAATAATTCTATAATTTAAATCATTTTGAAAATTGTTAGCTTTTAGGTATTAAATCTAAATGTAATCAGCAATTTTTTGTCAATGTGACTGGCGCAATAACAATAAGCTTACGATTGCAGCGCTAGGATATTACACCAATAAAATTAAAAATTTAAAAAAATTAAGACCAAAATCTTTGGTCTTCCATACCTAATGATTTAAAAATTTTTATTAAAAAAAATAGATTTTAGGGCAAAAAGTATGAATTATAAATGTAAAAAAAAAATTTTTTAATTTAAGCTATAATTATGTATATTTCATTTATTATTTCACTACAAACAGAAATAAAAAACTCCCTAATTTCTAGTTGATTTTTCGTGTAGAATTATTATTTTCGAAATGTTAGCAAGATGAAACACTTGGTTTTTTGTTTATTGAAACCAAATGAACTTCCCACTTTGCAAAATAGAAGCCCCTGTTTAAAACTGCTAAAAACTGCCAAAAGTAATAACTCTTTTAATTATTTTTCGTACTTCAAAACATCGATTTTATTTCGTATTGTCCACACTGACAGGTTTTATTCCTTTTTTTATTGCATTATGAAAATACGGCGTACGGGAAATTTAGTACAGGCTAGCGCTTATATGCTCAACACTCGAACGAGGTATCCATGGGGCTATCTTAAAATTATGCAAAAACAATGGGGAAGGCGTGAGGGAGAACCTGAACTCCAGGACAGCTCAGGACATTCTCCGGTCAGCCACTAGGGAGAACAACAAAACTAAGAGAGGTTGGCACCCTAGAACTCCCACACACCCAAGACATCGAGAACATTAACCTAACTGCTCTAGACAGTTGCGGGCTTGGTGGGCGTGCTGCCGGCGTCCAGAGGCTGCGGGAGCTCCTTCTCCTTGTTCCAGCTCTTGAGGCCTTCCGGCAGAGTGGTATCCTCCTCAAAGGAGCCGGTTCCCTCGACGAACTCCTCGTAGGTGGACTTCTCCTTGAAGGGCCTGGGACCCAGCAGCTCGATCATATCGTCCCGACTGAGGACCTCGTTTGCGAGCAGCCTCTCCGCCACCCTTCGCACATCCTCCTTGTGCTTGGTCAACAGCGTAGTGGTGGCGACATGGGCACTTTTGATGATATCCCTCACCTCGCTGTCGATCAATTGTGCAGTGTCCTCGGAGTAGGGTTTGCTGAACACAGGATCACCGCCCTGGCCCACATCAAAGCTGACCTGACCCACCTTCTCGTTCATGCCGAAACGCACCACCTGGGAGTAGGCAATGTCGGTGATTTTCTTCAGATCATCCTGGGCACCTGTGGTGATGCGATTAAAGAACAGCTCTTCGGCCACACGACCACCCAAAGTCATGCACATGCGATCGAACAGCTGCTCCTTGGACAGCAGGTACTGATCCTTGGGCAGGTACTGCGCATAGCCCAGACCCTTGCCGCGCGGGATGATCGAGACCTTGAGCAGGGGATCAGCGTGCTCCAGGAACCAGCCAGCCACCGCATGACCCGCCTCGTGATGGGCCACCGTCTTTTTCTCCTCCGGAGCCAGGACATTCGTCTTCTTCTCCATGCCAGCGATTACACGCTCGATGGCCTGCTCAAAGTGCTTGAGGACGATAGCGTCCTTGGAGTCGCGAGCGGCAATCAGAGCAGCTTCATTGCAGACATTAGCTATGTCGGCGCCAGTGAAACCCGGAGTGAGAGCGGCCATCTTCCTGCTCAGGTCGTTCTTGTCCAGCGTGGTCTTTCAGGTTACCCAGATGCACCTTGAAGATGCTCGCCCTGCCTTTAATGTCAGGTGCTGGCACATAAATCTGTCGATCGAAGCGACCCGGTCGCATTAAAGCCTTATCTAGGATGTCCACACGATTGGTGGCAGCCAGCACCACCACATTCGTCGTGGTATTAAAGCCATCCATCTCCACGAGCAGCTGATTGAGGGTATTCTCCTGCTCCGAGTGACCGCCGAAGGTCTTTCCGCCTCGTTTCCTGCCCACCGCGTCGATCTCATCGATGAAGAGGATGCAGGGAGCATGCTTGCGGGCCATGGCGAACATGTCGCGCACTCGGGACGGACCCACGCCCACAAACATCTCCAGGAACTCGGATCCGGACACGGTGATAAAGGGCACGTTCGCTTCGCCGGCGGTGGCCTTCGCAAGAAGTGTTTTACCCGTTCCGGGTGGGCCGGTAAGCATAGCCCCCTTTGGTATTTTAGCTCCCAGATCGATATACTGCTGTGGGTTCTTCAGGAAGTTTACGAACTCCATGATCTCGATCTTGGCCTCCTCGCAGCCAGCCACATCCCTGAAAAAATATATTTTAAAATTAGTAAGACAGCTGGAACTTGAAATTAGCACACTTAAACAAAGGTTAAATTTAATTTAATATCTTTTAAAACCTTTAATTTAATTTATTTAACTAAAACTCAAATAGCCGACTTAATGGAGAACATTCACTCACTTGAAACCCACTCCAATCTCAGTGGGATTGGTCAGCTTGGCCGTGGACTGCATAACGCCGCCGAAGAGTCCGCCCCCTTTGCGACCCCTTCCTCCGCCCATCATATCCGCCGACTTGCGCATCATGTAGACCAAGAAGCCGATGATGAGCAGCGTGGGCAGCAGACCAGTCAGACTGGCTGCCTCCACCTCGTTGCGGTAGATGACGGGAACGAAGTTGATGGACTCGATGCCCTGCTCAGTCTGCGCGGCCTCCAAATTCCGCTCGAAGCTGTCCACGCTGCCGATGTTGAACCACAGAACTCCACTGCCGCTGTTGCTGTTCGGCAGAAGACGCACACGCACCCACTTCTTGTTGACCACCTCCAGCTTTTCCACTGCGGCCTTTGCCAGGTAGCTGTTTGTTTCGGGGAAATACAAAGAAATTGGAATATTAATAACAATAGAACATCAGAAGAGTTATTCGGGTTGCATCGTATTCCAACACTTCAAAACACAAACGGAAAAAACTTTTACATAATTTTCTAGTCATAATAAATAACAAACATTTCTTGCCAGCTTTGTTTACTCGTGATTTTTAAGTTATTTAATGAAACTTAGTCCCCTGTTTTGATCTGCAATAGATACCTAATTTAAATGATTTCATTAATGTGGATTTTAAAGAATATTTTTGTAAGTACAAATTTAAAAAAACAAGCTTAATACATAAATTAAATTTACAAATCTTGGTGAAAGTAAATGAACAGTTAAAATTACTCTTCTCAAAACTTTAATTGGAATTATATGATTGATTTAAAATATGTTGCAGCTAATATTGCTGCATCATCATGATTTTTGGATTATGACGGTCTTTACTATTCAAGAAAATTATTTATAGATTCTTTATATTCTTTCTTTTTGACTTTTGGCTGTATCCAAGAGGGTACAATTTAATATTTAGAAAAAATAGATAATTTTAGTTTAGAATAATTTTAGAATTTATTTTAGAAAATCCAAATTAGATTAAAATCTGGCATTAAAATTTGTTAATTGGGGATGAGAAGATAAGTCTGTTTTATAGAGGTCTCTCATACAGTCTGCTTTTCTTACCTGTTGACAAACTCCTTCCAGGAGATCTCCTTGTAGCCCATCTCAAAGAAGGCGAAGGAACCAACCAGAACGACGGCTCCGATGGCTCCCAACAGGATCCAGCGCTCCCTATCGCCACCGCCACCACCCTCGCCCAACGGCCTTCCGCCCGGCGATTTGCCCGCCGGTCCCCTCGAGCTGTTGCTGAACATTCCAAAGTTCCAATCGGACTTGGATTCTGTTTGTGATCTGGCTGGTTTAGCGGACGCAGGCGATGTGCTGGGCTTTTCAGAGGCAGACTTGCTGGAGCCCGAGCTCGAGGGCTTCTTCTCGCCGGCTGCTCCTTTCGGCTGACCCGACGACTTGCCGCCGGCCTCGAAGTATTTCTCGAAGCCCTTTGGCGGCTTCTTGCAGAGCAGCTGGATCTGTTTGACTATGTAGCGGAGCAGGGGGCTCAGCTCTGCGGGCAGGATGTAAACACCTGCGCCCGTTGCTCCAGTGGGCAGGGTGCGCACCTGTAACATATGTATTTTTAGTGGGTCTTCTGGGTAATCCTTACACAAACTCACCTTCTCCGTCAGAGAACCCGCCGTGTAGTTGCGCCTCATCAAGCCCGCCATCGTTTTGGCCGTGCCAAACAGCCGGAACGCCATGACTACGGCGTTTTTTCGATTTTCGCTAGGTTACCCAACGATGGGTTCGGTTGCCCGGATTGCGGATTGCGTGGCCACCGCCTCCTCGCCTCTCACACTGACACAATTTGGGCCGGAATACTGCTTTCTCGAACTGAAACCAAAGGGCGCCGCCTCGCTTTACTTGTCGAGTTTTGAATTTATGTAGTTCGGTCTCGCTAGCGAATTTTATTTCTTATTTTTTATTATTACGCGAAAGCGGTGCGCGATTGTGAAATAGGGTTGTCAAAACGATGAATGTATCGATATTTCTATCGCAAACGGGGGTTCGGAGACCCGCTAAAACTTAGCAATGACTCAACACCAGCCGGTTTAAAATGGGCTGTCTGCACTGGCACACGTTTTAACGATTCAATTTAACATCTAAATATTTTTTAATTTAAAGAAAATAAATGTCATCTTTACTTTAAACAGATAAACAAATTTATTTCATACAAGTTATTTCAACTTGTTTTACATTTTTAACACGGTATCATAAGTCCTAAACTAATGTACAAATAGTTGTTATCAAATATATAGGCTGAATAGCAAATTTTTAATAGAATATTAAAAAATACATAAGTAGATTTAAACACTTAAGGAGTTATTTACATTTATAAATATTATTATTTTTTAGCAATTTCCATTTTTTTTACAAAACAGTTTTGACTGTTTAAACCAGGGACTGCAAATAATTAGTAATGAGTTTATAAAAATTGTATCCCAAAAAGAGTCCAAAAAATATGTTAAAAAATATACATCAGTTATTTTTTAAGGCTAATTACTATTTTTTTGTTTAACAAAATAGGTACACCTTTAAAGAAAAAATGGTTTAAATTACCAACTTTCTACCATTGATTATTCTTTTTTGAGGTAAAAAACATTTTTATTTATTTAAATGTAGTCCATTGTTTTCCACTTTAATATTTAAAAATAAAGAAGGGCCACGTTGGTCAGTTTTCATTATATTTATATAAAAGATGTGTGCCAAATTTAAAAAAAAATATCGGAACGCTCACGTTTTGCTTTAATTGTCTTAAATTTTTGACATAGAGTTCATTTTTATTTAATGTCTAGATACATTTTTATTTTTTTATAAATAGGCATTAACACCAAATTTATACTGTAAAATGATTGGACACATTGAGTGTATTGAGTCCCCGGATGTTGAGATGAGAGATCTCGAAGAAAGAAAGTCCCCTCAGATCCTGAATTTGCCGTTTGGTGTCTGGACGAGAATCTTCTCCAGAGTGGATTTTCTTCACCATAACTTGCTTCGCAATGTATCCAAAAATTTGACACTAGTCCACACTTTTTATATAATGCACTTCCACAAGTGCTACGAGGCAAAATATCGTGAAAGGCCGTTGGAGAGTGACCAGAACCGTTATACAAGGACTATGCTGCAGGTGCGTACATTTTTTATAATATTGGAAGTAAAAGTAAAAAAAAAATTATGAAAATCTTATTTAAATTTCTATTTCTAACAAATTATCCTTGATGTAATAAAATTTTAAAGTTAACAATCAAGTAGTATAGTGGGTTTCCCGACTATAAGATTTGCGATACTATTGCCCCTTTAAAAACACTAGCTAGCCCTCTTCAAAAAAGTGTAGCCTCTTTAAGCGCAATCAATTTTTCGCACTCTTCAAAAAAAGTTTAGTCTATTTAAGAAAGGCAATTTTTTGTTTGTTTGGTATTTTCAATACAAACAACAATTTAAGGTAGCAATAAAAATGTGGACACCTTTCGCGGTTTGTGGAGGTAGTTTTATTTCTTTTATTTCCAGACCTTATAGGTCTTGACGGGCAGAGGACGGAGGAAGAAAATTTTTGTCTCAGCTATCGAAATAAAAAGTATAAAAATCAAGTAGGTTTTTTTTTTAGGGCAAAATGTTATAAAATCTTTAAAATAGGAACAAGATTGTACGTAAAAATAGCTTTTGTGTTCTTCATTTCCTACCTTACCCTTTTTATCAAGTAATATTAAGATAATTTTATTTAACCTCTATATTGACTGTTTTGAGAATGACGTTGGGAAGACGTCCAGCTCAGTAGACTCCTTGGTGAAATCCCGTACAGCTTGGAGCGACCTCTCACTGAGTTCAGGGATGAGGCCAAGAGACGAGTTCGGGATGGATGCCTTCTCTATACGATGTCACTGTTCAGTCTTCTGCGAGTGGGTAGCAACATGCCTCAAATTAAATCTTTATCCAATAATGACGTCCCTTCTAGCAATTTCGAGGGTTTCGAAACATGGGTTGGAGAATGCACCTTATGCACTGGGAATTGGAGATAGTGCTGGAGAACGCCTCCTTCGGAATTATGGGCCAGTATAAAGGATGTTGCTCCTCGGACCGCCAGGAATTTATGGCCATAATGGCCGAGCTGCTATACTTGGACAAAAGTAATACCAGCTATAGGTAAGATTCTTCTCTAGGTATGCACTCTAAGTCAGCAACTGGATCTGGGTAATAATTTAGGTATTTACTTACTATAAGAGATTTTGTAATCCATCCTGCTTCTGTGTCGTTTCGTCGAACCTGGGTAACCTCGGCAAGCTTGGGTGCCGATGGTGTAACTAGTAAGGTCTCATGGTAGTGGGTTCGAGCTGATATTTATGTACAACTGAATATGCCAATTTTGATACCTTAGATCTTTATTAACACAGGAAAATTGAAATTGTGAAAATAGTGTTGTCCAATTCTACTAATATGCACGCTAAGTTTCACGAAAATCGGTAGCCGTTGGAGTTTTTTTACTATATTAGAAGATTACAATTTGCTGTTATTAAGTCATAAATTTATACATAATATCAATATTAATAATATTAACTATTCAGAATTTAATTTTATTTAGGGAAAATTAAGCATCAATTAATATAATAATACACTTTTCGTTAGAAATTGGGTAACATTACTTTTAACTTGTGTGATTAATGTTATAAAGATTGTCATAAACATTCTAGCGGACTAAAAGAAACTGATTGTGCATGCTACTTATATGGTAATCAGCCGGAATCCGAAACCCGTTCAAACCCTCGATTAAATCTCAAGTTCTTTGTGATGGCTCCAAGGAGTGTACTATGTCTTCTAGAGGATGTCATCAGCGGAAAGGTCGATCCAACAAAGCCGCTTCAAATGCCGAAACAATTCAAATTTTCTGCACGCATCGAGGGAAAAACCAAATCAGCATCCCGAATTTTGAGCCCTGCCACCATGCACTTCAATATTTTAACCTTTGCTGAGCTTAAATATTTATAATAAAAACTCATAACTTACATCAGTAGCTTACGAAATATAAATTGTTTTGTAACTACAAAATTTCATTTATAATGCACTTTTGGGTATACTGGGTACAGTGAACAATACAACAAGTTTTTGTATATGGAAACAGATAAAAGACATATAAATAGAGCATGTAGCAGGTACATTACACATATGGGCATATAAGTCGACTTAAGAGGAATTATCCCAATTCCTGTTAAATTTTTATGGGCCATAATCACGTTGAATTTATCATTCACAGCCAAGAGATATGTTTCTTTGTGAGCCCAGCTCTCGCTCTCAGCGGACGTTATATTGGAAAATTGTTAAATTCGATACTGAGAGGAACTGAGCGTTTTTCTTGGCTTGGCTTACCGAGCTCGATCATTCGCTCTGGTTTTCTCGAGACGGAACAACGTACCTTTTCGCGATCGTATCGGTTCTAGCCAAACAAGTCAAGATGATGACATGGGCAAACAGCAAAACATTAATAATTGCAGTCAATGCCTTCGTTTTTACAGCCGGGATCATTTTGTTGGTCATCTACCACAGCACAAACAAAGATGATAAACTTCAACACACCTAAAACATATAAAGTAAGTCTTATATGATATGTACGGCAGTCATAGACTTTCCAACAGCGAGTTTTTATATTTATACATGTTGTTTTATTGTTTTAGTGACTGTCTTGCCGGTGCCTTACAAGATCAATCCCACATCGTTGCACAACAATTACAATTTGTATACTAAGTTCATTCTTCACTAGCATAGAAATGCAATACGATCGAGTTACAAGTAAACTGAATTGATGAACAATGTTTGCGTTTGTGTTTTTTTTAGTTATCTGTGGTTTTCTGTGTGGTCTTGTTTTTTCAAAATCGTTGACAAGTGCATTGGTAAAGTAGGTATTTATTATTGGTTGATGTGAACTTAAAAAATTAATATATTTATATATGAAAAGAATCATAGGTAAATAAAACTATGAATGTAATTTTTTTAACCTCTGTTGGGATTTGTATTCTAATTTAATAAAGTGATCCTTTAATTTTCTTCTGGGTACAAACTGTTAGTTTTTTTGACATGTCAGCAACACAACTTATTTCATAAAATTTTAGCTTGACAAGCCGATTATCATGCGATAAAAAATTAGGTACTAAAATATTTGATTCATTTCCGTTGATGTGCTTATCTTCAGTGGTTATCTGTAAAGCCTTGAATAAATTTGCCTTTACACATGTGATGATAACAAAACAGCCTGTGATCATTGGTGTGTCTATATGATTTTAAGATTTACAAATTTTATCGTTTTTCTGGTCTAAATAATAATTCCAAATACAAAACAAAGATACATTTTGTTGTGGGGTGGGTGTCTTTAATTTCGATGTGAAAAGTGGATGGGCGAGTTAAGGGGGTGGCATCGGGTGTCGGCCTTTTAAACGGTAATTAAAATGCATCAATTTATTGCCGTGCACTGTGCGATGTGCGAGAAATAATAGCCATTTAATAAATATGCTCAATCAATGCCTCGCGCCTCCTCTCGCCCATGTACATATAATGAAAGAATTGCGGGCACAAAATATTTGCTTAATTAAAGTAATTATGGTTTCATATTTCATGCGGCGCGAACCTGTAGCTGTTGAGTCCAGGAGCCCTGCCTCCGTCTGGGCGGTAATTACGTTTTGTCATAAATTTAACATTTATATTAAAATGTCATTAAGTGCTTAACATGCTGTCCCTGTCTCGCTTTCTTCCTCTCCCTCTTTTATTTTTTTTATGCACTGGATTACACACTTCCTTGATGGTTTGGCATCATTCAAGTGGCCAAAAAAGCAAGGGGTAAAAATTTTACCATTGGTAGCAGTGATGGGCGTTAGTTTACTTCAATTGTGTGTTTATAAAAAAGTTTACTAGATAAGTTTTTAGTTAATCTATTTACTATTTTTAAAAGAATTTTACAATTGGTTACCATTAAATGGTATGCATTAAATATATTTTGTATCTTTTACAATGACAAATTAATATAATAAAATATCGTTTTGAAAGTATTTTATTATAATCTTAATGACAAAATAATATATACAATTTTTATCTATACTTATTTATTTAAGTTTAAGATAACCCCATTTAAAGTTCAACTTCACCTTTACTTAAGAAATCAACTGGGATAATATTTTAAATTTATTATGCTATTATTATTATTAATTTAAATATTTTGAGCCTTTTAAAAACTGGTCTTTATATCTTATTATGCTCTTGATGTGATACTAAATATACTCTTTGGATTATATCACATGGAAATAAGACAACTTATAAACTTTCCCATCACTGGTTGCTGCAGATCCATGGACACATGTAGACAAATGTAGCTTGCAACAAAAGGCGGAGGATAAAAAATGAGTGCAGAAGAAGTGGTACGAAATGTGACAAGAGAATCCAACACCAAAATGAATAATGTAAATACGCCAAGTGTACAAAGTTTTAATTGTTATCATGTTTTGTTTGAGCGTTGCTCCCTCTCCCTCTGTCTCTCCTCCTCTGTGTGTGGCACTCAAGCCTCTGCCTCTGCCTCTTCCTGCTGCCTCCCCCTGCTGCCTGCTGCCAAGATGCATCCATTTACGGCTGGCCAAGTTTTACGTTGCGCATACGACACATTGGTCTCGGATCTGCAGTTGGCTGAGTGGCCTGCGGCAGCAGCAAAGTTTTCATTTTGCATATGCGCCTCGAGGCGCTCTGTCATTTCACTACCCCAGCTCAAATTGGGGGCTCTTAATCCACGTTTTATTCCTGCACATATAAACTACTTTTTAAATCAAACCCTTTTGTCTGGAGATTTGAAAGGAGATTGCAGATTGAGCAGCATTTGCTGGCTTCAAATTGCAATTTTGTTACATTTTGGGATTAGGCATTTAAGTTCTTTACATTCTTCAATTTATAGTTACAAAATAATTAGTGAAAATAAAATTTCTACTGTACATTTCTACTGTACTGTACGTTTCTTTTTTTTGAACCTGAACCTGTCAGCACTGTGATAATATAAAGTAATATAAACATTATTTAATAATTTGTAACAAAAATGTATAATTTTAACTGTATCGCCCACATTAATTTGTCAAAGGTAAAGGTGATAAAACTAAATTGACTTATATTTATCTAAGTTTTATCCCTGCATCTCTAAACTACTTTATAAATCCATCTCCTTTGAGCACACAGTTTATCTAGCTTAATTAAAGTTGTCCCTTGTACATGTATCTTAATTTATTCTACACATTTATAACTTGCAATTTACTTGCAGCTCTGCCCAATTTTTGCGACCACTTGATAGCCTCAATTATTTAAAGTTTTCTTTAATTTCAAACGTTCTGCTCCGACCGTTTAAGGCATTTATGACCATTAAACTTTAAAAATGTTTCACTTGCAATTGATTTGCATAAATATTTAAACTTGTTTAGCTTGCATAAGCACTTTTGCCTCTGACTTTTACCACGAATATCCAGCATCCTGTGGCTTCTGCCGTATTTGTTTGGCACAAATTTTAAGTGATTTATGCTGGCCGCAATTGGGCTGCCCAATAAATACGTAGAACGACGCACCGAGCAACGAGCTCCATGAAAAATGCAGGGAGCAGAAGAGCCACGTGTGTGGGTATCTCCATCAGTGCATGCATATTTATTTGCCAACATTTACTTATGCTGCATTTTGGCCAACTCAAAGGCAGCTCCATGGATGGTTCTGAGTCCCAAGTCCAGAGTCCACAGTCCGGCAGACAAAGTTGCCAGCCATAGATTTGCCATAAGGACGCACATGAGCTATCAGTTTGTGTGGCCAAACAACAACAGAGCACTTGAAACTTTTGCGAATCGGCTTCGGAAGGCCGGCTTCTGTTTACTTGAGCACTTATTTATTTGATAATAATTCCAGGGGTTTCTTCCGAAAACAAACTATTTGCCTTGGACTTTCTGGGGAAGTGGAAGTGAGTCCGATCCACATAACGAGTAAGCTATAGCTCGGCCAACGCTTTTGTCTAAATAAATAATCAAAATGTCATAACAAGTGCGGGTGGGTGGTGTTGGAGCTGTGGGGAAATGGTAGGGAATGGAATGGAATGCATCTCATCTCTGGCCAGCATGTATCTGCAATGTTTATGCAAATTCCGTGCAGCCACTCCCGGATCCTTGAGGCCATGGTTCATAGTGTGCTCCTGATTACGGATATGCACGCAGCCAGTTCGACCCGGCTCCCCCAGGATGCATCAGTGCAATATAAATATTTTACATAGATTTTACATAGCTGATTGAAGTCCGTGTGCATATGCTAAGCCCGTCTCATCATCCTCATCCTGCTCCTGCTCCTGCTCCTCCACCCGACCTGTAACTCATGCTGTGAAATTATCCTCTGCAATGGCAATCATATCAAATCAAATTTAAAGTGCCCCTCACCAGGCACAGTGGGCGCCTTAGTGTGATGCGACAACTTCTCTTTAAGGCCACCGAAAATGTTTTTGCTTTATTATTAGCTTGTTGTTACTCGTTCAAAGCGACTTTAATGGCTTCGTTTGTGGCCTTTAATTAACATTGCTTTTGATGAGCAGCTTTCGTCTCATAACTTATTTACTTTCTTATGTTTTTGACATGCAAATCACTTTATTTTACCTATTTATCATTGACGTTAAGCTTAAAAAACAGTTTTTAAACAACTAATTGACAATTAAATTTGTGGGAAACAGGTATTTTGTTATTTAGTCTTTATTTAGTCTTATTTAGCTAAGCTAAGTAAACAAAGTGACCCGCAAAATAAATATAGAAAATAAAGCTAGCAATAAAAATGACTAAATAAGCGATATAGCATCGGTATAAAATCAAAAACCCTTTTAAAGGTTTAATTCATTAACGAATCAAAATATAAGTAGGTGACTTCTTCTCTCAGGCTTTGAATAACCACCGTAAGTACATGGTCACAAATAGTTAAGATTAAAACTTTACTTTGATAAATGATTTCCTTTAATTATTTTTTAAAACACTTTGTGATACAAAATACGCAAAATACAAAATCATTTTTGTTAAGTTACTAATAAAAGCAAATTATTATAAAATGTATAGGTTCACAATTTTAATGGCATATTTTAGTGGTACATTATAATTTTTAGGCCAATCTTGCACTAGAAAAAAAAAGAAATTAAACCTGGAGCTGAATATATGAAACATAATATAGAATCAATCTAAATAAAGAACATGTTACCCTAAGTTCAACCCACTTCCGAATCTAACCCATAGTTCGAACCTTGGCGAAATACGGAGCAGTAGTATGCTAATGTGGTTCAGCATTTGCATAACAAGGCGTAAGCCTAATTGAACCAGCTGTGATTGGAACGGCGACACCACCACCACCACCACCCACACCCCTAAAAGTGGGGTGGTGTCAGTGGGTTTTTGGGGTTTGTACTGACCCACAATGCGGGTGGGACTTGGTGGTGGCGGTGGTGCAATTAATAGCTAATTTAGAGTCCTTGTTAAAAAGGCAACGTTATTTATGATTATTTGTTTATTGCTTGCGGGTCGTTTGCCGCTTTCCACCTGAACGAATTGGCACTCCACCCACCCAAGGCCACCCAGCCACCCACTCACCCGCTCAATCACTCACCCACACATGCAAAGTAAAGCCGCTGGCAGCATTTAGCTGCAATAGACAGCCATTTTGTGGTGTTGCCTCGGCGATAAAGTAATAGCTGCTATTTGGGTTTATGACACACACACACACACTCTCACACTCACACACACTAGGAAGCTACATGTGTTTTTGGAAAATTTTCTCTGCTTCCGGCAGACACAGACACAGTCATAAGGCTGCCTTTGTTGTTCTTTTTAGCCAAGCCAAAAGCAGAAGCCGCAGCCAAAAGGCAAAGCTGCAGATGGGTGCACGGCAAAAAAAGTGACCATTATGGACTATGCTATTAACTGATTAATATTTAAGAGGTATTACAAGCTTCGATGACGATAAGTTGCTAGTACTGCACATATTTTTTTAGGCCTTGGGTTCATTTAGGCTAACTGACATACGTTTTGTTTAACCTTTTTTGGTGCTATGATGTTAGAGAGTTTACCAAGAATGATTGTACCTATCTTTATGGTGAAAAAGTATTTAATCATTATTTACTAAAAATTAAAAAAAATGTCCATAGAAAGGGTATGCTCAATAATCAAACTGAAATCTAAAAGAACCTTACGCCAAAAAAAATTATTTTCCACTTTTAAAAAGTGTGTTACAATTTACTGAAAATTTAAATCAATTAACTATAAGCTAATTTACTTTGAAACAACCCAAAAACACATGAGAAACGTTTTGATTTTTGTGAATTTTTGAAGTCCACAGATTTAAACATTTTTAAGAATTGTTTGATTTAAATCAGAAAATTCTACTACCGATCATTCGGCTAATAGTTATACATAGCTCTCATAATTTTGATAAATGTTATAGCTTTAATATATTGGAATACCCTTTTTATACATATGATACGTTAAGGTTTAGTTGTTCTCTAGGTTAATTGTAAATTGGTAAATGACTCAGTGTACACCTACATTTTTCTCAGTGTAAAAGAAGAGAAGGAAGGGGCTGGTTTATAAGAAGAGGAGGCGTGGCAAGGCGTCATTTTGGCTGCGGTTAGATGCGCGTACGTTTTCATGTTTTGTTCGCATTTCTTTTCTCTTTTTGGTCTTTATGCTCTTGTTCAGTGGTTCTTTTTTTATTTTATATTTTTATTCTTTTTGAGCTTTTTGTTTTGTGAACAGCCATGTGAATTTTTTTTGCGTTGGCTTTCGGCTGTTGCGCTGCCGTGTTTTTCGCAGTTGGCCGTTGTTGCGGTTGCAGCACGTCTGAACGTGTTTATGGCGCGCATATCCGCAAATATGCAATCAGACCATAATCTACTTAATGTCTTTTTCGCCCTATTCGGGAGGTGGGCGTTCCGGGTTCCAGGTTCTAGGTTCCAGGACCAATCTACCATCCACCATCATGGAAAAAAAGTGCGCATTGTGAATGAAGTAATGCAGTTTGCACCCACACACACGTGCTGCCCATATTTATGTGTGGCCAAAAGCAGAGGACACGGCACATTAACCGAAATTAGGCTGTCACTTTTGGCCATTCGCGCATTAGCTTCAAAAATGAAGTTAAAAGTGCGTGTTTTCGCGTTTTGTTGCCTATTTTTGGGACCCAGCGAAGCTTGCAATGCTTTGAAGTCCTTAGCAAGGATGCGGAATTTATTGGTGAAAGCACATTGCAGCCCAAAGGCGTAAGAAGGTTTTAAATGGATAATTTTTTATTTTGATAAAAGGTTATACTGAATAGGGCACAAGCTAAGGATATATCTTTAAACGAACATTTGCAAAGGTTAACTACTTTTAAGAAAATATAAATATAGGTACGATTGGAGTTCGAGATTTAAAATGAATTTTAAAATACATACACAGTCCTTTAATTATTTTACATTTTTAAAATGGTCGTCATGATAATCTAGTTTGTTTAAATTAATTTGTATAGTAAAATAAATAAATTGATTTTGTTATTTTTATGTATGTACCATTGAAATAATTCATTATTTTTTTTTATTTTATGTTTTTACCATTTAATGTTCAACTTACCCAATTTGAGGTCTCCCTAGTTTAAATTAATATTATTGATTTGATTAAACTTTAACTGTTTTCTCTAAATGAACCAGAATATCAATCAAAATGTATTCAATCTCTACAACTGTTTATGTATCTCAAAAGAAGAATATGTTCTTCTTATTGTACTTAAGTATCTTGAGCAAAGTTCCTACTCGGACTTAAATTTACTCAACCTTTTACCAAATTTTAAAGACAAAGCCTAACACAAAAGCCTGAAGGACACAAAAAGCGGGCAAAAAACAAAAAGACGCTTGCAAAATATTTTGCCGTAGACAACATTAGATATTGTTTTGAGCTGTGCAGACAGGGGCTGGCATTTAAGTTTTAGTTTTAGTTTCTGTTTCTGGTTGGAGCCGAGTTTCTGGCTCTGCAGCTGTTTATTGTTGGCGGGGAATGGCTGTCCTCGACTGTTCCTGGCCCGTTATTGTTGGCCTGGCGCACAGTGCGGCCATAAAAAGCTGGCGAAAAAGGCAAACAATTGAGACAAGAAACAACGACTTTAAGAACAGTGGATAAAGGCAATTACAGTTGGACTGCGGTTTACTCAAAGTTTGAATCGGAACAGGATCAGTGCCCTTATCAATGTCCCCTCACTTGGCGTTGAACAGACCCTTGACGGTCTCGTCGGTGGTGTCGATGATCAGCTTGTAGTAGCCCGTCCGCCGCAGCAGTCGCTCCTCGTCATCGGCCACCCCGTAGATGTCCTCGATGGGCATCAGGATCTCCGACTCGTTCGGCTGGATCAGCTTCCGAGCGTCCTTGCGGAACATGGCCACCGCCTTCACCATGTTGGTGTGTGCCCTCGCATAGTGCTGAAAGGTGAGCACCTTTCGCTTCGCCGAGAGCTTCGACTGAATCCGATCGAGTCGGGAAATCAGACGGAGAAGGATGAACCGCGCGTAGCGATCCTTGATCTCCAGCAGTCCCATATCACCGCCGTCGTCGAGGGCCGGACGCAGGTAGACGCCCAGGATGACGAACACGAAGACTGCGTTGATGGCGAATATCAGCAGCAACATCGCCAGCTGGAAGCAATCGATGTCCTGCGAGAAGACCTCGGCCAGGTGCTTCCAGTACACCAGGTCGTAGTGGTGCATCTTCCACTGGTACTGCAAATAGGCGACTGTTGCCACCCCCAGTCCGCTGTAAAAGGCGATGTACGGGTAGTTGACGTAGAAGAAGTCGTTCAACTGCACGCGTAGTTTGTGCCACAAATCCATCCTGCCTCCTCTTCTCCTTTCCGATTTAAAATTTTATTTCGGTTAATTTTGCAGCGGGTTTTCCGAAAGTTTGAGCTTTACTTTGAGCCTTCTGTCGTGTCTACTTGGTTTCAAATATCCGGGAGCATCCATGTTTGGGCCCATTTCCTTCCCTTCAAATAAATCAGCTATTTTTCGACTGTGATGTAACTTTTTTTTAATTTATTAATTTAATTGTACCTTTAGTTTATATTATTATTATTTTATTGTATTTTTATATTATTATTATTATTTCATATTATTCTGAATTTGTTTGGAAAATTACGGGCCATCTAAAAACTACGGGGAAACACACCCCGTCAGTAAATATATTTTAAATAAAATTTTGAAGAAAACGGTTTTTGTTTTTTTAAGCTGGTTTAAATTTTTTTTATTCATTTATTTCATTTATTTTGGCGTATTACTCAATATTTTTCCTGGCACAACACAAGGAGTAGAGTATAAGAGTTTTTGTGTGTTCGTTGTGCCCTGCAACTTAGACTCTTGTGGAAGGCAAACATGTTGCCTCTTGGACAAAAGTGGACCGAACATGTTCCGCTCAAGGGGATTGAGCTTTTTTTTAGTGTTTACTGCCAAAGTTTTAGTGCTTTTGGTTTCACTCACACAATTTCGCAACTTCCCCTGCAACAATGGTTGCAGCAACTTGCTTGGAACCGCCCACAACTGCAACGCGAACACGTCTTCGAACATTTTTAGTTTTTTTTAAGTCTGAGTTTTTATTAGTTTTTTAAGCTGCAGGCCAGGAAAATAAAAAAAAATAAAAAATTCAGGTCCTTGTTGGGCGACAACATTTCGCTATCTCGGCTAACTTTTGCCCCTCTTGCGCCCCCCCCTTTTGCATCACTTTTAACCGATTTGAGACGTTGATAAGGCAGGAAAAAAGGAACCAAAGCAAAGCATACTTCTTAGCGCAATGCAATTTTCCATTTTCCATGTTTCTTGACTTTCCTTTCTCTTTTTTTTGTTGCTGTTTTCCCCCTTTTTATTTGGTTCCGTTCTTTGCGCTGTGCCTTTATTATTGTCTCTTTTCGGTTGACTTTTTGCGCCGGGGCCAAAGTGCATGCAAAACTGCATTTTGTAGACAAGCCGAAAACCGAAAACTGCCAGCCAAAACGGAAATATTCAAAAATTGTTGGCGGAGTGGGCGGTGGGTGGGGGGTGGGCTAGCCTATCTGGCCTCTGTGTGTGTGTGCGCGCTAATAAAAACGTAAAATTTAATGGTTACGGAAGGCACTAAAAAACAGGCTCACCGACAGCACCCAAGTCGTTGTTGCTGCCTCTGTTGGTCAGCACTCGGAGAAAACTAAAAATTGTTGTATTAAGTGTAACAACAATTTGTATTTATTAATTTGCATAATACTACTATTTCATGATAGTTGAAAAGTAATAGTTATCTTATTTTAAAACAAATTTGTTTGCATTTTTTATTATTTTAATGTCGTACGTGCACAAACTAAATTAAAAAGAAAAAGTTGGTTTAAACAACTTTGTGTAGAATAAAGAATCTTATAATTAATAATACATAATTAAGCTTAAGTCTTGCTAAACTTAGTTTTTTACAAATTAACATTAAGACAAAACTACAAATTAAATACTGACTGCGAACTTTGTGTTATGTCTTAAACAACAAATAATACGATTTTGAAAAAGGTTCATAAATCTTAGCCTTTTAATATAAAATATTTTTTTTTTTTTTTTAATGTAGCATCAAATTTAAAAAATGGGTAAACAATTGATTAATTTGCTTGAAACTTGTTTATAAGAAACAATAAATTTAAATCATTTTCAATCAATTTAAATAAATACATTAAATTAAATAAACAATTTCCAAATAAATGTATTTAAATTCATCATGCATCATTGGTGTTAAGTAAAAGGCACTTTAAGATTTGCGTAGCTTTTAAACCTAACCATCTATTAGTGGTAAAATCCGAATGTCATCAACTGTGGGTGCTTATTTTTTAGGGGAACTACCAAGGGAATATTTTTCCGAGTGCATTAGTGGTTCCTGCTGCACTGGTTGTGGTGCAGGCAGTGGTCTTTGGCTGTGTGAGTAGTGGCGCTGGCGATAACCAAGCAACGAACCACAACCGCACCGAGGAGGGAGGAGCGCGGAGCGGGAGGGGGAGGGGGAGGGAAAAAGGAAAGCAGTCGATGGGCCAAACTGTAACTACGCCAACCGCCGTCGTCCTTGCCGTCCTTGCGATCCTTGCCACTCTGCCACCGCCGACGCAGTGGAGCGCCCAGCCGGGCACGTCAAACGCAGACAACTTGAAAAATGTAGAGACAGCGCCGCAGTGTAGTTGAAACACGCCAAAAAATATGCAAAAGTAAAATAAAACAGGCGCAGACACTGGGACGCTGCCGCGGACAGACAAACGCATTTGGGCCGAGAGCAGCAGCGGCAGAAAAGCGGCAGAAAAGAAGGCCCAAACCAGCAAGCAGCCAGCCAACAAGCAACTACCAAACGTTCGACAGTCGAGGGTCGAGGTTCGACATTTGGCGTTAAAGGTTTTTCGTTGTTGCTGTTTATACTCGATGTACTCATCTCAGCCAAAATTCCAGGGTAGTACCAGGGGTATATAGGGCCATCAAACTAACTGATTTTGTTCGAAAAAATTTGTAGCATAAAGTATTAAACTGAATAGTTTAACGATGAAACCCAAATTCAAAGAAATACTGAAGTATGTATTACCTTGATAAGTATTAACCTAAAAAATTGACTTAGATAAATCAAATTAGTATTGCCAGCACTGATTAAAAATTTTTATTTTTTGTTATTAGTCGAACTTATTTTTACACTAATTCACAAAAACATAAAAGATCAATTTAAAAAAATATTTGTTGTCGATTTAATTTATATTTTGATTGAAGTTTAATTCACTCTCATTTTCAATTTACTTTTTTTTTTAATGAATCCCAAGGTAAAATTATGAACTCTTGTTTTACTCCATATTCATGTCTTACGCAAATATTATAGTTGTGTTTTATAAATTGTGATAAATAATATAATAAACTTTACGAAATACCTTTTACATTTCTGTTACCCAGTATTGAAAAGTCCTTCTCGCTCCTTTACATTTCTGGTAACTTTTATGTTGTTTTGTTATTTGGCAGCGCATTGCACAATATTTTGCAGCAGGCAGTTTTTACCCACATTTTTTTTTGTTTTGGCCAGAAACGTTGTCCCCTGACGTTTGTCCACTTGACAGTGTGTGGCAGAGGAGGAGGAGCAGTTCCAGTAACCAGAGTTAAGAGTTGAAAAGTCAGTTGTCGCTGGGAGCAACCGAAAGTTATGTGAATTTGGAGAGGTGTGCGTGCGGCAAAGGACTGTAAAAGCTAACTGAATGGACAGCAATTTGCGCGGCTAAACGAGTTCACAAAGGCTTCTGGCTCCTCCTGCCTCCCTCGTGTCCTTCGTGTCCTTTTTGGCCCACGTCCGACCAGTTGGGCGCCTGCTACTGTAATTAGGTTTGTCGCTGACCAGACTCACATGGTATCGAATCGAATCGAAGCGAATCGAATCGGATGGAAGGGAATGGAATCGAGTCAAAGTCACCGCCACCGGCCCAAAAGTATGCTGTAAATAATTCACAATTGTGCGACGCATTCGAATTTCGCACTCGCACTCGCAGTCGCACTCGATGGCGGAAATGTTTGCCTTGTTTACAGCGCAGTGCATAAATTTGCAATTGCACGCACACAGATGCACCGATGCACCGATGCAATGGTGCGTGCATTTCCGCAGAAAAGTTTGGGGGCGGCTTTTCCGAGGGGCGGCAGTCAAATTAGGCCTACTCCCGGACACAAAGTCCGACAACAAATTTTCGTAGCTAACAGCATTTTCAAGTTTTATCGTTACGTGCGAGCGGGCGTTTTGGGGGTTTGGGGTTGCGTTTTTGCTACTCGGTGTCCTTGGCACAGGCATTGTATTATGTTGCGTCCGTCCTTCCGACGCACGCACACACTGCGAGGAAAACATGTCCATGAGTTAAAGTTAAGATAAGGTTGAACGATTTTCTATATTGTTTTCTAATAAAAAAAAACTTATTCAAATGTATTAAATATGTAAATGTATTAAATAAATGATTTGAAAGCAAATCTTATTTTTAAGAGTATGTAAAATCAAAAATTACAGATTTTTAAAATAAAAAATGTTAGTATAATATTTTTAAATACTTTCGACCATCAAAGTTAAAAAAATGTTCGTCATAGCGGTTTTTATATTTTGACAACCCTCTTTAAAAGAGTTGAAAAATTATTTTAAAAACAAATGAAAAGAAATATTTACAAACAATAATGTTTAGAAGTCTTTTTAAACAAATGAATATAGCATGAAAATTTTAATACTGTATATTCGTTGTTGCCAAAACTAGTGATTTAAAAATAAAAGCTAAATATTTGTAGTACTTAGTAGTTGTTTTTTAGTGAATGTTATAACTTATAAGTTTAATTTAAAATTAAATTAAATTTAAGAACCTATTTTTTAATACAAACTTTGGAAAAATAAGTATATATTTGTATTTATTTTTATGTTTGCGATAATTTCTTCGAGCGCAACTGCGAATGCGAGCACGGACCTCGCCCAGCCTTGTCTATTTAGCCGCCTGCATACAAAATGCACATAAATTGTCCTGCTCCGAGAGCAGAAGAGACACTTTGCAGCGGGAGGGGGGATTGGGTGGGATAACAAGGGGCGCAGGGGCGTGGTGACTCCATGGCCAGCCATGTGCCGAGCATATTTATATTGATTTTCGCGCCTGGGATTGGCATTTGGGGGCCATGCGTCGGCCGCCAGCTTGTTGTTATGTACTTTGGCTTTTCAATTTCGGCTCGTTTTCCTCGTTTGCTCGACCCATTCCGTTCTTTTTTTATTGTGTTCTGTGGGTGCACAATAAATTGAGCCGAAATTGCATCAGTGAAATTAACAGTTTCATGTACGTTAATAGACTTTTGCAGTGTCCCAGCTCCTGCCTCCCATGCCCAACCACTTGCCACATCCCTGCGGATTTTGGAGCGGGATGAGGGAGTCGGCAGTCTGCCACAGGCAGTGGCAGTGGCAGTGGCAGTGGCAGTGGGTTGTGGAGCCCAGGCCCATTAGGTTGAGGCTTTTTAATTATGGCCAAAAGAGCGTTTGTTGCCGCTTAAAATGAAATTTTCCGCTGTAGGACATTAACTCCCAGGAGTTGGCTGCTTAATTCAGCATTAGCAGTGGCTTAAAATAATGTATTGCTGGATTTTTTCAGGCATTTACAATCGAAATTTAAACTTCAGTTTCATTTTAATAAATTAATTTATTTGCCATGGATAAGTAAGTGAGAAATGTATGTTACCTTGTATTGAAAAGGGTAAGGCTCTTTTTATTTTGTTTTTGTTAACTTAGTTGTTAAAAATTACAAATAATTTATTTATATATATAGTTGTTTATTTAATTGCAATATGTGTTCTATTCTTATTTTACCTTAACCTTCCTTTTTTTTAACATTATGAATAAAGTCAAATGAGATAGTTTAATATATTAAACTTAACAAAAAATGTCTAATCTTTTTTATACTGAATAATACAAAATAAAAATACAAATACTATTTTTTTGAATAATTAGACAATTTTCAAAGGATTTAACATATTTTAGAAAGTTATAAGAAATACTTATAATGAATGAACAAGGCTTTTTAATCTTAAAAGAAAGATTGCTATTTTAATGTGTCAAAAGTTATATAAACAAGAATTCTTAAAATTACCTTAAGGTACACACATACATTTAAATATCCAAATTATGTGCAATATGGAAGTTCATACATTTCGTTTTGATATCGAAATTTAAGTTGCCAAAACAGAACACAAATGGAACTATAAATCATTCAAAACTCATAAAGCAAGGAGCACATTCACAATGTGCGTTATTATGTCCAATGCAGTTTGGCTCATTAGGTCGCCGGGCTTGCCATTCGGGATATTCGGACCAGGACCCCACAATCCAATTCACTCTCATCCGTTAGTGCAACATTTTGCATGGGTAATTAATCTGGAGGGATCCCCCGAATCCCTTACCTCATGACCATTAAAAGTATGAAGCTCGGCAATTTCTGCAAATTTTAATATGGCAAACGAACTAACAATAAGCAAACCACTTAGTTACTTTTCACAGCCAGGGCTAATTTGCTTTGTTCAGCTGCTCCTTTGCAGCTGGAAAATGGAAATGAAGTTTTCCTTGGGAGCCTGGCTAAAGGAAGTTTTGGTAGCCACTTGAAATATGCAAAATTTGTAATAACCTCAAGGAGGAAATGGCAGGAGGTTGTTGAGATTGTGGGCCACCGGGGCAGGACCTCTAAAGTTGCATGGGGAAAAGGACGAAACCAACGCACGCAATCGGCAACGTGTCGCATTTGTAGTTAGACATAATTGTTAATTACCCGAAACCATTACCACATTAAAGGCCATAAAATGCAACACTAATTGCTTTATGCCACCTCGACGAGGCAGAACAATGCACTGAGAGAAAGTATAAAATACCATATCCATAATAACAACATTGTAATAGGTTTAAGTTTAAGTTAAATAACAATAGTGAAATATTGCATTGTTTCAAGGGTTTGTTTATTATTAATTTATTATTAAGCCAATTAAATAAGACTCTGTAAATTAATCATATATCTTGCAATTTTAACCATAATATTTTGTTCGATTAAAATTACTATAAAAACATGAAAATATTAAAAAACCTTTTGTCCAACACGAGATACGTTTTAATTTAGTTTTTTTGCTAGGTACTTTTGGCCACAAAGACAAAAAGCTGGCTCTTAAATAAAAGTGGTTTCAAAAGTAAGCCAAATTTTTTTTTCATTTCCACCAAAAAATTGTTAAACGACAAAAGGGGCTGCAGAGTTTAACTTAACATTTATTTACATTAAATTTCCAATGGGGACTATGAGGATAAACAAATAAAATATATTAAAATTTTTATTATTAACAACATATTAAGTTACCCCCCTTTTTTCCAGTGCTTTTGGCTCGCTCAACACTAGGCGAGCATTTTGTATTTGATTATGCAGCCAATGCTCCTTTGTTCTGGTCCTGGTCGGATCGGGTCCTGAGTTGGTGTGTGCTGTAACGTAATATGCAGCAGCAACAATAGTTTCGGCCCCATCATCATCCAACGGCTCCAGCTCATTTTCCTTTTCCAGCTCCAGTCAGTGAGTGCCCCATGTGTGTGTGGATATATAGTACCCAGTATGGAGTGGCTCATGCTCATGCCATGCCAAGCAAACATTCCCATTCGGCGGCGGCAGTCATCGTCGCCAAAGCTGCACATGCCATATGATTAATATTTCAAAATTACACTGACATGCAAAGTGTCAACTCATTTGGAGAGACGCCGCCGCCGGCAGCACTTGGCACCCTGGCACTTGGGACTTGGGGGTCCGGGTTGTGGAGTCCTCCGGACTTTTGACACGCCCACTTTACTGCCCACCTTTTCACACATTTAGAGCACAAAGCGCTGACAATGTGCGAGCAGGCAGGAAAAAATGGGTAAAACGTTTTGTTACAATTCACTCGCAGGTGGCCCCGCCGAGCAAATAGTAGGCGTGAGAATTGTGAAATAAGTGAAATATTTATTAGCCTCCCAGTCACGCGTTTGGGGCACGCGATTAAATTGGAGTTACCACGAGGCGTGGTGCTAATTTAATCGAATCTATAAGCACCCACGTCTTGATAATCGCAATCACAATCCCATTTACTCAAGCACATCGACCGGTTTCCCACAGAAAGTCACAAGAACAATCGAGGAAATGTGTATGTGGGTTTGTAAGTAATAATAATGAAGGAGCAACTGGGGGACAGGAGCACAAGCAGGAGCAGCTACATCACTGCCAAGCGTTAATCGATTATGCTGGCTGACTTACATAATTGCATTTTTCCCATTTCAGCGGATGTGAATGGAAACTAAAAGCAGATCGAACCATAATCGAATAAAAAATAGGTTATGGCAAAGGATATGCTGCAATGCTCTTACCAGTATAAAAAAAAATTAAAAAGTTACCTTAACATTCCCAATATAATTTAATTTTTTCCAAGGACTTTAAATAAGAGTTATGAATTTATAAAAATTTAAGTCCTGAAAAGCATCCAAAAATGTGGGAAAAAAACGCATAGGTTATTTTTTTACGGCTTATTCAAAGCCACGTTTTTTTCAATTATTGATTTTAATGTGGGTTTTTAATATAACACTTTTCAATTACTGTACAAAACTAAATAAATTATTTAAATACCTTAAATGATTTAAAAACTAAATTTAAATGTAATTTTTGTTTTAAATTGAAATTAATAAAATTAAAAATGAAAAATATAAGGAAAGTTAATTCAAATAGTTAGAATTTTTTCAAGCAAAAGGTAGTACTCAAAACCAAAACAATAAATTAAAGTTAAATTTGCCCTATTTTTAAATGTTTAGTTTTGTGTGCACCATATATCCATACTTATAATTCGTTTTTCTCTTCATGTACGTTAAGGATGTGCTTCAATTTAGATAATTTTGACCGCAAATCACAGCGTTAATGTGGCATATGCATCGATTATTTCGATATGCCTATCTGCGGCCTAACAATCGTCCTTGTGGCAACCAAAAGAGCAACCACAACAAGGAGAAAATGACAGGCAGGGCAATTGAAGCGTTTTTAATTGATTTCTCCTTCGAGTTTCGCATTTATCAGCCTTCCTTCCTAGCGTTTGCGGCTTGTCTTGCGTAACTGATCAGAATTGATGCCACTGATTTATATAAGCCTGCCCAACTAATCTCATCCAGTAGTTCCTATGAGCCGGCTGGCAATTAACACGACTCAACGCGCATACACAAAACGCCAAAATGGTAAATGTTGAATGCTAAACGGCAAATGGTAAATGGCAAACCCGATCCCGAGATCCCAATCCCAATTCCAATCCTTTCGGGGCTGAAATATTGGCCCAGCGATTTGACATATTGCCAACAAAGGAACTCATTATCTGTGCATTAAAATGGGACACGACCCGCTTTGCTTGTTTGCCTTTCCTGTTGGCTCTTGGCTGGGGATTGGGGATTGGGGATTCCACCATCCTCACTCTCTCTCCGTGTGTGTCACGCTTATAAAACACATTTATCATAACTAATCCTTTGGGTTTTCGGCTGCCATGCCTCCGTATCCGCATCCGGATCCCCATCCTGCTCCACCACCGCCACCACTGCTCTGTCACCGATAACACTTTGAATAATAAATAAATACCATACAAACAACGACATTTTGGCAAAGGCAACTCTGCCAGACGGCCAGACAACGCCGGCCGATTTTTAATGCAAACGATTATCATGTAAGGCAATATAAAAATAAATTGCAGCCCGCCAACAAAACAAAAAAAAAAAAGAGGAAAAATCAAGAGCAGGACATGGGTAATGGAAGGGATGCTGGCCAGATTGGTTCCCTTGGAGTATACACTCAGGAAAATTGGATACTAAGTGTTTTTTGAAATAATCCTTTCATTTTAATCCTTTAATTTTAAATAACCATGTTTTAAGCGTTTATTTGTTAGCGTTTATTTATAAATTTTTTTATATGGTGACAACGTCAATATAACACGTGAAACTAATTTGAAACATCAAAAACTCTTGTTCCATAATAATATGTCATACACTACATTTTACAACTATTTTGCACCAGAGACAAAAAATATAATTATATATCGAGTTTTGTTATAATAAACTACTTAATGTATAAATAACGTATCTTAGTTTCATGGCTAAAAACATTTTAGTAATTAACTTCTTAAACAAAAGTAAATATATACAAATAAGTTATAAATTATCCTAGCTTATCCTGATTAAAATTATTAAGAATTAAACCAAACTTCAATGTTTTTAAAGATTATAATTTTTGTTTTAAAAGTTAAAAGGTAAACTTCACTAGGCACGTTCACGTGCGGTAGTTTTGTACAAAGCTCATTTAATTTATGATTTTTTTGTTGTGATATTTTTTTCTCCGTATAGCTCCTGTTTCTGATAGGCATCGGAGTCTAGGCCCAACTTGCTGGCAAGGACCCAGCTCGTCGCTAATAACACACAGCAGCCAGGGCGACACTTTAGCCCCAAAACGGAGGCCAATCGAGTGTCGCCTCCGACTGCGAGTCCAAGTCCAACTCCAGCAGCATCATCAGTTCCAGTTCCCAGCTTCGCTTCAGTCTCAGTCTCAGTTTCTGGTTCAGAATCTGCTGTTGCTGTTGCCTTTTGGCAGCATTTAAATAAATTTCACACGTACATATAGAGCAGCGGTTAGTGTTTGGGAAGGAGTGGGGATGAATGGCAGGATGCTGCTGTTGGTTGTTGCTGCTGGCGACAGCACTTGGCTTGGACTGGCCTGGCCTGGCCTGGTAGCCATTAAAGCCAATTGCCCACAAAATCATGCCCGATATCATAATTGCTCTTCGTGGTTTCCATACCCTGTAATCCCGCAGCATATTGTGGCCATAATGGCATTTCCATACTTTACTTTATTATAACTGGGATTTTATAGGGATGTTATAAGTACATACCTACTTACAACGAAATAAAAACATTTAATAATACAAAGTGTCATCACAAAATACCATTGATTAAATTAAATTTTTTTGTTCTTTTCTAAAAGAAATTTATAAAAGAAAAACTGTACACAAAAATACTTCCTTCAGACTTTACATGTATTTTAGTAATTTCGTTATCAAAAGAGATTACGATATGACCAAATCGAAGAAACCTCAATGCAATGTTGTTGGTAAATCCAAGTCGTATATCTGAAAAAGTTCTGAAATCGATGTTGAGCATCGTTTAGTTAGCGCCAACGGGCAGTGCGATGGCCAAGCGAGTTGCAAGTGCGGACCTCGGGCTCTTGGCTCATATAAAATATTGTTTATTCAGTCCGAGGGAAAGAGGGTGGCAAAAACGAGGATGAGACTCATACGGGGAGTAAATCGCAGATGCGATAAATTTAAACACTTGTTGTAGTTGCTGTTGCCATATTTATTAGAAACACTTTGCGGTTGTGTTGGTCTTTTGCATGCGTAGCCGATGGTCTTATTAACGACTCTTGCTCTGTTGCAGTTTCATTGAATTTCCGACACAAAGCCATCTTTATCTCCATAAAAGAACAAATATGTAAAGTGTATAAACCATATGATGTTGCCAACAGGAAGTTCAAAGGCTAAAAGGGATGCCCATTTCGTTTGTTTTGGCCACTTGAATTCGCGCCAAGTTAATTAACACTAACTGCTCGGTCCAAAGGACAGCCAAACTAAACAAGGATTGCTGTTCCGCGAGGAGTCCTCGAATGCTAATGAAACGTTTGCTGCATAAATTTAATTGTTTATCTGCCGTCTGAGCTGGCTGAATTCCAGGACCATCGAAATGCCTTTTGGCCAGCACCATGTGGAGAAAAAGACAAAGAAATACCCGGAAATTCAAGCGATCCGGAGGCGAGCATATGGCGCACGGGTGTTTGGCAAGTCATTGGCAATGCCGATGCCATGATGATGACTTTTAAACTTTCTATTAAACTATAACAGCGATGATAGATGAATAATAAGAGCTCCAAATACATAATAAAAAAGTTTAGCGTCATTGGCGACAGGCGGTTTGGCTTTTCCTGCCACTTCAAGGCCCATCAGCGAGCTCCTTTCGCTTCAAATCAGCCAGCCTTATTTGTTCATAGAAGCACACTGAGAAAAATTGGGATTGAAGTTGGTTAAAAACTTGGTTTAAAACTAGGTTTAAACATATTTTTGAGCTATAAAATAAACTTAATAATTTACACCTACTTTTTACGGAATTAAAAACAAAACAACACTTGATATAAGGGTCAAAATATGTGTGCTGTTTAATTTGTTAGTCTTCAAATAAAATAAAAGACCTCTTAATTCCGATACTACTTATATAGGGCAAAGTGGTCGTAATAAAATGTCCAAAATCAAAAGGGTTATTAAAAATAATAATGGGGAAATATGTTTTTATATTTAATTAATTTGACTTTGAATCAAATATTATAATTTTACTGTAGTAGGATTTTCTATTTTCGAACTATGCTATCGGTCTTGTATACATTTTATTTATAAATAAATACAAAATAAAAAACTAATATATTTACATTTTTAGGAAGTTCTTAAACAGATATAGTTTGTTTCTCTGCATGTGTTCATGCTGCAGACGAAGACTGATGCTGCTGCATTTGCGGTGAGAGTGCGTGCCTCGCATAAGTTAGGAACGTTCGCTGGCAGCAGGACGAAGGACGCGCTGGCAGGGAGGTCCTGGAACTGAGCCTGGCAGGCAAACTATGGCAGCATAGCAGATCGAACAGATTGATGAGTTGTTGAAAAATGGCAAACTTAAACAACAATTCCGTTCCGCAGAGCGGGGAGCACACGGGAATGACTAACGATGAGCAGAGAGTGCGGCCTTTGTGCGAAATTTCACATTTGGTTAGCACATCAAGTTCAAAGAAAGAGAAAACAACAGAACAAATGGGGGTTGAATTCACAGAGGAACAATAAACATTAAAATGTACATCAATTTGAGATTTTTTCATGTTAATTCAAAATAAATAAATCCATCGATTACTCTTATTGTTTTTTTAATGCAAGTGGTAATAATTCTGCTTGAAAATTACGTTTAAAAAAAATGAAAGCATCCAACTCCCAAAGATTATTAAGAAAAACGGCAAAAATATCTTTAAATAAACTTCGACTGTGCTTAACTGTAGGTATACTATATTAACGGAACAAATAAAGTAATTAAAACATAAAGTTTGGCTTTAATTTAAAATAACATTTTAGTATGTAGTGAATTATTGTATAGAGAATTACAATTAAAATGGTTTTATCTGGATACCATGACGTAAATATTATTCAAAACGTATTATATAATTGTAAAAAAAAAATGTATTTGAAGCAATCTATGATACGTGACCTAAATATTTTTAAAACAGAGTTTCCCTTTCACTTGGCTTCAAATTACCCAGATAAGTTGAAGTTTTCACTAATAAAAATTACTACTTTATAATTGAAGCAACCGAGATCATGGGCTTCAACTACTTTTATTTACTACTGAACCGGCTGGCGGACTTTTACCACTCGATTTACTTCTACGTGTCGCTCTTCTCGGTGGGCTTGTGCTTTTTGCTGCACCAGGTGCGGGATCGGATCTACCAGATGGAGCTCTCCTGGAACACGATCTTCTTGGTCTACAGCTATGCTGGGTGTCTGGCCATGATTATGACCCTGGTAACCTACTACGTTTGGACGGCAGTTGAGCTGGTCTGGAGCCAGTATTGCATTTACAGAGGTCCTTTGGAACGCAAGCGGATCCTGTGCAACTTGAACAAAGTGAAGTAGCAGCTATTGGCTTTGGTATTATGATCCAATTAATCCTCGAATGACTTTCAATAAATTAATCTGGCACTAAATGGGAGGTGGAAGCGCTGCAATATGCAAATCGTTTAATCAAAATGTAAATGCAAATGCGAAAAATTAAAATGTTCTCGTCAGAAGTCGCGCAAACAGACATTTTGTAAATATTATTATTACATCCCCCTACCTTATTTTTTTTTAGCATTTTGCGTGTGTGTCCATTTATTTATATTTTGTGGGGTCGTTTATGATTTTTTGGCTCCCTTTTTACTGCTGCACGGCGATAAATTTGCATTTAAATCACCGCCACCCCCAAATTGGTTGTGTGAGCTGTCCTGGTTTTTCGGGGTTTGTTCCCGTCGAGACAATGGGACCCCTGTACTATATATACATATATGTATGTATGAATAGCTGGGGCATTATTAACCACAAAGTGTCACATGATTTTATTTCGCTGCGCTCCGTTCCGCTGGCCGTGCATTTCACCTGCAGCTTGCTTTTTGTGCCCATTATTTTTGGGCTGACTTCTGTCCGATGTTAAACGCTGATAAGCTCCAAAGGACATTTTCCAACATAAAATAGCCGTAAGTAGCACTTGTCTAGCTGCGAGTTGCAAGGACTCCTTGGACTCCGGGACTCCAGGACTTGAGGACTTCAGGACTTCGGGACTGCACTGCAGTGCAGTTAGGCGAGTGCAGCTGGGATTGCAATCGCCATAAAGTGCGCCGCCGGTCGTCGTCGAGGGCAAAATTGAAGTGCAAATAAAACGCCGAGCAGTTTGGCTCCTCGTTTTTTTTTTTTTTTTGGCATTTCGGGACATGGCGAGGATACTCCGTGTTTCGTCGCATATTTCAACAAATTTTTTACTGCACTTTGCTGTTTGTGTAGATTTTTTTGGCCCCTTTTTGTGCAGCTTAAATGTCAGTGAAACAAGCCAGCGGAAATGGTCGGAAAGTATTTTGTTTGTTATGCTAAAATTTAAAGGCTCAGGAAGTCGTATTAAAGAGCAGCAAGCCAAGACAACAAAAATAAATAAATAATACGGAAAGCATCAAAAAGAAATAAAGGAGCACAGACAAACGATTTGTTGTTCAATTCGTTTGGATTATTTTCATTTATTTCACGTTTGATTGATTACACAGGTCGACAAAATTTTCTTGACTAAATGATGGTAGCCGATTCTTATAGATTTTCGCAGTAGAATCCGATTCTGACTTGAAAATATCCGATTTTTTTCGAGTAACATGAGGTTAAAGGTGCCGAAAACTTTTTTTTACCTTTTGAACAGCTATAAATGGAAAAAGCGATGAAAGAAAATGGCCTATATAGGATTAAAAGAAAGCTTAGACATTACTCTTTAATATCCAATATCAAAAAAGTGGATACATGATAATTTACGCGACTGGGAACAGTTTATGTTTATTGGGGTAATGTGAATATACTGTATCAAATCAAAGGCAAAATATTTCCGAATTTGTAAAAAGGTATATCTTGAATACTTCCACTTTTTTTTATATTGGATATTAAAGGGTAATGTCTAAGCTTTCTTTTTATTATGTATTTTCTTTCATCGCTTTTCCATTTATAGTTGTTCAAAAATAAAAGGTTTTTGGCACCTTTAACCTCATTTTGCTCGAAAACTAGAGCCAATCGGATATTTTAAGGTCAGAATCGGATTCTACGGCGAAAATCTTATAAGAATCGGCTACCATCATTAGTCAACATGAAGTTGTCGAAATTTTGTCGGCCTGTGTTATTGCTAGACATCCGTCCGGCCAATGCAAAAACAGTTTTTGCTATTTTAATTTTTTGTATTTATTTTATTTGTCTTTTTTTTGGCCTCTTCTTTTGTTGGGGGCCATTTTAGATTGCATAAATATTGCGTGATTTCTCGTAAATTCCAATGTTTATTTTATGCAAATTTCTTAAATTAAATCGTATGCGAAAAAACGCCTCTCGAGTGCATAAATGTACAAATTATTGGCAGAAGTTTAATTAGCTGCCGTTTATTATGATATCCAGCTACATAATGGACCCTGATTTACGCCGCTCCTGCAATAATCTCCAGCCATAAAAACCAACGCATCTGTTCATTTACATAATTGTCAATATGATTACTGGGCTTTGTGATTTCAGAGTTAAAAGCAACTAATAAGTTATTAGTAATAACACAAAGAAATTTACCAGTTGAGCTGCTCTGGAAAACTTAATACAATTTTAACATTTTAAATGTGAAATAAAAATAGGTAAAAAATATATTAAGATTTAATTTAAGTAGAACTTTTTATACAAGGTAAAAGTTTACGTTTTTTTTTCAAGGTTTTAAATTACTTTGAGCTTTTTAAATAAGAATAGTTTATAGTTTCAAAATAATATTATGTCAACAATTTGAATATGATACTACCAAAACATCTGGTAAGTAAATGTCATCCTGTTACCAATTAAATTTTTATCCTGTAAGCCTTAACTTTAAACGTGGTATTAAAAATGTAAGAAACAGCTTTTAACATGACTTTAATATTTAAAAGCCGTCCGGGCTAATTTATATTTAAACCAACATTTTTAAGGTTGAAGTGGCTCCAACTACTAATATGAGCTCAGGACAAAATGAAACAAATATGCTTGTGTTTCAAACATTGAGTTTATTGAAATCGGACTATTACAAATGATTATTAAATTATTACAAACAGTATTAAATGCGACAAATGGAAAACCAATCTCCACCTATGACCAAATTCCATGCTCTAGAGTTTCCTTATCCGGATTTTCCTGTTGCCATGGCCATGTGGCAGTGATGTTTATCAATATATCAGAATAAATAAGCCATTTTCGATACGCTGGCATATGCACTTGTCACCCATCTGCATCGCAGACTGCCAGCGTCTTGACTTTGGCAAGTCCAATCTAATGCTGCACGATTTGACACATTGAAAAGTCAGCAAAAAGCCTACCAGGATAATCCCAGTATGTGTGTGTAAAGGATCCAGGAAGAGAAAAAGGAGCACATGGAATATGTTATATAGGATGGAATGGCTGAGACCCCCAAACTATGCGCATCATTTTATTTGGGCACGTGCTGCTCGTCATTTAAGAGTTTTGTCTGCACTTTCGTTGCTGGAATTTTAAAATATTTTCCGTGCCAAATGCCTGCGTGGCTTTTACTTTTCGCCCTTTTGTCCCAGAGCCCGCTCAAACGCCCTTCGCCCCCTGATGCCCCCTCTCTTCCAGATTTCAGGCTGTGTGTGTGTGGCCACAATATGACTGTTGCTGCATATATATATATATATAGTATACAGCTTACAGCATACAGTATACAAAGTTCCTAACAAAGTGCCCAAGTGGAATGCAACATTGTTGCTCCACAGCATTCAGATGTGGCGGCCTTTTCTATTTCCATTTTTGTTTTGGCATTTTTTAGTTGCCTTCATTTCTCTCTCGCGCCGAGCGCCGTCATTTCCACTGACTGCGTTTCATTTGCCTTTAGCAAGGACCCGACTCGGCTGGGCACGGGACCTCCTCCCCGAGCACAGGACCTCGTCGAATGAGACAGACGCCTCACCAGTAATTTGGTATGCCTTTTGTTGCCTGCCACAGTTCCTGTCCCCAGCCTCCACACTCGGAGGAAAACTCAGCCCGAAACCCAGAAAATCGACCCAAAGAGTACAAAATACTAGCGTTTCAACATACATTTATATTGAATTTAACTTTTATATTTACATATATTATATATTACATTAAAATAAGTAAAACTTTTAAAGAGTTAACACTTTATCTTTAATAGAAACAACTTAGTTGTTGTAAACAAAAATAAAAGAACAAAATAACAGTGTAAGTGTTTTTTTACTGACTTGATAAAAAAAAACAGATATTTCGAGAAGAAAAAAGAGGAAAACATTAGGTAAAGATTCCATTTTTCTTTTTTTTAATTTTTTAATGGTTTTATTTTCTAAAAATGTGTTGTACAGTAACAAGCACAAGAACTTTATAGTGATTTTAAGTGACCTACACTAAGATATTCAACCAAACATAATTCATTAAAAATACAATTTTTTTAATTGTCTTTAGTTTTAAGCTTAACAAGACAACAAAAAAGAAATATTTGTATAATTTTATATAGGTGCCTACTGTTTTTTATAGTTAAATAGTCACATTAAGATTAAATATAGAATACATTTTCTTCTAACACTTGCTTCATTTCTTTTATTTTTCAGAGTGCAGATATCTTTTTGCATACCCCATCTACTCTCCGTCAGTGATTGCTGAAAATAACTATTTGCGCTTTTAATTTGAATTACAAATTTTGTTCGGCTGGAATAAAAATTGAAAAAATGTAATCAAATTGGCGGGCATATGTAGACGTGTTTATCCGTCTGGCTGAAGGACTGAGTCGACTGGCTTGGGGTGGCTTTAACACTCGCGAGTTCGAATTTAATTGACTGTTGGCCGTATTTACATGGCCCGATTGTCTGGCCGGTGGCCGTTAATTGTCCCGCTGGCCCATTATGGCCACTGGATACCCGCAAACACACCCGAAAACACCCGGGGCCACCGTATTAAACTTGCATGCGATGTGACATCATTGTTGATGCTGCAATTACCAAATCACTGAGCCACGTACACACACACACAGTCACGTTTGGAGTTTGCGAACACTCATAGTTCACTTCATGTGCGCCAAAAATCGTTTAGATTGCTAAATAATAGTGACAGTCCCTTTCAAATCGCTAGCAGATATTGTCAATTGTTTGCTGTTGCTCGTGCGGCGCTTGTTAAAAAAAAAAAAATGAATGCAAATTTTTAGTTGAACTCGACTATTCAGCACTACACTCGAAAATATCTTTTTACTATTGAAAACTTTGAACACAAAGACATGTTGTAGGTACTTTCTATTTTTAATTAAAATACTAATTATTGTTTGTACCTAATCACAAAAAATTAAATGATTTTTTTTATCATTTCTCTCTTTAATATTAATATTTGAACGTTTAAGAAAACTAACTAATGGTTTTAATTAGTGCACAAAAATCAATATTATCCAAAAAAAATACAATAATGAAATTAAGAATGTTTACTATACATACTTAAAATGTCCGCAATAATTAAAATGCAATAACCAGCTGCGCCGAATAACCGCAACGAAAATTGGTTGCTTTAGCTGAGACCACATTTTGAACAGAAAAACATTCTAATGTACTTTTTTTATAAAAAGAGCACAAAACATAACTTAAATGATATTTTTAAAGACGAAACCAATAAACATTTATTGCTTTTATATTTTCATTTTAAGTAAATTGTACAGAATTCAACGCTGACCAAAACGTAATGTATTACCAAATACACTTATTCTTACTTAATCTGGCCAAAAAAAATTATTTAAAACAAACTCCTGAACACAGTTATTTAGTTAGTTTGTTTAACATGCAAGAGATAGCCAAAATCGCTCGATTGCCAATGCATGAGCACCGATAAAAGATAAATTTGAAGTGGTCGCTTGTCTGGTTTCGAACAAGGCCTGTTTGCCACCTCCGTAACCCACTGCATATTCCTTGTTTTCCCTTTTTTTTTTCCTGTTTTAGAGAGCTGGGGGCACCCGGAATAAACAGTTAAAAATGCCGCAAAAGTGCGCATACGACACGTTGTGCGAGGGCCGCTGTCGTAGCTGCGAGCAAACAAGCCCGAACACTTCGACCAGGACCAAAAGGACGACCAGGACGACCGGGCGTTGTGCAACCCCCAGCCACCCGCGCAAAACCGTAACAAGTGTCGCGGCAAACAAGGATACGGGGAAAAGGGGATGGGATGGGGTGATAATGTGGGAGAGGAGAGTCCTTGGCTGCAAACGAACCGAACAGGTTCGAGTTCGAGAGCTGGCCGACAGGACGACTGGGAGCTTCGTCCTGTGAACGGTATTCGGGCTCAGCGCACAGTTGGCTGTCGTCCTGCGGCAGCGGTGGTTGTGTGCGCTCGTCCCTTGGATTCAGCACCAGGACTCTCAGGACACTCAGCTCCTGTGACTTGAAAAGTGTGTTTAGTGTGCATAGAAAACAAACAAAAGAAAAACAAGCAAGGAAGAAGTAGCCATCGAAGTAATGGTTAAAGTGACACAAACAGAAATTGTTGAGTATATGGATATTGGTGTGTGAGTGAGAAAAGGACTTGTCGAGACACTGGCACGATGACTACGACAATGGCTACGCCCAAGGCCTAGGCAAGTTGAACGCCCACACACACACACACACAGGACATCACAGGACCTCACAGGACTCGCAGCCTGGCAAATGACTTGTTTTCGGTTCTTTAATTTGTTTTATTTCTCTCAGCCATTTTCTTTTATTATTTAGCGCGATTGTCCTGTGTCCTGTGTAAAATGCGGACATTTTGTGGCCAGGCTCTTCTGCCATATGTTCACATTGTGTTTGTGTGGGTGTCCTCTTCTTGCCGAGAGCCTTTTTTTGAATAGAACAAACCAAAAACATCGACATCCCTTTAAGCGAATGGACAGCCTTATCACTGGATGATGGTGAGTATCCTTTAACTGGCTTAAGCTGCCTTGTCACTCGCCACTCATGGCTAATTGATATGTGTAATTAAAACGACTGTCAGGCCATTTACCGCTCCGGCTGTCAGCTGCAGCGTAATTATAATAAATCAACTCGATCGCTATCCGCACCATGCAAATGCACTCGCCCAATGATAAATAGTTGCGAAACCAAACACCTGACACTCTTTGCAAACATTGTTACAGCGGGGCGAGCCTTTAAATTAATTATGTCCCACGCAGGACCCTCCTCAACCCAATGTCCTCTTATCCCCTTATCCTTTTCCTATGCGTGTTCAGGCTGCCGTTTCCGTCGCTTCTCGCCTTTTGGCCAAGAGTCACTGCTCCAGAAGCCAGACCATTGCCTGGATTCTCCGACTCCCAATTCTCCATTCTTCCCTCAACCCGAATGCAATCAACTGAAAACTTCTGCGCGGATTCCTAGCCGAGGGTTGCAAAAGGTTATATCCGGTCTAGTTAAGTCTGCAAAGCAATTTGAGAGCCCCCAAAAGCCCCGGCAACCTAGAGTTATCCTGGGTCCTGATAGAGCTTTTAAATTGCATTCTTGGAACTCTTAATGGGTATACGAAGAGTACTTTCCCCATATTGAATCCACTTAGGATAAACGAGCATTGAACATTTTTTTTTGTTCTTTATTAATTATAGCTTTTTTGCCTATTATTTCTTAACAATTATTGCTAAGGATTGACATTTAAAATTAGTTTTGCCTATTCCAACTATAGGATTATGGACTATTTATTTTTTTTAATAGCCCTAGAACTATTATAAAATATACACTTTTACCATCGGGGGTGCCACAGAAACCGTTCCACCCAAATTCCAACCGATTGTCCAACCCCTTTTCTATGTAAATTCCAACCTACTTCGGGTGGAACGGTTTCTGTGGCAGCCCCGCATATAAAGTTTTTACTACTTCTTCATTTAAATTAAATTTAAGAATAATTTTCTGCTTGCACTTAAGGCACAACAATTTATATTTTACCATATGAACGGGCTCGAATCTTTTTCTATAAATATTTACATATAATATATTTTACTAAATGATCAAGAAAACCTCTTTATCACTCTGCAAACTATTGTACTTTATACCATTAACTTGACCCCTAAAACCACTTAACAAAATTGTTCAATTATACCTTTTAAAAGTAAAAACTTATACAAAAATTCTTCTATATTTTCCTGACTATTTTTTCTGTACAACTTAAAATTTTCCTCTGAGGTCACGGAACTCTTTAACGAGCACTTCAGCCCTCAGTTCGAGGTGTTCCAAAGTCGAGTAAGCTTTCGCTCCCACAACATTCGTACATAGTACATACCTTCCCCACTTTGCTTGTCACAGTCGGCGGCTGATAGCATTAATTACAGCCCAGCTGGTACGAGAATCGCTGTTTTGGCCACTCACTTGGGCTTGCCATTAGCATTTACAAAGGGTCTTGGAATAGCAATGCCCATGTGCAGGCAACTGCACTCAGAGTCGGGCTTTTCGGCTTTCGAGAGTAGGCTGTCAGTTGGCCAAGACAAATGGCCAGAGGTTGAGCAAGACGATGATGAAGAGGAGAAGCTGCTAACACATGCTCAGACGCGACGACTGACGGGAAAATCCTTCATCCTGCTGATCCCGAGCCTGGGAATAAGTTGGAGCTGCAGATTGAATTACGTGCAGGGGCTCGAGTCAACGTTTACCAATTTGAGAGCTGTGTGGGTTGGTGTTGGTGGCTGGTGGCTGGTGGCTGGAGGCCCTCTCAGAGTTGATTCCAAAGGTGTGCCGCTGTCTGTCAGCCTGTCAGTGGCCCGGCACACACCCATTCACCCACTGAACCACCCCCAGCACCACCCACTCAGCCACAGTGGAGGCCTCGGCGAACGTCACCTGACATTGTTTGCTCTGCGGATTTGCATTGTGGCTAGTTGGCGGTGCAGTTTGTTGGCTCAGCTTGGCTCGCCCAGCTTTTCCTTGCTTTTCCCTGCCTTTCCCAGACATCCTGTGCATGGAGGAGCACATAAATAAAAAAGTACCAAAAATATAACACATCCCTAGAATTATGAAATTAGGAAGTATTACAAAAAAATATATGATAAAGAGAGCGCTCCAATTTTTTAATGATTTTTAATCGCATTTAAACGTTTGAATATTGTTTATTCTGGTTTTAGTTTTTTACTCTAAACATTTTATACCCAAACCATTTTGAAACCACTGATAACTTTTTTGATGTTTCTTCATGTTTCACATACTTGTTTTTAAAAAAAGCCTTAAATGGATAATATCCTATATGCAACCATTCAGAAAACATCCTTGTACCAGGTACCTTGTCATTGGCCTGATTTTCTCTCAGTGTGCTTGTGGGCTGCATAATGGCATAGTTGCCTTTACCCAGGCAACTTAAATAAATGTTTTCTATAATCAAATGGTAATGCAGTCAGGGCCACATCCTCCCAACATGCTGCACACTGCCAGAAAGCCCAGAAAACCCAGCCAAGCGTCCGTTGCCGACTTTCAGTTAGTTCATTCTAAACTTAACACAAGGCCCACCCAGAAATTTAAAACCCTAAATCCCAAGAACCCAGGAACCCAGGGAGGTCAGCAGCATCGTCTTGTTTTGAAGTAATTACATTGTTCGCTGGCATCGTAAAGTGAAGTGAAAGGCGTTAAAGTGTTAAGTTGCTTGTTAATTTTTTCCCTGGCATCCTTGGGCTGCTGGTGGCTCCTGCTCCTGGTTCCCAGGATCCCAGAGCAGTAGGTAGCCTGATGCTAGGTTTTGTTGTGGCTTATAGTCGCGTCTGATTAATGAACCGTGGCTATGTAGCCGGATTAAGCTCGCCGCTGATGTTGCTGCTGCTGTTGGTGTTGCTGCTGCTCCTGTCAGAGGAGCGATGCCTCCTGCGGCTGCTGTTGCTTGTAATTAAGTTGAGTGTAGTATAAATAACTGTATTTGCACAGCCAGGGTCTGGAAATGTTTCATTAATTCTGTTATTTAGCTAAGTATGTCCGAGTTTGCCGGAATGCTTTTTGGGGTTAGCAGCCAGAAGCTTTTAAATAGCAATCAGTTTAAATTAAAGTTTGTAGTGCAGCAAAAAATAAACACACAGCGACAAAAAAATGTAGTACCTAATTAAAAAAAAAAGTAAATTCAAGCTGAGGACATTTGTTGTGTATTTTTCCTGTGAAGATTACTATTTCGAGACATTAAAATATTTTAAAACAAAAATTTTTGACTCAATAGAGTGATAGAAAATGGAGCTTTACAATTAAAACAGCTTAATTAATTACATTTTATTTTGTGTGTAGAGAATACTTTTTTTTTTACCAACTTTTTTTTATCGTTTGCCAATTAACAGGCGTTAAACCATAAAAACTGTGTGCAAAAAATGCTGCATAGTTGTGAGGGCAAAAAAGCAAGCTTTTTAAATGTGATTTGCATTATTTGTCCATAATTTAATAAAGTTTTTGAAAATTTCGCACCGGAGTCACGCACTCTGCCACATTGAAATGCAATTAAAAACGCGCGAGTCGCGCTGCAAAAATAATTTATTGATTACAATAAGCAATGTGTTGCCATAGTTCGATGGTTATCTTTCTTTTTTTTCGCTGTTTTGTTTTGTTAATTATATTGTAGCCCCGATGTGCATAATTTGGACGAGCATGTTGCCATGCTAACACAATCGCACAAACGGCCGAATAAATTATGGCCAGCGATTTGTGTTTATTTGCAAACAGGCGTTGACATCGACGCACCCGCATCGAGCATTATCATTGTATAAATTTATGGCACATTATATGTTTTTTGCCTTAATGGCTACAAATTGTATAATTGCAATTAGATTTGTGAGCCTGCTTAGCGTTGTGTGTGGTTAGCAAATGCAATTAAGTATCATAGCTCAGTGCAAATCCAAATACCAGCTAAGTAGAATTTTTCAGCAGACCCGAACCCGAAACAATGGAAAATGGGAGGCGAAAAGAAAAGCGGAAAATGCACCCAGACCTACACGCTAAAAACGCTATAAACAGATAAGACTCGTTGTTGGCCAAAAGGAGCGACTGGCGGTGGCAGAAAGTTGGCAAGTGGAAAGTCAAGTTGGGCTCACGCTATTTATAGGCAACGCAAGCTTTTGTTTTCGATGGCCTTTTCATTTCCAGTCAGCACTGCACAAACACCCAAAAAAATACAAAGAAAAAATAGAAAATAGAAATAGCAGTTGTGGTGAAAAAAAAAAAAAAAAAACAAACTGAACGTCAGTTAACTTTGGGCCATGCACAGCGAATGACAATGGAGCCCTGGGCTCTGCATTGTTCGCTGCACTTTCCCTATATGGCCCCCAGTTTAAGCCCAACTCTTCTGCCTCGATTTCCAGTGAATCTGGCCATAAGCCTGCGTGTGCAGCCACTAACTGCCTACGGCTCTAAAACGCTCAACTACTCCAAAGTTGCTGCTTAAAAGTTGTCAAATCTACTGCACAATTTAAACGTTCGATATATACAGAGTACACGTACACGTGCCCAAAAAAAATGACAACACAATCTGCAAAAACAACGACATTGTTGCCCGCCTGCAAATATTTTCGTAATTATTTTTGCATGCAAAGTGAGGATTTTTCCAATTTTCACTTATCAAAGCACACACGGTCAATATGCAAAAAAGTGGAGGAAAAAAAACGGAAACTGTGAGGATAACTTTTTGTTTTTTTTCGGGATCGAAACTTAAATACCCTTTAACTTTTTAGTTTGAAATAGGAAAGTTTAATAATTTAAAACCTTGTATGTTGCTGTTTGCTTAAATGATTTTAAAAATTTTTAAACTAAAGCAATAAATATAAAAGTCTTTCTAGAGTTAGGATATAAGTATGAAAATTAAATGAAACTTAACTAACGACATACAAAAGTCTAAAATGGTTGAAAACACCTTCATATATCTCTTTCTATTTTTATTAATGCAAAATTAAAATCAATAAATAATTACAAGAACGTTTTCTTATCGTCCTTAAACTAATATATTAACATTTTGGTTTTCTCAACTTAAAACGTTAATGTTTGTGTGAAAAATGAAGAAAAACCATAAATATAAGTAGATGTTGCTTGTATTTCCCTCCTAAATAATGTTCCCTAGCTTAATATCAGTTTTACAATCAACTTCATTTTTTTTAGA
This sequence comes from Drosophila oshimai, assembly GCA_018150695.1. Taxonomy (NCBI): domain Eukaryota; kingdom Metazoa; phylum Arthropoda; class Insecta; order Diptera; family Drosophilidae; genus Drosophila; species Drosophila oshimai. The sequence goes on from JAECWM010000191.1 coordinate 813,651, forward strand.
AATAAATGTTTGTCTTGGCCACTTTTTTTGTGACTGGTTTATTGAGGGGAAGTTCCTGGAAAGTGGCTAATAAATTCGAGGATGCCCAGCAGCAGCATCGTATGGGAAATGGCGAAAAAGCAAATGCAAGTGCTTAAACTGTTGTATGCCTTTTGGCCGGCATAACATTTTACTTTTTTACGTTTTTACGTCCTATCCATTTCATTTGGGGCAACTGTTAATCCTGGATATCCCATGGACAGCTGGGGATTGCGATTGGCCATCCGTTTTGGTCTCGTTTGGCTCGAATCGGTTTGGTTGGGCTTTGGCCTGGTTTCCCATCAACGCTGAGCACTTTTGTTTGAATTTACATTGGCACGAGGTCCGCACGTAGGTGGTTATTCATGTTTGCCCTTCATATAAGGCACTGATACCATGTATTTTACCCCGGCTCTGATTCTGGTTCTGATTCTCATTCTGATTCCGTTGATTGCAAGTTCTGATGACAGCGTTTCGTTTTGCATATTTTTGCATTTGTCCGATGCTGTCTCAATGACTTCCCATGGCTCTGACTTCTGTTGGCCACTGGCTCCGGATCTGGGTTTGGGTTTGGGTTGGGGTCTTTAAATGTGGTCCACACACACACGACATGCCGTCGCGCAATCACACAGCTCATAAAAGTCGCCTGCCTCCGACTGGGTCTTTAAGGGTCATTAAATTTTAAGCACATGCGAGGGAGAGAGAGAGTCCTGCTGCATAAAAGCGAGCTACGATTTACGGACCGATAAACGTCCGCCGTTTCCATCAGCTGGTGCTGCTCCTGGTCCTTGCTCCTTGCTCCTTTGACTCCCCACTTCTGGGATAAGTTCTCCTGTTCATTATTTGAGTTGCCGCATGGCATAAATACTTATAAGTTATGTGAAAGCTGAGCAAATATGCAACCAGTTCGAGTGGCAATCTGCCATTGCTATTTCTATGGCTTACAGTGGTCAATGGCACTGTGAGCTCCTGTGCTCCTCAGATTTTTAGCAAGATAAACATAATGTTTTTAGTATGAGTTTTAGGTAAAACAATAATTAATGTACAAAAAAATAAATTACAAAAACTGGTCCTTGTTAAATTTTCCTAAGGTTTAACAAACTTTGAGTTAGAGAAACTCATCTGGTAATGCGAGTCCCTACTGTGACCCATTACAATAAGATGCAAGCGATCTATTTAGTCAGCCAAGTGCCTCGTTGTCGTACTAAAATTGAATTTATAGTTTATTTATGCAGCTACTAAGAAATTAAAGACACTGTTGCCAACGTAGACTAGACGGTGAACAGAGGAGGGAATAATGGCCCAGACACATGTCCTGCTCATAGGAGACACCCACGCACCCAGATTGCTTAGTATATAACTCAGGACCATAAAAGCCGCGCGTGGTTTATTGATTCCAAAGGTCCTTATAGACTTCAGTACAGCTACATATAACACACACACATGACGCGTTGGCAAATTGATTTCGTTTTTGGGTAAGCTTTAAGCCCATGAGCCCATGAGGACCTCCATAAATCTGTCAACTAAGCCCGACGCTAATCAAGTGAAAGTTCAAATCGCATGATTTAATGCCAGCAATCGAGACTCCCACGCACATGCAACATTTACATAATAATAATGAATAGGTGGTGCATGGGATGGGTATAGAATGTTGGTAGTGTGTCTGCCTGCATAATTCAATTAATTTATGCGGTCGGTCAATGTTTAGTTTTTACGTTGTGCGGTTTTCGCTTTTGCCCGTTCGCTTATAAATCATTTTGCTTAATTTATGCGTAGACCGTAGACCGAGAGGCGAACCAAATGCAGGCTAATCCGGTCTACCAGATATCCCCCCGACTCCCGACCCCTTTTTTCTTGTGTTAAAAAACTCATTGGTGCGGAAAAAAGCTGAGAATTGCAAGTGCAGCCAATAGCTCTTAATATTTAATGTACACAATTAGCTAAAGTCCGCTGGGCCAATATTGCTCATACGCCGCATGTGCCGTTTCGTCGGCCCGTCGACATAAATCCCACAATGGCAGCGAGTTTATTACAAATTTATAAGCCCACTTCAGCCCCCAGCCCGCAGCAACAACAATGCAGGGAAATGGGCACATAACTTGCTCAGCCCATCAAGAAGTTGGCCATAAAAAGTGAGCAGCGAAAGGCTTGAAACAAAGAGCCAGGCTATGCTGTGCCTTTTGTGTTCCGACACGACTGTCAACAGCCATTAAATGCTCGAAGCTGGGCTCATAACCCAGTTATATGAACGTAGATGGGGAGTAGAGTATAGGATGTGAATGGGATTGGATAGGAGTGGAGTGGAGCAACCTATGCCACGGCACAGATATCTTGATACGCCACAGGGCGTATACGTTATGCTGACTCCCCGGCAGCTGCGACTCAGTTCAACTCAACTCAACTCAGTTAGAAGGCAAGAAAAAAATGGAGCTGAAATAAAAACAGGCTAGCGAGTTTGCGATTGTAGCTACCAACTTCTGACAGCGCAATTTATCACTATCAAAACGGGCATGTGTGTGAGGGGGTGTATTGCCTATATAAAACAACAACAGCCTACAAAGTTGAGGTCGTAAATCAAAACTTAAATTTAACACATGCAGCGGCAAATGGCTGACACTGCCAAACGGATGTCGAGTCCTGTTAATCATGCCCTCACTTCGAGTTCTATGGACTTTGACATCAACTTTGTCAAGTTTTCATAGACAAACTTGGGGAAATTCAAGAATATGATTTGTATTCTTGAGTTTTCCTGTTATATTTATAATGTGATAGCTAGGTGATTGAGATAATTATTCATCCTCAATGTCACATTTAATTTAAGACTTTTCACAAGAAGGCTGAGAAACTAAGAACCTAGATAGTTGGTTGGTTTATATTTTAAAATATTTTACTTTTAAAAATAACCTTTTCGATGTTCTATGTTTCATGCATTTAAAAAGTGCTTTTAATTTGCTCATCTCAATAATTTTTTTTCGTACCTAAAACAATATTTTTAAATTCACCAAAACTAAGAGAAAAAGTGTTTACGTATTTTGTATTATTTTTAAGGGCATTCGTTTTTCTGCAGCCGGAATGAGATTTCATTTCTGTTTGTATTTTACTGTTTGCACTTGTATTTTTATGCGCGATTTCTCTGACTCGGTCTCCGGGTCTGAATCCGGTTCTGAATCTGAATCTGGCATTGATTCCGTTCCGGCTGCTCCTCCGCTCCTTCGCCACATATCAGTTGAAGCCTGAACTTCTGGCCAGGCAGTGTCCAGTTTTTTTGCCTGCTTGTTTGTCAAACTTGGAGGCCCCATCAACAATTGACAGATGGGTGTTGTGTGGGTGGGAGTGGGTGGCAGAGGGCGTGGGAGTGGGTGGAAATAGGCTGGGAATGGGGTGGACATGTTGCCGCACGCGTGAGTTAATCTGTCAAAATAGCTCAGCGACAGACAGACGACTTTGGGGGGCCACTTCACATGTTATCCGCCCTGATTGGTTGCCCAACTCTGGCAGTGACTTGCGTGAGTGCGGAGATATCAAGAGGAAAGCCCTATTTCCCCAGGATGCTCATGCTCAGGCCCACATCTTCATCTCCATCTCCATTTCCATCTTCATCGTCACCGTCATCGCAACGTTTCGTTTTAATTTGGCCTCGGCAGCCTTTTAAGTTGATTCCCCACAACCAAATCCCGAGGAGGAGGACGAGATGCCATCAAGTGCTTCTGCATGCCACTTCGTTTAGTCATTTGGCAGAGCCATTTTATGTTTGCTCTTGTAATTTGGCCTGATATGGTGATTTCGAGTTCATATCCGCTGCCAGCAGGAAAGCAGGAAGAAATTGTCTACATCCGCTTGGAGCTTCTCCTGCTCCTCGAGAAACCACCACCCACTTCCTTTGTTGTCGTTCGGTTGTCATGTGCTAGATTTGCGTGTGTTACGACGATTAATTTAAATCATTGATGATGCCTCTCCAGCTCGATGCTGGAATGTCTACGGATTTCGTTTTACTTTTTATATGCTTCTGTGAGTGGCAGCCTCCTACTCCTACTCCTTCTCCCTTTTCCAAACCAAGAAAAAAAACCCACCCAATTTCATCTAGCCTGCTCGTTAATCATTGTTTTCGACATTTGCCTGCTCGTCAATTGCCTTTATTGTCATGGTGATGGATCTGGGGCTTGGCCAGGCCTGTTTTAATGCGGCACTTAAGCCAGCAAATGTGTATATCAGACTTGGCCAATTGTTATTCAAAAACCATTAGCCATAAAATGCAGCACAAGGCAAAAGCAAATTAGCCTGGGGGCACCGAGTGTACGAGCCTAATTTATGGGAATGCAGCAGCCATTTTCTCGGACAGGCCATGGGCATAATTAGTTTTCGAACTTAAAAGTTATGAGTGGAGTCCGCTATCTTTATGGCCAGGCGTTGCCAGTGGCTCCTACTCCTCCGCCTCTTCCTCCGCCTCCTCCTCAATCGGTTGTCTGTCTGGGGGGGAGAACTGCAAGTGGAGGTGGCAAAGCCATGTGGCTTTCCGCATATAAAGACATTTTTCTGCTGACCGTGTAGTAGGTGCAGGGAATTGGAAAACCCAACTGCAGCGGCTGCGACAACCTGACGCCACGGAAAATTCTGCAGACGCGGACAAAAGTTGGCCAAGTGGCGGCTGTGTCGCCAGAATGGCGCTATACTCGTACTCCTATGTTACCTCGGTTTCAGCTCAGTTCAGTTCAGTTCAGCCATTGTGCCTCCGCCCCATAACTCTTAATAATCTTATGAGGCATTACCTTGACTCCACCATCGCTTAATAGAGCCATTTCCATTTTGGGGGCCCCGCTCTTAGCCAACTTTTGTTTTTATAAAAGTTTCGGTTAGGCAGCCAAAGTTTGTTCGCATCTACATCAAATTTTCATGCGCATTGTAAACATTTTCTAATTGAGTTGAAAAATACATAACGCTCTCTCCGAAATTGTTATTGTTTGTGCGAAAAATAATGAGGGGCTGGAGCACAGCGCATATTTGCGTTAGCTATTAAGGACTCGAGATCTTCGTCCTCGTCGGGGGCTGAGCAAACAAGCCCAAATGGAGGCGAAAATACTCGCAAGCCAAGACACACAAATTAATTTTAGCTGGGAAACAATTTAAAGTCTTTCAGCTGACTGGCTGGCTGACTGGCTGACTGACTGCATCAACAATAAGTGCGGAAATTGCAGCAGACGATGCCACTCGACACTTGCTTTAGCACTCAGTCAGAGTCCTTAGTTCTGAGTCACAAGTCCCAGCCAGGTCCTCGTTGTGCAATTAGGTGAAAGGCAGGAGGAGTAGGAGGAGCAGGAGCCTTATGGCCTGCCGAAACAGAGGCGGAAGTTCCCGGGCACAGGAAGTGCAGCAATGGCGATGGAGGGCCTTCCTTCGCTTCTTGGCTCCTCGGCTGCTTGCTAAGCAAAATCAATACATTAAGCATGCGACACGTTGTCGCCTCTCTCGCCGGCAGCTCCAACATGTGTCGAACGTGTCCTTATCTGCCATTCTCTCCGAGCTTCTTCTTTGCCTTCTGCCACCTTAATTGGCTGTGGCCAGACAAACGCAAAAAGCCAAAGAAAAGCCCAACCAAAATAATGAATGTAAACAAATTGTGACAAGAAATCAAAATTTCTGAAGACTTGGCCAAGTGACAGTGATGTGGACAGCGCAAAAGCCAAAAAAAGAGGGAGGCAGGAAAGCAGAAGGTAAAATACCCTGCAGAAAAAACAATGGAAAAAGGTTAGCGTTAAAAAATAAATCGATTGGAGCTTTAAAAATTAAATTTTGAACGGGCAGTAGATTTACATATTTTCTTTATTTTATGCACGTTATAAAATTGTAACGTTTGTAAGGATATTAAGTAGAAAGCGATATTTTTATATGACGGTGAAGCATTTTCCTTTTATTTAAATTTAAATAAATTGCAAAGAATTAATATTGTAATTTTAAATTGGTTTTCAATACCCAACATTTCAATACAAATCTATCTAGCTTTCTCTGGTTGTTGCATTAAAATGTTAAAGTTAAACAAGTTTTAGAAAGAGCTCACATTGAATTTAAACTATCTGTTAATTTGTGAATATTGGATAAGGTAGTTTTAAACTTTCAAAATCCATATTTTGCTGCTTAAAGAAATTATAAATTTATTTGTATTTTTTCAATGCAAACACAATTTTTTTAGGAGCAGTCCACTCAGTCTGATGTACTTTATGTCTTACTCACAATGGGCTGTGAATCTTCACCTCATCTCGTCGCTCGTCTCGTTATAGTAACGAGCTGTGCCAAATTTATGAAGATATTTGATTTGAATTTTAAACAGCGGCTTTCCCCCGGCCAAAGAGCTTAACAATGACAAGCAGGCAACACAGTTCAGAGGGCGTTGGGAAATGTCCTGCGGGAGGAATGGCAAATGAGGCTGAATGTGTCGGCTGTTTGGTGGGGCATAAATTACGCAAATAAATAGAAAACAAAAAAGGACCTGGGGCCTGCCTCTTCCTGGTCGAAAGGTAACGAGATTATCTGCGTCAAGACAATTATTTCCGCCGCATCAGCAGCGCCAGTCTGTTTGGTCTGTTTGGCCAGCAATCGTGCGTGGCAGTGGAATTTCAGTGGAATTCCGAATACAAATTCAAATACAAATCCAAATGCTAATGGGAACGAGCTGGTGCCGGAGAGCCCCTAATGCCGATGCCTCTACCGCATTTACATGATTGCCGCATTGCGTTTCCGGTTGGCTATCTGGGCAATTGTCATGCAGGCCGCTCGACTTAAGTAATTCGCAATTGAGTGACACAAATGCCCCTTGAGCTCCCAGTTCCATTCATTCGCAGCTCCCTTAATTAATTAATTTTGTGGGGGAAGACGTTCGCTTATTTTGGGGTAAAAATACTAAAGGCAAATAAAATACAATAGAAAACTTTTAAAGTCTAATTAGTCCTTTTGTGTTACTTTAAAATAACAATGGCTCTTGTTGATTTCCACTTTTTAATAGGTATATTTTAAGTAACAAATCGTACAAAACAAAAAGTTTTTAAGTACACGAATTTATTAATTGAAACATTTTAAGAATGGTAACTCTATAAAACCAGTTATAAAATTGTTTCATATAAATACTAATTTGATCAAGATTAAATATTATATTATATTGTATTAAATTGTTTTTGATTTTCATAATAATTTTGTGAAATAGTTATATTGAGATGTATATTACTTTCTAGAAAATTCTTACTGCACTGTATTGAAAAGTCCTAGAACGTTATCTTTTGAAGGACTCCGTTTACCCACTTTCTATGGACAAGGGGTTAAGCAATCTTTTGCAGCTACTTATCATTCAATCCATCGCTCATCTATGTATATTCGCTATTTCCTATCTCCCCCAGAGCTTTGCATTCCGACCCCGACACACATTATCATTCACAACTCATCCGATTGTCATTGTCTATGTCTTCCTGGCAACCGCGCTGCTGTTGACTCAAGTGTGGAAGGAGGAAGGAGGAGGAGCAGGATCCGCATCCCCCCGCCATCGTCATCGTCATCTCATCCTGGCTTACCATTTTGCGCTTGCATTCATATTTAAAAGGCGAAGGGCCCAAGGGCGTGCTTATGCAGGTATGCAGGATACAGGGATACACTCCATTGTCTGCAGGACACAGCAGCAACATCCTCCAAATCAGAATCAGAGCCAGTGCTCGTGCTCGTGCTCGTGCTCCATCTCCATCATCATCTTCATCTCGTCATGCGCTAATGGCACAAGGTTAGTTCCCATCCGACCTCTCTCTGATTTTCTTCCACGTTGGGGCGCCAAAAGTGTTAAAAAAGTGACTTTTAATGGGTTTAAATCAAGGAAAAGTTGTTGAAACTTGACTTGATTTGAGCGATTCCCCCATCGCTACGGGGCTCAGAGTGGAATCCGTAGCATCTACGGTTGGTCGACCACCATTTTATGATGCTCCTCCGCCGCTGATGCTCTCGATGCGACCGTAAAAAGTTTAAGCTGCCCGAGATCAGCTCAAGTAGCTTACTTCGCCTCCTTCTGGGCTGTGTCCTGTATTCTGTATTCCGTATCCCGTATCCTGTGTCCTGTGGGTGGAGGTGGCTGCCACTTGATGACGCTACTCGTTAGGTAATTTGGATTTGATTGGGGTTTTGGGTGCATTTCGTGCTGCATTTGTTTCAATGACAAACATCCAACGACATCAAAGTTGTTGATGCTACATACAAAGTTCTTTAGCTGGTTTAGTGACTTCTTCCTTGGGTGCTGATTAAGCTTAGATTGGTGGAATGGAAGAATATAAAAGAGTGCTGGTGGATTTAATAAAATTACATTTATTTTTATCATTTTAAGTGAATTAAATTAACTAAGTAAAGGAAAACAAATTTAGTGATTGCATTGATAATTGAAAAATGTTTGTCTATTTTTTTAACGCTTTGACAAAAACCAGTTTTTTGGTTAAGCTTGTTTCCTACATTTTTTAAAAATGTAAACAAATAAGTTACTATATTTGTTTTTGTTTTTATGTGTCGTTAACTCAGTTCTCATTTTAGAGACTTGTATAATGAAAATAATTTTGAAGTAGCACAAATAAAAGCATCTGTAAAATTCAAGGACAAACCTAAGAAATTCCAACTTGGTCCAAGATTGCACCACTTTCAGCAAATATCCTTGCAAACAACTGTTTTTCAAATGCTCACTTAAAAGAGCAATTATAGTTTGACAGCGGCCAAGGCGACAAATGCCATTTCAACTCGTATTTTATGATTCGATTTGGGTCTTAGACGTTCCTTATCCCCTTTAAATGGCACGTAGGTCCCCACACACACGTATCCAGCATATAAATATAATATATACATGTCTGCATCTTATAGATATCAACCCAACCCCACCAGCTCCTCCTCCTGCCACCCAACTTCCAGTTAAGATTTTTATTACTTTATTTTATGCTCGTTCTGGTGTGGTTTTGGTTTTGGTGGCTCGAAGTTCGCAGAGTCCTGTGTTTTTCGGGGTGGGGATGGGGTGTGAATGTGGGTTAGGGATCCCTAAGCCAGGCAATGAGACTCTAATGCGCGTAAAACTAATACAAATGCGTTTCTTATCCGCCACCACCCACCAACCCAGTGTTGGCCAGGCCAAATTGCTTGTACTTTGCCACAAGTGACGGCTTATGCGGCAATATACATAAGTAATATTGCCCCCCCTGTCTACTTTTCCGGGCCATGGGCGTTGTCTGGCCTTTAGGGCGGAGAAGGGGGCGTTGGATCTATGGGTGCCGGGTGAGCTTAACTAAATAACCGTTTGATGCGATTGCAAACGTTTTATGGTCTCATCACATTAATGCGAACGCTTTCAGTCAAATGTCCATAAAGTGAAACCAAAGATGGGGATAACATCTGAGATACTCAAAAAAGATGAATGGTGATTCCATTAAATCTTTAAATGGGACTTAGATTTACTAGTATTTCTTAAAGAGTTATTTTTTTAATTTGAATTTTGATTTACATAAAATCTCAACAATGCACTATGGGCCAGAAATTTTACATTTTGGCCAAAAATACGTATTTTTTTTTAAAGAATTTTAATAAAACTAGTATGAGATCTTGTTTAGAATACTTCAAGCTATTTTATGCCAACTTTTCAAACAAATTGATTGGTACGTTTTTTATGGCATATTTTTAAAGTTAAAACTTCGTAAAATATTGCACAATTTTTGAAAATTGCAGCCAAAATGTCGTTGCCTACAGCAATACGAAACATTTACAAAAGTTTCACACATAACTTATTTAGCAAATAAAAAATATAATATCGAAATTATTTCAAACACAAATTTTAAAAATTGAAAAATCTATAGGTTTAGCTGTTTTTTTTATAAAAATGTACTTTGCTTTATTTGTGCAAAAAGTACCTTTCGCGATTTGAGTAAAACTTTTTTAATAAATAGTTTAATCAGTTGTCAAGTCGCCTGGGGGCGCGGGTTTTGTGCGCCTCTCTTAGTTTTTTTTATGAATTTTTAAAGTTAGGCGTTGAGCATGCTCAAAAGCAAAAAAAACTGTCAAAGTCCATTTTTGGAAATTGTGCACATGTTAAAAGTATCCAAAACTCTTGAAATTTTCTTGTTTGGTAACTAAAATACATTATTTAAAAAAAATTGCGTACTTTTGAAGTCTTTTAAAAAAGTTGATTTTAAGAGCTAAAAAATTAAAAATTAAATTAAATTAAAATTTTTATTTTTTTATTTTTAATGATGTAAAAATGTTAACTAAGCTAAGCCCGTGATTAAAAAATTGTTTTGGTTTCGTTTTTCATAAACCTTAACGTAGTTCCCACGCAAAGTTGGCATATTTAAAGGTTGATAAATATTTAACCACTTAATATTTTTTTAAGGATATATTTTTTTTAGTTGCGATCTTTTGTTGTTAAGTTTGTGTTAAATTGGGTTGAATCCCTGCAGTAGTTTTTTTTATAAATAAAAAACTAAAAAATAGGAAATATTTTTCAACTTTGGCTTAGATTATCTAAATCTTAAAAAAATAGTACAAAATTTAAATTTTGTTTTTCCAAAAGTTTAATCTTTTAAGAACATAATGGCCAAATTTCAGCTTCCTAGCTACGCCGTGGAAGAAATGCCAGATTTTTGGCCAAAATGTGAACTTTCTGGCCCACTGTGCAATGTAAAAATTTCCATTTATTTTCCTATAAAAGTGACAGCTTGAACAATTTTATTTTGAATTACCAAATTACGACGACGTAGAATTTTATAATTTACTTCACACAAAATCCAATTTGCCTCTGCATAATTTACTTACAAAATTCCATTTTATTTTTGTAATCGTTTGGTAAGCGTTTTTGTCCTTAACTCTTTATTATATATTTATGCACATGTGTATACTTTATGAAAAAGTCATGAACTCAAATTAGTTTCATAAACTCTGTGGCGATCGTAAAGCCGATGTCAGCGGCAGACACTGTTTTATTTAAATTTATTTTCGCAGTGCGTTTTTTTCGATTGCAGGCGACATAATTGCCCGAGCATTACCAGAGAGTGCAATTCAATTAAAATTCGCGATAAAAAAATGTGAATACGTCGAACTTCAAATGGCACTCAGCATGCAAAACATATATATTTTTATTACCACTCCATATTTTCGGTGTTTTTTATTGAACGGGACAATTTCAACTTTTGACTGCAATGTCGTATGAATTTTTGCGTGAAAAATGAGGAAAACTGTTCGCTCAAAGGGGAAATAAACTACAGAGTTTGATATATGACCGTTCCGTGTCATGGACATGAATGGTGTATTACAGTGGACTGCGGGCCATGACGATCCAATTAAATCAACGCCCTGATTGCAAAATGAATGACTTGTAAAATTGTCCCTGCCCCTTGGCAAGTAAATATCAAATTGCGCAGTCTTTGTCCTGTTCCTTCAACTGAAACTGCAGTTATAGTAAATGGTCTATTGATTGATGGCGCTCACTCACACATCCCAGAATGTCCTGGGAGGGAGGGACTGTAAGGATGTGCCCAAGTTTGGCTGCAAAAGTTGGAGGCAAATCAATAAGAAGGCAGCACACAAATGGCAACAGATTAGATGGCATTCTTTGTGTGTTCCGGGGGTAGTTAAATTAATTCCATGCAAAACTTCTCCCTTGTACATTTGGGGTCGCTTTTGACCTAGTGGGGGGATTATTGGGGAATTACTGGGAATTGTTACTGCTAGACTCTCACCCCCCTTGGTTGCCCCAAAAATTGTTTCAATTAATTGTCATTGTTGTTTGCCTTGTGATTTGACAAAATCTCTAGCAAATTAATGCAAATCATAAACGTATTTGGGCTTTCGGTGGAGGAGCTTAAGCGGTAAGCGCTGAAACAAATCACCGAGTTTAGATGAGAAATCAAAAAGTAAGCAATCCACTAAAAAAAAGCCCCAAATACCGGACATAAAAACTTGCCACTTGAAAAACTTTTTACTGCCAATCCATGTAAGTCTTTCACCATGAGTGAGCGTTTGATTGGATTAACAAAAAAATTGTATTTTAGTTTGGGTTAGTGATGAAGTTGGAATATACCCTGTCCTAAACAAGTGTTAAAAAGTTAATTTTTTATCGTCTAAAAATGTTCTATTAAGTAGTGAATTAAAAAGTGATTTTAAGCTATTGAGCACATATACATTTTAACTTTGTAATTTTAATTGAATTTAAAGTTTTTTTACTTATATTAATTAAACCTTACTATACATTTTATACTAAGTCATTAGTAAAAATACCAAAATAACGAATATAAAACACAGTATGTTTTCACTTTTTCAGTGTTCATTTTTTTTATGTATATATCCCTATGACGTTTCTCCCTCAAAATTTATATATTTTCTGGAATTTATTTAAACCTTTCTGAGTACAATATTCCCCGTAGCCTAAGGGGAAGTGAATAAAAAACGAAAATGACTTCAAACGCTTTTCAAACAGCTTAAAATGCCGTTGTCACACACGCGAGGACGAGCTAAAGCCGAAAATAAAATCCTCTCCAGCTGTTGGGGGTCCAACAAAAACACCCAGTGCACCCCCTAGAAAACCCCTTCAGCATCACCCCCTTGGGTGGAATGTCCTTCGCATCAAGCGCTTACCCTGTGTGGCAGATTGATTTGTGGTCGGGTTCATGCCAAATTTAACTTTAATAGTTTTTACTGGATTTACTTTTAATTAATTTTGTGGGACCCACGTCCACGTCCACTTCCACGTCCAAGTGCGCCTCCACTTTTACTCCCTTTCCGCCATTTTCCGGATCTGGGTTTCAGTTACGAGGCAGTTCATTTGTAACGGGCCAAGGAAGGAGCTCGAACTCCTTGCTGCAGCGTTTATCGTGGCCCGCGTAAAGCGCAATTAATTTCGTGTCTGTTTTGGGCGGCAGTGCCACGCCCTCAGCCGCCCGCTGCGCCCCTTTTTGGCCGCCCAGTTGCCGCCATTAATTATGAGATAAAGCACTAAAATGTATCAAGTTGTTGCCTTGTTGTTGTCGTTGTTGTTGCTGTTGTTGTTGTGCCTGTGCAAGTGACAAAGTTGCCACCACAAATTTACGTCTGGAAATTTAATTTTCACCCCCCCAGCCGGCTTGTTTTTCTGTTATCAGTTTTCATTTTTAGTGTCTTGCCAATTCAGAAAGTTTGCAAAAGTCTCACCAAGAATTATTTTTGTCTTTATAGATCCAACAAAAACTGAAAGCATATGTGGCTGCTAGAAGTGGTAAGTTATTAAATAAATCGAGTAAATTATAAAAATTTGAGTTTCACAAAAGCATATAAAGCATATTCACTGGAATCCATCGAAATGCTTTCATAAAATTCCCACAATTATCTCTTATGTTTAAAATTCAAAAAGCAAATAATATTTTTAAATATTATTGAAGTACAAAAATCAAGAATCAGAATATAAGGTTTAAGAAAAGCTATTGTACGTACTCCGTAGCATAATTTAAGGTGCTTAACCAAGTGATTTGAAATCTCAAATATTACCTATAATTCTTGCTTTAATTGAACACAAAAGCCATTAATTAAGCCAAAGTGAAATATGAGAGTTTCGCAGAATTTCGATTGCAATTTCTGGCATCAAACTTCAAAGGATGCCTTTTGCAGATTGCAAACTCATGTGCAGGGCAATTTCACATTACCTGTGCTCATTATCTCAAAACAATGAAACATAGAGAACAATTAAGTAGTAAGGACTCATTGATTAAAACAAAGGACTACAACAATGCTAAATGCAACCGAGTAATCGTTAACCATCGACAGACATTCAAATTGATTTCTAAAAATGTCATCTTCAATTTCGGGAACACATGTCGGTGGCATTTGCAAATCAAATCCCCTGGGCATACAATCAAATCACCACTGATGATGATGATGATGGCGATGACGATGACAAAGTCAACGACTACGACGACGACTTCCTCCTTTCGAGGCGCTTTAAGTTGCTTAAGAGGAATCTCTGGACGGGGGATTTCGGTGGTTTTTTCGCATGCATTGAATTGCAGATTCTTGGGACTATTTTAAATGCAGCCCACGAAAACAGAATCCCGGGGGGAAAAAATGGGGGGCTGATAAGATGTGGGAGAAGCTCAAAAGTCGGTGGCAAAAGTATTCAAAAAGAAGTGCAGCTGCAAAAAAGTTTACATTTCCAGATGCCATTTTACTTGACTTTACTTTGCTGTTCGGCTTACATGACCGTGCGAAATGTAGGTACCTTTCCTCAGAGGTTCCTTGGCGGTTCTGTGGGTTCCTTGGGTGGGTGGTGCTCCTTGGGCCGTGTCCTTGTGTATATTTTTGTGACTTTTGGCGCCGCCTGCAAAGACAACATCGTCGGGGAGTTAAGCAACTTACTTAAGCAAGGGGAAAAGCCGAGGAGTGGAGAAGTGTAGAATGGAAAAGCTGCTTTCAGGAAATTGTTGCATTTCGGTTTTGTATGTTGCTGTTGTGCGAGCCGAAATATACTTGACTTGACTTCTGCCTGCACCGCAAGCAACACAAAAAAGGGAAATACGGAAAACCGGAAAAACAAAGCCAAGATGGTGGCAAAAAATCGAGGCCAAAAGAGCCCGCCCACTCACTTATATATGTATGTGAGAGTTGCGGCTGTGGCACGTATTTGTTTTAATAAAACTTTTGCAGCAAAACTTAATGAAATGTTGGCAGGCCTCAGCCACAGTTCCACCCTTCTACGATACCATGCTCCTCCTGTTTTCAGCCTAACATGCTAGCAGACAGGCCCAAGACATGAACATGCACTGGCTGTGTCTGCAGGAAAAGTTATGGAGGAGAGGATACCGAGGACCTCAAAGGAAGTTGTTGATATTTACGCTCGAGGAATTCGGAAGAATGCCTTTCAATTAAAACAAGTGTGCAATAATTTAAATGTTTGTTCTGCGGTGCAAAAAGAGTTGCGAACCACAGCATTCATCCTCGATAATTGACTGTTCGCACATCTTAATGTCTAATTGCCACTTTGCCGGCCCTGACAGCTTTGTGGCTTGCATCGGAGGCCACAATAAAAAATAAATAGAAAAAACGCATTACACAAACATGACCGAAACCAAAGACAGCTTGTTAATTGGAAAGTTTTATGCAATTATAAAACTTTTTTCATTATTCTCTGGCATTTTTTTCGTGTGTCCTGTTGATATTTTGTCGCTCTGTGCATACAATTCGGACCAAGTTGCAAATGGTGAATGGTAAATGGTAAATGGAAAACGGAAAATGGAAAAGCAAGGTGGCCAAAACGATCCAGAATCCAGAAGTGGAAACTGTAACCGAGACGAACCCAACTCATGTGTGACCAAAGTTAAAATGGGAAATGGGAAATGCACAGCAGCAGCAGCAGCAGGAAAGGATGGAAAGGATTCTAACAAAAACTGCAAAATGTCACAGGCAGCAGGGCAGCGTGGCCAACATGTCGCATGAGTGTTTTGTGCTAACTGCAAACGCAAAATTAATTTCATTTTGCAAGTCCTTGCCGCCCTCGACCACGTCCCCGTCCCCAAAGTGACAATTGCATGAGTTGGCAAAGTGTTTAGCATGAATTTCGTTAAAGGCCAGCGGCAAACAATTTAAGCAACTTAAAGGGCTGCAAGGGAGAGGCTGGATGGCCCCAAATGAATATGTAAGAGGTCCCACTTGGCCATTTACGTGTACAATTGATGTGGTTTGATTTTGTTAGGGGCATTTGCCAACTACATAAACACAATAACAAGGTGCAGGATGAGGAGGAGCTGCTGGCCCATTCAAGTCGACATCGCCGGCTAAAAGCAGTCCCAAATGGCCTCCGGCGGAGTTTGCAGCCCAGCCTTTCTTCCATCCAGTCAGCCAAATGAAACGAATGAATAAATGAGGCCACAGGCCCAAGTACATACAGCTCGATGTCGATTCCGATTCCCATTCCGATTCCTATGTCGATGCCACCGCCGACTGTCAATTCAACATAATAGCTGCTAAGCAACTGCACTCGAATGTATTTGTATCCTGTCTGTATCCTTGTATCCTTGTGTCTTTGTACCCGTATCCTTGAGTGCTCCTCTACGCTGGCAGTGGCATGTCCCAGTTGGCATGTCAGCCACTCGTTGGGCCGCGTTCTTCATTTAAATGGTATCGAAATTGATTTCATTTGATCGCAAATTATAATATTTTATTTTACTTTGTATATGCCCACGACAGGAGCGCAGATCTACGTATGTGCACAATAAAAAAAATCAACGTATTCGGAAAATAAATACAAATATTTGAAATAATCCGTATTAAATGTTATGTAGATTAAAAAAAGTAAATCTTAATGTAAGGTTTCATTGGTTTATATTAGTTACACCAATAAGCTTAACATAATAATGTTTTTAAAGCCTTAAAAAATTATGATGGTTTTGAAAATTAAATATTTTGTACGAAATTATCGTACTTTAAAACTCTAAGATTATTTAGTAGTCCGTCTAAAAATGAACTTATCTTTATACGAATTAATGTCTAAGTGCTGTTAAATTTTTAACGATTATTTAAAAAAAAAGATACACATACCAGAAATTTTATAAAATGGTTTTTGTGTTTGGTATGTGTGTTTAAAAATTATCCTTAAAATGGACCTTGATCTTAGATTACACACATGAATTTTATAAAATCAAATATAGGATTTTAACTGGTTTTTCCTGCGTGTTGAATCAATCAAGCGTACAAGTATCTCAAGTACAATTGATGCTTATTAGCCTCGATTTGGCTTAAAGGTGAACCCGAAACTTGCAGGCTTGGCTCGGTCCAGATTGTTGTTTGCATGTTTATTGTGGGCCAGGAAGTCTCAAATCGAACTGAAATGCCGGCCAAACGGGAGCCATAACTGGGACCCAAGAGTGCGTAACGGAAGTGAAGGATGGAGGAAAGGAAAGGACTAGAAGGAGGAGGAGTATCCTCGGCCATTGTGTTTGCACTTGGGCAAATATAATAAATAACTTTTTGCTACTTTTCGTATTTGGACAATGCTCGACATGGGTCCTGTTTCTGCGCTTTAAACTTTGTCTCTCTATTGGCATTTCGATTGCCTCTCGGCTACTTTGCTGCAGTCAGCCAACTGCGAACGGAAAATCAATACACTGCAAACATATATTGAAAAGTGGGTGGACCACAAACAGCAATCAATGGAATATCCACCATTTGTCATGTCACAGACCGAGCCTAATTTATCAATAATTATACTTTATAAACATTAAATGCGACCATTGTGCGAAATCAATCCGGATGTGGCCGAACGCACACACTACGCACACACACATAATCTATTAATAGATAATCTTTTTTGCCTGAGCGCTCTCGGGGATGTCATTAATTAAGCTCCGATTCACCTTCCCATTCCCATTGAGCAAATGAAGTCCCCCGAGGTCCACCAGCCTCAAGTCTTATCAGAGGAAACTTTTCCTTTATTTTTTTGCGGCCGTATTTTCATTAAATGGATTTCAATTATGTTCAGCACTGAGCACGAAAAGGGAGGCCTCCTCTTGATGGGTGGCAAACTTATTGCATAAAAAAATGTACAAAAGCAGTTAAAATAAAATAAAAACAAAAAGGGAAAGGGAAAGGGGCAGCAAAAGAAACGAACAATTTTTAAAATGAATTCATTAAAAGTAAAAATCAGCGATGGCGAGAGAAGAGAAATCACAGCGCAAACAAGACAAGACTGGACCCTGGATTCCGGATTCCTTTGATATTAAATGCCGGGCCGCGTCCTGTTTAACCCATAACAACCCGTCACTCTTCACCCTTAACCCTTTGTTGCCGCGCTTCGTCGCGCTAGCTGCACTTTATTTGGCAACTTAATCGCCCAACAGGCCGCAATTTAACTGGAATTTCCTGAACCCTGGACGAATTGTCGTGTTTTATTAAATTTCATCGCATTAGGGTTTAGCAGATGTTTCTTTTTTTTTTTGTCTAGGGTGATAATAACAATGTCGGAAGGCCTCAAAAATTATGCTGCCTTTATTTAACCACTTTTAAAAGGTTTTTTTGTTACAAGTTCCATTGGAACAAGGGGTTGGGTTAAGTTACCAACAAATGAAGGAGGGAGTTTAACCGTATTTAGTGTCTTTTAAATATTACTATAAATCTTTAACTTAACCAACTGTGATTAGCAGTTCTTATCTTAACCGTGTTTAGGATGGTTTAAGGACTTCTACCCTTGAACGACGTTAACTAATACCTAATTCTTTAGTTTAATCAATATGTGAATAGCACCTAACGATATGCTTTACTTAAAATATTAAAATAAGAATAGTACTAACAGTCCAGTTAGTTTTTTTCTCAATTAATTTTGAGACAATCAAGACATTTCTGCCATTAACTCTTTCGGACCACACTTTATATTACAACCATTAAAAATCAGCAGCTAAAAACAGTTGGTGATGCAATGTTTTCGGTTTCGCCTCGTTTGTGGGTGGCAGCCAAAATGGATTTAAGCATTTTTAAGTGTTTTGCAGCCGTAAAATGTTTATTTAGCATTTAAAAAAGTATTTGCTGCGGGGCACGTTTATGGGACGTTAAAAAAGGGCATCAGGCATCTGCGGCCTTGTCGAAGTTGTGGCCCATGAGCCGCAGGAGCAAACAGACAAACAAAGTGGCTGAAATTTATTTAAAAACCCATTTAACAGGCTGGCCCAGTGGGAGGCAGTCTAAGCCCACATCAAACAGAGTTACGAATTTCGGGGCTGGGCTATGGGGACGGGGACTGTCGCCAGGGGGCGCCACATCAAATGGTCAATTAAATTTCTGGGCATTTCATCAATGTCGTCATTGTCAGAATTTCTGGGAAACGCATTTTTTATTTATACGTATAATTTGTTTTGTTGTACTCATTGCGAAGCGAGGGTATGCAGGAATTATTAATGCAGTAATGTTCTTAATGTTCTTCAAGTAGAAATTATGTTAATTTTTCGGTTAAAGGGAAATATTTTAAATAAATCAAAACAAACTTTTGGTCCAGAATTATGAGCATTATTTAATTTATATTTTTTATCTTCCTGTGTTGGGGCTAACCTATCTAACCTATCTAACCTCCCAAAATAGCAGCACTTTGTGTTTTTTTTTACGAAAACGTTATTAAACTTCAAATAATTTTTTAATATTGAAGTTTTTTTTTGTGTCTAACAAGAACTCTTGTTTCCCAATTTAAACCAGTTTAATAAAGTGAAGCTAACATCATAAGGGTAAGGGTGCTTTATCCTTTCGTGGTACAGACTCTCAAAAACAATTATCCCGTCAAAAACTGGCAAATCTCTGGATCCAGTGCAAACGATCCAACTTTCCCAGATGCCCTGCATCCCTCGCTGAAATTATTTTAATTTTTCACGCAACCGAGAAGCGGAAATTCCAATTAAAACGCATCAGCGCATTGAGATACTCCGCGTTCGGCATCTGCATCCGCATCCGCATCCGAAAGAGAAACAGAATCAGAGTCAGGATCCGAATCCGAGTCCCAAGCCAAACAACGATGCCGTCAAGCAGTTTTTTCTGACTGATTTTCCATTTATTTGCGTAAATTAAAAAAAAAAATTTTTAATAAAAAAAAGAGCAGTTTGGGGGACGAAAACGTGGCACACACGCAGAATGCAGGACTCGGGCACCAAAATAAATAAACTGAGATAAAGTGAGACGAAAGGGAAACGAAAATAATAATGTGCATATGTAAATAACAGCGGTGGATCCAGCAACAAGGATGTCAACGTAATTGGACACGCGCGCGCAGGGAAAATGCGGAGAATGGGTATAAATTGGTAGGTGGTTTTGGGGAAAATTTCCTGATTGCCGCCCAGTCCATCAGAGCGTGGGCCTACTGTAAATAGACGGGCGGGGAAAATGACATCACAATTTCTTATTATGCAACTGTCATATGTGTTTAATTTGTGCCGCCCAAATGAATTTCCGATTTTGCTGATTTCAATTAAATTGAATTTCAATTAAAATGCAGGCTGGAATATCTTTCGACGTGTCCTGCCTTCCATCAATCCTTCTGTGAGTGAGTGAGAGTGTGTGCGTTAAGCAATAATCAACATTTCGTCGGCTTTGGCATTTAAAATGTTATGCGCAATTAGGAGTGCAAGATGAATGTGTTGAATGGCTGCTGGGCAGAGTAATTACAAACTTTGCACACGAGACGCACCACGCATAATGAAAGTCCAAATGAAATGGCAATCTGCAAGCTGCAAAACAAGCGAAATTGTTTTGCTGATTTACCAAAGACAAACATAATTGAATTACGGAAAGAGCGCACGGACATGGTTATGAACACGGACACGTATCCGGGTACACACATACACATATACAGAAACGGACACGGACACGGACTACGGGTCGGCTACGTAACCTGTTCTTAGTGTGAGAGAGTGTGTGTGTGTGCACTCAAACAATGGGCATTAAATTGGCAATTATTTGCTGTTGCTCCCTGATCGCATTTATACGTTTTTATTGCTTCAGTTTGAGTATGAGTTTGAGTTCGAGTGGTGCAAGCAAAAGTGCACTTCCTCATCCACTTGGAAAACCTTAGAAAGACCCCCTACTCCTACTCCTACCCCTACCACTGCAACACAAATTAGAATGACCAGGATAATTGGCAGATGATATTAAGCCAGATTCGATTAAACATCCTTAAACAATGCATTTTGAGTGGAAGATAAGCAAACAGGATGAGGAGCAATCAGGTAGAATGTAAACGGCTCAAGCACATTCAATTGCAGAATTTTCCAAAGATTTGGAGTAAGTTGTGCATTTCACTTCTAGGAATTTGACCTTTTCTGGTCTTCATTGAGGTAATTTTTTATTTTAAATTCCACCTTTATCATAAGCACAAGAAAATCGAATTAACCTTTTAATATATAAATTTCATAGAAGAAGAGATGAACAGTTTGTCAAAAGAATATACTTTATTAAATGTGCATTCCCGAATTTAATTTAGGAGGTCACATTTCCTCAATGCAAAGTTTCATTTATTTAAAGGCTTAAAATAAAAAAGAATTTTTTAATAATTGAATCAAAATAAGCGATTGGACAAAAATGTATCTTATAACATATTTCTTTAACGAACCAACAAAATTCAACAAACAACCATCGGTTTAAAGTGTTATTTTATTTTTAAATTGCTAACGGCAATGTTATTTGTCTGCCTAGACAACTTTTTAATAAGTTTGTGATTTGTGGATGGGAAAAAACTAATCTTCGATGCCCCAAAATAAAAGCCATAAATTCAAAAGTAAACAAAATAAAAAAGAAGGGAAAATGGCCGCAGGTCTGGTGGCATGGCATAAAAAATTGCCTTAACACTCCCAGAATCCCTGAATTTTCAACCCCCTCACTTGAGCGATGGCCGGTGGACATGATTTGGATTTGGATTCGGATTTGGATTCATATTCAAACAACAGGAAATGGGGAAAACGTGGCCGGAAAAGCGGATAGGTGGGCGTGGCTAGGTGGTTTGGTTTTCCCACTGATTCAATTCATTTTTGTAATTGTTTTGCCCGGAAAGTGCGGGCAGTTGGAGGTGCAACAGCAGTTGAATTGTTTACCAGCAAACTGCAATCAAAAATGGAAATAGAAAAAAAAGTGGAAAATTTAATGTTTGTTTGCGTTTGAATTTGATGTTTGTTTGCTCCCCGCAAGGCAGTTGTTGCACTTGTTGTGGTTGTGCTTGTGTCACACGTGTTGGGCATTGATTTAAGCGATTATTTTATTTGATTTCTAATTAAAAATCATAGCAGCAATGGCTATTTTTTTCTTTTGTTATATGCAGTCTACTTGCATTTAATTAAATGCAAATAACAAATAGCCCAGTGTGTTGGCATAAATTATGCCAAAAAGGTATAGAGAGTGTGTGTGTGCTGACCATTATTTATGAGTGCAATCATTCACATGATATTCTGCGGTTTTCCTGGAATTTATCACACAACAAACTTTTATAACACTTGCTTAACAATGGGTGTTCCGCGCTATGATTAATGATTTCCGTTATTAAAGGAGCGTGTCCAAAGGGTTGGAGATATCACATCCAGGATCTCCCAACCTTAAATTCAAATTGAACCTCTTTTCCTAATCAAAAATTGCCTTTTTGATGCTCTTCCAACTGAACTGCTTTCGAAGAGTTATTAATTTTGCTTTTTGCCCAGGTAAACTCGGTCTCTTTAATTAATTTTCGATAACTGAGCAGTGTGCACAGAACTTGATTTAAGGATATATGTGCGTATGTGTTGGGAGGGGCAGGAGGGGAACAAGCATAAACAGAAAACTCATTAAAATCATAAAATGCATTTATGACAGCCTTGTTTGCACTGCGGGGCAATAAAGAGGTGACTGAGGCTGAGGCGTTGCTGAAAAGTGTCAAAATCAAAACCAGAGTGTGTGTGTGCTGTGTGTGTGGTGTTTGCGCATGTGAGTGTGTATCCTAGCTGCATCCTGGGTGCTCCTTCTCCTCTCGATCCTGCAACTGCTGCTGCTGTTGTCACACAATTATGCGTACAACAGTCCCGGCCACTGTTGTTGTAATTATGTTGCCGGCTGTAAAACAAACTGCCAACATCGTCGACGAACAAGAGCCTCCAAGAAAACTAAGGAGAGAGCCTGCCGTCGCGGCAGGACAAAGACAACAACGCTGCCAGGCAGGACACAAACATGTGCACCGAAAGAAAAAATGTATTCTCTTAGGGAAAGTTTCTGTGAATATTTATTTCGAAGAAAAGTTTACAACTAAAAGTCAGAAAATTTATATGGAAATAATAATCATAATATATTCACTAAATTCATTTTAAGCATTGTAAGATTTTAAAGTGTCAGTCATTAAGGTTGGCTTTACTTACTAAGTTCAGTTTGTTTACATAATTTGAGACTGACCTGAAACAACCAAGTACCTAAGTTAAGATATTTAATTTTTAACTTTGTTAAATAAAAAGTGCTGATATCAAATACTCAAATCAAACGTTCGATCAGCTGTGTTCAACTACTTTAGTTTCAATAAAAATATTTCTAAATTCGTTTTGTTTTCTCATTAAGAATATTAAATTTAAATGTTCATTATCAGCATTATTGTTGAGGGTTAAAAATACTGAGATTGAATATCAAAATTGAATAGTGTGTTATAAACATTGTAAAAAAAAACTTCCTTTTTGCAACTATTCGATAACTACTTTTATTTCTTTTATTAAATTTGTTCACTTAAACTTTGTTCACTTCTTTTGGAGTTATTACCACGTTTAAGATCTTACTTTTTTTTTTTGAGTGTTCCAGAAAAGCAGCCGGGATATGCAGGCACTACTATTAATCATGGCAATCCCGAGTCTGCTGCAGAGTTGAAATATGAAAAGCTTGGTTGGGAAAAGGCGAAGACGCTTAAAGGGGAGCGCTGAGCATTTTCCGGGGACAGAGGCACTTCAATCAGGGCCATTCCATTCCCCCCAATGCGTTTGACAAGCTAAAAGTGCGCACAAAGTGTGGAATTGGGGGGCAGACATCGTGATATTTGCTTGGCCAAACATTCCACTTCCCCCACCCATTTGGTTTATCCTTATCTGCGCTTTGTATACTCTATTTGGTGCTTCTTATTACCGCATATCTGGCTGGATGGCTGACCACGTTTTCGAGTTACTACGAGTAACCACTGCCACTGCCCCATGCCCCCTCAACTCTCAATTTTTCACTGCATAACTCAGGGCGCCACGTACAGCGAAATATCTCCTTCTTTTCCTCCCTTTTCCCAGGACTTTATCTGCAATCAGTGGCCTGCACAATTTCACACATGGCCACATGGTTCGATACGTTTGATTAATGCCCCAGTATTGAGTGCATCCCCTGATCCTGATCCTGGATGGACCCGTTGAACTTCTAAACAACTGCGAGGAGGAGTTGACTTTTATTTGGTCCTGCAAGCCATGGCTTAGGGTTTAGGTCTGACTTTGACGCTGAATCAACGAAATCAGAACGTGCGGGTCCCTCACATTTCCATCTTCATTCGAATGGTTCTGGATTCTGGGTTCCATTTGCATTTTCCATTGCGATTCCATTTTCATTGCCCTTGCTGATGCTGATTACCATTTCGCATTCATTCCTCATCATTTGCTCAGCATGTCAGTCAGTCAGTCGGCGGGCTTGGCATCTCGGCTCGTCTATTTAGCTGATTGTCGTCTGGCGGAGGCAGAATATCAAGGTCCTTCTTCCTTTTTTCTTCCCATTTTTCCCATTTTCCCACTCTATCAGCCATCAGCGTGTGCTCAGCATTTTTGTTGACATATTCATTGGCAAACTCAATAATGTCGGATTTAAATGCTCGACGGCGTGCGTGCGGCAAATTGAATTTGGCCAAACATTTTGCGCGTTTGTCACGGAAATTGAAAAGCGTCTTCCGCTCAAACTCAAACTCAAAACTCCCACTCCAACTTCAAGTTCCTCTTCCGTTCTATTTTTCCCCCGATATCACCCGCCATGAGATGGCAAAAGTTGTGTAAATTATTTTGCCATTGCACTTGTCAGCAGTCAGCAGTCCTTGGTCCCTTGGCCCTTTGTGCATCTCCTTTGACACACTTTGACGTCAGTTGCCAGTGCCAGTGCAGACAAGCTAATTTCGAAGGAACCAGCATTTCCGCATTTCCACCATCCTTCCATCCAGCGAACATTGATGAATGACAAGCCACGGCACTGGTAAAAATAACCAATGATTTGAAAACTTAGAGCACTTAAATAGCTATAAGTTTAAAGACACAACACAATCCAAAATTTTTTTAGATCGGGAAAATGTTGCGGTCTCAGTAAAGAAATCAAGAATATTAATAACATTATATATTATATATACATTATATTTATGAAGTAAAAATCATCAGTAACACAAAACCTAAACAAAGGTCATAAAATATGGAAAAATATGTTTAATCTGCTAAATAAACATCTTCCTTAAATGGTTGTCCGTTCTTGTTGTAAAATATTACAATATATTAGTTTTTTTTTATAAATAAATAATGTACAGAAATTAACATTGCTCTCAGCAAAGCACAATTTTCTCATTATAAATTTGAAAAAGGTAAATTTTAAATTTTCTCTCAGTGCAGTAGTCAAAGGAACCTTAATTATTTGCATGGTGGACAGCAAAGGGCATCTGTTCGTCGGCCACGACTCATTTCCGCTCTTCTGATTAATGAAAAGTGCAATTTGGAGTCGCTTCCTTTCAATGCACACTTGATGCACAAACGGGAAAAGGGTGTGCAACTCAAAGCTAAGGAGAAAACGATGCGATAAGGATGGTTGCAGTGATGGTTATACTTACACTGATGCGGATGGGGCAGACTCATCATCATCATCATCATCATGAGGAGCATCTCATCACCAACCAATCCAGCCACAAGCCACTTTAGAATCTTATCGATTTTTTTCCAACTGGCTTTTAGCCGCTCTTCCCTTTGAGTCTTTTGGGTGTTTGCCTTTGTTGGCCGCTTTATGCATTCCGTAGCCACTTTGATGACATTACCAGGAGCAGTGGCCACAAGTTCCACCCCATTCAATGTGGGGGATACCATACCCCTCACTCCACCCACACCCATTGGCCAGTGTTTCCGCTCTGTCATGGCTTAATGACATTACTCCCAATGCCTTCTTTTTTGTGTGTGCTGTGCTGGCTGTGCTGGCTCTCTGGCCCTCGCAACTCCATCAATTTCAGCAGCTTTTTACAATAAATTAAATCAATCGATCAAGCCCCGGCACAAAAACTGTGCCAATCAATTAGTTTCCCACACAAGAGCCACCCACATAGCCAGGCAATAATTTTAATGAAATACAAATATAAATGGAGCGACGAACAAACAATGACAGCAGCTTCCGCTTCCGGAGTTGAACGACCGACATGGTCATCAATCGACCAAACCAAAACTTTTCACAGCGAATCTGCTGAAAATTATTTCGAGCACTCGCCCGATTAGAGACGCCATGTTTTCAGCTGTTTATCTAAGCCATTTTGCGGCATTGGCGACGGTCGACAGTCGACGGTCGACGGTCTCTTTTGGCCATGTGCCGGGAATCTCAAGTAGTTGGGATAACCTGCGCCAAGAGGGAAAATGCAAAGCAAACAAATAACAAAGGAAAATACAAGGAATAAAAATGGGCGCAACATTTAAGAGCACTCGAGCAAACGAAATTTGGATGCTCTTCAGTGGATAATAAAATGACTATAAAAAAGGGTTTATCTTTAAAAAAATAAAAATTCCTTACGACTCTTAAGTATATAGTTCTTAAGTATATTGTTTCTCAAATATATTCAGAATGAATCAAAAGGATAAAAAATTTGATTTTAGATTTGTGCTCAATTCATTCTTCAAACTATCCTTAAAAAAATTGTAAAGAATTTTAAAGATTGAAAGTACTAAACATGTATTAATTTGAACAAAAATAAAAAAAATAATATAAAAAAATGTTTTAACTTTTAAAAACATTAAAAATAAAGTTTCTTATTGCTTTCTATGTTCGAAAAAGACTTTAAAGAATAAACTTTATATTTGTCAAACTTAAAATTCTTTGGCAAACCGCAAGACCAAGTTGAAATACTGTGTAAAAAGAAACCAAAACCTTATCGAGTGGCAAAAAAAAAACGAGGAAATGGCCAACCGAATGACAAATTTTAATGTCAATAGCCGAAGACGTGCAAAAAAGGACGAGGCGCTGGCCAGGATAGCGGACAGGAGCTTGGATTTTGGACTTGGGAGTATTGGAGGACCAGGGCCATTTGCTCTTTATCTGCCGCCGCTTTTCATGTTCATTTTAATTTGTCCAAATGTCCTTGCAGCGGGCCCAAACGATTTGTTTTGGCTTTTCCCGCTATTGGGGAGGCATTTGGAGCTTGGACTGCCTCTGGTTGCAGCCCCTTCCGGGTTTATTTGTATTAATGAAATAGACATTTTGGGGTCATGCTAAAGTGATTTTTCAACGTCTGCCAGGAGCAGGCGAAAGAATGATGGGTGGTACGGTGGTGGTACAGTACCCACCCCCAATGACACACATCCTCGTCGACGTCGTGGTCCCCAGCTCCATTTTGCTTATCTCCCTTGTAGCCCATTGTTGATGTTCTTGTGCTCGTTCCATTTTTTTCCGTGTTTATTTTGCCTTTGTCTTGCTGCTGTAACCCGGAGTTTTCCTTCCTTCCTTCCTTCAGATTTTCCTTTTTTTTTGCATCGGTCTAGCGAAAATGTCGTAGCTTTTCAGCAACACTCGCAGCAAAGTGAAACTAATGGCAGTTAGTTTTGTTAAGTCGATAAAACTGTCAGTGATATGGCAGATTGTGAGGCAGCAGCCGCAAGCTTCGCTCCTTTCCTTTTTAGCCCCTTTGCCATCCCTACTTTTGTCACCTAACCCATTTCGTGTTTTTGATCCTGAGCAACCAAAAAAAAGGGGAAAAAAGGATTCGGCAACCAGACACATTTGAGCTGGGTTAAAAAGTTAAATGAAGTTGCTGCAGGCATTAAATTTCCGTTGCCGCGAACACCAAGCCCAAATTTACACTCGACAAATTTACGGAGGAGCACTCATAAAGAATGCAGAATTTATGCACCACCCAACCACTGAGCCACCCATCCTTTTTTAGGGGGTGGGACTGTTGGACAAGTAAGTGGCATTTTATGTTCATTTGCCGCGGCTCCTTCTTCAATGGCAAATGGCATTGTGTTTTATGTTTTCGCCTATGCGAGAATGCACATGAAGTGGGTGGTGGGTAGTGCAAGGATGCAAGGTGGGTTGTAGGTTGCTAGGTGGGTTAGGAAATGGCTGACTTATTTCGGCGACAACCCGACCAAAATGGCGCACATTTTTCGCCTTTCGCCCCGTGTGCATCCTTTTTGCAGGAGCATTGTAAATGACTCCGCTGCCATGTCTTCATCATCGTCAGGCTTTCAGCTTATTACTTTTGTGCAATGCCATGCATACTCGCATGCATCAGGGGATTCCCCTCATCCTGCATCCTGTCTTACTTATACGTGTACGTATGCAAGTGTGTGCGTGGCCAGGTAGCTGGGAATTAATTATCGCATGTCGCACGTATCCTAAATCAAAGCATTTAACGCTGCTAATCCCCTTAATGTACGATCCCTTGCAGGAAGCACTTCAATTTTAGTCGAAGAATCCATGAGGGTGAACTAAAAAGCACAGCAAAGAAAATTGGGTTTTAAAAGTGAAAGCGACGAAGAAAAATTCAATTTCTGATTAACCACTATTTTAAATAACTTATTCAAATAAGATAACATTTTAACTATTTTACACAAGCAGTTCTTTTTTATAGCGATCATAACTAACCAAGACTTATGTTTTTCCATAATTTTTTCGATAAAAAAATTAAGCTGGCTTTAGCAATTTATAAAAGAGATGTGATATCAAAAATATATTTTTTTCATTTAATAACCCTAAAATTGTAATAAAGTCAAGTTTAAGAAACCAATTTATATTAGGTATCCTACACATACCTATTTAAATTTTTCCCGTGTGCCAAGCTTCCCCAACAGCGGGTCCAAATTAAAATGAAAATCCACGACCTGGCGAAACCACAGCGTAAAAAAAGGATATATAGCCAAGCTGCAAGAGGGAGCGACAGTTTTAAAAATCTCCAAGCTGGTTAACGGGTCGGAGGTGTAGTTGGGGTCCAAAAAGGACGACCGCGTGTCCAGGTCAGTTCGCTGTGATTGGCAGGAGTCATCAGGCAAGTTAATTGCCCACGATTAAGCGAAAGCTGGGTAGAGAATGTGGAGGGATTTACCAAAATGGCAAGTCGTGAGTTTGAGTCGTGACACGCGGTGTTTCTGACGTAAAATTAATGGCGGTTCAAGCTGACCAAGCCAACGCCATCAACATCCTAATACCAGCCACTAAAAATTTTTTAGAGTGGAAAACGAAATCATGGTTAAGACTCCCATCATTTGGCATGAATACCTACAACGATTTTCGTTTTTAATTAAATGTTAAAGTTATAAGTACGGGAAGTATTATCCTAATGAAAACCTTCTCTGTTTTAAATAAAATTTCTTTAGGTACCCAACTGCTGCCTTAATCATTTTACAAAAAAATAAATCGTAGAAATTCTAATTAATAGACGTTAATAAAATACTTTCGAAACTGAATAACACGTGATATGAAATTTAAATAATTTAATCAAATTGACTTTTTGTTGCTCTCAAGTATTCAAGTCGCAGCATAGAAAGAAATTTCCAAGAAGAAAACTTGTAAAAAACTTGCAAAAATATAAAATGACAATAAGGAAAGCATGTAGAACTTATAAAAGAGTTTCTCTAAGGACTGTATTTAATCGATTACATTTTTCCAGCAGATTGAGAGCTCCTACCATATGCTGAAGATTCACTGGCTTAGCTTACACTTGGTTTTCTTTTCATTTTAAATTTGTGACCAAGGGTTTCCCCCACTTTTGGCCACATGTTCAACTCGGCTCTCCCTCGATTGTTGTCGTCCTGCACTTAATCGCAAGTAGAGCCCATCAATCGAATTGAAGTCCACCTACATCATCTCCTGTCCCCCATCCACTGCTGCCAGGTCCACGTTGATGTAGGTGACTTTGCAGCCGAGTGTCGGGGGTTCTGGTCGGGACAGGAGCTGACCCTCGTTCCCGCTGCTAAATCTCGGTCATTTGTGGCGCTATTACGGGGTGTACGAGGTTGGCTGCCCCTCCAAACGAGCATTTTCTCTCTGTCTTCACTGAGAAAAAAATGTATGACTAAGTCACTTTTCTAAAGTAAGATTTTACACGCTAAAATCTGGCAAATTTTAAGTTTATTTAAGAAATTAAAACTCTTTAACGGCATACACAAAAAACTAAGCCATTTTATTTAAAGTCAAAACATCTTAAAAAAATTGATTTCTTGCTTAATTTTTTTCTTATAAAATGTACGGATAAAAAGGAAAACCAAAAGCAGTTTTTTAGTGATTGGTTCATTAAAACATTAAGTTAAAAATACAATTTTATTTATACAAATTTGTATTTATGACCTCAGAAGGACTATGTTTTTATTGATATGTAAACAAAGATTGAGTAAATCATGTTTAATAATATTAGACTTATGTGCTCTATTTAAAAAAAATTTGTGTGTCGTTAATGACTATTTTTTCAAGTAGTTACTGCTTTTCTTCTCTGAGTAAGACTACTTGTTTATCGTTGCGGACCGGCCATTATCGTCTATGGGTGCGTTATTAACTTTTGCTGCCTGTCAACACTGAAAATTATATGCCAGGCAACCACATACGCCCACTAGGAGGTAGTGGGTGTCCAGCTCCAGGAGAAGCACCAGCCTCCTGAACACCATCAAAGACCCATACCCATCCCTCAATCTCAGTTTCCTTGCAATTTTTTTTACGCTTTGGCTTTTCTCGCATTCATTACGTGAGCTGTGTGGCTGATGGCGGCATTGAATGGCCAGGGGGCGTGGCACCGCCCCCATGTGCCATTAGCCCAGCATGAGCTCCCAGCTCCCAGCTTTTCATTTAGCCCTAGTTGTTGTTTTTTGTTGCTGTGGTTTCGGGGCCAAATAAATCAAGAATTTTTTACAAATTTGTTGTCATCATGTTGACATTTCCGACGTCTTTATCGACTTGTGGACGGTCAAAAGGCCCCGTTGTAGCACGTTTCCATGCAAAATACATAAAGCGTGTCTGGGGATGTTGGAAGATACCGGCTAATGGGAAATGTCTGTGAATGCAGACAAAAAAATTACAATTTTCCAAGAGATATTCTCCAAAGTTGGCTTAGTTTGAAATTGGTTTCTTCGCTGGCAAGCACTTGAATATATTATGAGACGTGCTTAAGGAAAGCTTGCAAATTATGTCAATTACGACGGAGACAACATTCGCGAAGCGAAAATCATGCGAAAATTGCAGCAAAAAAAAAAGAAATTATCGACTAACAAATGCGAAAGGCAACTATCATAAGAAATTCAACATTTCCGCTGCAAGAGAGAGCTGCAACTGCAACAGTGGTGCAAATTAAAAACAAAAAATACAGGAAAACATAACAGAAGATGGAAGAAAAGCACAGAAGAAGCTGTGCCCGTAAATAAGGAATTACGTTTTATGGGCACTTGTGTGCGTATCGTATCTATTTGCATTCGCCATAAAACTCGGCGCCATCGAGCGGCAAACGGAGCGACATGAACAGAGCGGCATCATGAACGTCGAGTCGTCCAAATGACTTCCGTTTCCGCCGCTTAAGATGGCGCATGCATCACCAACACACATACTATATACACAGTAGTATGTACTATGTATAGTACACAGTGTGGAGGCGGAGATATCCGCATCATCATCATTTGTTTTTGCAAGTTCGGCTGCCTGCTGTGCTGTCCACTGCTGACATGTCGGCTGGCATGCTGAAAAATTGCATCAAGTATAATGTAAATCGTGTCATTTGTCAATGGCAGATGGTCGCTCTTCCTGCGGACAACAACTCCGAAAAGGGAAGCGAAACCGCCTAATGACAATTGCCCCTGCCCATGGAATTTCGTGCACTAAGAAAAACATGGCAGTGCCTTAGTTTATCTATTTTTAAAAATTATATTTGGAAGAAACAAAAAGAAAAATATTTTTTATAAACGTCACAACACATCAAACAATTGCTCTCAGATCGCAATTTTCTATCTTTCCTTTTTAAAAGAAATTTGCATTTTTTTTTTAACATTTAGAGTCTTAATAACAGACTAAGTTCAGAAATTTTAATTTGAATTGAAAATTGATTTTTAAATTACTATTCTATATGTTAAAAGTCACTTGTTCGTACCTTCATTTTTGTTTTATACATAACACTTAAAATGTGTAGATTATAAATTAAGAGTTTTGAAACATAAAATAGAAACATAAAACAGCTAAAAAATATAATAATCAAGTATAGAATAAGGGATTTTTCTGATGAGCTACGAACAAATACATATAATCTATATTAGTAGGGTAGAATGGGGTTAAACAACCAAGGGGTTAAACAACCAATTGCCTTTAACTTTTTTCAAAAAAGTCGAATCGAAAGACCGCCGATAACGTAAATAGTGTTGGGTACAACGCAACTTTGGCAAAAGGTTCCGCTATCGCACTTGTGTTATTACCTGAGTTCTGACGAAAGAAAGTGTTCAGGCGTCCTCGCCAAAATATTTTCAGACAACAAAAGTTCGAAATACAACAAATCAGTGAAGTACAAGGAGGAAGGTAAGTGTTTTTTAAAAGTAGAATTACATGCTTAATCCAAATCTGTAACACTAGTTTACAAAATTTAAAAAAAAAAATGCTCCCAAGCCAATTCTACCAATTTCTGGTAGAGTAGGACTTCTAGATTTCGAAAATACCATTAAAAATTTTTTCTATGGAACAGTTTTTTTTTAAAGATTTTTTAAAGTTAAAAAAAAAAAATTTCGGCTGTCTCTTTAAATTTTCATTTATATCTCAAGTTTTGGCCAACCGATCCCGGTGCATTTTACAACATTTTACTACCAATAGACCAATCTTTAACATTGTCATACTAAACAATTGGATTGGATAAGTCATTTATCTGCAAGAGCTCGACAAACACAAACTTTGTGAAAATTTTGGGCTGTTAAACGACTGTAAAACGGCTGCTATATCCTTAAAAACTCGAAAAAAATCCGTTGAAAAATCACTATTGGCTTTAACTGAATTTCGGTAACCGAAATAATCGGACAAGCTAATCATGCAAGAAATTCATTGGAATTTAGATTTCTTGTGGATTTTTAAAGTTAGGCATTTTAGTTTTTTTTCGGCCGTTAAGCACTGAATTTGAACTATATCCCAGTAGGCTTATGAACTGTAAACTGTTAACAGTGTTGTCGGATCAAAAAAAAAAAGCTAGAAAAAGCCAATAGAAATAAAGATAAATAAATATTTATTTTGTATATTTGTAAAGTTCAATTACGATTTAGCAAAATCACTTGAGTGTGTTAAGGCATTATCTAAAAACAAAGGGAAACTCAGGATAATTTTCTATAGATAGGGTCTTAGGAAAAATCAGTAAAAATTTACATATTAGAAAAATACAAAATTTGCTACAATTTGCTAAAATTACAACTCAGTGTTAAACTAAACCATTTAAAATATAAAAAATCAAATGCACATTTAGATATAGTGTTTCTTCCTAAAACGTAAGAAAGATTTCATATTTACATCGCTTTTTGATGGTGTAACTTACACTTACACAACTCGTGATTATTTAGCTTTTTCAATATTAAGTTCAGCTTCTTTTTATATCCGAAAGTTGCCAACACTGCCTACATTTAACAGTCCTGTAAGCGCTGAGCCTACTGGGATATAGTTCAAATTCAGTGCTTAACGGCCGAAAAAAACTAAAATGCCTAACTTTAAAAATCCACAAGAAATCTAAATTCCAATGAATTTCTTGCATGATTAGCTTGTCCGATTATTTCGGTTACCGAAATTTAGTCAAAGCCAATAGTGATTTTTCAACGGATTTTTTTCGAGTTTTTAAGGATATAGCAGCCGTTTTACAGTCGTTTAACAGCCCAAAATTTTCACAAAGTTTGTGTTTGTCGAGCTCTTGCAGATAAATGACTTATCCAATCCAATTGTTTAGTATGACAATGTTAAAGATTGGTCTATTGGTAGTAAAATGTTGTAAAATGCACCGGGATCGGTTGGCCAAAACTTGAGATATAAATGAAAATTTAAAGAGACAGCCGAAAATTTTTTTTTTTAACTTTAAAAAATCTTGAAAAAAAAACTGTTCCATAGAAAAAATTTTTAATGGTATTTTCGAAATCTAGAAGTCCTACTCTACCAGAAATTGGTATCATTGGCTTGGGAGGCGATAGGCTGTAAACTAGTGTAATTGGTTGTACAAAATTTGAATTGGTTTAAAAGTTATGCGGTTACAAAAAAAAAACAGCACTTGGGGTTAAATAACCAGTTAACAGGTGGGGTAAAACAACCAATTTTGAAAACATATCTGTAGTGTCTTTATGCGGCTGTACCAATTTACATCTTATTCTTTGTTATCCAGAAGGAGGTGGCTGATAGTCCAAATGAGCCTGAACCGGAAACCTTGGAGGAGGAAGAGGAGATTTCATACAATAATGAAACATATGACGATGAGCAAAACTTCAGTGGCCAAAAGAAGCAAGAACAGGCATTGGCGGCAATGGTAAAATCTGAAAAAAAAGTTTTGAAGAAATTTTCAAAAGAAAAACAAGACACGGCGGCCAGTAAGGAAAATCGTCGCTCAAAGAGAGGTCGACCGAAAAACGCAGTTCACGCTGCAGAAAATGACGCCAGCGATGGATGAAGTTTCATAAACTATTTGTTAAAATCTCTGTTACTAAAAAATAAATAAAAACCATTAAAATAACAACGTTGTTCACTCTTATCATAAAAATCAATTTTGGTTTTCTTACCCCACCAGGTGGGGTAAAACAACCAATTGAGACTTTTTGTTCAAACTCGAATACCAAAAAAACAATGCGAGTTACAAAAAAATGTTTGCTGGGAATTTTGTAGCCAATTGTTTAACGAACCAGGGACAGTTGGAATTTTTAAATTATCATCATAAACAAAGTTTTTACAGGGTGCCAAGTCCAAATTGGTTGTTTAACCCCATTCTACCCTAGTATTTTTCTTTCTGTTTATAAATCAGTCCGAAGAATCCCTTCAAAAGCAACTCCACTGCCACTAAGTTCTCCCTTCATCTGGATTACCCATACGCCGCGTTTAATGACTCTTGGCTAAAATAGTTTGCCAACAGTTTCTCTTCTCTTCTCCGGCACATAAACGTGGCCAAGGCGGCAAATAATTCAATAAACCAACTTTCGGCGAGATTAATTAAATATTTCTGTCTAATTTGACTCAATTTATGCAGTGCCAAGGGGAGCAAAACAAAGTGGTGGGCAGAAATGAGCAAAGTTTGGCCAGCAAACTTGGTTATCTATCTGGTGAAACTTTTATTAATTACAAAGGATACACATGAACATTAGCAGAAGTGAGCTGCGGAAATCGCGTCACATTTGTGAATTGAACATGGTGCTTCTAACTTACTTAGCTTCCTTTGCTGACTTTCTTTTCCGCTTTCTTTTTTTCCAGCTTTTGCAGCTGCCTTCATTGCCTTTGAATTACTGACTGACGAGGATTGAGGATTAGCCACAAGGACAGTGGTAAGTGGCCGTCGAGTCTGGCAAATTATGCAACTTAATGCGCTCGTATGCCAATGTACATAATGCATAATTAATTTGCCCCGACATGCACAACCTGTTGAGCCGCAAAAGCACTCACCTTGGTGTACTTCACTTCATTTTCCCCTGCCCTTTCCCCCTTTTCCCCTTTCCCTTTCCACTTTCCTTTGGCCCATCCAGCAACTCTGTTGCCATTCCAACTGAGCCGCTGCCTCATTGAAAAGTGGCATAACGAGCTCTTGTGCCCCGGCTTAAAAGCGCTTACAAATTGCTACATGAAAATGTCTACCCAGTGGTAAGGAGGAGGGGTGTGGTGGAGGTGGAAAAGTGAGGAAAATGGAAAACGTAAGGCCAGCGCAAATGAAGCTGGAACGGGAGGAGGTGGGTTGGGAGGCTTTCATCAACACTTCAGGGCAGTTGCAAAGGGCAAGTTGAAAGCTGAAACTGCAATTGAAGCGCTTTTCCACACATACACACACTCAACGAGCGGCACAAAAACACCGCGTAGAGTGAAAAAAGCACCGCTTTTTAATGAGTCAAGTGGCCAACACGTGAAACACTCGCACTACACACTGAGAGAAAAAAGGGGCCAAGAAAGTACACTATTAAACGATTCAGACAATTAAAAACTAAAACAACATTTTTGAAAAGCACCAACTATTTCGATATTAAGAATAATGTGTTTCTTCAAAATGTTCGCAATTATTTCATAAATCAATATAAATCTTTTTCGTATATACAAAAACTTTTTAAAATAGCCATTGACTATTTTTTCCATATTAAGAGTAATTTTTTTCTACAATATGTTTTCAATATTTCAATAAATCAATATAAATCTTTTTCGTATAAACAAAAGCTAATTTAACTAGCCATCGATCTTGTATAGTATGAATTTTAAAGAATCTATAAAAATGTCAATGGTATATACAATATATAATAATATTAATTAGTTAGTTAATAAACTACGAAATAAATAAGACCTAATTTAATAAAAAAAAACAAACTAAATATTTAAAGCAACTGTTTGAAAAATCTTGAAAAAAAGAATTAACCTTTAATAATTTTTTATTGGTTAGACTAAAATCCGAGTCAAAGCTGAAGCTACAATTCAGTGGTAACTGACAGAATTAAGTCACACTTTTTTTTCCCAGTGCCCACATATCTGTGTGTAATGACGCACATTTTGGCTGACTTTTGTGCGAACGTATTCACACGAAATAAACCGTTTTGCCTTTGAGCCGAATTGAGTTTCATTTGAGTTGGCCCGCTGATTCGTTCACTCGTTTTCGGGCGTCATGCCAACGCCGTTTGAGTTTTTGCCTTGCCTTTTATAATTGCATGTCGACTCTTAATGAGCTGGGCGCCGTGCAATTTGTACTTTCGCTGAGCAAACAGCGAACTGAACAGGAGGCTAAAAGCAAAGGATTTTCCTGCCACTTGAAGTTGGGGACGGGGTTTGCTTGTTTCGGAGCGGAGTTCGGCCTGCTAAGTGGGTTTGCTTGCCGGGAAAAATTCGACGGAAAATAGAAAGCAAAAAGTTTTTCAAATGGATTTCGGTCGTAAGCGAAATAAAACCGCAGAACTCAAAATGAAATGAGTAAATTGCGGTTGAAGTTGCCAAAAAGCTTCGGCACTTCAGCTTTTTTTTCGTTTCGTTTCGGAATATGTGGTTTTGGTTTTCTATGGCCACACAGCTGCGGCAAATGTACACAGAAGCAAGTTTTAAAGATTTTTTGGGTAAGCGATTAAACCATTGGAAACAAAAATTATACTTTAAGGTCACAGATATGCAAGTATATCAGATGAAATTCTGATTTGGGAGTTTTTGATTTGTAAACTAGATTATATTATATCTGCTTTTGTGACATATAGGTTTAACATTTGTATCTGACTTAAACTATGATTTATAGATATGCAAAATGTAAAATAAAATCTGTGTTTTATAATATCATATCCGGTATGCATAAATTTCTTTCCTGTGCATGCACTGAAGTTTCGCTGCCTTTCCTCGCTACCGGCAGCCATAAAGATTTAACCGATAATAGGATTCGCAAAATAAATGCGAATTTTTTGGTTCTTGATGCCAAAAACGAAGTCAGAGGCTAAACATACGAGTCGAGGACCATAAACAATCCTGACAGGACCTGGAAAGAGAGGCATGTCAGTGGGTGGATTGCTTTAAAGCTGATGCATAAAATATTGCGTATACGCCCCATTATACACATACAAACACACACACACACAGACAGACAGAAACATAAACGGCAGACGTCTAAACCATATATCGTATGTATAATTGAAAACAAATTTTACTGCATGTAATTAAGTGTGTTTGTTTGCGTGCCAGTGCCTGTGTGTGTGCAGCTGCTGGTGTTTGTTTGAGTGTGTGCGTGGGCATGTCTTGATATCGATAACAAATGCCACAAATTGAATTTAAATCATATTACATACAAACACACAAAACAGGCCGAGCTCTGGGTTCTGGTTTGGTTTGGGTTTGGAATTGGATTCTTGGTCGCGCCATCGCCTTGTTCGCTTGTTTTATTTATGGGTGCAACAGCAAAAGCAACGATAACAAGTGCAACTGCAACAACAGCTGTACACAGCTAAAATCTCAAACTATGTTCAAGGATTTCTTTAAAAATTTGCGGAGTAATGACGAATTTAATTTTGAGTCTTACCAAAATATGGCATCCATATTTCAACTAAATTACACTGGCAAAAAAAACGCATAGTGATTTCAAAAGTTTTTATTATTGATTGCTGCATAGTTTTTCATTCCCGATTCAACTACAAAAATCATTGATTCTAGTAGAAAACATAATCAAACCATAGGTCAATTATGAAAATAATAAAATCAAAGTGACACCTAATAGAAATAAGGTTACCATAATAAAATCAAAGTGAGCCGTGGTAGATTTTACTATTATAAATAGTTGAAAAAAAAAATAACAGAATCAAAGATGTTTTGTGTACATTTTAAATATAGGGGAGAGTGGGGATAGGTGAACCATGGGGATAGATGAACCAGTACAAATATTTTACCTTCTGACATGTTTTTGTGCACCATTTATATGTGTGTTGCTTACTTAGTCGTTATCCTAGCCTCACAAGCACGCACAATCGCGTCAAACGATTGGTGTCGTTTTTATCGCTAATCGAAGTTTTATTCCCCGTTTGCAGCTTTAATTGTGACCTTACGTTTTCTAGGAAAAATTCTATCGTTCTTCGTCAGTGGCATTGAACTTCCTAAAATTGTATTTTATCGTAAGTAGACGCAAATTATGATATTTTCATGGATTGCTGACGCAGTTCAAATATTCCATGTTTTCTCCAAATCACTTCCAATTGGCTTATGACTTGTGGGGATACATGAACCAGTACTTGTGGGGATACATGAACCAGTACTTGGGGAAAGGCTAAACCACGAAAACAGACGACTCGAGGAAGAAAACGAGGGAGGAGTATCATTGCCACTGACTCACCGCAGAAAAATTGATCGCCAAAAAGCACAATCAAAAGACTCAAGAAAACCTTCGAAAAAAGAAAGAAAAAAAAAAATTAATAAATAAATATTTTTATTGTTTTATTCCATGCTGTAAATGTGCAATGTTTATATTTGAACAGAAAAAAGGCATAAACAAAGAAATAAATTACACTTTTTTTATACAATTGTAGTTTTTGTGTTAATCTGAAAGGTGGTTCAACTATCCCCAGGGGTGGGGATACTTGAACCATTCGAGACAAAATTTTAAAATGCTCATAAAGTTCAAAAAACGTGACATATAATTTTCACAAAATACTTTAAATGCAAAGGAATGAATGCTCTTTTAAATTCCTATAAACAGCAGACCCTAACGTCGAATTGTTTAGACATAATAATGTTCAACAAAAAAAGTGGTTCACCTATCCCCACTCTCCCCTATTTTACTTTAGAAAACAAAGTGAACCATGGTAGTTTTCAATATTTTAAATAGTAGCAGTCAACATAGTAAAATCAAAGTTGTCTTGTAAACGAATTGAATATTTTATATATTTAAACGTAGCTCAGAGGGTAAAAAGGAGAGGACACAAAAGATTTAGAGTAAGTTTCACGCGGGTTCGATCCCTGGCAGAGCCGATTTTTTTTTTTTTCTTTTCATAAACGACACAACTTTTGTTTTTATAAATCCTTTACGCTAACTGAAAAGATAGAAACTTTCCAAAGTAGTTTCTGACTGAAGAACTAAGAATGTATATACTCATAAATTTTGGCGAGACAGAACACGTTTTTCCAAAAGCAAAGCGATGCAGCTCTTAGCTAAGACCAACCTCTGCTATAAGCGAGCGTGGTTCAGTGGTTAAGGTCGCGCGCGCGAGTCCGAAGGTCCGAGGATCGAGTCCCAGCCGAGTCAAATTGAGTGTGAGTTTTTATACATTATGTTTATGTTTAATAATAATTATATATCTCTCTTTATCTATTTAAAATTCAGTTTTCATATAAATTAAATTATACCAATAAGCTTTAACTTTAAATTAGTACACATAAAAATGGTCTTAAATTTAAAGCTATATTAAAGGTATATACCTAAAAAAAAATTATGTTGTTTGACAAAGGCAAAAAACAATACATTTTTTGACAATAATTAGTAGTTAACATTTTTTATAATGTTTACCATTTTTAAATTTACTATGCGGCATAATTAAATTTACTATGTTTTTAATAATTTTAGGTATTTGAATCTATAATGAGCATTTTTAAAAAAACTTTGCTCCATAATCGATTCTAATATTGAACATACTTACATCAACTATGGGCATAATTGATTAAAAATCAATTATAAACGTATTCATATTTACTATTTTCAGACTTGACTTAATTTCATTAGGAAAAATAGTTGATTCGGGCCTGAATTTGTCCGATTTTCCAGTTTTTTTTTGCCAGTGTATACATTAGTATAGAATCGAAGTACATATCGATACAATCGAAATTTGTATAGAAAATTTGCATTAATCGACGATATCAATACATCGGTATGTTTTCATCAAAATTACACTTCTCTGGACTAAATTCCACAGTTAAAACTCGGTTTTTCCCTCTGTTAATTAATTTTGAATCTTTACAAAATATCGCATCCATAATCCAATCAAATCAAATATTGTTACACAATCGATACACATATGGAACAATGGGTTAATCAACGATATTAATATATTAGTATGTTTTCAATAAAATTTCACTTATCTGGTTTAAATTCCTCAGTTTTAGCTGAGTTTTTCTCTCTGTACCCCAACTGAAGTCTGAGCAACGCCTTTGGTTTTACATTGAGCCGCATTTCAGTTCGGGTTTTGAGATTTTCATTTTGTGCATTCACTGCACACGCTCATCCGAAACAAGCAAGCCAATCTCCTCGAATATCCTTTCAGAGACTTGCCTCCTCTTAATTGCCAGCTCTGCAGCGGCATGCCATAAATTTATGCATTGCATTCTGGCAGTAGGAATACGGATGGCACTTGCACTTGCCAAGAAACTGGCACTGGCACTGGCACCCAAACTGAACTCATCCTGCAACTCACCCGAAGGCCGTAAATAAATGTTTGATAAGCAGTCAATTTTATTTGATGGGGGAAAAGCAATTAAAGTCGAGCGTTTAAACAAAAATTAAATGCTGTCAAAACAAGAATAACATCTGAAGGAAATATTTATCCAGCAATTTTCCAAGAA
The DNA here is from genome assembly GCA_018150695.1 of Drosophila oshimai. Taxonomy (NCBI): domain Eukaryota; kingdom Metazoa; phylum Arthropoda; class Insecta; order Diptera; family Drosophilidae; genus Drosophila; species Drosophila oshimai. The sequence goes on from JAECWM010000191.1 coordinate 854,568, forward strand.
ATGCGAAACAAAAAGACAATGGTCCTTGAGGCATTTTGACGTTTTTGCGAGAAATCGAATTCTGAAAAATCCATTCGAAGTGTAAATAAGCAGCCACTAAGTTATGGGCTCAAGTCAATTCCGACACTCGAGGTGTCGGTACATGCTGGCACGACCCAACAGCTGAAATCCGAATGGAGTTGGACCTTGGTCCTTGGTCCTTGTTCCTTCTGCTTAGAGGAACGTGTTTTTGTCTGCTCGGCAGCCGTGTGAGTCTGGTTTACGAACGTGACGCACGTGCGTGCAAAAATTCAGCAGACTAAAATCCTGGAAGGTGCACTTCATATTGACGTTAACATTTTCCTCGGCACTTGTAACGTGCTGCAATGCAAAATACAAAAGAAACAGCAGGAAACTAAAAGGAGTAAATACCAGGCACAAACTACAACTGCACAGGGAGAAAATGTCAAGTAAAATTGGACAAGGTAACAATTACCAAAAAAGATTCACCCTTGGATGTTCTTAATATGTTTAACAGCTGTTCTTATTAAATTAATTTAGTACTTTAATATTAAATATTCATCGGTATTAAAAATAAAATTTCATTGAGACACAAAAAATATATTTAAGTTTCATTAAATATGCTTATAAAACAAATAAATATGTACATAAATTTAATCTTAAGTTTTATAAATTTAATTAAAAATATTTGACAAAGGACCAAAACTGACCAATTATGTTTATAGTTTAAATCGAATTTATTGTTGTTATTAGATGACATGATTTAAAATAAGACTTTGAAACTACCTTGAAGTGTCAAGTATTTTCTCTCTGTTCGACCAGGACAAATAAGCACATTGCAACGGCAATAGGAGGCAATGAAGCGAGTAGAGCTATGGGTCCACACCTTATGGTCGTACCTCACAGCCACTGCCTCACTGCCACATCTCACTCCTCTTGTTTGGCTCCAAACTACTCCTTGCAGCACATAGCCGTACATATATCATGTCCTGGGCATTGTTGCTGCTCCTGCACGCGCCGCACGATTTTGCAAATAAATACAAATAACTTTGATTTTGTGCCCCTCTCTGCACGGGATGCCTTGGGGGCGGAACACGCCCACAGACAGCCCAATCCCAGTCGCAATCCCTGTCCCAATCCCCGAGCGTGTGACGTTCAACAGAAGCATTCAAATTAAACTTTATTTGCCTTCCTTTCCCCGAACCTTGGGCTTTCTGCTTAAAATTGCAGATTGCAGGCTTGATCACATTGCTTGCAAATGAACGTTGTTGGAGCAAAGGAGCAGCAGCAGGAGCAGGAGCAGGAGCTGGGACAAAAACAGGAGCAGGAGCAGTCAGACAAACACATGAAACGTGCTGTGCATGCAATAAAGGAGATTTTTTGTGGGATTTCCTGCACTGATACCAGCCAACGGCACAATATGCTCCATAAATTGCCTTTGGCCTCCGACTGAATAAATTTATATATACATTCATACATACATGCTCATGGATATTTCCGAAGTTTATACTTGTCTATGATTTAGTTTTTGCGCCTAATAAGGGATGCACCCGAAATGGATACACTTCCTTCTGAGACCCTTTTCCAAACTTCTCATAATAAGCATGCGCACAGTAATTATGTGCAATTGCTTCTAATTGCATTTGACGGTGGCTAAAACTGGAAACTTTTGTAGGAGTTGGACACCACTGCCCTTTTTCCTGACTGCTTAAGTGGGTTCTAAATTTAAGAGTCCCAGGTTTTACTACGTTTATACTTAGTTAAGATAGGAAAACGCATTTTTTTAATTTTTTATCAATTCATGGAGTAATTTACGGAATGGAAAAATTCTCACTGTAATTCTCACAAGCCCTAATATAAAAGTTTTTTAATTTGGTTACACAGCTTTTCAAGCGTACAAGTAACTTAATTATTTTTTTAAGGCGGAATTGATTAGATAGAGTTTATTATTATAAGAATTTAAATAAAGGTACAGCAATGTTAAATAAAATAAATACAACGCTTTAACGACAGAACAAAATTTAAAACAGATATTTTCTAACTCTCAACAAAGATTACCGTCAATTTTATTGTGTGTCTTAGATTTAGGCTAAAACTTTTCAAAAAAAATCCACAAGTAATCGTATAGAGAGGAGATACTATGCTCAGTTTTCCAGGCTAATGGGAGCCATAAAGCGACTCTTCGCCTGGTTAGGTTATTATTATTGTTTGCAGTTTCGTTTTGGTGTTCCCCTTTGTTTGTAATGTGAAAATAATCCTTGTGAAAGTTTTGTTGTGCGGGAAAATCAAAGTATTAGCAACTCGTTGCCTCTCTTTCTGGCTCAGACTCAGACGCTGGCAGCGGCAACTTCCGCTGGGCGACGTCATGGCCACGTGAGCCAGAAATGGGAAAAATGGGAAACAAAGCCAACATTGCAGGAGCAGCAGGGTTGTACAGTTCAGTTCAAAATAATAGGAAAGGCAGTTTAAATTAAATATTCAAATTTGATGCATAAATATATATATTTTTTTAAATCGTTTAGATATCCTTCTTTAAAAAAACTTCCCATATTTGTTATGTTAGATTTTTTTTTAAATTACGTAAGTCACTTATAGAAGATACTTATATCCTTTTTTGATATAAATGGCAATATAAAAAAAACAAACTGAAATAAAGAGTAAAGCTAAGAAACTGAAATGAGGCACTAAGATGTATTCATTTTAAGCTATCAAATAAGAGGAATTTGCATCTATTTAAGGCAATTTCTAGTGCTATTTTTGTGATCCCATTTATAAGTCGTGGGTGGCATCAACGTGAACGTGAACGTGAACTTTTCACGTGCGCAATTTGTGTTTGTGTTTAGTTTGCTCCTTGCTGCGTTTGGCAGACTGTGTGCTGTTTTATTCATATACCTATGGGTATACATATAGTACGTACGTACGCCCCCGACTTTTTGCAGTGGGTGCTGGGCGAAACTACCCTTGTCCTAGCCGAACTCAAATTATATTTTTATGAGTGGGGGCAAAGTTACGGCACTTAATGATGTTGCTTAGCAAATTGAAGCAACTAAACACAAACATAATTGAAACAATTTTCTCATTATAATGACGACGACGACGACGACGACGATGACGATGATGATGGCGAGTAGTCGGGAGTTGTTCCCTGGAAAGGCAGTGGAGCAGGTGCTGTTGACGCAAATTGTTTGGCTGCGATCCTGTCAAGGAGCCAGGTAAACAATGAGCGCGCCCAATGTCAACTAAATATGCGTCCTTCGGTGCGAGGAAGATGAAGTGGGCGCCAGGAAGTCCCGGCAAAAGTTAAGCGCGCAAATAAAATAAAGGAAAATGGCAAAAAGTTAGATAGTGGGGGCTGCTAGGTTGGCTGGTTACTCAGCCTATCACAGGAAGTGCAGGCAGGGCCGGAAGTTGTAACAAGTTAATGGCAGTTTTTCAAGAAGCCAACTACTGTCAGGTGCACCATCAGTGGAGTGGAGTGGAGCCAGAGGCAACAGCATTTAACAGGAGCTGGAGATGCAGGCTAAGTGCATTCAAGTTGGCACTCAAGTGCCGCCAAAGTGGCAGTCGACGTGGCCTAATAAAGTTGCTTAGGCGGGGCTTCGTGGGATTAAGTGGCCACCTCGTGGATTCTGTATCCTGGATGATGGCGCTGTCGTCCTGGGAACTCGAGCACACACTCTGTATAAGCATACATTTATTTTAATACTCTGCGCCTTTGTGCTCATCGGCCATTGTATTTGTTTGGCATTGTGTGCCCGGGCCATTAGCAGCTCAATTTACAAAAGCGTCAACTTCTGATAGGATAGCGCCGTCTATCGGCCCAAAAAACAATATTTGGCATTTCGGTATTGTTTTTGTTTCTCTTCCCCTTCCGCATTCGGCTTTTGGCCTGGCTAAAAGCACTGGGCGACAAGTGGACGCCTAATGGACCGGCGACCGACTGCAATTCGATACCGGGGGATGCCCAGGATGCGGATGCCAACTTTTTGGGGGTTGCGTTGTGGCTTCGATGTGGTGTCACTGATCACTACACCACCAGAAATGGGGAAATTCTATACGTTGATTATGTTTCTTTTGTGTTCTTTAAATGCTTAATAACAACTGTCTTCTGAGAAAAGGAATTGTAGCAAAGGAGTCTTAAGGATATGTTTCAAACATCTCTAGGCAATTTAAAAACTTTTATGTTGATGGCTAAAAGTATGCCACAAAAAATGGTCTGTTTTTATACTTTATTCTGTGCTAGGTGAAAGCCTTTGTAAATTCAGACATTAAAACTATTTTAGCGCGAAAAAAGTTGTATGTAATTTAAAAGTGTTATTCAAAAGTATTATGTCTAGACGTTATAAAAAAACATATGGGCGTCTAAGAGTATGCAATGAAAAAATATATTCGTCTTTATTTTTTTATTTCATAGATTTTTGGGATTTCCTTGGTTACCCTTTTATATTATATTAAGCTTCACTAATGCGGTATTACTCTAGCCTTACAAATCACATCTAAAAGAAACTCGTTTGTAGAAATTTCTGTCTCTGTCTCTCTTTAATTGGGAAATATGTATGAAACATTTTATCTTATCAGGCCAAATTAATCATTTCTTTCCAGTGCAGAGGGTGTACGACTTTGATACATTGGGCAAACACAAAGGACATAAAAACAAAATCAAATTGCTTGCAAATAGCTAAATAAAAGGATGGCCCAGGACGAGGCTTTGGCTTATATTACTCCCCGAGTTTGGCAGCCTCCTCGAAGAAAAACATTTCAGGCAGGATATTGCCGGCGAACAAGGAACAAGTTTGCGCTTTGCAAATTAATAACAACAGCGATGAGTTTTCTTGTGTGCCTCCTTTCCTGTTGTTGTTGTTGTTGTTGTTTGTATGTCCTGGCAGATAGGACAATGTGTGTGTGTTTGTCTGTGTGTGTGTGAGCGGGTAAGTAGGACTAATGCCTTCAGGTTGACGTACGTGCTGCGGCATTTTTATTAGGCATCCCCTTTTACGAGCCCCGCACCGAAGCCCTTTTAATGTCGAAGGCGGCGCCATTCTCCGGTGGAGCTAAAAGCCAAGGGAGTGGGAGATCGGATCGTTTCATAGCCCATAAAAGCAACAGTCCCTCCTCCCCATCAACTCTTGAAACTCCATCTCCATTCTCTGCAAGAGTGAGTGTTACTTTTTGTTTAATTTAATTAGTCACGGCAAAGCCCACACCCCGAATATCATTGTTATTAGTACAGGCATTTTATTGGTCGCATACCGTACAGGAGCAATAACAATTAGGCTTTAAAAAGGTCAGGCCACGACCCATAAATACCCTTTATCAAGATGGGAAGCCCCTAAAAGCAGTGTAAAATGGGCAACATAAAAGTACAATTTAAAATACCATTTGTTAAACAGTTTCTAACAGCATATTCCAAAATTAAATATAAATAAATGATATAGGTTTATAGTTAAATTCGTAGATGTTTTTATATCCAAATGATATGTCAAATTATATGCTTTTAATGCAGATTGTGGTTGATTTCTAAAATATTCTCTTCACACTTAAAACATTCTAAGCTTTTGTCATTTATATATACGACTCTAAGTTCCATCATACCCATAATGATACCTCTTAGAGCACGTGTTTGTGTGCGTGGAAGTGTATAAAAATGTCGCTCAATTAAAGTGTAGACACTTAAAATTCAACACTTAATTTCGTGCGTAAAATTAATGCCAAGCACATAATTAAATTATGTTAATTACGTACAGCAAAGTCTATTAAAAACACACACAAACAGAGATAGAGTGAGAGAGACAGTTGAAATGGCAGATAGACAGAACAGACAGGGACTAGAGCTCAATCCCTTTTGGGCCAAAAAGGCCAAACATCAAATAACTTTCAATCAATTCCAATTAGGCCAGCTCCCTTTTGGCATAAAAATTGGATCCAGAATGGAACGACAATTTAATTTCAAGTTTAATGGCAAACAGCAGGAGAAAATAACCACAAAAGTTGGGGGATTCGAACGGTTTGATGTTGTTATCTGGAAAGTAACCCGTTTCAGCCGTTTCAGGGCACCGCAGAAAGGGATATTGTAATAACAGCTGCCCGACACGGACGACTATCTGATCCTTGGAAATTGCGGAGCCAAGGAGCCAAGGAGGAGCCCCCAGGACAACAACGAAAAAAAAAAGGGCAAAGAAAAGGAAACGAAGAGAGCCACGCAGCAATGCATTTTGCAGTTAGCAACAATGGGCCAGCGGTCAAAGCCACAATAAAAGCGTGGCATCGCCGGCTCGTCTTGGCTGGAACTGAACTGAGAACTGAAATAAAAACCACAAAACACGCCAAACCCGACCCGAGGAAGGGGAATGTCCCACGGACACGGACACGGACATACAGCTGTCCGTCCGGAAGGACGAGCTTCAAGACCAAGACGTGCCAGTATGCGGGAGTGAACCAAGTTCATTTTCAGTGCAGAAATTTAATCAAGAAGTGCAGTGCAAGGCGAGCCAAAGTGTCAGCGGTGGCATTTCCCACTTTCCTCCCCACTTTTCCCCACTAAAATGTCCGGACGTCCAGCCCCTTGCGTGTAATACGAGATTCGTTCAACATTTACAATGATTTTGTGATTCTTCCGACACTTTATGGCCCAAGCCAAGCTGACAGGCTCCCCACCAAACTTGAACATCCCCCTTTCTCCCTATATATGTACTTATAGTGTACACATCCCATGGTTGGGTGTGTTTGATTATAATAGAGTGAAAGACTTTAAGCAAGCATCGCTATCCTCATCGCCATCGCCATCGCCATGGCCATCTCGGTATTAAGTTGCAAGCGAAAAAGTTCACTTGTAATGCAGACGACGAGCAACGAAAATGGAAAACTGGAGCGCAGCTGACAATGCTCCCATTTACCCCATTGATTTTCCACCCCCCAGGATCCCACATCCCACATCCCAGAAGTGCCAGGCGATATCCTGGGAGCAGCTTGGTCAAGTTCCCACAGCCCACAGATTGGATGGAAGAGCTTTCGCTGCGCTGTGGAGAAATAAATAAATATTTGGTTAATTCGATTTTTAGCTATGATTGTCCAAACGCAATTCTTGTTGATATTCAATATTCAAGGGTTGCGACTGGGCATCGCGGCTCGAAATAAGAATACAACTCAGCAACCAAACCATTATTAACATGTATAAATATATATAAATGTGTATCGAAATGTATTGAAATTAAATCAATCACATATGTTAAACAAATCCAAATGATACTGTTAATAGAACGCCACTTAAATCCATTTTAATTTAAATCAAAAGTCAAGTATATGCGTTTTAATTAAAGTTTATTACACAACATCAACTTAAGTGTGACAAAATAACATTTAATTTAATTGTTGTTGTGTTAATCACATTGACATAGAGATCTCTTTTTCTTTTGTGCACTAATATGACCAATTTTCAGTATAAAATAAAATTATACTGTTTTTTATCACACACATAGAATGCAAAATTTATTGCTCTTAGCATTTGTAGCATCAGAAAAACTAAAATAAGCTCAAAATATATTTAAAATTGCAGAATATTTATAATATTTAAGAATAGGCCTTTTGAAGAAAACCCATTTAAAATGATAAGCAAATCAAATTGTATTACCAAACGCATGCATAGCACTTAAAAAATATTAAATTACAAACATGAATTCCTCTTGCACAATTTGCAAAAATAAATAAAAATAATGATTTTGGGCACAAAGCTTCCACAAAATGCATTAAAATAAAATCAAACAAATTCAGGGTAAAGTCACTCAGAGAAGAAGTAAAATATGCAAAACAAATGCAAACGTAGACATAAAATGTGCAGTAGCATGAGATACTTACTTCAATAGAAACAAACAAAATACCTATTGAACAGTTTTACTTGTATTGCAATAGCTAAACCCCTATAAAAATAAAAAACATAAATAAATAAATACCTCACAAATCGATGTCTTAATTAAGGTGGGGCCTCCAATGAAGCCGAAAACTGTTGTTTAATCAAATTTTTTTGTAAACAAGAAACTTTTCTAACCGAGCCACTTGTGCAAGCAATGGAAAACATAAAGTTGAAAGTAATATATATATTTTTTGAGGGGAACAAGTTAAGAATTTACATCAGCAAAACATGCGATATGAAGTGGGGAAGCTGCTGAGCATAGAAAACGTATTTTGTAGCAAATATTTTGCAAGCATCTTTTGACAAATTATGACTGGGTCCTCGTCCTTCCGACTTGTTTTCCCTCATCCTCTTGCTGTTCCTGCTGTTGGTCTTTGTTTTTTCCTTTCATTTCCCCCAGAAAACTATGGCTCTAAGTTGCCATGACAGCGCTGCCACATTATACAACAAGTGCTCGAAATAATAAAGTTAACAGCACTTTAATAGTTACCGCCTGCCACTCCCACTCCGCCCACAAAAGAGGGTGGGGGCGGGAGTGGGAATAGGCAACCTAACCAAACCAAACGAACAACTTCAGCAGCGGCAACATGTTGCCGGGCAACGGGCATAAATGAGGGGCTTATCCCATCGAGCAGCACAACTTGAGCAATAAAATTGCTTTTATATACGAGAGACTGTGCGATGTGTGGGCTGTGGGAGTGGGAGTGGGAGCCTGGAGGAGAAAATAGCCTGAAATATTCCCGGCATGCTCAGGGATATACAACCATTATGGGCGGAACAGCAGATAAATTTTCCTCTTTGATTTCTGCGCTTAATAAAAATCAAATTTAAATGCGGCTGACAACGCACCGAAAAGCCGTCAAGTCTTTGCATGGCCATGTGTGAAGAGTACACAGAGAAAAACAATACTATCACACATTTTATGCTTTCAAAATTAAATAATAAAAAGGCTTAGTTTAAAGTAGCTGAATCTGATTACATAATAATATTTCTCACTTTACAGAAAAAAACCAATAAATTAATTAGCCATTAAGCTATCATAATAATGAAGCCATACAGTTAAGTAGGTTTAACACAACACAAAAATAATTAAATAAATATATTATAATTTATTTATAAAATGTTACAGTTTTTTTTTCATACTTGTCTTCAAAATATGTAATTGAAATGTCTTAATGTTTAATGTATTGAACATATGTGTTGTGGCCTTTGATCACAAAATGCTGTCTATATATTTTATTATCACTCACATTTTTGTCTTTGTGTAAGAAACCAGCTTGGGGGGCAGCAGGGGAGGCATTTATGGCCAGCTGATGACATGGCTTCCAACGATGGCGATGCTCTGGCCTGCCCTATTCCTGGAATGTAATAAAGTTGAAGCGTCTTTCGGTTCCCGACTCTTTGCACTTTATGGCTGGCACATAAAAGGAAATCAAAGCCACCGGGAGGAAGCCATTCGCAGCTGGCCAAGTCAAAGAGTCAGTCGTCCCGCTAAATGGCTATGGCTTTGGCTCTGACTCTGGCTCTGGCTCTGGCTCTGGCTGTGGAGAATGAGGAAGAGCATGGTGGACGCCATGGAAACTTGGGGATGAAGCGCAGCTAATAAGCTCTCCGGACCTGCGGGGCGTATGCTTAATATTTTGAGCCAGTTGGCGCTTATATAAATGCCGTTGCCCAGAGCACCAAAGCGGAAAGTTCTGCATAAATTCAATTAACTAAAAACATGCAAATGAAAACTTTTTTCGAGGGCGACAAAGCCGCGGGGTGAAGGCAGAGAAATGCTAAAATGCAGCTCATTCAGATGCACAGAAGTGGCAATTGGAAGTGGCCACCAGGCGGCGCATCCTCCTCTTTTCCACACTTTCCGCCCGAAGAGATGTTTTCTAATTATTTCGCTCTGGCCTCGGAGTATCCTCAGTCAACTGTGCGTGTATATCAGGCAGTAGGAAATGCAATAATGTAACGAGTAATTGTGCAAAAAAAAAAAGAAAGTAATAAAGAACTCGCAGTTACGCAAAGAGTAGTGGGCGGTCAAAGGCCATGCAATCTGGGAATCGGGGATAACGGCAAGGACACCACTGCCAGCAGTTATGAGTGCGGTAAGCGGTCCGAGGGCAACAAAAGTTGTCAACGACAGCAACTAAAATAAAAGCCATGGAAGCCATGGGCGGTGGGCTGTGGGCGGTAAAGCGGTGGTGCGGAAGGGGGCGTGAACGTGCAACGTGGCCGCAGAAAGTTCAAGCGCTGCTCACGCGCCCCAGCCACGTGATCCTGTGCTCCTGTACTCCTGTCCACCACCCCCTGCTCCCGTTGTTCTTGTTGCTTTGGCTGCGGGTGACTCGCCTCGTGCCACGGCCAAAAAGGATATTAATTTCCCAAAGGTGCCGTTTTCAGCAGGCGAAAATCACGCAAAATGCTACCGGCTTTGGCTTTTGGGTTTTGGAGTGGGCCAAACGAGTCGGGGGACAACTTAACGGCAACTGGGAAAGTGGAGCCCTTGTCAAACAGAACATTACACACCCTAGGCTGCAATTAGAAATACAAAGTAGTCCATTCAAAGCTTCACAGGTCTTCTACAAAATTGTAAGTACCCCGCAGAATGTAATTTAATTTAAAAGAGGCCTTCTTATGATTACGTGATCTGTTTGGAGACATAATAAGCCATAATTAAAACGTTATGTAAAATATTATTTGTACCTTTCAGTTTTTACATCACCTGCACATTTTCTTTGAATTGTATAAGGACACTCTCTGTAGCTGATTTACTAATTCAGTGCCTTTATAATTTTTTCGCAAGGATTTTAAAATAAAATACCTACTATTTATTTTTTTTATTTTTATTTTGCATCATATAAATATTAAAACTAACTAACAATCTGTAGGGTCTTCCGCCATTTGATTTCCGAATGCCAAAAAGCCTGGCCAAGTGATAGGACCCAAACTCCTGATGAATATATCACCGACGCGAAATAAAATTAAAACGCACGCACACAAATTAAAAACTTTCAATAGCAACAATTTTCATTTAAAAATTCAACACCATGCGCAGGGACAGGCGATGAGAGGATTGGGAAATGGGAAATGGAAGGGGGAAAATGATGAAAAGGGGGTGAGGTGGTGGCGGGGGCGGGGTAAAAGGAAATTCAGCTGGCAACCGCTTGTTGATGGCCATTGAAGTGGGGCGACAAACAGATTTATGAAAACCGAAAAATAACCATTGTAATTTGAGTGTGCCAGTGCCAAAGGAGCACCACCAGCTCCAGCTCCAGCTATGGAAAATCTCACCCGCTTTTCAGGGAGCGGGCAACAATTAAAACTATTTTGGCCAAAACAATATCGGGTTGTTGCCATCGCCGTCAGCTCTCCCAGTTCCAAGTTGTTTGCTGCCCGTTGCGCGAGTTGTTCGCTGTGGGCAACATTTTATTAGAATGCAGGCCAGGATCCGGGGTCAAACCGCAAAAGGGTGGAGTGCCAAGTGGGAGTGCCAAGCGGGAGCTGGGAGGAGGAGTAGGAGAGGAGAAGAGGACAAGACCAAAGCTGATTGCTTGCTGCAATGGCTGACAGGACATGGGGGCTTGGCCTGGTCACCACTCGCTGCTGGCTATACCCTTGCCACAAGGTTATTCAAATCAGTTGGAACTAAATTCAAAGGGCTTACAGCTTTTGTGGGGTGACAACTTTAAGGAGGTATTCGCACTACACAAAGCTATCTTTTAATGTCCTCATTTCTTATCTTATTTGCCATGGACTTAAACAAGACAAATGACTGTGTGGGTTTAAAAATATACAACTTCAATAGCTACACATATTGCTCGTTAGTTCAGATCTGATCCTTAGGGTAGGTATTAATTTGATAGGCAACTAGTTAATTAAGGCAAATTTGTGCGTCCTACCTATAATAATTGATAAATATTATAAGTATGCATAAAATAAATGTAAGTTAAAAAAAAAACACTAAATAAAGTATGAAGCCAATTTTAAAATGGTATTAAAAAATTGTTTAAACTTAACACCATTTAGGTTTAAAGAACTGCAATGTCCTTGATGCAGAAATTATAAATATATGTTAGCTTTTTAAAGCAGACTTAAGCTCAATAATTTCAGTTATAGAAAGTGCAACAAATTCAAATCCAAGGAATCAGGTCATTTAAATTACGAGTTAAAGCCCCTAAGGGTATGTGAACTTCGACGCTTTCATCGGACCCCTTGGCCCCCTTGTTGTTGTGTAATTTTGTCATTCAGCTGTCTGTTTATTGTGCCAGCGCTGCAGAAATCCAAGGCATGTCCTTTGGCCAGGGATAAAGTGCAATGGCAGAGGACGCAAGAATGCGGCTGAGCAGGAGCTTAGCAAAACAACAGCTGTTGGCCTGCCGACCTCGGAACCCCTCCGGAATCCCTGAGACCCCTGTTTTCCTTCCCGATGTCAGGCGGAATTTATTGCTTTAAGACTTAATCAATGGCTACTGGCACTTCTTGGGGTTCCTTGGATCCGGGAGATCCTGCATCATGAAGCCGGGTGGCGGTGGTGGGGTCTTCAGGGTGGTAGGTCCGCCCTTGGGCTCGCTGGCACATCTCCCGTTACGCGGACCCGCTGGTGGCAGCTTGTCACATCGGAGATCTGCCAGGATGTCGGCCAGACTCTTCTCGTCCAGGTCCTCGTACATATCATCGTTCACAGCCATCACTGGCCCATTTACACAGGCTCCCATGCAGTAGTCCTCCTTGAGGGTGAACTGCATATCCTGGGTGGTCTGGCCGTGCTCCAGATTGAGGGTTTTCTTACAGGCCGCCAGGATCTCATCACCGCCACGCAGTTTGCAGGGCGTCGAGGTGCAGACACTCACCACATATTTTCCCCGCGGCTTCATGAAGAACATGGTATAAAACTGGGCCGCTTCAAAGGCCTTCATCGGATCGATGTGTATGATTTCAGCCACGGCGTGGACAGCACTTATTGAAAGCCAGCCCTGTTGACGTTGAGCGATGTCCAGGAGCGGAAGCAGGGCTCCCTTCCACTCGGTCTCCGGATACCAGGCTAGTAAAGCCTTGACCCTTCTCTGGTTGTCCTCGGAAAACTCGAACTTCAACTTGTCGCGCATCTCGCAGCCATTCATCTTGACTCCAGTTCGGATAACGGGTGCCAAGTGGAGGGAGCGGATCCCTCGAATCAAGCGCTGCATTTTAGCTTCAAATATATTTTGTTCCTTTGTTTGGCTGTCCTGTAGTGTAGTACTTAGGTTCCTATCCTTTTGACATTATCCTCTAAGGTAACACAATCTATATTAGGAATAAGTTATTACCTTTAAATAAATATCAATGTCAAATTTATGGTTATTATAAAGAGAATATCTTGGGTTTTCACAAAATGAATTTTTTTTTAACAAAATAAAGTTCAAAATTCTTGATTTCAGATCAATGTGAAAAGGCAAGGCTAATTTAATTTTTAAAACAACCCCCTTTGAATGTATTAAGTAACTAATGTTTTACTGAAATGGAAGGCAAGTCGGTTGAATCTTTTTTTAAATCTCAAAGGACAAGTTCTGTTTCTCTTTTATGTATCTTGTTCAGCAAAAAAAATAAACCCGTTTCAATGATTTCCTTTTAGATTTAATATTTTCCACTTCACCAGAGCCAGTGAATACCTTAATTATTCTGATTCCTCTCTCTATTTACCTGTTTTGTCCATGAGTGGTTGCTGGCGACGATAGCGAAATTGCAATCAAATTGAGTTTTCCACCTGTTCCCCATGACAACGTGGTGGTTGAGGTGCATTCACTAACCGAGGTCACTGCATGCCAATCATCCCTGTTTCCCTGCCGCAAATTGTTCAAATTGCATGCCTCTCTTCATTGTCAATATAAACGGGTGGTTTAGGGGGTGGGGAAAGTATACACCTTATCCTGTCCCCAAGGACTTCGTACACAATCGCATTGATACAAAAAACCCGCTTATCAACACCTGTCCCTTGGCCCATTTTTCGTCGTTTTTATTACCTGCTATTAATGTGCGTATTCACATCCTAAAAGATTAGATCGTAAAACGTAGGCATTATTATGCCAGCGCAGGATCCGATTAAAATCCATAATAAACAATTAGGATAATGGCTATTCAAAGTGGCATTGACTGCAGATAGCATAACGCTAATTTTGTAAGTACATGTAATGGCCAAATATCAAAGAAACAGAGCACATGTTGCCCCACAAAAAACTGGTGAAATTTTATTTAGCTCCCCTGCCAACAATCATAAAAATGAACCATTTAATACCCTTTGCAAAGGAGATTATTATTAAGGTAATAGGTTTGTAGCGAGGTGATTTGAAGTCTGAAGTATTTTTAAATTTGAATATTTTGAAATTTCTCAGTTAAGTTTTTATTTTCAGCAAGGGTGTACTTATAAACCTCATTGATTTTCTTAAAACAAAATAAAAACCGAAGAGTGTTGAATACAAATTAAAAGAAAAAAAAAATTTTAAAAAAAGTCGAGAGGGTACTATATTTGTACATTAGTATTTTATGCCATTTTATAATAATAATAAATATAAAAATAAAAGTTTTAAAAAATCGAGAAGATATTGTAATTGACATTTTATAATAAAATTGCAATAAAACTGAAAATTGAAGGGATACCCAATATTATTATTAACATTACATTTTACAACAAATCTAATCAAATAATATTTATAGATTATTTTGTAATGATTGTTTTCTTATATTTTTGTAAATCCCATTTAACATTTCTGGCTTCAAATTTTGGGAGACCCGTAGCCCACAAGAATATCTATAAACCTGTCGGTGAATGTGCATGTTAGCCGACAAAGTTGGGCGGCAACAAAATGGGAACTGCAATTGGCCACTAAGTACTTTCCAAAGTCTTTTGCATGGCAGTTCACATAATTCGTGTTGTGATAGTCTCGGCCTCGTTTTGCGGCCCAACCAGAAAGCAACGTCGGTTCTTGGAGGGCAGCAGTTTTCGGTTTTTGTGCCCAAAACATAATTAAGTGCTTTGCTTTGCAAGTTGTTGACTGTGGGGGAATTTGTCATAACGTGGGAGGGGGGTAAAAACGAGAAGCAGAGTTGTTGATAATGTACTAAGTAGTAATAAATTTTACTTTTATGCGAGAACCGAGAACGACAAGCGAAGAAACTCTGGGGAGAAGCGAAAACAAACCAGAAATCAAGAGCCGGCGAAAAGTGAAATGCTCCCCTTTGACCCGCCGACAAGCTCAACAAGTAGCCAAGTTCCCAAGTTTGCCAGTTTTCCGAGTTCCCGAGCTGATGAAGTGGCAATGGCCAAGAGCCGGACTTTAGTTGTAGTTGGCCAGCGCTCGAGTGGAGGCTGAAATTAAATCAAACATCAAACTGAATCGCAGCCAGCCAAGTCAAGTCCTCCGGCAAAATGAATCGGAATGGGGCAGGGACGAAGTGCCAAAAGTGTTAGCAACTTTGCCATATTTCTGTTGATTTTGCTCGCACAAAACTGTGGCCAGGCACGCAGTGGCCACGGGCGTGATGGATTAGCAAAGTTCGAGTTTAGCGGCCGTCCTCTCCCTGTTTTTAATTTTGCAAAAATATACGAAACTTTGTGTGCGCAACTGCTGCAGGCCACGCCCACTCTGGAGGTCAGAGGGCGTGGCCCCCTGGTCCGAGGGAAGCCCATGTTCCATGTTTTCGATCAACTGCAGCAGGACTTCGAGGCAAAATGGCAGCGGACAACGACAGTGAAGCCTTTCAGTATCCTACAGCAATTGGACTGGGAGCAGGAGCAAGAACAGCAGGGTCAGAGAAACTATAGTTTCGATATCCTGCAAGCCTTGTACAAGGATCAGAGGATTTATGAGAAGAAAACCACAACCATCAAGCCCTTTCATGTGCTCCAAAAACTGGAAAAAGACTTAATCAAAGCCAATGAGTACACCACCAGTGTTAAACCCTTTCATTTGGCAGGAACCCTTGTAGAGGACCTAATGAAAAAGGATCTGAAAGGGGGTTACTTGACTCAGAAGCCCATAGAGCCCCTGGCTGAGCACAAAGCCGAGCTGAAACCCGAGTCCCGTGCTAAGCAGAGCCAAAAGCGGAGACGGAAACGCATTCGCCGCAGGAGGAAGCGAATTCGCAGGCGCCGGAAACGGACACGTCGACGTCGCCGGAAGAAGCGCAAGAAGAAGCGGAAGAAGCGCCAGAAGAAGAAGAACAAGGGCGACAAGAAGAAGAAAAAGAAGAGGGGAAGACGAAAAAAGAAGAAGCCAGAGCACGAGGAGCACTCGATTTTCCAGCCGGCTCAATTGATCTTCGCTAATCCCACCAAGCAGCCGTATTACCACCATGGGTATCCCTATCCACCTGGTAATCAAATAGCCATGCAAACCATTCCCACGGCCTTACTGGCCGCCCTGACCACAAAGAAACCGAGCACGGCGACCACCACCCATCGTCCCTTCAGCAAGATCAAGTACCTCCTCAGGCACAACAGCATCTTTAAGAAAAAGAAGAAGGAGTACCTGAGCCATGTGGGTCAGGTGCTCTATCCATTTGTCAAATTTGTGGCCTTCTTCACGGTCCTCAACCCATTTACCCTAGGGGTGTTCCTCTTCACCCTGATCTCTCCCGCTGTTTTTGGCTTCCTGGGCTTCGTGGCGCTTAGCGTGCTGGTAAAGCCCTTTCTGCATCTGGTCTTCGGAGTCAAGAGGAATGTGAATGCCTTCGACCGGAAGAGGTGGCTGGCCCACAAGCGGGACGAAAGACTGAAGCTGAACCTGAGACCGGTGACCATCCACAAGCACTTCTACCAGCAAAATCAGGTGCATTCAGCACCACCTGTGAAGCTCCGACCGGTGGGTCACTGGCGGCGAGAGGAGGATGACTTTGGTCCTCCAAGGTCACGGCTACAACCATCAGCACCACCCCTTCGCCCACCACCCATTAGTCGGTTTAATCCTCTGCTGCCTGATCAACGAGAGGCTCTTGATCATCATTACAACTACGAAGATAAAGCTAGAATCTTTATGGATCACTGATGATAAAATTCTTCAGATACTCTTAATTGTAAATAACAAATAAAATAGTTTGCTAACGTTAGCTTCCTTTCTGGTTTTTAGTACATTTAAACTATCTCAAAGTATTTTTTTTTTATAATACATTTATTACTTTTAAAACTATAGCCCCAAAGAATTTCAATCTTGCTGGAAAACTCCTGAAGTTTTCAAAGCAAAGGGACTTTTACTCACATTCTGAATTAAAATTAAAATGTTGGCAAAGTGAAAATTATCAACAGGCAGGCCAAGGTTGTTGCCGAAAACCAATTAAAAAGTTTGGCAACTGGTTAAGCGGTTGGCAGGCATCTATGTTCAGGACTCGTAGACCATCCGGTGGATGTCCATTTCCCGCAGATGGAGCAATCGCTCACCGTACCCTTGGCGGAGCAGTTCCTCCTCTCTTTTTTCCTGCACCCGAAGGACTTCGTGGAGAGGCAGGCAGAGTTGCTGATCACTCCGCTCAAAGAGTTTTCTAGCCTCCCAGCGAAAGAGTTCCACTGCCTCACAAAAGTCCTTGTGCTGCTGCAGGAAGTTTTCCATTTGTGGATGGTGGAAGATCAGCTCATCCAAGGACGCTAGAAGGCGCATCATGAGGAAGCGGGAGTAACGCCTTCGAACATATGAAATGGGCATGTCCCTCTTCGGATCCTTTTCCGCCGCTTGTTTGGTATAGCTCCATAGAGTGAGTCCCAGGATAATAACCATCTTAGCTCCACTTATGTACAACATTATGGACAGCGGGTTGATCTCCTCCTGAATCAGCAGACGTCGCCACCAAAGCAGGTCGCATCCGTGGTAAACGTACCCATAGTCCAGGACACCCAGCAGAAGAAGCCAGAGCAGGGTGATGGTGCCCACCACGTCGTAGTGCATCGGAATAAGGCGGACGGGCCACAGCCAGCTGCCAAGGATCCTGGCCATTCGTGTGGAAGAATCCTAACTTTGAAATTTTGAAACCAAATTTGTCAAATACTGTAAAATTGACGAAAAAATCAACTAAACTGCTATTACATATAAAAAAAATCTCTGGAAATTCAAAAAAAGTGCTTTCTTAGCTGTGTTAACAATTAAAATTAAAGAACTTATTTTGGATACATATTTACTTAAAGTCCAAAAAATTTTAATTTTCATGATGAAAACTAGAAATTCTCCAGGCTAACAGCTTAAAAAGATTTTTTATTATTTACCCTTGTGTCTTGATGTTATTTTGCCAAGAAACCAATTGTACGTTGTCTATTCAAATTATATCGCAAGTTTATGCATTTGCAGCTTTTCCCTTTTTGCAACGCTTCGTTGTTGTTTTATATTGTGGCTTTAGCTGACGGTATTGGCACTTTGTTCACCCAATACACAGAGCCAATATCAATTGCGCCTTTGCAATTTGCCAGCATTTTGCAGGCCATCATAATGGAATCGCCTTGGGAACGTCATTTTGTGTGGCTCAAAACAAGTCGTTCGTCGCCGGTTTCGCACTGCATTGTGAAGACGCTGGAGGAGATTGGAAATATTGGAGGAGCTTGGGGTGGAGCAAATAACAAGGGTTGGGTGTGGAGAATTGTTCCCCTATTCAAATACACACAGGGAAAAAAATCATATAACAATGTACAACTTCGCAGTATGCCTAAGCAAGTTTTTTTTTGCTTAACATATTATTTTAATTTTATTATTTTACTTTTTTACCAACGTATAATTATAAAACTAAATTTGATCATTTTAGTCCTGTTTCTCGTTTTCATGATAAACTAAATTTAGGTATTTGACTTCCAAATTTCATAAACTACGAAAAAAAATTTCGTTTTGAACATTTTAAAATTATTTGTTATTATTATTTATTATTACTTTTATTATTTTATATATTTTTATACTGGTTTTCATTAAATGTTAACAAAAATTAGAGCAGAAATATTGTTATCTTTTTATCCAAGTGTGAGCACTCGCAGTGCAAGGCAGCAAACAGAACGAGTAATAATAAATAAAATTGTAGCCAATTCATAAGGATTTCGCATTTTGTCGCTTCAATCAGGCAATTGATGGTCTTTCGAAGAGGGTAATTCAGAAGTGGTTCAGGGGGCTTGGGAATCTGCAGAGCCAACGGATAGGCGAGCGACTGGCAAACAACATTCATTCATATTTCCAAGTGCCGATGGAAGCTCCCTTTTGCATTCTGCTGATGTCCTTCAGCACCAAACCACCTCCTACCTCCCACTACCCAAAGATCTCCACCCACTGCCTGCACAATGTGCGTATAAATAACGGATTTCCTGTTATAAAATATTTGTAACGACATTTTACCCGATTTATGTATGTATTCACACATACCAGCACATACGAAATATGCATGCTTAACGTTTTTATTGAGCTCAAAAAAATAGTATTGGCCATCTAAAAAAAGAATCACTAAATATTTTTTAGAACTTTTCTAAGAAATATTATTTTAATTTTTTTTATTAAACCTACTATTTGATTTGCGTTTTAAAAGACAAAATAGTTTTAATAAAGTCCCCATAATTTAGCTACCAATTAATTTATAATCATATTTATCAAATATAAACAACAAAATAATTTTTCTTTAAAAATTGCAAAATATTAACAACTACAAATATATATGTTAAAAAAATGATATTTTGCATAGCTAAATATTTTGTTATAAATGTTAGAATTACATTTAAAAATAAATAAATATCAATTGTTAACGTTTCATAAGACTGATCAAATTTGTTCAAAAAACTTGCTAAGTAATTACGAATAACAAGAGGAAAAATATGAAATATTAAATAATTAAATTTCTGCAAAATGTAAGAAAATGTTTTAAGGCTTCCAGTTTTTCCGAATGCATTAAAATACACCTAATATTTTAAGCGCTGCTGTATGTGCTGGAACAGTGAATATATTGCATTGTGCCATTGCCAGTGGATGAGCATGTACTCCGCTCCCAATATCTAAATAGTGCCACGATGTCTCCTGCATCCGCTCTCCCCTGCCAATTGCTGCCACTCAGTCATGGCTGACAGTTATGGCTATATGGATATCGACATGGATATATGCCGGGAAACGTCTTCGGATTGCAGCTGTCAACGCGGCAGCAAATTTCGCCTGCTTAGGAGTCCAGATGGGAGAGGAGTGTGGTGTGGAGTGGAGCCAGTGGATTGATGATGCCCCAACTGGCAGATGCAGTTGCACTTGCAACTCCTGCAGTGGGAGGTGCATAAATCACAGTCATGCACGTGTTAATATCCTCGAATGCGCCCGAGAGCTCCATTGTTGTCAGCGGATATCCAGGACACAAAAGGTAGGTAAATGGGGGTGGACGTGGAGTTATGCATCCTGTTATGGGGGCGGACAAATGGCCACGGGTCAGGCCACGAATGATGCCAGGAAACGCATTATTTCCAAATGATTGGCAACACAATTATTCCAGAAATCCAACACGGCTCATCGCATCGAGTTTAGAAAGGTGAAGTACGAAAAGGCGCCCTGAATGATCTGTAAAACTTAAATCAATAAATGACCCCATCAAAATACACCAAAACATAACCTACTTTTATCACTGCCACCAAACTGACTCGAAAGTATTTTAGACCGGTGATAAAGAAGGGTCTTGAGTTGAGTTCAATGGCCAGGGTCACCAGTTTCATCAGTTTGACATTCTCGCCAACATTGTCCGACTGATGGACCACCTGCTCCCAGTCAGCAGTGTAGTACATCATGCCCAGTTCATCCGTCTGCAATGGGATTATAATAAATTTAAGAGAATTTTGAGCAGGAGCGAATGAATCACCCACCGTGTTGAGAAGAATTGAGCCCAGCATGCCCAAGGCCAGCAGTTCCATGAACTTGGCAAAAAACCACGCTATGTAAGCAATATTTCCCCAGGGATTCTGTGAAGAAAAATAGTCTTGGATCAGGACATCACACAGAGATTTTGAACTAATATTTGTATGT
The DNA here is from genome assembly GCA_018150695.1 of Drosophila oshimai. NCBI lineage: Eukaryota > Metazoa > Arthropoda > Insecta > Diptera > Drosophilidae > Drosophila > Drosophila oshimai. The sequence continues at coordinate 875,448 of JAECWM010000191.1, forward strand.
GTGTTTACTGCGAACTATAAAATTTTACTAAAAACTTTAGAAAAAAGAAAAAGAAAAAAACTTTATGTAAAGGAACTCTGTTTAAGGAACTTTAGGTAAGAGAACCATTCATTAGATAAACTTATGAAAACTTTAAAAAAAAAAAGCTTTTAATGTTGCAGACTTATCACCCATGCAGACCTTGAAAAACTAGAAGAACCTTAATATGCGATTACCAAACTTGGGAACCTTACAGAAAATAGGAACTTCTGTGGAACACTTTGTATTGTATAAGAGTAACAAAATTCGACTTGGCGATAAGGATATAGATGTTCGAGTTAGTGAGTCTGTGGAGTACTACCAACCGTATAAGTCTTGAAAAAGAGTGCGCAGAGCAATACGGTGCTGAAGGCGAACATCACGAAGATTCGGAAGCTAAACTCCTCCTCCACCTGCTCGCCAAAGTCCCGCAGGGCCTTGTTTCTGCGGAGGATGTGGGTCAGGGCCCGGCGATAACTGAAGGCTATGTCCCCGCTGCCATCCCCTCTCAACAGCTCCTGAGCTGAGCGACGCAGGTCCTGGCCCAGCTGCACATATCGGGCATTCAAGTGCATCATCATTTCGCCCATGACGTTCAGCTCACCGAAAAGCATGCTGGTGATGATGACACCCACCCAGAAGTTGAGACCCAGCAGCGGAATAAAGTATATCATCTGGGTGTTGTCAAAGGGATACACCTGCTTGTAGAGCATCTCCCTTTGGTGGTAGATGATATTTGTCACTGGAACGAGGCAGAAACTTAAGAGGGCTGAGAGGTAGATGGCCGAATTGAGCCGCGTGGCCTTCATTTGTCGTTGAATCCTGGCAAAGAGATGGGGCTCCGCCTCCTCCTGGACATAGATTTCCCTGTAAAATTGCTCCAACAGTTCCCTGAAGCGATCCTTGTGCCAGGCCAGCTGGTAGCATCGTATCTGCATCTCCACCAGAATCAGATACGTGGGCATGCCCGTCAGCAGGTTGTCCATGTCCTCCCAATTGGCAACCAGGTAATGAAAGTCCACCTCGTTGTGCTCGCAGAAGACCAGAAATCCCAGGAAAATCATCACTCGATCCAGATAGACGCTCCGACGACCCGAGTTTGCCTCCACGGGCCAGGCGATGTGATTGAGGATTCGGTATAAGGCCACTGGCCAGGGCATCGGGGCCAACTCTCCATTTGGGAGACGGGGCCGGTAGCGGTAGCGAAGGCCCGACATGACTGCACAACGTCCTGCTTTGCGGACTCCCATTTATATTCTAATTTTAATTGCCCCAGGCCCGATGAAATATTAAATTCATGACCCCATCATAAATTATTCAGTTTCATTTGCGTTTGTCAAAATAAACCAGAAATCGAAACCAAAAGCCACTGACAGTCACAAAACCAAACCCCAGTGCTGATTTGGTTTTAATTTGGAAGTCCAATCAAGTGCAAAAGTTTCGAGTTAATTGAGGGGTGATTATTAAAGCTGAAAGGATTTGATTTTACTTTAAAACGAACTACATATATGCGAATGTTTAATGGCAACTGAATAAATAACATAAAGTAAATTAAATACTTTTTAGAACAGAATCTAATAAATCCTCCTAAAGTTCTTTAATAACTGTTAAATTGCTTATGAAAAATTCAGAAATGAAATCAGCCTTTCAGTTTAAATAAATATTAGGCAAACACATTCGTTGAGCTTTGAAATACATTATTTTATTCAACACGAATGTTAGGCTACATGCTTATTTTTAAATACACCTCACTAGTTAATCATAAAAATATAAGTAACAATAACTCACCCTTGACTTGACAAGGTTTCTATACATAAAGTTGAGCCAATTAACTAATTAGTTTGAGTTAGTAAAATTGTAAACACAGACTAAAATTTTATTTAAATCAGAACTGATACCTTATAACAGTTGATATGGGTAATAAATGAAATCCCCAAGATTTCGGCCACTTAATAATGAAATCACTTCCCAAGTACATCCGCTTCACTGCATTTACCTCTCGGCGGACAGCCGCAAACAATCATTTTTATGATTATGCTAAAATAACACTGACATAATTCCAATAAAACCGAAATTGCCCTGGCACACTGACTGACAGCTCGGCCTTTTTGGCGGCAGGTGAGCAAGGATTCAAGTCGACCGAGGGGGCTTTTTCCCCAAAGTATGCACCTGGGAGCAGCTGCTCATGTGTGGCCATGTCCCGGATGCTGGCCATATCAAAGGGACGACCGGAGAGGCGTCGGAGCAGAGCAAATTCAATTCACTACTGTTGATTCTCCGACGGTTGTTGTTCTTTTTGTTTGATAAAAGGATGAATGCGGAGGAGGCCAAACAACAGGAAAGAACCCAAATAATATTAATATGCAAATTGAGTTTTTTAGTTGAGTGATCTAAGCGGATAACCGAGGGCCAAGTCAAGGCGAACGTCAGCCTCCGGGGAAAGGACGAAGGATGCGGATGCCGATGCCGAGTCTCTCTTTGGGGCATTTTGTTTTGGCTTTATTGATTGCCGGCTCACGTACACTTATATATATATACATAGTATCTGGAGCAGCAGTCGGTTTAAATGCGAGTCTCGAATCAATTGAAATCATATTTTATTAAACGTTTACGGGGCCATTTTCCACAGCCGCCGCGGGTGCACGAATCTGCGAAAATATTTACAAGAAGTCAACCCGCCGGCGGCTGCGAACGCATCAAATATAAACACATAAAAAACATTATACCCGCACTACGTACGGATACACATAAATCCGTATCTGTATCTGCAGCTGTGTGGGCCGTGGGCAAACTCTGGGTTATGGAATTCTGCTGATTCGCTCGCTTTTTGCGTGAAAACAAATTCCAAAAGAAATTGAAAACATCCAGACATCCAGATTGAAAGCAAACGAGCGACGGACGATGGCAAACAGAGAGACCTGCGAAAAGGCACGAATCTCGAAAAGCTGCAGTGGCAGCAGTCTGGGAAAGACCGCCCCAGGGATTGGCCAAATGTCACGCAACTTTCTGCCAGAGTTCCCGATTTCCAACTGCCATTTACCATTCACCATCCACCGACTGGTGTTCAAACGGAAAGGCAAACCAAACACCGTTCCCCTGCAAGCAATTGATTTATAATTACGAGCACCAGCAGCCGGAAGTGGGCCAACGAAAGCCGCTTTGGCGGATTCGCTCAATTAGCCAACACAGACATGAAACCGAAACCGAAACCAAAACTGAGACCTAAATTACCAAAGGTTCCATTGGGTTTGCCCTCTGGGAACTACACTTAAATAAATACGAAATTACTTGACCTAAAATAGGCCTTGAAGTTGAAAGTATTTTAATTAATACAAACTTTAACTTGTACAAATAAATAAATATATTATTGTACCTCAGAACATTTATTTGTTAATATACTAAATAAAGTTTTTATGTTCATTATAAAATATCCTGGTGATATAATGAAAATTCTAAAGATGACCAGTGCCCAATGCAGTTAGCCTTTAAAAATAGGATTTTTTAAATTTAGAATTAATTTGTTATCATAATATAACAACATTTGAAGTGCATGCTATGACATGCGTTTTTATCGCTGGGGCATTTTCCTGGGGCTCAAAGTTTTTCCTCGCTTCCACCTGTGGCACACGTGGCGTATGGGTGACCAGATATTTTCTTTTCCACGAAAATCTCTGCCTCCCAACGTTCTCTGTAAAATATATGCAAATTGGTTTATTTTCATATGCCAGGCGAGCTGGAAGCCCAAGGCTCGATAGTCCTGGGCACGTGTGTCGCCCCAGCATCAGCTAGAAAATAAAATCTAGGCAGGTAAAATAAAGTATGCATATATGCATTGGGAAGTGGGCGCTGGCCATTGTCTAGACATAATTGGGAACCAGCTCCGAAATCTGGTCCGTAAAACAAAGAGGGGGATTTATTTTCAGAAAATTCTACGAATTATAGAGGCCTGTGCTTGTGTTCACTGAATGTCGGTATTAGTTCAAAATATTTCTTAGAAAATCTGATATTAACTTCCATGAAATGCTCCTCAGACACAGGCATAATAATAATAATCTTAAAACAAAGGACTTAATCCGCTTTAAAATCTTGCGTATATAGGGATCTGATGGCCAAAATTTAAATTAAGTAGAGTAAAGCTCAATTGCGTTCAAACAAAAGGAACCTTTTGTATTCATATTGAGTATTCGCACTGACTTCTCATAAAACGAATAAAAATAAAATCATTTCGGCAAGGTCTTTAAGCAAAACCAAGAATTTTTGAATTTAAAACCTAAACACTTCTGTTTCGATATCTTTTGTATGCATATCAAGTATACGCACTGATTTCCGATTTAGGCCATGGTTCGCAAGCCATTAAAGATACATAAGCGGAGTCACTTGAAATTTGTAAAGGGGCAACCAAAACAGGACGAAGGATGTATCCCAACTCCACACAAAAGCCCCTGAATAATTAAAATGTCTATGGCAGCACACATCCACCCACTTAGGGATAGACACATCCATGATGATCCGATTGAACTGCGGGTGGGGCCAAGAAAGCTGCAAATCGAACACGCAGGTTTACATGCGCCTAATCCCAAGGCTGGCTTGCTCCAGCCTTTGTCCCTACCCCCCCTTTCTCCACCTTGAAACCACCGCCCCTGGAGCAGAGGTCCTGCCGAAAAGCCTCAAGCATGTCCGTTATTTTGTTTACAAGAAAACATAAATCTCTGCTCCTGCGGCCGACTAAGAGTATGTCTGTGTGCGGTCGAAAGGATTGCCGCTGCCGTGTGAAATGGAACATATCATCACATCCCGGCACATCCGCACATATGTGTGGGTGTTGGCCGGGGTTACCTCCTCGTCCTCCGTGGAGCGCATAAAAAAAGGACCAAGGATGAGTGCCGTGGGTGGAAAAGCTTTGGTTTGCACGCGTCAACTGTAAAATCCTTTTGACATGCAGCCGGCTACTCTTTGGTCCGAAAACTGGCCATAAAAAATGTGTGTGTGCCCTGATCCGAACTCTGGACTCCGGACTCCCGGGCTTTAGAAGCTGGGAATCCAATTATAAAGAATTTTAAACTATGTAGCGTGAACAGGACACTTTAAGTGGGCAAAAAAGGGAAGCCGAGCAAAAGCCAGGTTATTAGCGGATGCTCGTGTGTGTTGCTGTGTGTGTGTGTGTGTGTGTGTGTGTGTGGGCAAGTTATTAAAAGGAAGCGAGCTCTGACGTCCCACAATCAGTCAAGGACTCACCCAGCTGAGCTCTCACCCACTGTATAAAAATTGACGTGAAATTTATACGCCATTCCCAGCTTTTCGGGCTGTGAGTTGAAGAAAAAATATAGCAACAATCCATAAAGTAAATGTAGCATTTAAACAAACAAACCAACCGACAGAGTTAGATGGGGGTAGGTGGAGGAGGGGGATGGTGATGGGGGGATCAGGATCCCTACCAGGAGCTCTGACAAAACACTGGAAGCCAAAACTGACAGTGACAACTGGCTGAAGTGACGGGGAGCACAAGGAGCAGGAGCAGGAGCACTGATGATGCTAGCCCCCGCCTCCGAGTGGTAGGAAAAAATTGACATAAGCGGATATGTTTCCCAGCGCCTTTCCGGAGCGTGTTAGGGCGTTCCAAGGGGGCGTGGCAGTGTCCCACATAGGCAGTGGTGGCTGCATGAGCTGTGAGCAGATAAATTAATGCGATTTTTCATGTTGCATGCTTGAGTTTGATTTATGCAATTATATGTCTCTATACGGGTGCTGGAGCATGTGTATCACCACCACCACGGCGAGTGAGTGTGAGTGCGGGTGACAGACAACTTTTGTCAAATACGTCTAAAAGCAGTCATTTTTTATATTTGATATAAAGCGGAAATGCTAGGAACATTTCCGGTTCGTTACCTACGCGCAATGCGAGCTTAGCAAGATGAGTTCTCGCACCGGAAATGCCCTTTAATTTTTGGAAACTAAGATATGCAGCAGCCTCTTAATTAAAGAGGAAAATTCAAATATGAAATACCATATACTTTACCTAATATTTACTTGATTTCAGCTCCTGCTTTTAAGCCAGTTATACAATTTCTGGAGTTCAATTTATCCTGTGGGCTTCCAAAATTTGTTAAGGTCTTTCAAACTTGTATTTAGTATACACTTAGGTTAAAATAAATGTAACATGACCAAAGCAAATTCATCATATTATTATACCACAAGAGTAAAAACTAACCAATCTTAGATGGCCTTTAAGACAATTTTCTAATTGATCTTAAGATCACAAGATGCCAAGTTAAAAAAGAAATTAAATTAAAAGAAACGAACATTTCTTACTAACCTATTTAGGTGAAACAAACAATGTGAACCAACACGAAAAACCTCTTTATAAAATCGGACCAGATTACATTTTCATTAGGGGTTAGTAGATAGTCAGTTGAAATTGCTATATTTTCGTCTTGTGCTGCCAGCCATGGCAACTACCTACCCGACCAGCACTCCCTACAGGTCATCGACAATGGAGCAGCTGCCCAGGGACGGGGAGCAGCAACAATCGGGTCCGGAATACAGCCGGCTGGCCATGTTAATTTGTCATGATGCCACTTGCTTACTAGTTCTGCTTGTGGTCCACTTATCCGCCGGCCAGCCAGGGATACTCATGGAAATTGCACAACAAATGGACTTTGGAAGCTGGCTCTTCTTCGTTTTTCTGGAATCAGCAGGACAACCTGAAATCTGGCCAAATCCGATTAAATGCAAATGCCCCCGGACGCACATACACCCATGCATAGCGCAGATTAGTTGCGTAAGTTATCAGGAGTGGGGGAGTTGGAGATGCGGGTGGTGCAGGTGGGTTATGTTAGGCGGTGCAGATGGCACCAGAGCTGAGTGGTTGCAATGCAGCAATCGTCAGTCAGGCAAATACTGCAGCAATTCCCATTGGGCAACCGGTTATACGACTAATTAATATTTCAATGGCCGATCCGGTTGCATGTGTCTGCCTGCCAAACTTTAAGCCTTGCAGCTCCACTCCAGAAGCGAAATAGTTGAATGGCTGAGCATGAAAACTCATTTCGGCCATTAATGGCTGATGGGTAGCGGAGTAACAAGGCGAATCGGGAGACGGGAGTCGGGAGCCGTGAGTCGCCGCTTCAAAGGAAATGACAGCCACTTCCATTTTTAGCTGCGCTTGGGAAAGCTCGCAACTGGCGCGCCAGGCAGGACTCTTTAAACTGGAACTACACAAATTGCTTGTTTAAAATATGCGCTAAAAAATTCACAGCCAGCATCCTCGACAACCCACTTCCAGCGTTTGAACATTGTCGCAAGGCATCGGCAGGAGCATCAGGATTTTATGTAGCGCACGAACAGGCCACCATGCCACCTAACCACCCACCGCACCGAAAGGAAAGTGGAGGAAAATAAAAACGCCACTTCCGTTTTATTTGCGCAAAATTAAATAAACCGAAATATGGCTGACCATATTGGCGCATAATGGGCAAAAATATTTTTTTCATTAATGTCCCATGCCCCGGCGGAGTAGATGGCAAAATAAATAAATAAGCAGAGCCAAAAAGGAAAGCCGAAAAGTAAAAGCTTCGCCTGCGACCAGCTTATTGTGTGTCAATATTTGGTTGACCAGGCCAACGGAGCCCCATTCCTGGCTAAGTGAGTGGCCAGCGTGTGGCGGGCGGAGCTGGAATAATAAAATCATTTTAATAGTTTCGCTCCCTGCAGTTTGAGCGGGCTTAATGGAGTTTAATTAAACTCAAATTGAGAGCGGGTTCCACGTACTCAAAATTATAATGGGGAAAAATATGATCTTTACAGTCGCTTTTACTATATATCACCATTTTAAAAATAATCAAATTTTGTTTTTTAATAGTTCAGTCATTTTGTTTATAATTTCCTTAAACTTCTAGTTTTTAGTTTTGTTAGTTTTAATTCAGATGTCTTAAGTTTCACATGTTCCATTGCCAAATTGTTAAAGATAATACCATGTTTTATGCAGCCTTTAGTCCTTGCTTTGTTCTTGTTAAAGATATTTCTTTAATAAAAGCTTTAAATTTAAAGTAGGTGTTCAAATCAAACCGCATAGTTTAGAGTAATTCAGTTCAGTTCACACCTTCCGCCACTTTCCCTTTTAGCAGCTGACAAGTGCTCCACTTAGACTCCACCTCCTCAACGCCCATTCCACGCCCCAGAAACGTTCTCATCTCAAGGATAGTTAAGCTGCTTCAAAGCGACATTAGATGAAAATTTGTGTAAGCCGTAAAGAAAAAGCCCATTGAGCGAGAGTGTGAGACGATTGGCAATCGAATTTAATGCGCATTTCTTTTTAAAGTGCCAGCAGCTGGGGACACGCAATCCCCCCACCCAGACAGCCAGCCAGCCAGCCAGGCAGCCAAGAAGGCGTCTTTTGTCAACAAGGAGTATGGTATTATCGGGAGAAAAGACCACCCACTCATGCCCAAGTAGAATCCCTACCCAGCGAGCCGCACTAATCAACACAATTACGGAGCAGTCGAAGGAAAACTTTTCTAATTGGATATGAAGACGCGCACATGCGTTTCTTTAAAGGAATTTCACTCCATCAGCCGAGGGTCCAAATATTGTGACAAGAAAATGGCTCAAGACAGGGCTCCAAGTACTAACTCCAATTCCCATTTAGGCATCGCAGCTCCGCCGGCTGAAATGCTTTGACAAATTATTTTTAAGCCAATTTACAACTTGGGAAAAAGTATCAGGAAAACATATCACACCACATGGGTGGGAGGAGTGGGCGAGTGTTTGTGTAGGTAAAGCAAATATAATGCGAGGGATAAAAGTGTAAAGTTGACAACCCAGGCACATTACTCACCCGAGGTGCCAGCCATTCTAACATCCGAGCATCCGGGAGTGGGGGGAGCATTAAAATAACCAGCCAACCGATTCAACGTCAAGCCAGAGCCCAGAAATGAGCATGGCCAAGAGAAATGGTAATGCGGCTGGTCGAGAGCCCCCATCCTGCTACTGGAACTTCCTTGAGGGCTTGTGTTTGCGGCTCCTTCATTTCGCACTACTTTGGAGCATTTTCTCAATGTCTCTCACTCGACAAAATGTCGACAGTGTCGGCGGAAACCATTAATTTTGTCACTTTCGGAAGTGTAAAGTGGCGAGGTGCACATGGGCCGCCATCGCCAGCATGTGGGTGTTGCAGGCCCGGCCATTGACCAGGTCACCAACTGGCTGGGCAATAGTGCGACTCATGAAAGGGCAATTAAAGCCGGGCACCTGTGCACCTGTCCTAGAGTAAGTATATCTTCCCGCCTGACTTCCGAACAAGTTAATTGCACAGACCGCAAGGCACACGACACTTGATAACCGCGAAACCACAACACAGCTCTCCTTGCTGTACAGTCGGATATTAACTTAATAATGACAAATGCATAATTTAATGGTAACGAATGATGGAAACTACCCGCGGGCACCAAACGATAGTCGAATAGGAAAAGGATGCTTAGAAATAACAAGTGTTAGGAGGTATTTAGTGGTAGCCAGTTATCCAGTTTGTCGGCTAGCTCAGTCTTCGATGACGCACATGATGTTGATGCCGCTCTTACCCAGGTTGACGCACTCCAAGGCCGACTCCTGCTGCTGTCGCATGTAGATCAGGAACTGAATGATCACATAGAACAAATTGTTACGGTCGTAAACGCAGTTGTGCAGCTCCTTATCGCTGATAAAGTTGAACTTGGGGTTTAGCTGGTTGCTGGTGGCCAGAATGGCACAGTGGGCCTTGTTGTGCACCGCGTTCACAACGTCCTTGGTGGAGCGCTTCTCGTCGCGCACCAGAACGTAGCGAGAGTGGAAGGGTCGTCCACCACCCTGCGGCAGTGGCATCAGTTGGCTGTCCAAGTAAACGCAAAACAAATGGAACAGTATCTGCGGAATGGAAATGGAAATGTAATCAGAGCCGTGCAACCCCTTTATTTCACACTTACAGCTGCATCGGTGGGCAAGTGCTCGCCCCACTCCTGACCGTTGTGCGTCTTGCCCGAGTTCCAGCGATAGTCAGCTATGCAGGAGCCCTGCGACAGCTCTTTGATGCGCTGCACCAAGTACTCCTGGTTGCTGAAGGTGTCCAAAAAGGGCAACAGCATGGGCAGCATGGGAGCGCAGGTCTGCACGAACTGCTGGTTCTCGGCCGTCTTGCGCAGCCTCTCCAGACTCACAGCTCCAATTTTCAGGTCACTAAGACCGCGCTGCCGGAAGACATCATCCACATAGTTGATCTCCTTGACCAAACGCTGCAGGATGGTGGTGGAAATCCACTAGAGAGAGTAAACTTTAGTATACTGTAAAGACAGCCTTTCAGTTTGCTTACAAATCTCAAGTTAGCCACGTATTGTGACAGTTTGTCCGTGGAGATGCGCTTGATGACCTCCGAGTTGCTGTCCCTGAACTGTAAGCCACCAAACTCCTCTATAGAAGTGGGTGCATTCTCTGTGGACACAACAGGCGCTGGTGACAGCTGATAGATTGTGGTCTTTAGCATGTAGGCCGCATTGTTGCAGTAGTTCCAGAATGAGTTGGTTGAGCCCATGCTCGGGACATTGGGTGCTTCAGAGGAGTCTATCATGCTGCGCTCCCGTTCCGCTTGCTTCATCAGAGCCGGAAGCTTGCGGATGTCAGTGATGAAGTCATCTCTGCGAACCTCCGAGTAGGGGGACATGTAGGTGGACTCGTTGCTCAGATTGCTGGCATTCAGCGAGTTGTTTTGCACCATGGAGGAGTTGTAGGAGGCGTTCTGCTGCTGCTGGGGAGTTCTCGTAGGACTGGGACTGCGACGCATGGACTGCGAGCCCCACTGGGAGTCCTCGAAGGACGAATGCCAGTTGATAATGGGTTTGTCGTCCTCTGCGTCAGTGTCCGGTTCGTAGCTGCGTGGTTTCTTTATGGGTCGCGAGTAAATTGTTCTAAAGGAGTTATCTGTGGAAGGGGAAACACATGAGTTTAGTGGTGGGATGCTGTTCCCTACTCATGCTCACCTTCCTGGCCATCCAGCAGGCTTTTTTGGCCATCAGTTCCAATCACCTGGTCGCGGCCAAACCATAACCACAAATACTTGCCGAAGCAGGCCAGCGCACTCAGTCCAATCAAGGTGGTAATGATGCACTCGGCCAGGAACCAGTACGTCCGGTAGGCGGATCTGCATGCCTGCAGGATGTCGAAGAGCAGCAGCGACAGGAGCACCACGTTGATGGAGCACCACTTAAGGTAGTGGCGCGCCTGGGCTCCCCGCAGTCGCAAATCGAGGCTGCGCTCCACCACCGGGTTTCTGTTCAGCGGTGAGCTGTGGGATAGTTAAGGGTTAACTAGCTGAAGTCTGGGTTACTTGCACAACCTTACCAATTGCTCCTGGTGAAGTTCATCGTTTGCTAGCAAATATATTGAGATATATACCGGAAAATGTCCAATTTCCGAAGAATGCCGGGAAATTTGCGCTATTTAGAGATGCGAAATCATCAATTAATATTATTTCGAAAAAAATAAATATTTGTATCGCTTTTTGTTGCATTTATCGACGCCAGTGTTGCACAGCGCAAATATACAAAAAACAATAGATGTCGCCTTTTTTGCTGTGTAAAATTGTGTGTAGAATTTTTTGCTCCGACGCCAGATGTCGCTTTTAAAAACTATAGTCAGACTTCCATAATGGGGACTTCGAGTTTTACGGATGTGCCTTATAAATCTTCGACGGTTGGCTAACAAATTTCGGAAAAAAAACCGACTCTGCTTTAGAATCCGCATACAATTTTTTGTTGGTAATAATAATTCGGAAAAACAGTTGACTTTATGTTTTAATTCAGCTCTTATTTATTTTTTTCCAACAAAATTAGGCTCAGTTTTACTTTCAAAAACCCTTAACATAAAAGTGAAGTGGTTTATGGAGCAGATACGTTCATAAAATTATTCTTTAACATTATCGTCCCGAAAGTGTTTAAAACATTGTAAATACAAAGATAGTTTCTTATGGAATTAAATTGTTAATAAAACAACATCTTGACTTTTAAATCAACTATACAATTTTAAGCAATTTTGGAATTAAACACCTAAGTAGTTGCCTGGTGTGGAAGCACTGACAACGAGGACGTTGGTATTAAAGAGGTATTTTTGATAAATACTACAATTTCATAGGCAAGGGTAAATTAGGAACTTTTTGAAGTTACCGTTTTGAAGCACTTGTTTTTGCCCACGCTTTTTGGAATGGTTTGTCTCAAATTTCTTGTCTGCGCAGTTTTCCTTCAATTAGCACAAATCAACTACAGGTAAACGAACTATTAAAGAATTCTCTGCACTTGATTTTCAAGGAGTCTAGAAAACTGGGTCAAACGATTACATATGTTATTATGTACATATGTATGTATCTTAAAGCACAAAGTACATTCAGCACACATATGTACATTTACTGCAAAGTTATATTAATTTAGCTTTAAAAAATACATATGTACATGTTTACCGCCTTGTTAAACTGGTCAAGAAAATCTGCGTGCGTACATACAAACATATGTTCATTAATGTATGTATGAACTTAATAGTGCTGAGGATGTCTAAAAGCTAATATAAACAAATCCGCAACAGTAAACAACCGTAATTCCCAGTATCACAATAGATGTATGTTTCTTGTACATATTTGTACATTTATACTTCAGTCGGGTTAACCGACTATCAGATACCCGTTACATATTGCCTGCATTCAGGCAACGGGTGTAACTAAAGAAGAAAAATTATACTTGTATTTAACTAAATGATTAACGATAACACCACTTCATCTGTATTTGTTTTGTATAAATTGCAGATACTAAAGCAGACGCTTCAAATAGAAAATGAAAATAGATTTACCAAACAATCTACCGAACCAACAACAGGAATCAATGGGGGATTCAACGTCTGAGAAAGTTTCGGTAAAACAATGAGGACATTTTTAATTTCTTTTACGTAAAAAATTATATAACCTTTACTATTTAAGCTTTTAGGGGACTCAGAACTCGAAAATGTGGATGAAAAAGAAGGACAGGAAAAAGTCATCGAAGAACTCAAAACAGAAATAATTACTAAAAACAACATAATCAGTAATTTGGGAAAAAGATTGGCAGATGTTGAAAAAGGCTTGAGTGACAAGGAAGATCTAATAAAGTCGTTAAAAATGTCATTTGAGTTAATGTGCCAAAACAAAGAGATGCAGAATGAAATTACTGAATTAAAGATTACACTCGACAACAAAGTTAATGCAAATACAGGCAAAGTAACATTAAATGATCTGTCTGGAGGAACACAACTAAGTACTGAAAGTATTGAAAACAACAAACTACAGCAATTAGAAGAGGACTTTGAAAAATGTAAAGAACTAAATGAGTCATTAGAGGCCACTATCTCCGAAATGAAATGTCAAATAGTAAATCTGGAATCAAAAATAACTGCAGTGGATAATGAGCAGGCAAAGTTGAAAGAAAAATCAAAAATAAAAGAAGTTCAGATTGAATATTTACAATCCGAAGTTAAGAAAGACGCTGCAACTATACATCAAATAAATAAAAAGTTATCTACCGTGAATGTTTTAAACAGCCTACATAATAACTCAACCATAATGTTGAACCATTCAAAAATGACCAACATTAGGTTCGTACAAGCAGAAGGCGTTTCGCCGTTTACTGCGGTATTTGAGGATATTCCTTCTGTCGGTTCTGGTTGGATGGTTATTCAACGGCGATTGGACGGTAAAGTTATCTTCAACATAGACAAAGATAAAGAAAGTGCCTATGAAGATGGCTTCGGCGACGTTAACGGAGATTTCTGGCTTGGTTTTGAGACAATTCATCAGTTAACCACATCTCAAAGGCATGAGTTGTACGTTCAACTCGTTGACTTTGATAATGTAACTGCATATGCCAGATATGATAACTTCGTTGTTGGAAGCAAAGATTCAAAGTACAAGTTAATGTCTCTTGGTTCCTATTCGGGAAATGCTGGCGATGCTTTAAGAAATCACGAAAATGGAATTTTTGAACCTTGGACATATCCTGACAAGAGATTCTATTGTTGGTGGAAAGCTAATAAGTATCAGTGGTAAGAAAAAATTTTAGGTTCTGATTAAATCTACAAATATTAACTTTTTTATATTTTTAGTAACTTAAATGGTCCACATTATCCAACTAAAAAAATATTGACAGGTAAAGACGGTAGTGGCATTTGGTGGGGTGATTGGGTTATTGGGAAAGAACGATATAATGTGAAGTCTTGCAAAATGTTAATAAGGCCTAAGTTATGGGACAAATAAGCCAAGAAATAATTTAATAATTTAATTTATATATTATATATTTTCTTTAATTCGATTGTGAACCCCTTATATGTAAGTGAAAAGGTAAATAAATGTTTTTGGTTAATTTACTTGTCTGTCTAATTTTACCACTGTACTCGTTAAGTATAAATTACAAGATTTATTACTCAAAAAAAATTATTCTCTAGCTTTTAACCCAAAAAATTATAAAAATTTCTTTAATATTCGGTATTTTCCACTTTTTATTTGCGATACTCGAAGAGTAAGCAAATACTGTAAATATTGAAATGTTTGTCTGTCCGTCCGTCCGCACAAACATCGAGATCTCGGGAACTATAAGAGCTAGAACCAACAACTTTTGCACACAGACTTCTATAAGCAAAGCGCAGGTCAAGTTTGTTTCAAAACCTGTACACGCCCCCTTTTACGCCCACAAACCGCAAAACTCTATGGTGTCCACATTTTTAATGCTACAGAAAAATGGCCCTAATAAATGTTATTTCTATTGATAATATCTACCCAAAAATCTAAATCTGGCCATTTTCAAGAAATTGTGTACCAAGTGCTTTAAAAATTGTTATTGCGCTCGAAAGTAGGCTAAACTTTTTTTGAAGAGGGCGTTAAAAATTTATTTCGCTCGGAAGTAGGCTTGTATTGATTTTAGCGTTTTTTCTTGTTTTCTTTTTTAAAGAGGGAAATGAGTATCGCAAATCTGATAGTCGGGAAACCCGACTAAAGCGTTCTTTTTTGTTTATATTTAATATCTAACTGATAGAGATAAAATGCGGAAATAAATAAAACAACATTTTTATTTTACATATTTTAATGTGTTATGATGTTTTAACAATCTAGTCCAGAAGTACGTAATCACTTAACCAATAATAATCCAAAAGTCTTGGACTGCATATAAAAAAAAAATAAGTTAAAATACAAAATGTATACTGTTACGATTTGTATCAAGGTGTCTTAAGCACTAAATTACTAATTTAAACTGAGCTTAAATATAGGTATCTAGTTTTCATGGCCTGCTTCACAAATAAAGTACTCATCATAGTTACAGGAGCTATCAAACATTTCGCCGTTGTACATATCCACACAGTGATCGTTGTTAGCCAAATTGTTGGGCTGACCCTTCTTCCACTTAAAAAAGGATGCTGGATTCCCAGTGGCCACAGAAACAAACTCGCCCTCGTTAGCCAAGTCGCTGATGCCCAGCCAGTAGCTTGTACCCCTCAGAAGTCTCTCGTTAACTGCTGTCAGCTCCGAATCGTTAAGAAAGGTGGCCAAGTGACCGCCCATCTGACGACAGGTGCCTTCGGCTGTGTTCCAGTTTTGACGAGTTTCGTTCGCAATGTAAAAGAGTCTAGAGCCTATCTGCTCGAACTTGGAAGATATAGGTTTCTTCTTAGTTTTGGAGAGTGTTTCCACAATAGTAGTTAGTTGACGTTCCATGCGGTCTACTTTCGCCACCAAGTCAGTGGCACTCATGTTCCAGCTGGAAGTTTCTTTCTGCTCCAGCAACTTCTCAAGTTTAGATAGGGTTTCCTGTATTGCC
The DNA here is from genome assembly GCA_018150695.1 of Drosophila oshimai. NCBI lineage: Eukaryota > Metazoa > Arthropoda > Insecta > Diptera > Drosophilidae > Drosophila > Drosophila oshimai. The sequence goes on from JAECWM010000191.1 coordinate 891,314, forward strand.
TTCTGCTGACCCTCTATCCTGTCCAGTTTCGTCTGGGTTTCATTGAGTTTCTGAGCATCGCAGGTGTTCCACTCCTCCTGGTGAAAGGCAATGTGGTCTAGCATTGGTTTAAGTGCGTCAAGACAGAACTCCCCACATTGATTTTTCGGGTCATCCAGTAGACACACGGACCGTCTACTATCCTTCGATTCTGCCAATAATCCATATAGATCCCATGAAAGGAGGGCGATGATCAAGAAATTTAATGACCTAAACATGGTCAGAGAGAATAACCGGAGGAGACGAACGCTTTTGCAGCACTGACTCTGGTTGTAATGTTTAACGTTCGAAGACGCCCGTAGTGTTAGCGATAAGTCCCCGGATGTTATTCAGTAAAAAAATATTATTAATAGACTCTACAGATAACCGCAGCAAAATTATAACCGAGAGCCTTGACAATGAGAGACTTGATTAAATGTGCATCACTCATAATAGTATACATTGCAAATAATTATAAAAGAAACAGTACTTATGTTACCTCATCCAAAGTCATTTATAAAACTTTACCAGAACAGCCTAAATGTTTGACTTTGGTTACTTTATATCCAGGTTATTTGGTTATTTGTTACTGAAGCGGGTTATCCAGAGGAATAAGAACTCCCTTTAAGTTTAAATTTTTACTTTCAAAGTTTGGAAATAAAAAACGATTTGAGCTTTAATTAAATATATTTTATAATATTTCCTGATTTATAAACTTTGAGGAAGAACACTATTTGAATACAGAGATCAGAGATATCTAGATCTATGACGAGGATGTCCCTGATTCTAACAGCTCGTTTTACAGCCCTTCTCCTCCGCTTGCCCACAATTGATGGTCCCACTCCCACTCCAACTCCAATCCCAGGAACCGGAGCCAGCTGCAGCAGTAGAGGATTGCTAATCAGGGCAGCGGCAATGCCCAGGACAGTGGCACTGGCCAGAGGAATAAGGAAGCTCTTGGCCAGCAGGGCCTTGGGTGATATGTCCTGCGATCCCTTGTGGGACACTATCTCGTGGGAGTCGACTGGGTATGAACTGTAGGAGTAGTCGACAGGTGGCCCTGGGTAGTGACCATGCTCCGGTCGGGGCCTGTAAACGTGGTACGGCGGCACTCCCGCCTCTCCACTGGAAGCGTAGCCGTGGCCTACTCCTGGGGCTGGTCCTGGCTCATATCCATGCCCATTAGAAGGTCCGTAGTCATATTGGTACGGATGACTTTCATAGCCGTAGCTCTTGCCTCCACTTCCACTGCTTGCGTAGTGACCTGTATAAAAACAAAAGTTTTTATAAAAATCCTTATGATGTCGTTTACATTTTAAACAGGGGTGATCTAGAAACTTCTTTCCACCAAAGACTGTTAGAACTTACACAAGAAAAGGGATGACTTTTGGTAAAAAGAGGTCTTTAAATAACCCCCGATTATGTTTATCTATTTGAAAGTTCGTAATGTAATTCATTACTATTCACTAAGAGAATAAAGCAAAGATTGTACCAGTAATTTTCTAACTCAAACCAAACACTTTTTAAACCGTATGTGTTTTTGAGAAAATCTTGGTTAAATATTTAATTTCACAATTTTTTCTGACACTTTTTAAGGCAAAGACAGAATAGAACTTTTTATAAGAAAAAACCTCTGCACCAAATTTAAAAAATTAGAATTTACACGGCGCAGAACTAATTAATTTTAACTTCTATCTTATTTTTTTTAAGCTGACTTAAAATACAAATTACTCAGTTTATTTTTTTTAACTTTTCTATAAGTTCTTGAACTCACCCACGCTAATCCGGTCGTGAAGATTTCCACCCAAGCGCCACTTGTCGTAAGCCTCGCTGAGATTCTCATTCAGGCCGCTGAGTTGTGAGCCACTGTGACCTCCCCCTCCAGCTGGAGGCAGTGCACCAATTGCCTTGGATATAAAGCCAGCTGCCGTGCTATCCAACTTGGAGGTCGACGAACCCGGTCCCCTGTAAAATTCCGGCGGAGGATCGTAGCTTTTGGCTGCTGCAGAGCCCAGGGGATCCAATTTCACGATAGCCTGCCGTTTCTGGGGCTGCAGTGGCTTCCAGGACTCCGATTCCTGGCTAGCATTCTGCGCCTGCGCGGCTATGACAGTCACAAAAACACTAAGGTAGAGGCCAAAGGCCGGGAGTAGTTTCCCTTTGATCGCGAACATTTCAACTGAGTGGGCCGCCTGCAGAGCTGGTGACTTTATAAGGGTCCAAACACCTGGGTGAAGCCATGTCGTCACCTGGAGTGGGTGACATTACAGCCGGTGGCGACAAATTGCAGGCAGACAATTTCGCCAGACAATTTTGGCTGCTGGCATTGAGCCGTCTGCAGTGCGTTTCGGTAGCGATTAGTGCCGCCAGCTTGGAAGCTCGTGGGGATAGCTGGCTGGTTCTTTCCACACTCTTTCGTCAGGCGTTTCATCAGCCGGAGCAGTGGGCATGTAGTTGCCAATTTGTCCCTCTCTTGGGTTGTTTTCAATAAACCCAAAAAACCCCACAAAAGGCAGGTGAGCAGCCCGAAATTAGTGGACTTATTCACGCCTCCAGGTAAAAAGAAAAAGACACAATCTGCGTTTAATTAAATCATTTATCACTGCTTATTTTTCAGCTGCGTCTGCTCAGCGAAGGGGAATGATCTGAAAGAAAGGTCGAGGAGGTCTCAAGAAAAGTGAACTCTTGAACAAAAGAAAGTTCAGTGTATGGTAAACGTTTTTAAGACTTATAAAAAAGAGTTTTTGGAAAAACTATTTAATTTCTTAGATGGTTCTCTTCTTGGGGTACTTAGCTACTTATCAACATACCTGAAAAGTAATACATAGTGACGCAATATAGTGGATTCTTGCTTTTTTGGAATTGCTCAATTAGACCTCTCTTAAGACCGGAATAAAACTTGAAAGAAAACTAAATATGTAATAAAACGGTTTTATGTACGTTTATACCCTTAACAATTTTTTGAAACTAAGACATAAATGCAATTTTTAATATTAACCAATCTATAGTACCCTATTTATTTATTTGATCATGTATTTTTAAAAAGAATGAACAGAATTCAAATAGTTAAAAATGTTGTAGAACAGACACCCTAATCTGGTTTTAACAATTCGTATAATATAGGAGATTGGAATATGTAAAACACAAGAGGGTATTTATGCCTTTGAATTCCGCCTAGTAGTCGGTTCCTTTCGATACATTTCCGGCATGTCTTCGGGATCGGATTCGGATTCGGATTCCGGTGGTGTGGGCAGATTACCGTACTTGTCCCCAAGAAGCAAGCGCTCTGCAATCTCCACCTGGACGGTCAGGATGTCATTGAGTTTGAGCATTCGCCTTCCACGCCTCAGGTAATCCGCATGCTGCTCCTCATCGGTTGGCCTTTCCGCTTGAAGATCGACCTGGGTTTTAGTCCTGTTCCTTTTTATCTTTGCTAATTCGCGCGATTTCAGCTCCAATTCAACGTTCTGGGCAACAGTTCGTCCACGGCGATGGTACTTTTTCTTTAGGCATGTGCACCACTTAAAATAGCTCCGCCAATCTTCCATGTACTCGACCCTCAAGAACTCCAGGAAGCTGATGTGCTTGACGGCCATCTGCTCCTTTAGGTCCCTGCCCGTGACATTGAAGAAGTTGTAGATGACTGAGGCAAACACATTCAACAGGACAACGGCCAGGAGGAAGACCAGCACCAGGTAGAGCACCATCCCCAAGACGAAGCCGCCGTGGAAAAATTCCGTGGGCCTGAGGTTCGAGCTGAAGCCCACAGAGTACCTAAAAGGAATTGGTTTTTTTTAAATATAAATAATTAAATATTGTTTTTATAAACTATTTATAATGTTTTTGTTTAGGTCAATATAAAATTTAATATGCTATGATATTGGGAAATTTATGCAGATTTTCCTGTTGCTTCACTCCAATCCCCAAGGGATCCCAGATCCACCTAATACATACCACAAGCAGGTGATAATGGCCTTTAGAACGTGATGGAAGGCCACTGCATTGTTTCCGTTGGGCACAGCCAGCGCGATGCCGATGCCCATGAGCAGCAGAAGAATGATCACGCCCAGACTGGCCACTGCCCGCCAGGCGGAGGAGAGCGTCTGGGTGAAGTGCTGGAAGACTTGGGCGAACTGCAGCACTTTCCAGAGCCGCAGCGTTGTAATCCCCACCAGCAAGCCCTTGGTGATGGACAGGAGCTGGTGCAGGCGCAACGGACGATGGAACTCGAGGTACTGCCCCTTGGTGGAAGTCTCGATCATCTCGAGCACATTGTCCGTCTCCAAATCGCGCATTATGTACAGGCTGACCATTAAGACATTGAACACGCAGATAACCAGGTCCACCATGGTCCAAGCTTCGTTTAAGGCTCTTGGATCGTGCCAGATCTTCCTGATTACGCCACGGACGAACTGAATGACGAGGATGAAGTACACGCCCAGCACACACAACGCTAAAACTGGCTTATGGTCCAGAGCATCCATCATCTTCACACTGTCCACATCCACCCAGGGTATCTGGTTGCCAAACGGGGTGTTCTCCACCCGCAGAGTGATCACTGTAAAGGCATTCGCGTCCGCGTTGTACATCGTGAAGTCGATGAACAGGGCCGAGGTGTTTCGACCTAGCCAACCGTAGTCACGCAGATATTCAATCTGCTTCAGGCAGTTCGTCTGTGGAAATATCAAGTATACAAATTTAAAAAAAAAATAAACATAATTTAATTAATGTACCTACAAAGAAATCTTTATGAAATATAACTATAAATGTGTAACTAAAACTTAAACATTCTGTGCTACTATGAATGACTTTGTCCTTAATTATTCAATCTGCTTGAAGCAGTTTGTTTGGATAAAGTATGAATGAACTAAAAATTTAAGATAAGAAACATTTATGAAACTTAAAATATAATTTACATCTAATATGAGGGGCTGCTACCTTAAATTTGGATTGATATTCACTCAGCTAGAGAATTGTCTGTACAAAAATTCAAAACAAATATAAATAAAATTGTATTTGCTGTATTTGTACAAGTTAATGTCTGAAAACTTGTGACTTGTGCTCCAACTGTTAAATGGTATAAACGTAAACAAGTTAACATATTAATTGTAATATATAATTTTTTAATAATTTATTAAAAGTCGACCAACCTTTGTGTTCATTTGAAGTACTGCGTAGCCGCCGAGCTCCGGGTAGTTCATCATAAAACCGTGGTGATCGAAGTTGAGCAGCAGGCCATTAATAAAACCGGGCTCAAAGTTATTGGGCTGGAATGGGTCGAAAATCCTCCAGAACTTTTCGGTGTAGTGCAGCCGTTCGTAGGGTTGTCGCCACTCCGGCGCATAGGTTTTGTTGTCCCACCTGGGCACTCCCAGGCCAAAGTCGGGGTTCTCCAGGCGCACCTGCCGCAGACGCGCCACCCCGATCATCTGCCACTGCTCCATGGCAAACCAGCCGTCGTAGCCGTAGGTTTTTTTTTCCGCAAAAAAAGCTTCAATCATGGTAATCTTGAGAAAGTTGTGAATCTAGAGGGTAGAGAGAGCATTGTGGGATGAAATAACGGAAACCTTGATCTTGACTGTCAACTTAAATGTACGTTTCATGGCTTTAAAGTTTTAAATTTTTAACAAAGTCAACAAAGATCGTGTCAGGCCTAAATTAGGTAAAAAACGTAAAATCCGATGTCTATTTATTACCATTTAACATTTGGGAATATAAATTATAATGGATTTGTTTATGATAAACCTTTCGAAGTATCTACAAGAATGATCCGGCTAAAAATTGAGGTACCCACCTGGTACATTAAATATATCTGCGACAGGCCCACGGTGACAGAGGTGTTGTCCCTGAACAGCCGCTGCATGTTGTGGGTGTTGTAGTAGAGGAATGGGTCCTCCTGCACCACCACCACCAGCATCAGGGCCACAAAGTAGGATCCGTAGAGAAGCAGGTCCCGGGCAATGCGGCTGTACTTCTGGTTCAGGGCCTCGTTCATGTGTCCTTCGGTCAACAGGAGCTCGGAGCGCAGGCCACGCAGTCGGATCTTCAAGTAGGTGATGTGGTCGTGGTTGGTCGTCCCCGACTCCGCCTTGTAGGGCTGATCCTGCTGCGGCCAAGTGGCATAATCGAAGGCCATCACAATGTAGCGAATTGGTTCGTAGACTAGGTACTGAATAAACAGAGTCAGGATTAAAGTAACCATCATCGTCTTGAATCTCTTGGGCTCGTGCACGTATCCCGAGTAGATTGTGACCAGGGTGAAGCACACCACCAGAACAATCACTGTCACCACAAAGCAAGCCAGATCCTTGGTCTTGATACCTTTTATTTTCATTTTGCGTAGTTTATTCACTCTTTAAAAATACGGTTAGCTTACAATATTTTTTGTTAAGCTATTGACGTTTAAAGAACTGTTGACTTAGTTAAAAGAGGGAAACTTACAACTTTGTAAATCAAAATAATAATTCACAAATTATGAAGTTTTTAAATTAACTATATTAAACTTTTTTTGTTATCTAATGTTTACGTGTACATAATCTATCGGAATTTCAATCTCCATCTCAAAAGCTTTAAAGTAAAACTTTGTTGTATAATTCTTTAAAAAACTGCATTGATCCTAATCATATTTTACTTTGGGTGACATCTCGAAAGACGTAAAAAAATAATGAAAATAATTGAAAACTGTGTCCTGGCACATCCCAACCAGATAAAAATTAAGTTTATTTTTTGTTCAACGTACTTGTATTTCATATTGATAGTTGCCATTTGTTAGGTATTCATGTATATTTAAGTATAAATGTATATGCACAATTCATTAACTTAGTTAACGTTTCTAAATTAAGCGGTATTCTTCCGAAAGATCCTCTTTGTATACTTGGAGACTAGGTGCTAGGGTGGATAGTTGACTAGACACACTGATATATAATGCGTATAATACTGGCTGATCGAGACTGCAATTGGGATCGCGTTGGTTGAGGATCCGGCGACTGGCGAGCGCTTTCATACATTTTCGGAATTGACTTTCAGTGGCCAGGGATTTTTCTTTCGCTGGGAATCCCTCGACTTCCTACTGCGACATGGACATTGAGAACTTAACACACATGCTAAATACGGTTAGATACAGGTGGATTAGTTAGACTGGTTAAGTTTTTGGTGGCGATTCTCTGGGGGATTAGTTGCTGGGCAGGGAGCGCTTGCCCCAACCACCGTGCAGCTTCTGCCACTGATCGCGCTTGCCCCACATCCCCTTGAGGTTGTTCCAGGTGGGCTCCCTCTTGCCCCAGGCGCCCCTGAACTTGTTCCAGCCCTGACCCTGCCTCCGCTTTCCCCAGGCCACATTCATGCTCTTCCAGGCCCGCTTCTCCACATCCGGTTCGCCACCGAGCTCATCCAAATCCTCCCCAGACTGCTGCTGTTGTTGCTGCTGCTGCTGCGTGTGTCCACTGGCCAGCCGCTCGAAGGTGTCCCAATCGATGGTGTTGGTTCCATCCGTAATAACAAGAGGCACAAAGTGCCCCGTCATGTAGATGTCCGGATCCCCAGAATCTCCAGCGGATGACCTTTTGCCCCATGAGCTTTGTAACGATTGCCAGGCTCGCTTGTTGTTGCCGTACAGGTCACTCTCGCTAAGTTGATCCACTAGCACCTGTTCGGAGAGACCTCCGCCTCCCGGTTCGTTGGAGGAAGCGGAGCTGGTGGAACTGCCACTGGCCACCAAACTGCCGCAGGCGCTGCCCAGGATCAGGAGCACCAGCAGAAATACGTAGGTTCTCCGCGTCTTCGTTTGAGCCATTACTATGGAAATGGGAAAATTTAAGGACGAAAATTAGACATTTAAAGCTAAAGCTCAAGTTATGCACTGCAAGATAAGTCATTCAATGGGTTCATAGGTTCAATAGTTCATTCAATGTTCAAATGATGAAAATGGTAGCAATCTGTAACAATTTTTTAAAAATGAGTTAAGTAACAAAAATTCTTACATGTGTATTCAATGAAATAGCAGCATTTTTAATTAATTAATATATTTTCTAATGAGAAATTGTGTTCTTATGTAGAAAGTTGCAGTATTAAGCTAAAAAATATAGCTTGTCACACAGTTTTAAAAATTTAAAACTGACAAAAATTCACATTTTGGATTTCAATAATACAAAATAATTAAAGTAATTTAGCCAGCGGTATAAATAAAATAAACATTTTCATATTAATATTGCAGCACGTATGCAATAAAAATACAAAATAGAGATCAACAAGTATTAAGAGAGAAATTTAATACTAAAACTTAAGAAAATTGCTTTCAGTGCAGAGGTGTAAATATGAATGAACAAATGGCTGACGATACAGTGATCCTGAGGATGAAGCACAACCGCACTCGCGGAATGCTCAATTAAGCCGCTGCCGACATTACTCGACTGCTCCCTGGGGGTCCCTTGGAGTCCTGAGGAGTCCTGGGGAGTCCTGGGGCAATCATTTCCGCCCGCGCCTCGGAGTAACTACAACAACAGGGCGGACAAGCGTAGCGATTTAGCTAAATAACCTCTCTAATTGAAAGCGGTGGGGGTTGGTGGGTGGGTATAACACCTCCCATTTCCCACCTTCCACCTTCCACCTCCCATTGAATGACTGAGGTCATGCCGTCTGTCGACCGCTGCGTTAAAAGGCAGCAGCGCATAACAGTTACAATTTATGGCCTATTAATGTCCCTCAGAGGTAGAGGTGGCCACCAGCGGGGTAACTTGGAGGCGGGGAGTAGGCATTTCAGGGGGCACTTGGAATACTTAGAATGTGTGTAGGCCAAACAATGGAGTGGGCGAGGAGCAGGAGCAGGAAAAGCCAACGCAGCGGATGATTGGAGCTGGAATCCCAGTCGATAATGATGCCCTAAAACGTTAATATGCGTGCCCCGCAGTCAAGATTATGGCTGTGTTTACGCAATGGCTTAAGTGCCTTGCGATTGCACTTGCGGCCACTCGAAAGACTAGACAAAAGCCAGAGAAAAATCCACGGAAAATTCACCCTGGGTGGGCGGGAAAGCAGCGTTTGTTTGCACTTCCTGCCAAAGTAGTTTTTCCTATGCGCTCGCATGAGCATCGCAACAATATTGATTTGCATACATTCTAGCATTGGCAGTCAACAAAAGCCGCATCCGGCTAAAAGGACGCTTCAAGGAAGCGGAAATGACAGAATATTATGCGGGAATTATGCCTTCATTATGGTAAATTGTGTTAGATGCAACAAATGGGGTTAGATGAAGATTGCAGAGTACGTTTACTTCACAGATTTCTTTGGCTCATGGGAATTTTAAAATATATTCCTTTAAATCTGATTTTGTTTTATATTTTTATAGATATCAACTAACTATAATTTAATTACCTTATTGCTTACTATTTATTTGGATTAAACCTTTTTTGATAATCTGGAATTAAGAGTTCGCTACAAAATAACCTAATTTTTGGTGTTAAATGGCATTGGAATAAACCCTAAGGCATTTAAATTCAAAATTCGCCAAAATGTCAAATTATAAGATATTTAACCTTCTCATATAAAAACTTATAAATATAAAGATTAATAAAATCAGATTTAAATATTTTTTTTACAAAATATTTAGCTGACACATTGCTATTCTCAATTTGTCTATTAGTGTTATTAAAATTTATGAGCCTGATAAACAAAACTAACCCATTAACTGCCTCGCTTCCATTTGAATTAGCACATTTGGCCTAATCCCCGTCAGATTTTATGGTCATTGCGAGTCAGCAGCAGCTGGTGGGCTCCAAGCCAACATGGAAAGTCATCATCATCAGGCAGGCAGCAGGCCAGGAATCAAGTATTCAAGGGCTGGGAGGCAGTGGTATCTTATCTGGGAGGTCGCCTGATTAAATGATGTTGCTGGCCGCCCGCTTGGATTGGCCGACTAATTGCCAACCCGTTGCCGGATATGGATATGTCCCCTAACTCCTGATTCCCCATTTTCCACTCCCTTCACTCCTGACTGATTGTCCGAGAGCGGAGTTGGCCGCTTTTTTCCGGCTTAGTTTTGGACTTAATTTGTGCGCTTGTCGTTGATTGATTGACACCGCCCAGATGAAAGTTTTAGCGGCTTTGCGCCAAATTATAATATATAGCCACCGCGATGATGGAGCACGCATCGAATTTTATGACCCCACTATATAAAGATGTAGATGAGGACGTGGATCGGGATGAGGGGACAAAGGCCACGCAAACGTGCCCGGTCAACTTGTAATTGAAATTAACTGAAAATATTTATGGCCCTTGTGGCTGACATCCTCCGAACTTAGCTCTGCTCTGCTCTGCTCCATTATTAATTTGCCAGCCTGTTGCTAGAATAATTCATGTGGTGTCAGGATAGCAATTCCAGTGTCCTCAAGCACTCAACTCCTTCAAGTGCCGCAAATAAATTTTCGCGCCAAAATTAAACAGCTCTCGGCAAATCGAATTTGCCTGCTCTCCTACATTTTTTTTGGTGTCTCGATAAATAGCTAAGGCAAATATTTGGCAAAGGATGGCATTTGCCAATAAGTACTTTGTTTAAATAGGTTTCCTGCCGGCACCCACGCACCACTGAGTGTGAATGGAAATCTTTTCGGGGACATGGACATTAACGAAAATTCGTAAATAAACAAAATATCCGCAAACGAGTAAATATATTGCTCGTCTCAAGCAGGTTAGCCCTGGGTCTCCCCATCCTTCCCACTTCCATTTTGTGGGTTTGTTTGCCGAAGGAGTTCTGCATAATTTGGCCATGTTTCGCAAATAAAATTACGCTGATGAGCCTTCGGAATTTTTAGAAGTGGTCTATTTTTGAAACTTTTGAATTTAAAATTTGGTGAGCCATGTTTTTACTTTAGAATTTTATGCAGATTGGTTTTTATTGGTTTTTAATCAATAGCTTGTTAAGTGTAAAGCACAGCTCAGCTAAATGTGGTGCACATTTATTAAATAATTACATCATTAACCATATTAGTTTGAACACAACGACATTAAACGCCGTTTAAAGCCCAATTAATAATTTTGATTACAGTGGCTATAAAATTTATTTTCCGTTGTAAAAAGTTTTTTATTAAAATGTACAGCAATTTAAAGTCGAACCTAAAATCTAAAACATAGGTACGTAATTTAAATTGAATCCCTTAAGATTTTTTTAAACATAAACAAACAATCAATCAGACGATTTTTATTTTTCTTATGTAAGCTTTTATTTACTTTTAATGATCATTTAGACACGGAATCTTAATATATTTGTTTTTATTTTAGTGGTGTTAACAAATTATTTTCTGGTTTATATTTTCCTACTGTGAACTTATATTCCACTACTTTACCTAAAAATAATTTGCTTCGAAAGTTTGACACTTTAAATTTAAAAACCAAAAGGCAAACTCTTTCTATAAATAAATTAAGTAACGACCAAATATATTTGAATACCTACCCAATTCATTTTGTTTTATGAAAATAGGTAGATAGTTTTAAAAAGTCAAAAATTTGCAATTATATTATGCAAAAGCCTAATTTGTGGTTAAAGAAATTTGAACTTTATTTTCATCTTAAAACTATTTAAATCAAACAAAAAGGTAAATAGAAAATGCTGTGAATTTAATTTTTTTTCTAAAAATAACTGGTGATTTCAGGTCACTAAAGGGACGATTAAAATAAAACAGAATGCCCAACAAACCACACTAAATCCTTCGATTTTTGAAACTAATTTCCTGTGGCACCCAATCAAATTACGAACATATTGAATATTGAACCGGCCACTCACCTGAGTATCCTTCTGCACAGTTTTTCTGGGGTTTTTTTCTCGACCAGCGGAAATTGCGGCCAAGGCTTTACAATTGGATTTTGAAACTCGGTCGCAATCTTTTTTTATTTTTATTTTTTTGTAATATTCTCTCCACGTGTAATAGTGTTTATAAGTGAATTTGTGGGTCCAACAGCAATTCAATTAGTGCTCTCACTTGACCCGTGTGAAACAGATTTCGTGGATGTCGGGCGCTGTCTGCTGGTTGTTGTTCGCAAACCTGTTGATCAACGGCTAATGATACGCAGCCCGGCGTGTTGGCCGCTTATAAATCAAAACGGAAACGACCAGCCGAACCCGAACGGGAATCTAGAAAACCACGAATGGGTCTTCGTGTGTGTGGACAGGACTGCTCGCTGCGCACGCACACAAAGACACAGGAGGGGGGATACCCACAGCCCACATCCCACATACATTTCCATATCCGCTTGTCGCTTGTCGTCGCTTGTGCAACGGAAGTGTTGCCTACTTAGCGGGGAGTGTGGCAGGTGGAGGGGGAAGCCCCGAGTTCAGGGCACACATGCGCGAGTGTTTATTCACCTCCCACTGGCCATAACCGATCCCCTGGGGAGCCTGGGCCTGGACCTCGGTCTCATTCAAATTCAGGTACACGTCCTCCTTGGGGCATTTAAAATTAAACACTTTACTCCTAGCACAACATACAATGGAGCAGATGGAACGATTGCATATTGCATTTCTTTGTCGCCGGGTGGCAATTGACCAACACGCAAATACGATTCCCGCCACTTACGACTGCCATCATCCACCTTCACATGCTCCTCTGTGCAGTGTATGAGTTCCCATCAGCACCTAAGCATCCGGCCGAGAACCCTTTTAGTGCTTCATGAATATTTATGGCGATAAGGCCATGCCTCTCCTCTGTTTTGTTGCTAAAAAATGAAGGAAAAGTGTGTTTCTTCAATTACAAGTGTCGCCCCCGAAGATGTCAAGTGGGTGTGTGTATCCAAATGACTCGCTCTCTGTGGGGCGACATCAACAGGTTTTCATTTGCGACCATTTGATGGCCCAGCTCTGCTGACGACGCCGAATAAACGATGATGGGAATATTTATGACACTCCTCTGCCGGTGCGTATAATGAATGGGCCAGGCCAACCCCCTCACATGTTGTGCCCCATTCCTATCCTTGCGATAAGCTACGTAGCCACTAATTGATTTGTCCACTGATAAATCGCTGCGGACTCTCAACAACGGTGACAGCTACATGTGTCCGCTGCTCCGCAACACAGAAAAAAGGCTTGATTGATCGTGAAATTACTATAACAAAAAAACTTGTACAAAGTATGTTTTGAAAAACATATACTATGTAAGAAAAAGGTAAATTCACTGTGGTTTTTATGAAATGTTTTTGAAAGAAAACTACTCATTAAAGTCTTTTAAACTTAATAGTTTCTAAGGTTTATTTAAACCCCAAAAAACGAACAGCTTATGTATTTTATTTAAAATAGTATTAAAAAAAATATTAACAATAATATAAGATAATCGTTATTAAATTGTCAAATTGAAAAGATAACAATTTAATTCAAATTAACATTACTCATAATTAATAATACTACAAGTATTATTTATTATAATTATTATTATAAGAGTATAAAATTAAAATAAATAATAAACAGAATTAAAATTTTTCTAGATACAAGTGAAAAATATGCAAAGAAAATTTAAATAGAATAAAAACGGACATTTAAGGTTAAAAAATGTTTAAATGTTACAATTTATTTTCTATTAATAGTTTGATTAAGCCTTTAATTTAAATACATATACCACATTAAAAACTTTCAGTGCACTTGATGGGGAGACGAGTGCAGCAGCAGCAACAGGAGCACCAACGATTGTAAATCATTTCCATTGAAGTGTCTGGCCTAATTGCAGGCATCCGTTGTCGACCTTTGAGTGTGATCCATTTGGGAACGGGTACGTCACCACTAATGTTTCATTTGCATGGTGACAAAGTGAATTAAATGGGTTTGTCTTTAAGGCGGAACTAAAGTCGCACAATAGAAAAGTGCAGTGAAACCCCGCCTTGACCAAACGCCCCTTCTAATGCGGGCTTTCTCCTTTCTTCAGACCTCCACATTTGTGTGGGAATCCCCGGTGGCTTTCATTGTGAAGATGATGTAGCTGGCGCTGTTGGCAGCTAATAATAATTTGTTTGCACTTTGCATATGCCAACTGGTCAACAAAGGGCAGGCGCATGCCGCAAAAAAGCCATATGAAACACAAAATCCGGAGGTCAAGGTTAAAGTGAAACTTTTCTAACAAGTCTACTTATCAATAAATAATATATTTTTTTTTTTTTTAGTAAAAGCTTTTTTTGTTTAGTTAAATACTTAATTTTTTATTTTAAAGAGGAAATGTTTAAATCATGTTCCTAATAATAAAACTGATTAAATATATATTTAGATAAAAATATAATAGATAATAATATTTGATTGTCGATTTATTAAGTGAACGTAGTTTAAATAGTTACAAAATTAAAATAATCATAATTTTTCAAAGCAGGAACATGAATAAAATTGGTTTCATAAAACTTAAAATAATTCATCAATTATTAAAATAAACTTCAACCACAATAAATATAATACCTAAAAGATATGTACAAATATAAATGTATTTATTATGAAATGGGCTTAAAACGTTATTAATAATTAAATAATTATATCATAGCAATCACTTGTTTTCTTTTACACTTATCAAATTTAAACGTGCCGCCCTTTTGCTGCCTGACAAAAGCTGTCAGGCATGGAAAATTGTAGTTGGCAACACTGGTCCTCTGAAAAGATACGTCGACCCCCGGTTTTTGCATTAGCTTGCTGCAGTCCATCGCAGAATATTGTGTAAAATTAACATTTAAAATTTTAATTTAAGCGGTTACCACTGCAATTTGTATAAAATAACCATGAGCAAAATTTAAAACAGCGGGCAACAAAACAGCTGATCAGAACAATGTGACCACGTATTCGTAATATAATGCACTAGCGCCTGTCAGCCAACAACGATAACACAAATAACAAAAGCCGGTCGTCAAAGAAATGCATTTTTCGTGCACTTTTAATGCAGTTTCGTAAAACAAAGACTGCAAAATGGAGATAATCCTTCCCCAGGATGTGCACGACGGGCAGAAGTTCCTGGACTGCGCCGAGAAGCTGGACTACGATGAGTTTTCAGCGGTAAGAAACTGCGTTTTGTCCTTACATCTCACTTTTTTGATGAAAAATCTATATTTACAGAAAATGTTTATATTCTGCAACAGAGACTGCGATGTGGACGTGTTCGAGCTGATGGGCAACGACCGGCTGTCACAGTTGATTTACGGGTGGGAGGTGTGCCACCTGCCCACCAGGAACGCCGAATTCTTAAAGGATCCCTCGCTGCGCCACATGGTCAAGGTACTGACCCATCACTCGCTGCAGATGTGGTTCAGCCAGGAGTGGATGACCTGCTCCGAGGGCCTAAAGCACATGCTGCTCTACTGCCTCACCAAGGCGGTGCCCGCATTCTACCAGATCGACCAGCTGGCCAAGATCGACTGGCCCTACATCTTGCAGTTCCAGACCAAACCCTGGAGCCTGCCCTATCTCCAGCAACTATTTGTCAACCTCAAACTAAACAAACACCAGGCCATAGAGCACACAGTTGCAGTGGCAACAGGAGAAGGTAAATTGCTTTTTAACAGCATCTCGGCTTAGTAGTACTCGGGTAGTGACCACCCGGAGGAACACCCGTCACTTAAGCCATCTTTTCTTTTAATGCTTGTATTGAAGTAGTTTTTTTTTTCGACCATCGTAACATTTTAAACACCTAATCACTGCCTGTCTCCACAGAAATTGCCTTTCTGATGCAGGATGGCCTGAGCCTGATCATCCTTCGCCTTATGCAGCTTTTCAATGCCGGCAACTTCGAGGCTGTAAAACAGCTTTCGCTTCGCATGCTAGCCGCTTGGTTGAAAGCCAACGAAAGTGCTCCATTTGAGTCATACGAACAGGATCAGACATCCATTACTCTAGTAGGACACCTCTACCTTCTAACCATTTTCGTGATGGACGAAAATCGCGGCTATGTAATTGATAATTTGGTAAGACATAAAACTGTAAATCAATTTCAAGACATATTTCATCATCCTTCATCCCTTAGATGTACAACATACGATTCTATGCCCAGAGCATGCAGGACGCTTTGATCTCTGATGACAATATCTTCACGCCTGCCCGACTTATTGCCCAAGTTTGTGTGCGCCTGCAGCTGACCAAGAACGGATTCTTCGAGCAGATTGGCTTCAAGAAGTTCAAGCTCAATCTGGTCACCTCCTTTGCCGTCATGCTGGAGGCCTACACCAGCTATGTGCTGGGCAACCTGTTGGTGGAGCTGCAGTCCCTCAACGAGCACGATTTCCTGGAGCACTTGCCGCAGTTCAAGGTGCTGATGTATCGTTACGTGGAGGAACGGGAGAACAGCGAGCGTTTCCTGCTGGAAGAGCTGAAAAAGCTGGAGAACCAGCGGAATAGCCACCATCAGCCGCATACGGTGCAGCTGAATCTCAACTACCAGCAGCAGATTTGCAAGGGCAACCGGGCCAGCAATATTGGGAACTACAAGAACTGTGACGACGATGAGAAGCCTCTGCCGGAGGCGGACGAAGAGCAGGACAGGCAAATAGATCCGGTATTTCAAAATGTGCCCAATAACGAGGAGGTTCTTACCTTTGTATACAAACTGCTGGCCGAGCGGGTGAGTTAAGGATTTTAATTACTACAATGAGAGTTCGAAAAAAGTCATTATTAAAATGTTTAAAGTTTTTAAGAGTACTGGATTAACATAAAACAAACTGTGTTTTTTTTAGAACTTCACTGGCTGGAAGTTTGCCAAGATTGCCCTTCTGCTAAAGATCATTGGCCAGCAACTGAATGCCATCGAAATATGGCGCTATCATCCGGGTCTGACCACCGAGTTTATGCTCAACTTGGAGCAAAAGATGTCGGCGAACTATGCCGACCTGGCGAAGATCTTCACAGAGCACGGTTTCATGGAGGCAGAGTTCTGGCTGACGGCCTTCTATCTGCACCCCATTGCGGTTAACTACAATGAGGTAAGACGGTGTTCAAGGATTAAGAAGAAGCGTCAGGAGGAGGACATTTGGCCGACAGCTGCGACAGCGCATAGCGTAAAGTACGAGCTGCTCAGCTCCACCATCGATGTGGATGAGATCGTAAACGTAACCAACCACAACGCCCCAGTGTCCGACTACGATCCCATATACAAGGCCTTGCAGGGGCTGCGACTTCCCCGCAGCATGATCAAGGACCTGCTGACGGTGGTCTTCCAACCGAGAAACAAGCGCTACTCGTGGGCTTTGGACTGGCACACGCTCCACGAGCGATGTCATGCGCTGCTGAAAAGTCAGGATTTGAAGAACAAATTTGTGGCTCTCAACATGGCCGAAGCCAGCGATCACTTGGAGTACCTGAAGATCGACTATGCGAAGTACAGAGATCGCCCGCAGCTGGACTATGGTACCATCGAGGAGGGCTACGAGAATGCTGCGAATCTGGCAGAGGTAGAGGAGGAAGCACCTGCTCCTGTGGAAGAAGAGAAAACCGAAAAGGACAAGCAGCAGAAAAAGCGGCGACCCGCTAGGCGCAAGTTCTGGGATGAGGGTGAGCTACTATATGATATATTTAACTTTCTTTATAATATACTTAAATCAATTTAAGTAGGTCTGATATTGGCTTGTTAAAATTATTTAAAATTCCCATATAGTGTTCTCGGAAGATGAGGAAGAGGCTGCTTCAAGCGATTCAGAGCCCTACTACACGGGCACTGGCCGGCGAACGCGGGTTAGAGCTGCAGCCATGGTGGCCAATGCCATGTTGTCCGATATGGACCGCAGCATACGCGGTGGCCGACGGTCGAGCTCTCCAGCCACATCTGAAGCTAAGACAGATCCACAGCCTGAGCCCGAGGAACAGCCACAGACACCACAACCGCCATCCCCGGACGAAGCAGCTGTCAGTGACGAGAAGCGTACGATCGGTGATTTAATGGAAGCGCGCATTAAATTCAGCAACGAAACCAGCGGGTTCAAGGCCTTTGCTGACATATGGAGCTTCGAGAAGGAAGAGCTGCAGAATGTGGCCAGCGAGGGAAACAACCTGATGGAGTGCAGCTCGGTGCTCAGCAAGTTTAAGAACCTGAAGAACCTCAAGCAGACTGCAGCAGCAAGGACTTTCGTTCAGCCCAAACCACAGCCAATCAAAAGAACCGAGCGCACCGGCTCTGAAACTGAGAGCGTCAACTCGGAAACCTCTACGATGGCCACGCACGACTTCAACGAGGACGACGATTTGCCCGGTGTAAGTAAAGAGCTAACACCTTCGCCGCCCAAGTCTGATTTTACCGAGGAGACAGAAGTGTTGCAGCCCGCTAAAGAAATGGAGACGCAGCTGATCGAGAAGCCCCTGGAAACAAAGCGGCTGCCGGAGGAGCCCATGGAAACATCACAGGTGACTGAGGAGCTGGCGGAAACTATACCAGTAAATGAGACGCCCGTGGAGATTACGCAGCTGTTAGAGGCGCTTCTGGAGACTACACCGGTGTTAGAGGAGCCTCTGGAAATAACACACGTGAAAGAAGAGCCAATGGAGAGTAAACAGCTTACCGAAACGCCCTTAGAAACTATGCAGCTAAAAAAAGAGCCCTTAGAAATTGTTCAGCAGGCCGGAGTGCTTACGACAACTGGACTGATAAAGCAGGAGTTCCTGCAATCTGGACAGTTAACCGAAGGAAACTTATATCCCGGAAATCTGGCCGAAGAGCTTCAGGACACTAGGCAACAGAAGAAGCTTCAGGACACTAGACAGCAGAAGGAGGTGCTCCAGGATACTTTACAGCAAAAAGAGAAACTTCAGGACACTAGACAGTATACGGAGAAGCCCCAAAACACTGTGCAGCAGAAAGAGGAGATCCAGAATAATGTACAGCAGGAAAAGGAGCTCTTGAACACTGGACAGCTTAAAGAGGAGTCTCTGGAAATTGGACAACTGGATGCAACAGCAACAACCACTGGAACCGGATCGGAAACCGACACTGCGGAGGAGAGCTTGCGCTACGACGACGCTGATCCAGAGCCGGAGTGCAAGCGCTTGAAAATAGAATCAAGCATTAAAGAACCCGAACCGAAGAACGCTTTAGGCGAAACCGCTGATGAGGAGAGGCAACGACTCATCCACGAGTGTCTGACCCGTCCGGTACAAGTGCGCTTGAACATGCTGACGACCCAGGACATTGAGAAGCTGCGGGGATTGCGGGTGCGGGTCAAGCGCACCAACTTGGTGGATTACTATCGGGAGCAGACACTGCGCAAGCAAAAGAGAGTCGCAGCGAGCATGCTGAGCCAGAGCCGCTCTCACACCGAGGACAGCAATGCGTCCTCACAAAGCTGCGATGCCCGTAAAGTGGGAAGGAGACGTTTCAAAAAGTTTGTGCACATAACATCTGACTCTCCGGCTCCTTCGGTGTCGTCGACGCCGTCGCCGCGCATAATGGTGGCCAAGCCGGTCTTCAAGCACATAACATCCGACTCCTCCACGGATCTAGAGGACGTGTCTCGAGATGCGCCCACGATTAAAAGGCGAGGACGTGGCCGAGGTCGAGGACGAGGTGGACCCAAGTTCAGAACTCAGCAAAGTGCAGCTGCCCGACGAACACCTAGCTTTCCGCCGGATGTGATCGAGCTGTCCTCGGACTCGTTGTCCTCCAACTCTCCGGTGCCAGGAGGCAACAACCCAATGATTCACTTTACCCAGGTGCTGGAAATGGATCCGCTGTACGAGGAGGAAATCGTTCCTTTCTAACACGCTGTTGACAAGTCGAGCAGTATTCTTAGCCAGAGGCGAAGTTCTACGTGCTCGGAACGAATGCAGGCGAGGGGTTGCACGGAGGTTAAAAAGAGCCGAATAATGGAAAGGCAGGGAGAGGGAGGAAGACGGAGTATAGCTCGGAAAATCGAATTTGTCTTGCTTGTTAGAATGCAATTAGCCCGGGGCTCTTTTGGTATTTGCTTTGGCTCGCACCGAGTCTGGATTCTGATGAAATTATTTACGTGTACATCTGTTTGTCCAAGTCCCTGGCTCGGGCATTGTATTTCGGTTGGTATTTGGACTGTGACGACGCCTGCGGGCATTGAAAAAAGAACTCTCGTCAAGTCCTGACCAGCACTCAATGGGAAAAGCAAACGCATCGGCTCTTCAATTAACTGCCTAATTGATATGCATTGTGGTTTTAAAAAACCGAAATTAGCTACACGCGTCGGAGGAGCTCTTGAACATTGATGACGACGCCTGCGACACGCGGCTGTTGGTGTGAATTTTGGTGGCATATATTAGTATATCAATAACTGAGCGTTGGGGGTGGAAAAGCCGACCTGGGAAACGCATGAGTTAAGCAGGGAAATCTGAAATAAATGCTTTTGTTAGAAGCTGTTCTTATATGGTAGTTTGGAATAACCGCAAAAATGATCTGAATTAGTATTAGCATTGTTTAAAACTTTAATAAATGTACAATTACAAATACAAAACTATAATTCTTTATGTATACTACGAGTTTCCTTATCTTGCAGGCAAGAATATTGGAGAGAAATTAAAAAAAATCGACCTAATGGTGGTCCCATATAGGGACTTATTATTTTATGAATTACAATTGTTTAACATTAACATGTATTTTTATTTTGATTATTTTATAAAGTAAAGCTTGTTAATCTTTCATTTTACGAAACTCATGATAGCAATATTTTTTTTTGTATTTAAGAAAAAATAAGCAAAATCACTTATTTAGAGCACAATTCAAAGATCTCACACATTCCCAAGGACTGCAAATATTTGTTCAACGGAAGCACTTAATTAACACCCATTAGACCACAATCGGTAGTTGATAAATCTGAAATGGCATATTAACAAATTAGCCCCCTTGACACTCCCAAGTCCTTGTGCTCGTGCTGGCAATTTGCGGCAGTTGCCGCATATCATAACAAATCCGCACGTGGCACCCGCCGCCACTTGAAACTGCAACTTCGATCCTTCTTCAGCAGCCTTCTCACAGATAGGAAATCCACTGCGGCACACTTGGCCACTTGAGCAGCCGCTAAAACCACGGCACGTGCCAACGCCTGGGCTTTGCATCTGGAGGATATACTGAAGGAGTGAGGACTTCTGGCCGACTACACATGTTGCGTTTTCGGAAGTGGTGGCGGTGGCGGTGTCCTGGCCACGTGCCACTAACCCGTTTAGCGACAGGCGTAAGCCCTAAACGATTATTGCGGTTTAGTGGAGAAAAGCGAAAGAGTTGCGGGTAATTGAATCGTTTGAATTGCAATCGCATTAAGCGCACGTAAGTTCGCTGTTGTGATAAATTAAAATAACAATTTATTTAGGACACGAAATCTTTATACTCTACTTCGGAATGGGTAAAAAGGTTCAGGTTATTATCTTATCCTTTGTAGAGTATTAAGATCGCTAGCCATCTTTTTACCCATTACTTTGTAGAGTTTTTCTTTTATGTATGGTACATATTCTTTAAATATTAACCTTAACATAAGGTTTTTTATGTCCTTTGAAGAATCATACCCTTATTTGAATCATAATCATAATTTAAATCATTGTTTAAATTTAAGCACCCATAAAATTAAGCAAAATGTTAGAATTAATTTGGACGTCGCAATTCGCTTTAAAAAAATGTATAAAAAATATTTATATAGAAGGAGGTTAAAGTTGTATTAAGTTATGATCAAACAAGTATTGGTTTTATTAATTTCTCTAGTAGAAAAATCTCTAGATTATTCTGAAAAAAAAGTATTCCAAAGCAATAACTCACTGAATTTAGAAGTGTATGTTAGAAATACCTACTAGGTAATACCCACCTAGCATAAACTTTAAGGTGAAATATTTTAACTGCCTTAAGGAAGGGTATGCAAAGTACTTGGAAGCTTTGATGATGCCGTTGGCTTCACCGCTGATCCTCGGACTCAGACATCCTTCCTATTGGCTTAGAGAGCGTCGCTCGCCAGCAGAGCGTGAATAATGCTCGTATTTTGACTGGTAGCGGTGCCTGCAGAACGAATCTCCATCTCCATACTCCACACAAACTCCCGGGTGTTTTGCTGGCTAGATGACGTTTCTGTGTTGTGTGTGAGTAGGCAAAAGCCACCCCCGGGCGACAATCACGGCGCATATCTGTTGGGATTTGTGCTCTGTACTGAGCACTTTGTGGCATGGCGCCGCCACGACCGACGACAATGCGCCGAGGGTTGTTGCCAGTGAGTCCGGACCCAAATCAGCGGGCTTAATGGCTGCGAGGGCACATAAAACCGGTGCGCACTCCTCGCCAGCTTTTAGTTGGTGCGGGCACGCGAAGCAAGAAGAAACACTCTCTGACTCTGACTCTCAAAGCGGAAAAAAAGGAAGTCGGAAATGCGCGTAGTGTGATCTCAAGGATACAGTGAAACAGATCCACATACGAGCTATCATGGCTGCCTGTTACAATCCCTATAGTGCTGGATCGCAGTCCTACGAGTTTGACGAGGACGACGACGATGCCTCCTTCGACAGTGGCTACGAGAAGAGTTTCGAGACGGAGGCCCAGCTCAGTTCCCGCAGGCGATTGGACTTTGATGCTTCAGCGCCGGCGGTTCAGGTGCCCTACTCTGGATCCTGGGACACCGTACCGCTCAACTCACCGCCGGCGGGATTTGTGGGCCTGCTGGACACGAGCAGTAATCACAGCACCAGGAGCGGCAGGACACTAGTGGAGCACCTGAACAGTAGGGCCCCGAACAACACCTTCGAGCCACCACTCACCAGTACCCCCATGAAGTCTCCAGAAGATCCGGATGCACCCAGACAGAAGCGCAAATATGCCGTCGGCAAGAACAGGGTGACGCGTTCGAGGAGTCCCACACAGGTGGTGAAGATCAAACGTTTCCGCAGGATGAAGGCCAATGACAGGGAGCGCAGTAGGATGCACAACCTGAACGATGCACTGGAGAGGCTAAGGGTTACACTACCCTCTCTTCCCGAGGAAACGAAGCTGACGAAGATCGAGATCCTGCGATTCGCGCACAACTACATATTTGCCCTGGAGCAGGTGCTGGAGAGTGGAGGATCCATTAACCTGGATCTTGAGAAGCTGCAGAACTTCACGCTGAGTGGCGAACGGATCACCAAGGAGCTGTTCGATGCGCTCTTTGTGAATCCACAACCATTTCCCATGTTCGGCTGTGGCAGGATGTTTCCCTATGGCCAGGGACAGGGTCTTACGCCCCTCTCCCAGAATCCTCCTCCTGTGGAGCACCAGCCCGCGATGGGAGGTTTCCAGCAGGGCATGGACTACCCCCAGCAGCCACCCGGGTTCGACTTCACTGGCAGCATGCGGTTCTACCACCACCAGCAGCAGTCTACCCAGCATAATCCCCAGCAGGAGTCCAGCCCGCAGCAGTTTTCGCAGGAGAAATACGATCTGTTCAGGGGCTCCTTCGATGCAGCTGCCAATCTTCAGCCCACTAATTCAGACCCTGGGATTCACCAGCAGAGCAGCTTCTACACGCAGACGCCGCCATGGAAGGACTATCCGGACGATCAGGCACATCCTCACGCTATTCCACATCCACATAGCTACAAACAGTTCGCCCCACAGGTGTAGCACAGTTTTGGGGGTCGAAACTGCAATCGAGGGTTTTTCAGCGTGATATATTTAAAGATTGCAGGATCTTGCAGGGAACTGATTTAGGGGAATCCTTAGCGATGACCTACTTTAAAGGTATACCAAAGTAGTTTACGGTCATAATCTCTAGATTTCCCTTCTTCACTTTTCTAGAATTTCCCGCAATCCGTTGATATTGGTAGTAAGTGAAAATCTGAATTGACTCCTGAGATTATCCTTTCATTTGGAAGTGCAAGACGCATTTTCCAAACTAAAGTTAATCTCAGCACTCAATAAGTTCCATGTTATAGAGGGATTCTCAATAGATAAACCAATGTTTACTTTTAAAACCAAGCATCCATAGTTCAACTTCACATACTAACTATATCAATTTGTTTCATTAATACTCATTGGATTCTTTTTTAAGCGTCTCTAATGAATACTTTAACTCCATTTTATTGAGGGATTCTTTACTAATAAACCAATGTTTTCTTCTTAAATTACTAAATTAGTTCTTTCAAGTCAATATAACGAATACGTTCCATTCATTTTGGTTTCCTTTTTGCGAATCTCTAGAGAATATTTGAACTAAGAGTGCTTGACCTGATAACATCTTAAATAGCACTCTTCTTCTCAACATATTCCCCATCTTCTTGACTATATAGTACAAATCGGTTGTCCATTTAGTTTAAGCGGATACGTACCTTGCCATTATAAACCTAAGCCTAGTCTTAACCACCACTAAAATGTACCAGGTATTAGCTGTAGTCAACAAACTGTACAATCGATTAAGTATATGTAGGTTATGCCAGATTCTATACCAGTTATTGCAATGCAAGGAAAGCGAGCTAGTCAGGACCAGAACTTTAAAGTGATAAGATTGAATTTCGATGTAAAGCCATAAAGATTTATTTTTGCAAATAAAGTTGACGATCAAAACGAGCCAGAAAATTGATGGGAATGGGACTGGGAATTGGGAATGGGAGAAGTCAAAAATAGTAGCCAAAGCAAACAACCCTGGGTAGGAAAGAGATTCAGTACGGTTGTGTGCGGATTTGAGATCCCAAACAATGGACTTAAATTCAAATAAATATTGTATATTGCAGCGCACATAAAACGAATGGCTTTGTGTGTGTGCACTGCAGCTTGTTTTTATCGTAGGGGGCATTTTTCGCCCTTACGATTCGACATGGGGTGAGTTCAAGTAGAAACTGAACTCCGCACTCCGTACGGCCCTCGAACAATGGAAGATTGCCCGTCACCTGCCACACAATTACAAAACGAATGTACCAACAACAGCAGCAGCAGCAGCAGAAATACAGTCAGGACCAACAATCCTGAAACATGAGCTGCTAGCTGCGAGCTGCGAGCCAGTGGACCTGCATGAATGCCACTCAAATTATTTAGTTGAATGAACCGGTAAGAGTCGAGGGAAACTGCCTTGCTTTGCTGCTTTGCTAACTGACTGACTGACATTTTCCGTTACGTTGCGAGGCAAGGGTGAAAAGGTGTGGAAGATGCTGCAAAGCCGGTGAGGAATTTGGCTTCTCAAACTTATGATTTTATCAGATTTTTTCTAACACTTGCTACATAGACACTGTCATATGAAAATTTATATCGTATTTATACGGCGTGAAAGAGGCTGCTCCTCAAATTTAAGTAGATACGTTTTTGATGCTATAAAATAAAATTGTTTTTATTAGGATATTTTAATGAGGTTCTTTTTATTAAAAACAGAACTAAAGTTTCACATATTTTTAGAAGATTTTTGTATGGGGTTTTGAATCTTACTTTTCAAAGTTTGTGAATAAAGTTTCAATTAGATGTACATTCATTTCCTGCTTAATTTCCTTACTTCATTAACTTTTTACCAAACTTATCTTAAATTTAAAATTTCTTTTGAAAATCTTTTTTAAATTTGCTAACAAAATCTTTACACGAGCTTTGACTTTTAATAAATGTGGATTTATTTTTCTATTAAATATTGCTTTGTTTCGTTACATCTTTCAGATTTCTTAAAAACATTTTTGTTATTTTCTATAGTCTGTATTTATAATAAAAATCGAATTGTAAACTTTCTTTGGGTATCAGAAAATTGCAGTGTGATATTATTTGGGGTTATAAGTAGGAAAAAGCGAACTACTACTTACTAAGCCGGCGTTTGTCATTTGTGCAGCTTTGTTGGAGGTGTCGGGATTTATCTTTACAATAATCATTATTATGGACCGGCATGGGTCCTGCGTTCTCTTGTCCTGTTGTGTGGCAAAGGCGCAAATTCGCAGCGGGTGAGCCGGCTAAGCTGCATTCAATTTCCAGGACTCTCGTCGAAGGGATGAGGACGAAACCTGGCTCGGGTGGCATCATTAGCGAACTACTCCGTGCTCCGTGGCAGGGTGGCTGCGTTTCGATGGTTATCGGCGGATCAATGACGACATCTCCGGCCCAGTTTCATTTCTCCCTTTCCCTTCCCTGAATGCTAATGCACTGCGAGGATGGAAAAACAATTTGGCGATGGCCATAAGGCGATAAGCAAACCGAAATGGAAACAAATTGCCATGGACATGCTAAAAGGCGCAAACACAATGGCATCTTCGGCTGCGGCAAGTGCAGGTCCTTGGAGAGCAATTCATGTGCGGTCCGATGAGACTGCACAAAGGACCTGGTCGGCTAATGGAGGAGGGTTCAACCCGCAGAAACCCCAACTGAATCAATTTTCTGTGAATATTCTGGGATTAGTCAGCGACGATGAAAACACAAGTGGCCATTTTTATCCATTCTTATCAACTAAAATAATGATAGTCCTTTTTTTTACTTTGAAGTTTTGTTTTTTAAGACGCAGATATCAAAGAGAAATAAATATAAACAAATAAAAACAAAAACTAGAATAAAATAATTTTTTTTAGTTTTAATATTTTTTTTAGTTAGTTGCATAAATAAATAATTGTATAATAAGTTTAATGAATTTACAAAACTTAAGACAAATGACATCAGCTTAGTTTTATTTCTTACATTAATTTCTTAAGAAATTATTTTTCTAGTCGTAAAACTATAAGAAAAGTTTTACTCGAAAAAGTTTATGTAAATATCTCGTGGGTTTTAAACGGCTCAAGGTCGTGTTTATGGTGCCTTTTTGTTTTCAATATTAAAAGACACTTTTTTTTCCTTTCTCCAATATATTTCAGATTAATCAAAAGTGTATTTAAATAGTTATCAATAATTTGTGTGAAAATATGTTGCTGTGATTTTGGTTAGGTAAGTGTTCTTTGGTTTGTTGCTTAAATAATTTATTTTTGTTTTTTTTAATTTATAAAACTTAACGGCTTCTTTATTTCGGTCTTTACATTGTTAAGGATTATTTTAAAAGATTTTTTTGTGTTTGTTGTTCACTGAAGTTTAAGATGCCCTTAATATTATTATTTATATATTTTCTGTAGGTATATAAATTTATGGGTCCAAAGGTTAAATATACATACAAAAAATAAAATCATAGTTCACCCCTCTGATTTGCAAGCATGAAATATTAAGATCATATATCACACCGTTCCAGACAACATAGCACCAATTTGTCCTTGCCCTTTTGCGACTCCCATTTCGCAAATCGAATTTTATTTGCCGAATTGATTGTTTTACGCCTTTTTAGCAAGAAGTTGGCACACATTTTTTTTAACCCTTTGCCGGTGCACGTGGTTCTATTCATTTTATTACCCCTTTGGTCCTGATCAAACATCCGCATCCGCAGGAGAGATTCGCTTTGGTGCTGCAGCTACATGTTCGCTTTTTAGCGGCAAGTTGCTCGACCTTTTTGCCCATTCATTGCCCTGCTCGAATTGGTTTATCTGTGAAATCTCTGACGTCCTCTGGTTGCTGTTGTTGTTTGGGAGATTTCAGGGGTGTGCGTATACGTATACGTTACTGTTCCAAATAAAAAAAAAAAAACAGAGGCAAAAATCCAGGGAGAAATGGGATGTGTGTGCCCTACCTTTGCCGCTTTCGAGTTGTGTGCTCATCTAACCGAAAAACATTGGATAAACAAACAGCCGCTCGAGTATTTTGTTACACTTAGTACCCGTACCCGTACCCCGGACGGGACCTATGTTATATTTACTGCTCTAAGGCCGTAGAAGGAAGCCAATCTGTCGCATTTGTGTGCACTGGTCGGTCCCTCGGCTGCAAACTGTAAAATGTTATGCAAGCGCTGATTTTTAATCCGATCAGAGCGGTTTTAGTCAAATTTAAGCAGATTTATGTCACATTGTTGAGCCAGAAAGTGGTACGCCGGCAAAGGGAAAACAAAGCGAAAATGTTAACACATGTAAATCAAGAATCAGATAACTATATCGTGCGTGCTCCTCTATTAGGCAAATCGAATTGAGATCATGTTCATGCCCACGACCGATAAGACCAGAAAATTTGATTAAGGTTGCGGAAAATTGAGTGAATGAACCGGAAATGGGAATGTTTCAGGAAAATTTTAATTGGTCGTTCTTTCTTTATTTATAATCTACATCCATATATTTATTTTTAAATATTGAGATTACAAAAAAATACTGTTGTTTAAACTTAGTTAACTAAACCAAAATAACTATTTTAGGGAAAATAAGGAAAATGTTTAAAATATGGATAAAAACTAGGTTTTGCCGAGTGAAATTGTATAAGGAACTAAAAATAACCTGGGTGATTTAAATGTCATACATAAATTGGTTTTCGTTTGCACATGTATGTCGGACTTGTACAAAAATATTATAAAACTTTCTTTCATTTTACTGAAAAATAAGCCTAAAGCCATGGCCGCCATTGAGAAACTATCCACCGAGCGCAAGGCCAATCCCGTCAAGTCGTTCATCACTGGAGGATTTGGGGGAATTTGCAATGTCTTGACGGGTCATCCGCTGGACACGATCAAGGTGCGTTTGCAGACCATGCCGCGTCCTGCTCCTGGAGAGAAACCCCTGTACACAGGCACTTTTGACTGTGCTGCGAAGACCATAAAGAACGAGGGATTCAGAGGCTTGTACAAGGGAATGTCCGCTCCTTTGACTGGAGTTGCTCCGATTTTTGCAATGTGTTTTGCGGGATATGCCGTGGGTAAGCGTCTTCAACAGCGTGGCGAGGACGCCAAACTCACCTACTCGCAAATCTTTGTGGCTGGCTCGTTTTCGGGCTTGTTCTCCACCTTGATCATGGCTCCCGGAGAAAGGATCAAAGTCCTTTTGCAGACGCAGCAGGGAAAAGGATCGCAGCGGAAGTACAACGGTATGGTAGACTGTGCAGTAAAGCTCTATAAAGAGGGAGGACTTCGCAGCGTTTTCAAGGGCAGCTGTGCCACAATGCTGAGGGATCTCCCGGCCAATGGGTTGTACTTTCTGAGCTATGAGGCCTTGACGGACGAGTACAAGCGACGCTACAACAGGCCCAATGTGGATCTGCTTCCGGCCATTTTAGCCGGTGGAATGGCTGGAATCTTTTACTGGATCGGTGGAATGCCCGCTGACGTGCTGAAAAGTCGACTGCAGTCAGCACCCGAGGGAACCTATCCGCATGGAATACGCAGTGTTTTTGTGGATCTCATGAAAAACGATGGACCTCTGGCTTTGTATCGAGGAATCACTCCAGTTATGCTGAGGGCTTTTCCGGCCAATGCTGCCACTTTTTTTGGCATCGAACTGGGAAATGCTTTCTTTCGTTTTGTGGCACCAGATTTTTAAGTTTACTTTGGTTGTTACTTATTTGATAAATGTTAGTATTTGTTAAATAAAATTTAATACATTAAAATCATATAATATGAACTCAAGCATGATCTCAACACGTGCAAATTATTTACTTCTTTGACATTTAATTACAGTTTAAATTTCTTTGAAGAAAATAAATGGTCATACGCATGACTGATTATTAAAGAAATTTTTAGACTCAGTTTATCAAAGAGGAAAACTTTCTTCCAACCCCATATAGGAATCATTTTTTATTCCAGTCACATTCTGTAACTGTGACTGCAAAAAAAAAAAAGAAAACACTATTTCAAATATATTCCTTTTCCAAATGAATAAACTGTTAGACAAACAATACATTAAACTTTACAACTTCACACCCGCTGCCAGTGAACGAGAAACATTAACTTTGGAGGAAGGCACCGGGATGCACCCTTCCGAAAATAGAGAAATTCAGGCAGCACGGAGTGGTAGATGGTAGCTGTGCCACAAACGATGAGTTGATTGTTATGCAAATGAGCTCTGCCGGCAACCAAAGACCAGGACGAAATGCGAGAGCCCAACCCCAGATTTGGACTCGGATCCGGCTGCAGTTCATCAAGTGGTCATAAATTTATAGGTAGTTTGCCGAGAGCTACGAGGACGCGGGAAGCTGCCTAATTACTATGCAGCGCCACGTGCATAATGAAGCTGACATTTCTAATTTATGGTTGATATTTGTTAATTTTTTGGTTCGTCGTGCATAAATTGAATCGGAAGGTTGGCACTAAAATGTCGGCAAAACAACGGTTTCATGCCCAGTTATTGTTAAATGTAAACAACGGACACGGCCCTAGCGATTTAATGGGGGTTACAGGGGAAATCCTTTCGCTTGATCCTAAGCTGACGCCTCCTGGTAGTTCCACTTCCGGCTTAAGCCAAAAATCCGCGCGAAAATCCCGCAGTAATTCCACCATTGTGCGGACTTCCGCACAAAAAAAAAGAGGAAAATTCGGAAAAACTGCGGAAAATCTTTGCAAAAAAAAGTTGCGAAAAATACCCCAAAAATATATAAGTAGTTAACTGCAATTACGCAACCCCTAAGTCCTTTTTTATGACCCTGCCACCTCGGCAAGCGACCGTTACGATTCCTTGCCTCATTTTCCTGCTCGGCTTTTCACTTTTTGGTATGCACGCAAGGCTTTTGCCTATTTGTTGCTTGGACAAAAATAGAGGAGGAGGGTCTATAGTAAGGGAAATGGCCGGGCTCAGTCATTAATTGTTTGCATTGTTTCCCAGTTTGTCAGTTGGACATCTGGCTAACTGTCTATAGGCCGACACTAACTGTCAGGGAATTGAATCTGGGGTAAAAAGTTAATTTGTGGACACCTGCATGCACGCGTTGTATGTGTGATGCAAATAAAATATTATAAAATCAAGCTATTAAAAGTAGATAAAATCTTTAGTAAATGATTCAATGTCCTTTGTTAGGTTAGTATATTTTTCACAATGATATTCAAGAGATAACATCTTTAACAACACTTTAAATTTCCTTTCAATTACTTTAAATGATGGTTCTTGGGATGTATAGTTATCTATGAATGTACTCCCTTTCCTAACTATGTGCTTGATATAATGATAAATAATAAAGTATAAGGAAATTTTTATATTTAATATTAATAATGAAAGCTTTTCTATGTTTGATTACCTGCGTGAAAATATCCAAATTAATTTTACTAGACATAAAGAATTGTATCATGTTGCATCTGATGAGATATTAAAGTTAAAAAAAAAAAAAACTATTCAATTTCTAAATAATCAAATAATAAAGACAAAGTTTTTTAAATATTGTAATACAAAGATCTTAGTATATTAAATGGTACAGTAGTATATCATCATTGCTGAACATTTCCCGTTTAATATTATAGATCACTTGTATATCTACATTTGTTAAGCTCTTGGCGCCCCCAAAAAAACAATATACTGAGGGGTATTAATTGACGATTACCATAACTTCCGAATATTATGGTTGGCGCCATGAACGATTTCCCAACAAGTCGCTTTGACACTCGAATTTGTAGTGTGATTTATGAGGATGACACTGCCGTGTCAGCAATCACTGTTCAAGTGGAAGGTGATTAGGCAAAAAATAAGTAAAAAAGGCAACTGCAATCCAGGTTAGTTTTGCTCTATGTAAATTTCAGAGACTTTCGCTAGTAAGGGAAACAAGTTTAATTACACACCATCTCTGGGGAAAGGGAAAGGGACGAGCAACCCCCAAAGGTTCAGTCGAGTTGACCCGGACAGCACTTGATTCGCTGTCTTGCGTTGTTGATGTTGTTTCGCTTTCAAAAGTTATAAAAATAAGTCGACGGAGAGTGCCAGCAACCCCCGAGTTCATCCTGCACCCTTTGATTTTAATTTTCAGCCAGGATCGGGGATCGGGCATCGGGGCAGGACCAGCATCATCCCCTGTTTTCCCGCCCGTTCTCTCGTTCGTTGCCAGGGGCTAATGAGCGCCGCACATTAGTTTTAACAACATTTATTATTTATGGGTTTTTCCCTCCCCCTGTCCCGCTCACCCTCACTGCATACGCATCCCTCTGTCTCTCTCCCTCTGACCAGAATGTTTGCTTTGGACGTTACATTTACACTTGCCTGCATAGTGACGCAGTTCCTCAAAGAAAGGGAATTTGCAATTACTCTAAGCACGGCAAGTTTAATTGGAATCTGGAATCCGGAGCGACTCGTTAACAACTTGAGTCAGGATCTTCTGATGGTACTTAAAAGAGCTCTA
Organism: Drosophila oshimai; assembly: GCA_018150695.1. NCBI lineage: Eukaryota > Metazoa > Arthropoda > Insecta > Diptera > Drosophilidae > Drosophila > Drosophila oshimai. The sequence goes on from JAECWM010000191.1 coordinate 923,332, forward strand.
AACGGGTAAAGGGATAATGCGAAATCATGGTATGTTTAATGTAAGACAGAGAAACTTGTAATTCATCCTTAAGTAATTATAAAGTCATGGGTGTAAGCCCTTTAACCCTTTATTGTTAAGATTTTCAAAAGCCGTTCCACATATAAATACATTTGCATGTAAGTACTTCAAATGTTTAACAATGTTTTTGATTTATAAAACCATTGTTGTACTATTGCTTGTACTATTTAAAATTAAGTGAAAGTATTATCCCATGCCTAAAATTAATAATCAATAAATACCAGCTTTAAGTGATCAGACCCACTTTCAGGGCCCACACCTTCCTGGATTTTAGCCCATTAGTGGGTACTATGATTCATTTGCATATCACTTCACACGTCCGCCTTTAGCCCAACGCCAACGCGTCGGAAAAATTGAGTAAATGCTCGCGTTTTGTTTTCACATTTTTGTAGTTAATAGAATTTATTTGCACACATGTTCACATTGGACAAACTACTTAGTCGAATATAAATATATTTACTTAATAGCGAAAACATATGCATTCTGTTTGAAAGCGGGAAACTCATTTTCAGTCGACACGCACATGGCCTGACTTTGACTCCTGGTCGAGGATTGGATTATGGAGCAGGAATTGGGCTGCGTTTGGACCGATATTTATTTTGCACTTGTTCAACATGTTGGGGGCAAATATACGATAAGATAAATATGTAAAAATAAATGCATTCCAGACTTGCCAAAGTACGAATGAAAACCGGCGAAATCGGTCCGGGAAACCAGCACTTCAGCACAAATGACACAAAGAACTGACTCGACTTAGGCTATGTTTTGGATTGGATAATCGCTACGCTTTATACAGTATTATATATATTAACGGTAACCTAGGCTAAATGGTGCTACACGTACATACTAGATCACGCGCATAGTATGCTTAAGCTTATGGACTGATTTGGCATTCTACCGTCTACCAATCTCTGCTAGAACAAAGTCCCGGTTCGCAGCTGCCAAGCGGAAATCTCCTACGATCCGGACATCTCCGCTGGTGCAAAGGGGTCTTAGGTCTGGGGCACTAGTCTACTAGGTTGGTGGTCAGTGGTTGAACCTGGACCCTCCCGTGCAGAATATGAGCTGCGGCTACAAGGGGCCGTAGATGGGTTCGGAGTAGAGCACGGCGGGCATCGAGTAGCTGTACGAGGTGGGAGTGTGCTCCGTGGGTGTTCGCAGACTGGCCTGCAAGCTGGCCTGCAGGCTCCGCTTGCTGTGAAGCTTTAATCTGAAAAAATATTATTATTAAGAAATATTAGATTTTGTACATGTGGGAAAGATCTTCATAAGATGTTATATAAACATTCAAAGCATAAACAAAGAAATTAACATAGACAAAAATAAAAATTTGATTAACTGTAATGTTGATTAACTAGCTTTAGTATTAAAACAACAAAACAAAACCCATTTAAATTTGCAATATTTTTCGCAATAAATATTAATGCTCAGAAAGGAATCCTTTCTCTTTAATCCCAAAGATTCCACTTACTTTTTCTTTAAACAGCAGGCTGTGCAGAGGGAAACCATGGCAGCCAGGCCGATAAGGGCGGCCAGGAAGACCAGCCACGCCCCAGCAGAGGTGAGCATTCCCGCGAAGAGAGCAGCTGCATGTGTTCTCCTCACAGAACAGGACTCCACCTCACTCACCCCATAGGCAGCGTAAATATCTATGAGCTCCTGTCGCAATTGCTGTGAGTTCATCATCTTTTGCATCTCGTTGAAAGACAAAGCAGCTCCATTTTTAAACATCTGGAAGCAGGAGCTGGTGGCAGTGAAGTCCAGAGTCATGTCGGGTCGCGTAAACACCTGGGTGTCCAGAACATGCAATTCCAAACCCAGGGGCTTAAGCTTCTTTTGCAGCTGCTCCTGGAAGGGCCGGATGTTGTGCTGAATTTCGTTGGGTGGTCTTGCGAACACAAACTTAAGTAGAGATTTGTCACGGATAACAAACACTTTCAGATTGCTGTGGGCTTGACGTCTGGGCTGCGCGGAATTGTTGGCCATCACCCGCATAAGGAAGTAGCCATCCACGTAGTCAGCAAAGGAACCTCCAGTGCGTAATTCCCCAGTTCGATTATTCAGGGTGAAAAGATTCTGCAGATTTCCCACAGCCAGGCTGCGACTCCGCTTGTAGAACTGTGGCACAAAAGTCACGTTTTCAATGGAGAGACCAATTGGTGGAGCTTCAGAGTCCGCATCACTGGCCTTCAAAGTGGTCACCACCGTGTCGATGGGTACGTTGATCCGGATACCCACAGTAGGGTCCGGCTGCTCAAACTTAGGCAGATTGTCGTCGATGTCCATTACTCGAATGGTGATTCGCAGGTGCGAGAGATCCCTTCGATCATACGGATCACCAACAAACCTGTAGCCAGGTTCACCCAGTTTAAGACATTTAACTGTCAGGGTGAAGGATTCAACCTGCTCCCGATCGATGGGCTTCTGGGTCTTGAGAACAGCCATGCTTTCGTTAGTCCTCTCAACTGTAAACAGCTGCTCATTGTTGCCCTCGATTATCACATAATCGATGGCCGCATTCTCCCCCAGATCCTCGTCCATTGCGCTGAAGTTGCCTTCTATTATACCGGCTGGTTCTTCCTCTCTAACTGACATGCTCAAGGGTCCCTCATCCTAGTATAAAATTAATTTATATTATTAAGTGAGATTGTTAATAAATCTATTCTTTACTCACCACTTCTCTGGCAAATCGTGGCTCGTGATCATCCACATCCAGAACTGCAATCTGCAGGATTCGCGTCACCGACTGCTTGGGCTGACCATTGTCACTCACTTCCAGCAGGATCCTGTACATGTTTTTGGTTTCACGATCCAGCGACTGTCTTGTGGTTATCAATCCAGTGTGGGCGTCTATGACGAAGGCTTCTGAATCTGAGGTATCCGGCAGGATACGATAGGTTATCGTTCCAGAGGGAGTGTTTTCATCATCCGGATCGCTGGCAATCACTTGGAACACTGGGGCTCCAATGACAGCGTTCTGAAAAAGAAAATTTTGTTTTATTAAGATATACGTTGAAATATTCTAAGTTAATCACCTCTGTAACATTCGCCATTTGTCCCACCCTGGGAGCCACAAAGTAGGGCACCCCATCGTTGGCGCTCACATCGCCGATAAAGATCCGGACGTCGGTGTCGCTGGACAGGGTAGGCTGCTTGGGCAGCTGGTTGCCATTATCCTGGGCACGAACAATCAGTACGTACGGATCCGAGCGACCCTTGCCAGTGAGATTACGACGAGTGGATATCAGACCACTCTTTTGATCAATCTTGAAAAGCCCATTAGCCTCCCCTTCGTTGACCAGCTCATAGCGAACCTCACCGCCAAGTCCCTCATCCGCATCCACTGCCTCCAGCTGAAGGACAAAGGAGTCAATCTGGGCGTTCTCTGGTATCACAGTGCTGTACTTCTTTTGGGTAAACTCTGGAGCGTTGTCATTCACGTCCAGGACCTCGATTAGCAGGTCCACCACACTCTGTTTGGCATCCGTGGGTCGGCCGGGTGAGTCCTCCGCCTTGATCTGCAGCTGAATCTTCGGCGTGCGTTCCCTATCTATGATCTGCCCATTAGCCACGGTAACCTCTCCAGTTGTGTTGTTAATCTCGAAGAGCATGGCATGCTCGCCCTGCAGCGAGTAGATTACCTTGTGGTAGCCCAAGCGCTCATCCCTGGCATTTAGAACCGCATCCTTGTCCAGAGCTCTCACCCGGATCACTCGCTCTAGAGAGGGTCTGTTCTCGATGATCGTGGCTCGATAGGAAGTCTGCTCGAAACGCGGACTGTTGTCATTCACATTCTCCACGGTAATGTTCACGCGGCTGACAGTGCTCCTTTGTCGATCCGCGCTATTGGCACGAACTTGCAGTTCAAACTCTGGACCTGTGTCGCCCAAAGCCTCGTAGTCCAGTCGCTTCTTGAGGATCACCTCACCAGTGCGCTCTGCCACTTGGAAGTAATCCGCCTGCTTGGGTTCTATCAACTCAAAACTGGTGATGGGCTGACGGGACACTGGATCTTCGGCCTGAAGAATAAACAGCGCACTGTCAATGGGCATCTCTTCCTTGATCTGCACATCAATCACAGGTCGGAAGCTACTCCATCCGGGGTTCCTGAATACGGGATTAGTGTCTTGGAAGGACTGCACATACACAGTCACTTCGGTGGTGTCCACCTGCCCCTCGGGATCCACCTCCGCGTTGAGATCTCGCACTCCCACGGTGAAGATTATGATGGCGGCCACATCGTGACGTAGGGAGCCATTCACGAAGATCTCACCAGTCTGACTGTCCACCCGGAAGGCCTCCTGCAGTCGGTAGTTGCTGCGATTGGCGATGTTCACACCTGCTTTGGTGGTGGCAGTGACTGGACCCACCATTCCGTACTCCAACCTCGAGTTCAGGTCCTTGTCGATGGCCTTGACCCGAAGGACACTCTCACCCACTGCTGTCCGTTCGGAGACATAGGTCGCGTAGCTATTCTGCTCAAACTTGGGCCTCTCGTCGTTAATGTCCTTCACATTCACGTAGACCGTAGTGGTGGCTGTTTCCGGAATGGGTGTACCCGAATCCACGGCGTTCACTATGATTTCGAAACTGTTCATGTTTGAGTCGCGATCGATTCGGGCTTGAGGAGAGACTGTTATCAAGCCGGAGCTGCAAATGCACAATAACATAATATTAGAATATAGGTCGTTTTTTTAATTTGATAAAATACTAACAGCTCATCGATCTCAAAGTTGTCGTTGGCTCCAACAATCCTGTAACGAAGCAAGCTGTCTAGACCATCAGGATCGTGGGCAGAAACGGAAGTGACATTGGAACCTGCCACTGCATTCTCGGGAATAGAAACTCGATAGCTGGGTGGACCTATGATGGGTAAGTTCTCCATGTTTTGGAAATGTCCACGGAAGATAGGCCGCTGATTACCGGAGATACCAACGCGAACCAGAACGCGAGTGGTGTTTGATAGGGGAGGAACGCCTATAGAAATATGTAATTAATGGTAAAATTTCCTTGAGCTTGATTTGAATTACTCACCGAAATCCGTGGCAGAAACCACCAGTTCGTACTCGCCACGTTCCGTGTCCATGGATCGCGCAGCCTTCTGGATGACAATCTCGCCGGTTTCCGGTTCGATGCGAAACACATTTCCCGCAATGCTGTTCTCGGATACGATGGAGTACTTAACCCTACCGTTGCCCTGAGTGGGACCATCTGCATCATGAGCACGGACAAAAAACTGGGGCTCAAAAACGGCTGCACCCTCCCGGATTGTTCGACTGTACTCTCTGCTCTCGAAGCTCGGATGGTTGTCATTCACATCGGTAACCCCGATAAAGAGATTGGCGTTGGACTCGCGCTGACCACCATCGATGGCTACCACAGTGAGGCTGTAGCTGCTCTGTTTCTCATAGTCCAGGGGTTTCTGCAGGTAAAGACCTCCGGTTTCCGGGTCCACATAAAAGTTATCCGCCCCGAAACCCTTGAGCACGTAGCGAACATGTCCAAATTCACCGGAGTCTGCATCGGTGGCCCTTACATGACCAATCAAGGACTCTACGGGAAGATTTTCAGCTGCCGTAAAGCGGTAGGTAGTTTGGTTAAACACCGGAGCGTTGTCGTTGGCGTCCATTAGATGAATTTCCACCCGGGACTTGGCCTTTTCCACTCCTTTGACAGTAGCTACCAAATCGAACTCAAACTTGCGAAGTTCAGGATCAGCAACATCGTAGTCCAAGCGACTGGCATTAAGCACTTTGACCACTACTGGTGTTCGACCTTGTGCTTCGCTGGGTGAGACTGCAAACACTCCGGCTGAATTTTCAACGTCCTTCAAAGACAGTTGATAACGGCTGTTTTCGCCCATGTCGCGATCATCAACGAAGATTGAGAGTCCTGGAAGGGGCATTCCGTTGGCCAAGTTCTCCGTTATGGAAACATTAAAGTGTGGACCACTGAACGTGGGCTGGTGATCGTCCACATCCGTTACCACGATGGTCACTCGGGTGAGCGAGTGTTCCGCGGGAATGGCTCCGTCGATCAGCTCGGTGGCTCTTATAGAAAACACGTACACTCCACCATTCTGAAGGATCTCTGCGTTTTCGCGGTCCAAAGGCTCAGAAGTGGTCTGTAGAACGGCAGTTCCCTCCCGAGGATCACCGAACGGAACCAGCTCAAAGTGTCCAAAGGGCTCGTCTTCCAATGAAAGGAATATATCCCTGGGTATACCCACATCTCCGTCGATGGCTTTGACTGTTGAGTATGCTGACTCCGGCTGGAGTGTTTTCTGGTACTGTAGCGGAGTACGGAGCATTCGTGAAGACTGGCGGTTGATCTTGAATGTCGATTACGTTGATAGAAATGGTGGCCAGGGAGGAGAGTCGGTTGTCCAAAGCGCTGTCCGAGGCCGAGATAGTCAGGATGTACGATGGACGACTCTCAAAGTCCAGCGGTTGCTTCAGAGCCACTCGGGCAGTGTAGTTTCCGTCTGAGATTTTCACTGCCCTCACTTCGAAGATCTCGCAAAGGTCGTTTTCCTAAAAAAGGGAAAGGAAAGTATAAGATTAGTGAACAAAATTCTTACATCACCCTTGAAACTTCGGTTAAACACTTACCTCAACGCACTTCATCTGGACCTCAGCGTTGATGCCCTCGTCCTTGTCAATGACCACGATCGGTGGCTCCACAGTTAGCTCGGCACCCACAGGCAAGGATTCGCTTACGCTGGCGGTGTAGGGTCTGCCCAGGAAGATCGGCTGGTTATCATTGTAATCCCGCACTGGAATTTCCCGTCGCTGGGAAACAGTGTTGGGCTCAGTGCCATAGACGCCTTCATCAGTAATACTGATTATCACCTCGACGGTATCCTGGGCCTCTCGATCCAGCTCCTGGCGTAGGCGCACCACTCCCGTCTCCCGGTCCACAGAGAATACTGGTCCACTGATGCTGTACTTCAAGCGACCTCCTTCTGGATCGGTACCTGAAATTGATAAATATTGATTGTTTTAATATGAGATTAACACATCATAATATTATTTTAAGAATAAAAAAATAATACAAATAAATCAACGAACTTGTATAGTGTTTTGGGACTTAGTCTATAGACATCACTTGGTTTTTACACTTTGATGATCTAAGCTCGCTCAAATCCCAACAAAGTTTGTATATGCTTATTTTAATAACAAAATAACATTCAATATTAATGATGTGTAAATCTTTCAAGCGTCAAGACAATATTTCAAAAATGTTTTAAATTTTAATTCACTATTTACTTATGAACTTATGAACTTATGAACATGAAAATTACAAAATTCCCTAAAACTCTACTCATAAAAATAAAGTTTTATAATATTTTTCTGCCCCTTTTAAAATTACCTTTTATCTAATAATCCCAACTAAGCAGATCTAAGAAGTTATTGTTTGTGTGAGGTTTCTAAACAACAAAGTAGATAAGTTCAAGGTTTACAAATTCCTAATCGTTCTGGGAGCTTGGTACCCATAGACCCCCTGTGGATCTGTTAACGCCCAAACTTAACAATGAAATAAAATTCACGCGTTACTTTTCATATTGAGAATTCAATTATTTTTCAGGTTTAGTTTTATTTTTTATTTCTTAAATATCAAAGGTTTCTCGTGTTTGAATGGCGTGTGTTTGTCAGCCGGAAAAAGTGCAACAAATTAGTTGGCGACGGTTTGTTGGCTTGTCGGTGGGTCCCGGTGTTTGACACGCTCGCTGCTTTAATTACGAGTAATCCGAGCCAGCGTCATAGGCTGTCACTTCGGGGAAGTCGTTCAGTAGAGCCACCGCCACCGCCGGCAGTCGCTTTATGTAAAAGCGTGTGAAAAATGCTAATTTGGTTCCCACAACCTCCTTCGCCGCCGACTTTTCCAGTCGAGTGCGGTTTCCCGGCCCCTCGGAACTAGGGCAACTAGTTAGTTAGTTGTGGGTCTAACCCTAAGTGGATTGTGTCACTACCCCGGTATTTTCTCTTTCTCTATGCCAACAGTCTAATAACAGGAAATATATCTACAAGTATTCGACTCGGCAGCCAAAATATCTCAGCTCGGGGGCAACACGAAATTACTTTAGAAATTCTACCAAAGCAATCATGGAGAAAAGAAAGAAAACAAATGAACCCGAAGAGCTTACAAAAGAAAACAGAGACCAATAAGCGGTCGGGAAAACTGCTTTTGGCAGACACATTTTTCAAGTTTGCAGGGGCCGGGGAAAAAAAATAGTTGGGAGCGGGTCTGTGGTACACCGACAATTGCAGCACGACCACAAAAACATGGCTCAAAGCGGGAAGCAAACAGGCACAGCCGCTCCTCCAGCTGAAAACAAAAACCAAAACCCAAACATACCAATATCATTTCCCTCCCCCGGAATCCTCTCCCTTTATTGCTCTATCCCCAATCCTATTCCTCTTGCACTGGCGCGTGAGTGACCATTTTAAATTTTCTATGTACATAATCATTTTTGTTTGGCTTTGCACTTCTGCATACCATGGAGTAATGGGGTTTATTACATTCTAAAAATTGTTTGGTAAAAACTTAAAAAAAATTCACTTAACGATTTAAAATAGATAAATATTACTTGAAACTATCTATTCGATTTGGATTGAAACTACTTAAATGTTCTGAGCTGGAATAGAAAATTTTTAAAGTAATGAAAAAATAGCCTAGGGAAACAAGAAAAATTTGTTTCCAAATAGTATATTTTTTAAACCCATTTCTCAAAGTTCAAAAGACTTCTGTAACATAAAGTTTTGAATTTCGGTAAAAACAAAATCTAGCAATTTTGATTTAGATTTTGGTTAAGTTTTTTTTAAAGTAGTTTTGATAAGTGCGCCTTTGATTAAATTGAACACTCTTTATGATATTAAACTACTTGAAATATAGGGTATCTTCAGATCCACCCTCTCCACCTTTCGATTCTTGCTCGTTTTCTCTTTACGAATTCTCGTGATCGATCCAAGTGTGTGTGTACATATGAGTAAGGTTTTTGGGCAATTGGGGGAAAAGTGGAAAAGCTGAATGAACACTGTAATTGCGGGTACGTGCGAGTTGTGGAAAAGCTTTCCCACTTTTCACTTCGCCCAGCACGGATGCTCCTGAGGAGGGGGTGAATGTAATTGTTGTGGTTACTATTGTTGCTGTTGATGCGGCAGAAATAATTTGTGATTTCATGCTTGGCGGAGCGTGTTTGTTAATATTTTGGTTATTATTACACATGGAACGGTGGCTAAGCCGATATAAGCGAAAGAAACGCCCGCCATGTGCCAACATTCGGGCAATAATACGGTTTACTTAGTGTTTTTACTTGCAACCAGCATATAATTAATTGGGTATGTATGGAAAACTCAAGCGGCTAACCGACAGGAGAGAAAACTCTTAACATTCCCTGCAATTAAATCCTCGAATTTCGACACCAGGAGGTAATCCCAGTGGACGCAGGAGTTGTGCAACTATTGACACTCGATATTGACTATGTGCCAGTTATGGTTTCAGTTTCCTGGCTCACCGTTTAGGCCAAGCAATTTCCTTGGCCTGGTCAGTTTTTCCATTTACTTTTCGGTGTCTGGGGCTTTTCACAGCACTCTTGATTTCGAACGCACCGCCAAACGTGTTTCGTATCTCACGGATGCCGCTTGCAAAACTAAACTGCTGGGAGGCAGCTCACCCAGTCTTCATTTCCATTTGCACAGAAAAAAGTTAGTTCGATATCGAATAGAAAAGTCTAGGTCACATAGGTATTCAGATTGTTTATATCTTTTTGATGTGCAAATGATGTTAAATCAAAACAAGTACTACATTTGAGTTCTACACATGAGATGACATAATAGACCGTAACACATCTCGCTTTTGGTAACAAAACCTGACCAACATTTTTGTATACATTATTTCGGCTTTAAGAATGATAACTTTTTAAATTTATATTTAATTCAAACACGTAAAATCATCAAATTTATCATCAACAAGAAAGAACGCTATAGTCGGGGTTCCCGACTATAAGATTTGCGATACTCATTTTCCCTTTTTAAAAAAACAAAACGGAAAAAAAACGATAGAGTCGCCACCTATGGGGCTAAAAAACAAAACGAAAAAAAACGATAGAGTCGCCACCTATGGGGCTACATTAACTACATATGTATAAGGCATAGCAAAATGTTCTATAACTTCTTTATTATTTATTAGAGCACAAAATGGTTCGGGTGTAGTAAGACAGTGCACATATCATTATATTTCTTTTTAAACCGTAACGATTGCATAAAAATGAGGGCGCCACAGATTTTCGCGGTTTGTGGGCGGTAAAGGGGCGTGGTCAAGTTTTGAAACAAACTTGATCTGCGCTTTATTTCTAGAAGTCTGTGCCCAAAATTTGGTGGTTCTAGCTCTTATAGTTCCCGAGATCTCGACGTTTGTACGGACGGACGGACGGACGGACAGACGGACAGACGGACAGACGGACAGACAGACATTTGATCGTTTACAGTATTTGCTTACTCTTCGAGTATCGCAAATAAAAAGTATTGTAACTAATTTTCTTACAATGTACATCTACCACTAAGTCTCAGTTACAGATACAGGCGGAGTCATTGGGCGAGCATCATCCGAGGGGATTTGGCACACGCTCGGCAACCAGTTAAGACAATGAGCCATCTGATTATGAAGTTGCCATGGAGCGGCATCAAATTGCAGGCCTCTCGATGTCTACGAACCCAAACTGAAACTGCAACTGCAGCTGTATCTTTATCTGAATCTGTAACTGGGACGGAGACTGGGCCTCTGTGTTAGGGTGTCACTTGGGATTGGGAGTGGGACAGGTGCAAACCAGATTTGCCAGGCACTGTCGTTAAATAATAATTTCAGAGAGGCCCACCTGAAGATTGTTAAGTCTTAAAAGGGGAGTTGATAGTTGGAAAATCGACTCTCGATTGATTGCCACTCTCGTTCGGAGTAAAAGTGTAGATTTCATTCTCCGTCTAACAGAAGCCATTACCATATAGCAATCATCATTATCGTGGACTAACACTTATCGCCGGTACGCACAAACGTGTTCAAATGCATTTCCGCCTGCTCCGCCTATCAGATACACATGTATCTCGGCTGTCTTTGTTATTTTTTGTTTGTCAATTGATTAGCAAACCACATTCTTGGGCGAGCTAACTCCGAAAAAACTACAAAACCAGAATCAGAAAAAAAAGAAACAAACCACAAAAACATGAATATCTTGTTGATTTATCGCGCATTCTTGCAGATTCGCACTGCATATTTTAAAGCCAACTTGCATTATGCAATCGCGAATAAATATATATATCTGTCGTGTGTGAGATACGAGGGTGCTGAAAACGTGCGGCCACCACAAAAATCCAATACCCCGCACAAGGTTGACCCGAAGTAGGTGGCCCACCCAGAGCAGAGCTGGTCCAAGAAATGAAAGTCACCTCGGGTAATTTGAGGTATGGTATGGTCAAAAGCCAAATTACAAAATTATTATAGCCAGTTTTGAATGAATGTTAGCCTGTATCGATGGGGGAATACCCTGTTGTATAACTTATTAACAAACAATCAACTTGAGGTAAAAGAGAGGTTACTCTTTATTTCAAATGAAAACTTAAGATTTTTTAGGCACAAACAAAGTTATAGTTTTCGAAACAAAGAATTTAAATCAAACTGTACAACTTATTATTTGGCTTAAATCTTTTAAGTATTGATTCTTATCCTCTCATAATCAATATATCTTAAAAACATCATCATATTTCAGTTTCGGAACACTTAAAACCTTTAAACTTTGCATAGATAATTACTTACGATTACAACACTGAATTTGGTTTCTAAATCATAAAACAATTGTTCGCACAAAAGACAAAAGATAACAAAATTTAGAGGTAATTTGATAATTAAGCCAAGTTCGTGACTGAATTTATCTGAGAGTTGTTAATGGTTTCTTTAGATAGCTAAACTTGTTTGAGAGCAGACTTGTCTAGATAATTGATGATTACTTTTTTTATTATTTATTGTTCTTCAACACAATTTTATATTAATAAAAATATTAGCTTACAGGGAATTAAGACCTAATGTTTCCCTAATAATATGTAATCATCTTCCCACACTTAGCCAGGGTCCGATCCATCTCCTCTTTTTTTGGCCTGGCCAAAACAAAACAAACTATTGCCAGTGAAAGGCATTGCCACAAACTGCGTGGGAATTGGGCTATTGGTGTACATTGTCTCAGCGCTGCAATGAAAGCCATGAAGCAATTCCGCATAAAATTATGAAACGTGACGGCTCCCGTACTACACATGTTGATAAGATGTCGAGCATGCAATCTTGGCTAGAACTCCCCCTTCCCCTTCCCCACCTGTGAAACACCTGGATGGAACATGGAACTCACCTTTCAGCTGGTAGACGGGACTGCCGACTGGCGTGTTCTCCGATAGGCTAAACCGGGACATATCGCCAGTTCCCTGGACAAACTGCGGCGGATGGTTCACCAGCTGGCCGTTGGTCAGGCTCAGCGAGATTAGCAGCATCAGCAGCAGCGGCAACATGTTGCCGTTGCTAATTTCAGAGCCGTTAAGTATCCGTATCCGTTAGGTCCAAGTTTTCGATGTTGTTTACTCAAGTATTTAGCACATGTAGAACGACACAGTTTTTCTTGATTTTTTCTTGTATTTTTTTTTTGGCTTTTTAACTTCGCTTGGTTCGCGTTCTTGGACTGGCAGAAATGCAAAACAAACTCTGATTATTTATTTGGACCGAAACAATGGTTTTTCAATGCTATGTAGCTGCACCGCCCCCTAAGTTGGCCTTCAAATTTCAGCTGAGCTTGCAGAATGAATCGTTTATCTTAGCCTTGTCGTTTGAACTTTTAGCCAGCAGCTCTCGATCACATTCCACTACTAATGATGTGCAAAAACATATCCAAAGAGATCTTAAAGAAATTTAGTCGCCGCGGGAGCGAACAGAAGATTTCACTTTATGCACATGTGAAAAGTGGCACATGATGATGAGGCGGCTGCTGTCTGCCAGTTCCGATCATTGGGCACTTCTTGGAGATTGGCAAATGCGATGATGGCTTTCTTTTGGTACCAACACATATAAACATATATAGAGAAAGAGGGGATTGTGCAAAAGTGGCTAAAACAAATAAGCGCAGGCAACAGACTGGTTCAGGCTCTCGTCGACGTCATAGTAGGTATCTATGGGTTCTTGTTTTGGCCAAAAAAGAACAGCAAAGAGAACGAGGGAAACCAAAGAAGGAGAGAGAATGAAGCAAAAAAAAAAAACAAGGAAGCAATTGCAATTCTGGGCTCTTTAAGGCCAAAAAACTATAATTAGCACTAATGTGGAATGACCATTTAGGCCAAACTATTCCACACTCTAAGGGTATTTTTAGTTTTTGGCCAACGCACGCAAAAAACATACACACACACACACTCGAAAACCGCAAAACGGATGACGCTAGGGTCCGAAACTTGATCTTGCGACTGCTTGTTGTTGTTGCTCTTGTATCTTGTATCTTTTATCTCACGGATACCCGAATCGTGTTCGAATTTTGAAGCGCGACAACGTCTGAACTGAGCGACGCTCGCTTACCTTCTGGCCGGACTTACCTGTTGCCGCCCGTTCTTCTTGGCTTCTTGGCTCTCGGCTCTCGGCTCTCGGGAGAGAAAAAAAACAACAGCTCAGCCGAATACTGGTTTCGTGCTGTTGCCGGCTCTGTTTTGCTGCGGGTTTCGCGCAAGCGCAAGGTAATTGGCAATGAAAAAGGTGGTTTGTGAATTAAAGCCCACTTTTAGGCTGCTCAAAAAAAGTATTTTTGAATCAAATTATAGAATACTTTGAACAGCAGAACTTACATATCTTATTTCCCTATCACTAATTACTTTTTTGTGAGTACTTTGGAAGTTTTAAACCACGAAATATTTATCAAAAATTTACCATAATATATTTATCATACAAGTTTCTGTCAACTGGTTTAAACCCTTTTTGCAGGTTTCTTCGCTGCATTTTGCATTGAAAAAAAGGTCAAACCACAAAGAATCAAATAAAAACATTGGTTTATACATAAAGTATATACTGAGATACAAAACATATAATTTCCCTATATTTCTCTTCAATGTTAAAGGTAAAAAGAATAATTGCTAAGTAAAAGAGCACAATTGTGTATGGAGTAATATTGCTACACCTAACTAAATCTAAGTACAACTAGCGTAGTTAGTGGTTAGAGAGCATCGTCCACCTGGAACTGTATCAGATCCTCGACGGGAAATCGGAAGAGCGAGGCAGTCTGGGCCTCGGCTGCCAACTGCTCTATGTTGGCGCTCTTCTGGTAGCGAAAGTGCTCGTCCACGGGCGTCTTTCTATACCGATGTTCCTGCCGGATGCTGGCCAGTGCCGCAGGATCTGGGAGCTCAGCTGCCACAATGGGATGCTCAAAGTCGATCAGCGGCAGGTGATCGCTGCGGGAAATGATACTGGAGCGATTGAGAGCTTGTTGTGGCTGATGTTGCTGTTGGGACGGCTGATGTTGCTGCTGGGTTTGGTTGAGCGATGTGTGATGTTGCTGCTGATGCTGTTGCTGCTGTTGTGTAACGTTGCCATTGACTGCGTGTCTGGGCTCAATGGGACTGGGTGGGTTTGGAGGTGGCAAGTCGTTCGAGTTGATCGTATTCCTTTGCATGTTGTGGTTGTAGAAGGGATTGGTGGAGGCTCGAATTGTGGCCGTGGGCTTGTGCTTGGGGAACACATTCAAGTGGAGCATTATGGGGTTTGTTTGGCTCTCGACTGGACCCTGTCCCTGACTTTGTCCATATATGGCCTCATCGGGATGCACGCTCTTGGGAGGTGGAAACTTGTGCGCTTGGGTCTGATACAAAGCCTGCTGCTGACTGTATCTGGTAGCCTGATCCGGGAATACCACGGGTTGTTGGGTGGGGAATTTAAAGGGTGTCTGGTAAATACCATGACCCATGTGATAAGCTGCAGCCGTGGTCCCCGTCAAAGCAGCTGGCGAGGGCAGTAGGTACTCCTGCTGGAAGGGATGCCTCAAAACAGAGGCAGGTCGCGAAGGTGGCAGCACCGGATATATATCCAGATTTACTTTAAAAGGAACCCTCTTGTGATGAGGCTGCCTGGTGGCATTCAGAGTGACTACAGGTGGTGTAAAGTGCTGCACATAAGGATCGGCCACCAAATGCTGCTGGCTGCCATGCTCCAGCAACTGTTGCTGCTGCTGTTGCAGGTGCTGATGGATCTGCTGCTGCTGCTTCTTTTTCTTCTTTTTGGAAAGGGGCTTCCCATTGCCCAACGACTGCATGGCCAGCAGATTAACGTCCTGCGGGGATCGGGGCTTGTACGGATACAACTGGTCAATGGCCACTCTTTGGTGGGGCATAACCCCAGGGGCGTACCACTGCATGGGCAAGGGCATGGCCATTGGGAGCATGGGCAGATTACCCATGGGTATGCTGAACTGCATCTGCTTCTTGTTGCGTTTGCCCCGGAAGAAGTTCCCTATTCCACTGGACTTGAGGTTCTTGAAGCTCCCAGCTATATGCAGACCCGTGGGCATCATCACCATGGGAGGCAGTTTGCTGGGTGCCAGCCCACCGATGTGCAGGTGCTGCAGGATGTCCTGGATGTTGTTCAGCTCCGGACGAGCCCTCTCCGCTTCTCCCTTTGTGAATTGCTCTGGTAGAGGGCCATCGTAGGGAAAGTGAAAGGGTTTGGGCTTGAAGTCCTCCTGACCTCTCAAGGCTCTCGATCCTGGAGTTTCCGAGTACTGACGCCTCAGCAGCGCCTTGGTTGGCGCAGGAGGCGGCGAGGGCGAGCCCAGGGATAGCTGCATGTCCTGGGTGGTCAGACGCGGCGGGCGTGGCATCTGGTCACGCAGCAGCCCCCTGAGAGGCGTCATGGTGGCCGACCGCTTGGGCAGACGCTCGTAGACATGGGAGTCGTCCGGTTCGTGCGACAATGTTGCGTGTTGCTGCCGTTGCGCTTTCGTGCGCCACGTCCCGTAGATGGGTGCGATGTTGCTGTCGGCACGCTCCAATAAGTAGGCGGTTTCGCCAGCAGCAGCAGCTCCTCCCTGCTGCTCCCCATCTGCTGCAGATGCAGCTGCAGCTGGTGCTGCTGCTGGCGGAGGTACTGCTGCTGCTGCTCGTGCTGCAGTTGCTGCAACTTGGCTCGCATCTTCTCGATGTCGCTGTCAGCGTCTGAGGGCTCTGTACTGGATGGATCGTCGGCTGAGGACTCAATGTCGTTGAGGGACTGCTGCTGCTGTAGATGATGTTGCTGCTGGTGCTGCTGATATAGAGCTGATGCGGAGGCAACCTTGACTACCATGAGAGACATCTGCAGGGAGCAAACAAAATAAGATCAATGATTGCAAAGCTACATCTGTTCGAGGTTAATTGTTTTTTTTCACTTAGTTATATCAAGATGGTCATTAATAAAAAAGGATTGTATATTGAAAAATTAAAAATTTCAATATTCTTTTAGGAATTACCTATAAAAATAATTCTTTTGGTTATTGAAAAAGCCATTAATATGATTTAACATGTCTCTTGTTAAACTGGTTCTAAATCAGAATTCAAATTATGTCTTCGTGGGTGTTCTTTTAGTCACTCTTGCATGATCTCCTTGAGAACTGCAGGAACTGTTCACTCACAATTGTGTACCCCAGGATCAGGCCCATAATCCACCGCCTGCCGCTAGTTGAGCCTGGATCCAGTCGCGTTCGGGTGTCTCGTTGTCCCAGGACTGGCTGCATGAACATCTTTCCGGACTCTGGTGCTGCTGCTCGAACCACTCGGCTTGCCTATCGCTGTGTGAATGTGGGCCTGAGCTTCTGCCTCATCGCGGATCGCAACGATGACTGAGTGCAGTTAGGCGCTGGCGGCGCCTAAAAAGCGTCGGTTATATCGGCGCAAGTGCAACAGCTTAATTAGAAAGTTTAGTAGAGTTTGGCTTCGAAAGCAAAACAGCAAAGTACAGACAAATAAATTAATTGCTCAGGCGAATTCGTGATTTCAGGCATGTGGAAAAGAAAGAGATATTAAAAAAAACGCATTGACCATGAAAATCTGAAGATCGCAGTGAAGTGACTAGTAATGCCACGAGGGTGTAATAAATCCGAAGTGGTTATGCTCTGACGGAAGATTTGATAAGAATAATGTCCAGGTTGTAAACCATTATCTCCTTTCGTGCTCAAAAAAGTAAAACTGCAACACAATTTTATGATAACAAAAACATCTAATTATTACGTAGTTGTTCTAAAAACACATTGAACCATTAAACAATCCAAAAACAAACGTTTTTAATCTTTTTAGTCAAAAATGAATTAAATACTTTTATTTAACCTGGTTTAGTTAAAATGTTTAAGTGAAATGTACTCTTGTTTTAAGTTGTTTTGTGTGTTCAAGGGCTTAAAAGTTTTTGTAAACAAAAATTAAATTAACCACACTAATAAATAAACAAATAAATAACCCAGCTATATGTTTTTACTTCTTTATAACTTAAACTAGTTAAGATCACAAATATATGCCAATGTTAACTACTTTAACCTGCACTTTTAACGATTTATTACTGCTCAGCAGCAAACTCTTTAGCATAGTCGTTAAAACTCACATTTATAACAGCCATTAAAAGATGAGCGTTTAACTAGACCACAAAATCTGCCGGACATGATTTGCTCCCATTTCCCGTTTGCAAAAGGAAATACTTGTAATACATATTTTATTGTTTGGGTTTCACGTCTCCAAATAACTAAACCGCAAAAAAACACTTATTTCCTCTTCCCAAATATGAAGAAGTTCAACCACTTTTTGTATTTTTTCAAACACTTACCATCCCATTCCCAAAAAGAAAAACTAAATGCTTGGAAATATTCGAAAAACTTATTTTATTGTTTCAGGTTTCAGCGATCCGAATAAAGGGTTTATTTAATCGTAATATAGAGCTATATAGTCTTGAGCTGGCGACCGTCACAGGCGACGGTCGCCCATCGATCGTAGCGTTGTAGAGTAGAACATAGCAAGAGTTGGATAGACTGTTAGCTGTACAAGAGGGCACTCAGGTAAATGATTCCCAGCTGTATGAGTATGCGATTCATTAATTACAAAAATAAAATAAAAACAAACAAGTGTCGTCCTTGCTGGGACGCCTGCCCAGTGGGCGCCACTCTAGCACCCCTGGCGGCGATATCGTGTTAAGTTAGACTGTACGACTGTGGTGACTAGATCAATCTAGCCTAGACAAGTGCCTGCTACTGTGCTGCTAGACGAAGGCCCTATCCTCTCTAGAATCTAGGCTCCTAGAAGTTGAAGGGGATGCTGGGCACGGGGTACTGGTAGCCCGAGTGCTTCGTGGTTGCGGGTGGCACGTAGACGGTGGTCGCACGGGTGGGTGGTGGCACGTAGACGGTCGTCTGGCGGGTGGGTGGTGGGGGTGGACGGGTGGTGCGGACTACGGGGGGGAGGTAGGTGGGTGGTGGGGTTGGTGGACGGGTGGGGGGACGGGTGGGTGGACGAGTGGGTGGTGGGGTTGGTGGACGGGTGGGGGGACGGGTGGGTGGACGAGTGGGTGGCTGGGTGGTGCGGACTACAGGTGGCAGGTATGTGGGTGGGGGAGTGGGAGGACGGGTGGGTGGCCGGGTTGGTGGCCTGGTGGGTGGCCTAGTGGGAGGAGGAGTGGGACGGGGAGTGGTGCGAACTGGAGCACGGGTGGTGGCACGAGTGGTCACTGGGGGCAGTGGCTTGTTGGTGGGTGGCAGGTAGGTGGGAGCTGGGGTGGTCACCCGACGAGTGGTGGGTGGTTGAGTTGGAGGCCTAGTTGGTGGCCTGGTGGCCTGAGTGGTGCGCACGGTCACGGGTGGCAGGTAGGTTGGTGGTGGGGTTGGTGGACGGGTGGGAGGACGAGTTGGAGGCCTGGTTGGTGGCTGAGTTGGGGGCCTAGTTGGAGGGGGAGTGGGACGGGGAGTGGTGCGAACTGGAGCACGGGTGGTGGCACGAGTGGTCACTGGAGGCAGTGGCTTGTTGGTGGGTGGCAGGTAAGTGGGTGCGGGGGTGCTTGTGGGACGGGGGGTGGTGCGGATGGTGGGTGGGGGAGTAGCCCTCGTCGGTGGTGGCGTAGCACGAGTCGGGGGACGAGTTGGTGGCTGAGTTGGGGGCCTAGTTGGTGGCCTGGTGGCCTGAGTAGTGCGCACAGTCACGGGTGGCAGGTAGGTGGGTGGTGGGGTTGGTGGACGGGTGGGTGGCCGGGTTGGTGGCCTGGTTGGTGGCCTGGTTGGGGGCTGAGTTGGGGGCCTAGTGGGAGGAGGAGTAGGACGGGGAGTGGTGCGAACTGGAGCACGGGTGGTGGCACGAGTGGTCACTGGGGGCAGTGGCTTGTTGGTGGGTGGCAGGTAAGTGGGTGCGGGGGTGGATTGACGGGTGGGTGGAGCAGTTGGTGGGCGGGTTGGGGGACGGGTTGGTGGACGAGTCGGTGGTGGAGTGGCACGAGTGGTGCGCACGGTCACGGGAGGCAGGTAGGTGGGTGGTGGGGTTGGTGGACGGGTGGGAGGACGAGTTGGTGGCCTGGTTGGTGGCTGAGTTGGGGGCCTAGTTGGTGGCCTGGTGGCCTGAGTGGTGCGCACGGTCACGGGTGGCAGGTAGGTGGGTGGTGGGGTTGGGGGACGGGTGGGAGGACGAGTTGGTGGCCTGGTTGGTGGCCTAGTGGGAGGGGGAGTGGGACGGGGAGTGGTGCGAACCGGAGCAGGAGTGGTGGCACGAGTGGTCACTGGAGGCAGCGGCTTGTTGGTGGGTGGCAGGTAGGTGGGAGCTGGAGTGCTGGCTGGACGAGGAGTGGTGCGGATGGTGGGTGGGGGAGTAGCCCTTGTTGGTGGGGGAGTGGCCCTCGTTGGTGGTGGCGTAGCCCGAGTTGGGGGACGAGTTGGTGGTGGAGTAGCGCGGGTGGTGCGCACAGTCACAGGTGGCAGGTAGGTTGGTGGTGGAGTTGGTGGACGGGTTGGTGGCCTGGTAGGAGGCCTGGTTGGTGGCCTGGTTGGTGGCTGAGTTGGTGGGCGAGTTGGTGGCCTGGTAGGTGGCTGAGTGGTGCGCACTGGGGCACGAGTGGTGGCACGAGTGGTTACTGGGGGCAGCGGCTTGTTGGTGGGTGGCAGGTAAGTCGGAGCCGGAGTCGACGCACGGGTCGGTGGTGGTGGTGGCCTGGTGGGTGGTGGTGTTGGACGACGGGTGGTCACTGGAGGCAGTGGCTTGTTGGTGGGCGGCAGGTAGGTTGCTGGTGGACGGGTGGTTGGTGGCCTAGTGGGAGGCTGAGTTGGTGGCCTGGTTGGAGCAGGAGTCCTTGGTGGTGGTGGTGGTGTCGGGCGACGGGTGGTCACTGGAGGCAGTGGCTTGTTGGTGGGTGGCAGGTAGGTGGCTGGAACGCGGGTGGTTGGGGCAGGAGTCCTTGGTGGCGGTGGTGGCGTCGGGCGACGGGTGGTCACTGGGGGCAGTGGCTTGTTGGTGGGTGGCAGGTAGGTTGCCGGGGGACGGGTGGTTGGTGGCCTAGTAGGAGGCTGGGTGGTGCGCACTGGGGCACGAGTGGTCACTGGTGGCAGTGGCTTGTTGGTGGGCGGCAGGTATGTAGGTGGTGGCGTGGGGGGACGGGTGGGTGGCCTGGTTGGAGGACGAGTTGGTGGCCTAGTTGGTGGCCTCGTGGGTGGCTGCGTGGTGCGAACGGGCAGATCGAACGGCACCACGGGCACGGGGTACGAGTATCCCTCGGCGGCACGGATCTTGCGCTGCAAATTGGGTGACTTATGAGCTCCTGTGGTCAAGGGATTGATGTGTCTGGGTCACTTACCTCATGGGTGTCGGCCGATGCGGTGGCCACAGCCACAACGCAAAGCGCGAAAACGAACAGTGCACTTCTCTGTAATAAAACAAAATTATACAATTAAGTTAAATTTTTTTTTGTTTTTTTGGTAATATTTTATTTAATGGTTTATTTTTTTATAATTATAGTTTTGGTAAGTCCCTTTAATTAAATTAAGTTCTTGTATATTTTTTTTAGGTTGAAGTGAATTCCATACATGAATTTGAAATTTGTATATCAACCCAATTTAACATTTTATTTAGTTCGTATATTTTAAAGTTTTTGTACAATTAATATTGTATTTAATAAACATTAAAGGTACTCTAAAATAGAACTCTTTTGAGTTCTGAATATTGTTTAAACTCATAAAAGCAACAAATATAAGTTCTGTAATTGTAGGGATCTTGAAGACTAAACAACCAAGCTTTATTGGTGTTTTGGTGCAAAGGTGTTCGGTCTAACGACTGAATCTAACCACCTGATTGCGACTAATTGATCGCCTTCTAGGCTAATCGCCTCTTCACGCTTCATGGCAGAGGCAAGGTAACTCCGCTGGCCTGCAGTTCAAAACTGTGGTAAAGTTCAGCCAACAAAGCATTTGCATTAGCATAATGCATTGAAAATCACCCGAAATGTTAACGCAGACATTCAACTTTGACAGGCATTAGCATCTCTAGGTCAGTCCCCCAACCCGAAGCGGTGTAAATCTTGCAGATTGGCTCGATTCAAACATAATGCCTATGCAAATGCAAAGAGACACAAAAGATATAACTAAATATTGGCTCTTTCGGGACGGGAACCGAGGAAGCAGCCTCTGAATTATGGCTTCCGACGATGCTGTCAGCAGGTTCATTTGCATTTGTCGCTGGATTTTCGGCAAGGTCATTGCTAACATAGTTAATGAAAGTGTTCGTCGATGGTCGATGAGCTCAATTAATTGGACGGCCAGCGAAGAATTTTCGGGTTGTATATAAATAGCCGATTATGGCAGAAACCGGCCCCGGACTTGGCAGCCAAACTCCAGACCAGTTCTAGCCATGATTATATAATAATCAGCCAAGACAGGCCATAAAACTAGTGAGAAAATCCGAAGTCGTCTGCCAAAATTAGCATACGCATCTGCCATAAAAAAAATAAGAGTCCGCCTCGGGTGTCATTTATAACCAAATCTGTTGGATTAAAACCCATACATGGGTCTACAGTGTTTTTTTTTTTTCACTTCTGAATGTTTGCTAATTTCAAGAAATATTAAACTTTTGTATGTAAATGATTTTAAATAATTTATGCTAATGAACCTGATCTTCTCGCTGTTCTAACTTGTTTCTTTTTTTGTTTCTTGTGGCTTGTGGTATTTGAGAATCAATTCGAGTTTGACTTATGGCGGGTGAATTTAAATTAAAAGCTGAGAAAGTGAAAGGACTTAGGACCAGTATTTCGGTACTAAGAGCTTACTTCCCTTGACTGTTCATTATGCTAATTGGCAGCTAATTAATACGATTCACACCGCATCGAGGGCAGAGCCCCACGGCCAAGATTTTTGGGCAATCAAATTAGTCCAACAAAATGGTGAGAGATTTGGCCAAAATAAATGTGTGGGGAAAAGACCTGGGAGTTTGTGCAAAAAGCCATCTTCTTGGGCAACAATGTCTTGGCCTGATGGGCGCCTGTTCAATGGCAACGTCAAGAATCGTTTTTATGGCTATTTACCTAAATACACCAATCGCAAATTGCCACTCGCAAATGTCAAAAGCAATAGCGAAAATTATGGAAGAAAAAAAAACAAGTTTTAATTTCATCTGCAGCCATGTCAATGCTGACATAGAAACGGCCGCCACATGGCAGAGTGCACATGCAGCTGGTCCATCCTAATGACTTAATACGCAAATTGCGGATCGCACCAAGGCGATTCAGCTTCCAGCTCCGTGGGCGGCCCACACTGCGTATGCGTAACATTGCACTCGATGGCACTTGCTCAATTTCTACGTGGCTTAAATGTCAACTGGTCAGTTGGTAAGTCAGCTCGTCAGCCAGCAGCCCAAGATGATAGACCGGGTCCAAAGCTCTGGACCCTCGTCAAAATGTGAAATGCAAATAGATGGCAATTGAATTGGAACTGCAGTCGACATTGGCAATTTATTTGCTTTTTCTTGTTGTTTGCTGAGCTCTGAGCACAGAGAGAAATGTTACCTTAAATACTGTTTCACAAGTTTTCAACTCTATTTGTTTTATTAACATGAACTGGTACCAAATATTTCTCAATTGTGTATATTATATAAGTCGAATTTCTAACATTGAAAATTTTAACTAATCTACGTATTAAGTCCTCTTTTAAAAACTCAATTTTTAAGATCAGCAACCAACGCTATTTTTAATAAAATTATATGATAGGTAGTAAATATATCCCTGTTGCCAGCTGAATTATTCAACCAGACGAATTATTTTTTTAGTGGAAAACTACCAAAATGTAGCCTTTGATATATTTTTTAGGTTATTATGTTTTACAATGTTGCTTTTAGATATCCAATAATATTAAATGGAATTTTAAGGCCTTCAGAAAGTACCACTTCGAAGTTTTCTGATTATTTTCTGACACAAGTAAAAACTATTGGTTTAAACAACTCTCTTGACTATTAAGTTACAAGTTAAAACTCTCTTTACTAATACTGTTTCTCTCTGTGTATTTCTGTTTCCTCATGGAAATTGTCTTGTTTGTCTTCACACCGAGGGACACTTGTTTCGTTATTTTTTGCACTTTGCACACGATCATTGTTCGTTTTGGGTTAGATTGGAAGATTAGATGGGAACTGGATGCGGGCTCGGTTACCATGGTGTACACTTTCGGACTGCTACAAACGGCAGTTGCAATAATCCCGGGTGCGTAGGTAATCCTTAGCGGTGCGTGAGTGCGTGGGTAATCCTTGCGGAGTGTACTGGGTACTGGGATCGGAAAAAGGAGAAGACGCGACCGATCGTATCAAATTCAATGGTCGATTGAATTTGATCGATGCCAAGCTAAGTTGGTTTAACTTCTAGGTCGAGTGTGGAATACCAACTAAAGCATCAAAACTTGTAGATTTTCTTTATATACTCGGACCCAGCATCTGCCCAGGTGGGCAGCGACTTCGCCGTCGACGTCGGCAGTGGCAGCGGCATCTTCACCTGGGCACCAGCGACAGCTGTTAACACACACGGCCAAAAGCCGAGAGCCGAAATCGAAAGCGTTTTGGCCAGAAGAAGATGCGCTGACAGCGACGTCGACTGCTGACCAAGCCAGCTCAGCCAACCAGTCGCAGCTCAGCCCCTCAGTCTGTGGTCTCTGGTGTTTGATGTTTGGGAGTTAACAGCCAGATAACATGGCTAAGACAAAAAGGCCCAGCAATTATGGCCGAAGAGCAGCCAAGGGGCAGGCCGCTCTTGTTGGCATTTCTATTTAGCCAATACTTTTGGCAGAAGTCTTTGGCGAGTGTTAAACACGTTGTCGTGCAGCGTTTAATTTGGTAAATGGGTCCGAGGGTCCGCGATCCGAGATCGGAGAGATCCAAAATGCGAGCCACCGAATTTCATCAATCGCGGAGTCAAGGCTCCCATCGAAGCTTGCCAAGGCAAATAAGAGAGCAGCCGAGATCAGGCGTTGGCTAATGGCAATTAGGCCTAAATGCAGTTGGTAGTTGTCAGTTGGTAGTTGGATTTTGGATGGAACATGAACCGGTTGACTTGGCCAAAATGCGTGCGCCCGGGGGTCAGCAGCTGGAGTTGAATGTTAAGGTAGGCTCATCTCATCACATCTCTGACTCCGCCAGCCGAATGACCTTTAAACGCACACTCGCCTCCAATCTGCGATCCGCGATCTCCGATCAGTGTGCTGCATTCTTTGAGCGACTCCCAAAACGGGTTTCAGCATTTGTCATCGCCTGCATTTCGTTTGTTTAATAACTAGAATTTATTAATTTTTCAGCAGTCACGTCGAGTTTTTAATGAACCAATCAGAGTGACACCCACTAACCACTAGTTGGAGTCATGAGCCACCAGCCACCAGCTACCAGCCCAAAATAGAGATGACTTTGAACTCTTTAGGCCCCGGGGTGCGTGGTCACCTAGTCAGGGCCTAAAAATAAGTAAGTAGAACACCCAAAGGAAGTGAAGACCAGACGGAAGTCACCCCTTCGACCGTCAGCAGCCGTCAGCACTTAGAGCTGCAATTAATTCTTGGCTTTTTATTGCATAATTGCTGGCTAACTATTCGGGTCATAACTTGCTTCGCACATCGCACATCCACATCCCCACAAAGGCAATGACACTTGACGGCGACTGCTGACATTTCAAATTTGTCATTGCGGATAACTGAAGCGACTGAGTTGATTTTTCGCTGTTGTTTGTTTCAGGTGAATACCGGCTATAGGAAAAGCCTTTTTTTGTCGCATCATCGGTCATTGCAAAAGACGTTTATTATTCAGCGTTTTCCATGCTGAGAAGCTGCCTCGATTTTTGGACTCCACCGAAGGACAAACAAGTCCGTGACATGTGCTTGTTCTACACCACATTCTAGACAGGTTAAGTGTTAAAAATGCCTTTGTCTTCGGGTGCGGAAATCATGAATATATGATTTAGATTTGCTTTATGCCTTATCAGCGAACAGATCTCACCCAAGAGTTATTTCCGAATGGTGCTACCAACATTCTCTTGTTAATATGGTCTTTTATAATCTTTGTTTTAACGTAGCTTGAACTGAATCATCATAAAACTTGAAACGAGGTAAACAAATCTTAAATCATATTGTTAACTGGTTGTTTTCTGGTACACCTCACCAAAAACTACTGAAAAAGACCAAACCAAACTTCTTCATAAACAAAATGTTAACATTGAAAATGTTGAGAGTATTTAGCATTTACATAAAGTCTGGTGGAGTCTGCTTAAAAGTCATATATGTGTTTGTTTATTTGGGTTTATATGTTTACTTGCGCTTTCCACACATCATGTGTTTATATATCGCCAGATGCGGCTAAATTGCTGATCAATTTGATGAATTTATTTTGATGTTACAATTGTATTGTCGCTAATGACTCCCATTCAAAATTTGATGAACTTACCGAAAAAAAATCACCAAAAAAAAGACAACAAATGGACATCGCTACATCGACTCGTCTGCTGACGTTGATTAAATGATTTCATGTTGTTAATGTTTTTATATTAATATTTATCACAAAAAAACACAAAAATCAGTGGTATTTAAATTTGTAGTAATTGAATTATTTTATAGACGTCTGTTTAAGCAGCCATAAGATTCATTGAGCTCGCAAAAGCCCAGATTTGTGGTTTTTCAGGTAAAAAAATAAAGAATATAGCCTATCTAATCCCAGTGCAAATTAAATACCCTCACGCACAGGCCATTAAAATTGAAATCAAGTCTCTTGACAACCAGACACCAGCAACAAATCGGCTAATGAAAAGTGTTCGCCGAAGAACAAAAAAGAAACCACAACCAGATGTCGCAGCTTAATATTTATTAGCAGGCCGATGACTCTCTTCCCACCCAGAAAATTCACGCATCTTTGGATGGATAAGACTGGGGACAGAGTGCGTGGATATTCAAATTACGCGGATCTTGTCTTGGAGCTGGGACTCGTATAAATTTCCGAGTCAAATGTCACGTCACCTGCGTCAGAGATTCGAGGAGAACAAACCGCCGAAAGATCGTTAATTGTGCTTATGATTTATGCAAATTTATCCCTATACATAACGCATTTATCCGCGTCTCTCTGCCAAATTCTACATGGCTTCAGTCTCAGTCAAGGCGGACTATATTGTCTTCTGCTTAAGATTTATATTTATGTAAATCCGCCAGCCAAACAAACGCCCAACCCGACTAACTAGTTTCCCACTTTGTTTCGCTTTTTTTGTGTTTAAATTTTGGCTTGGAATTCTGGTCTAGGAAGTGGAAACACATAAAGTTTTATAGAAGGTTCTAGCCGAATTTTACAACATAATAAAGTTTGAAATTGAAAGTTTTAAAAAATTAAAACTTTGGTTAGAAATCTGTTTTATATTTGATAAGTCTTTTTTATTTTATAAGTGATATATTTTAAGGCTTCCTTTTATTTGAGAAGTTCTAATTTAAAACGTTTCATTACTGCTTAAACTATTTTTATTACATTAAAAACTAAAACACTCCAGTTAAATAAAAACTCATTTCAAGTCGATGTCCTTGACCAAGAGCTATATTTCATTCACTGACTTAATTAATCAGACTGACATAATAAATTCCAATATCGATTAAGACCATATCTCGATGGGATCAGATGCACATAAACAAAGGTTGACTTATCCAACCAATAATCTGTGAAACATTCACCTTAAATTGATTGCGACCGGCCGATAATGATTATATTAATTGTTTCAACAAGATCTCGCTCGAATTCGTTTAAACAATAAAAAGTACGGTTAGAATATATCAATAGAGTCTTCCCGACCCGTAAATTTATGAATATGAATTGGCAAAATGTACAATGTTTGCAATACGATTGAATAATTGTTAACAGTCGCGTTCGGCAGATCGCACAAAAAACTCGATAACGGCATTTAGTTAATGGATATTCCGAGACGTTTGAAATTCATTTAAAAACTGTTAAATTTTACTTGAAACAAAAACAAGCAATTTAAAGGCGGTTTGGCGAGAAAAAAAACGTGTTTTTCTCCCCGCTTCAGACCCAAAAAAAAACCAAATTATTAATAAGCCTTATCAAGGACACCGGCAGGCGAGCGTTAACCAGTTTTGGCCAGCAATTTATGGGCCACAATTGCGGGCCATTGCCATTGGAATCCTTGTCGCGCTAAATGAAACACCCAGACAGACAGACCGTTTTTGGGAACCGCTGAGGGTCACCGCGCTGGGAACTGTGGGACTGTGGGACAGGTACAGGTGGTAGCCCCATGGAAACCGGTTACACAGAATCTGGGCTCGGGCTCGGGCCATTACATAACCAGCCGAGTGACCCTTGAAAGTTTAACCAACTGGCCTGGCCTTTTAAAGCGAAAGTGCTTAACCAGAGCTTAAGCAGAATTTACAAGATGCACGGGGCGTTATCATTAATCAGGCTCCGATCATTGGAGATCAGAGAGCGAATTAATCCTATTATTCACTTAAGGCGACACCCAGTCTCAAGTTCAACTCGAAACCGCCGGCTTCGTGGGTCAGGAAAAACGGAAGGTGCCCGAAATGGAACTTGAGTTGATGGCTCACATCAAGACCTGATTAATGGCCATCTCGAGAGTGCACTTCACCCCTGCCATCTCATCTCAGCAGCTAAATTAGCCCATTTTGGAGACGAAATATAGCCACTCGTCAGAGGCAGAAACACTTTGGAGTGCAAATAAAGTCAGAAATTGGAGCAGACAGACTCACACGCGTTGATGGCCACAAGGCTGTTAAAGGCCCAAATTAAATTCAAAATTAAATATACACAAATAAGATAAATATAATGTATGAATTGGAGCTACAGATCAGCCTTAAGCCCTCGATGTGGATGTATAAATTCTACACGGCTTGTCCAAATAAAAACAACAGGCCAAAAATTAAAATCGTATAAAA
This sequence comes from Drosophila oshimai, assembly GCA_018150695.1. Classification (NCBI taxonomy): domain Eukaryota; kingdom Metazoa; phylum Arthropoda; class Insecta; order Diptera; family Drosophilidae; genus Drosophila; species Drosophila oshimai. The sequence goes on from JAECWM010000191.1 coordinate 951,836, forward strand.
TTCATTTGTTTCGAACTGGGAACTGTGGTGTGGTCAACTGGTTATATCGCCTCATTTAAATAGCCAACTGGTTCGTCCCAGTACATAATATATTGCCATTTACTTATATCTTGTAGGCAGACCACTTTGACAGCGACGATTCTATGCCCGAAAATCCAAATTAAAAGTCAGACATGCAAATTTGTCAGTCTTGTTTTTCTTGTCCAGCACACCCTTTGTTTAATGAATTTTCTTTAAACACTTAACCTTAAGTCTGGAGGGCTTTTAGTGAATCCATTTTGATCTTTTGTCAAGTTGTCATTATCAATAATTTAAAGATCTAAAAGCTGATAATAGAGGTTGGCTGCCCTATGAAACAGTTGGGTTTTTAAGACTGCTTCTTAAACTCAGTCATTTAATTTTGAATACTGTTCATAATTTTTAACTTACTTAATTATAAGTAATAAAGTAATTAAATATTTATCATTTGTATTAAAGGGTATCTGCCCTTGCGACTTTGCGTGCCAATTGGCAATCCAATTTTGATTTAAACGAAGCTTCACTGACGCACTGGCCAGACTCCCAATATATTTATACATGTAATTTATCGATGTCTGGACGATCGGTGGCCTGTGAAGTGTCTGATCGAAGTGGCAGCCACGAACACCATGGAGACACCCAAAAGGCCAGAATAACTTCACCCGGCCATTAATTTAAGATGTGGCATTTATGATTTGTTGACCCGGGTCCAAGACCACACATTCATCCACAAAATGATGGGAGTTAGCCAGTTTCTTCCGCATTACAGGGCCTTGACCATAAAGAAGTAGGCTCAAGTCCTGCGTGATCCTTACATGTCTCGTGGCATTTAACCCAACTTGACATCGCATTTTTAAGGCGTTTAGCGCCAACTTAATTGGATTATGCAATCCGCAGACGTCAATCAGTGTGAAGTCCCCTGCCGAATCCCCGCTCTCTCGGTGGCATCTTCTCGACGCGAAGGTTAGATGGACCAGTTTTCTAATGAATTTCAGATAAAGTTCGGCTCGGACTAGAGCCACAATGAACGCCTAAGTATTTATTAGCTTTAATTTGAATTTTCATATAAAATAAAAAATAAAACTGCGAACAAAACTCGTTGAGGCGCTGCTTCTGCACGGAGATACATTTAGACATAGATGCTTCTATACGAAAACATAAAAAGTGAAAAAACAACGCCGCCAAACAAAATCAAGTTCACCTCGAGTGTATCAAATTTGTATAAAATTCATCAGTTAGCAGATACGTCAGCTGGTAATACAAGACTCGTATATTGTGGTTAGCTCTTCGGCTTCGGTGTGTGTGTCTGTGTGGGTATTATGCAAAGTAGAGGAAGAAGACCAAAACCAACATATAGTATGTATATATATGTATAAATATGTGTACCTGTTGAGCTCCAATCGATTAGCATTTTAGTGGCTGCCTTAATGGTACTCCGCCATGGGAGCCAGAGCCATCTCTATGGAGTTCTGCGTGGCTAAACTATATTTTTATGTGGAATCGATTAACTCGAGCCATACATCACACGCTTGTTCCATCCATTCAATATTTTTATTTCCATTCAAGGCCCCCCTCGTAGATCGAAACAAGAGTTTGAATCAGCTCAAAAGTGACCACTTAATGAGCCAACTTCGCACTTCTTTAGAGGTATTAATCGGTGTGCGGTAAAAGAATCAATTGGGTTTTTAAAAATTGGCTTGTAATTGTTCAATTTTATTTTTTATAGCTCTATTAATCCTCAGTCTTCATTACTCTTCAGTAATTTAAGTATTGGCTTGTCATTGAAAATCTCTTAAGTTTTGTAACCATAACTTATGGGTCAAACATTGATTGTATAACTATTAAGTTTAACCTTTTCGTATTTAGTGGTAAACGGTTCAACAACAACTAATCCAGTCGGTAATAACATAATAAAATGAGGATTGGAATGCTATTAAAAACACTTCAGGTTTAATAACCAAAATATTCTGTTTATACTATGATTTTATTAGTATTAACTTTAACCTTTTCTAAAATAGTAACAAAATAATAAAACAACCTCAATCAAAACACTTACCCGTGTGGTGAAAATTATAATAATGTAGGCTATACTTACATATATACTAAAAATGCATATAAATAAATAGCCATTTATTTAACATATTTTACGAAGCTTTAAAAATGTATTTACAATCCAAACAATAATATATTTTCCAGACTTCATCCACTTCTATAACCAGAAGAATCCCACGCAGATCCGTTTTAGATAACGGGACATAATCAATAACTCGATAAATAATTCACCGACTTCATTAGCTTTCGATTTCTTTTGGCGTTACGTCAGCATAACTTGCTCTGCGGCTAAAAACAAAAGTTATTTAAATCAAATTTTAATTGCCATCGTTGGATGGAACACTTGCTCAAAATCTCGTTCGCGAAACGATTTTGTGCAAATTTGTAGCGAAAATTTATAGCTCAAAATAGCAGAATATAAATTCTAAGCTGGATTTTGGTAGGAGCACCCGACACGTTCCACCGATCATGTTCGAGCATGTATGCTAATTGGTATTCTGGTTCTCGAACAGGAATCCATGGATGAGATATTTAAGTAAGACTCTTTTGATTAGGAAACAAATTTAGCACCCGACTTGATAAATACCCGAACTTTGATATTTAATAACCATAAAATTTTGATGAACAGAACACAAGGGCGATCATAATTTACTAATCGTACTATTTATTACATAAGATCGTTTTCGAAATCGTTGTGTTTTTATGTAACTTTACAATGGATGCTTACGACTATAAGGGGTCAGACTAAGGACTAACTAAGGACTGAAGATGCTTAGTGTTAATTCAGTTAACTCATGTTTGCAGGCACTCGAATCCATTGCCAGTTCATCGTGTTTAGACTAAATGTAGACTCCTGCTCCTGATTTCCAGATGAAGAACAATGACAACGGAATTGTATCGACTTAAGCTAAAGAACTAGATCGTAGAACTATATCTAGGGACGCTCTCTCCTATCTCTCTCTATTTACAGGTCGCAACTAGAAGGTACACTTTCCATATGGACATGCTTCGTAACTCGTAGCTTACAGTTAGGTGTGCCTTAGGTGCAACACGGATTACAGATACAGATACGTTTGTTTTGGATGCAACAAGTCTTTTTGAATGTGAATGCTTTGTTTTCTACTCCTACTGCCCATCTTATCCGGCTCCAGTTGGCTTCACAGCTCGGTGGAATACTCTTCCGGATTGACGTTGAACTTGCGCCAGCAAATGTGATCCGCTGCTCCGCCGGAATTCGCGGGAGGTGGCAGCTTGTGGGAGTTGACATTGACCACCGAGCTAGCTGACCTCTTCACGTGGACGCTGGGTGGAGGTGGTTGCACTGGAGCAGCTAGACATCCTGTAGAGCGACCCAGCGGATTGCGTGACATGGCCGAAGCGGAGTTGTTGTTGCTCTTGCCATTGCCATAGGTTATGGACTCGTTTGAGGGGGAAATCTCGATTCGGGTGGCATGGCCAGTTCCACTTCCTCCATCGGACAGGCGACGTATGTACATCACCTCGCGATGCTTCTCCACCGACTCCCTGGGAGGTCGCAACTGCGTTTGGGTCTGCGGCTGAGCGGTCTGCCTCAACCTCTGGGAATACCTCGTGGGCTTGGAATCACTGGCTTGAAAAGGCACATACTGCTGCTGCGTGATTCCTGGAAACTTATCCACACTGATGTCCTCTTCAATGGCTGAATCCCCAAACATGGAGCCGCTGTAGTTGGGTGAACTATTTCCTGGGGTGGATGACTTCCAGTGCTGCTGATGCATTTGTGTCTGGGTTTGACCTCCATTCTGAACTCCGTACTTAGGAGCACTCGAGTACTGACCCTTCTTGATGGAGTGTGTATAATCCCGGGTTCCTCTACGTCTCAGGGTGAAATCCCTTCGTCCAGTATCCTGACACACCGAACGCCACTGCTTCCAGGAGTGACGAGCCAAGGGATCTGCTGGACCCCACTCCTTCGCTGGCTTGGAGGCCTCACAGATCATTCCGAAGAAGTTGTACTCCACCTGCCGAAAGATCTGCACACAGGCTATGATCACTATGACGGCAAGAACGAACAGAATTGGCGCCCAGCGCGGGAGATACTCCGCTAGAAGATCGTACTGATCATCGTCCGCACACCACCACACCAGGATGCCCGTGAGAATGGCCGGACAGGTGACCCACAGCCACATCCACACCCGGAAGATGGGACGGCCGATGGAGAACTCCAGGTCGGTGTAGATGTTCTTGGCTCCGTAGATCCAAGTTATGGCAATCAGCTCAAACACCAGGGCAGTCACAGCCATGGTGCCCACGAGCCGGGAGTCCAGCACGCGGGCAATGAGGAACTTGGGGGCCGCAAACGACATCACTGCCACCACGAGTCCAATCAGGCAGATCACATAGTTGGGACGACGGGGCACGAGGCGCGTGGAGGTGTACACAGCCACTGTTATGGAGACCATGGCCGAGAGGATGATCAGCGCGTAGATCAGCGATGGAACCAGGTGCTGCAGCAGCTGACTATCGCCCTCCCTGGAGCCATTCAGAACCCTATCGTAGATGGCGGTCAGGGGCTTCAGCTCCTCCATATTCTGGTAGCCATTCGCCGAAAGATCAAACTGCACCATGAACAGGGTCACGGCAATGGCGTTGATCAGCAGGTTGAAGCAGAGGTAAACCACAGAGGTGCGAACGGCATCCCCTTTGTACAGGAACTTCCCTGTGATCATCGGCAGGGCTCCGAATCCACAGTTCACCGAGAAGAGGACCTGCATCAAAGCGTTGAACCAAATGTTGCTCTCAGCCAGCAAACTGGCATCAAAGCCCCACAGCTCCGGGAAGTAGTGTCTACTGAAAGAGTTGCGCACCTCCCAACCAGTGAGGGTGCACAGCAGGACCAAGCCACTCAGTCCATAGACGAAAATGCTGCGACGCAGGATCTTGGCATTGTGGGTGCTGTTCAGGAGGGAAATTTGGTGTTAGAAAAATATTTAGATAAATATTTAAGGGATCTAGACTTACCACAGCATTACCACTATCCACAGGCCTATAAGACCTGCTGCTAGAAGGCCAAAGTACATGGGATTACGCCAGAAGGGCGTGAGGAAGGTCTGCTGCAGGCACTCCTGGCCACTGGTTCCCGTCAGGAGGTAGCCACTCTGAAGAAAAATAGGCATTAAAGATTGATCTTTCAGGGTAATAGGTGTTTGCTTACCATTCTCAACTTCACGGGTCCGGCGCACTCCCGGAATGGCAGGTCATTGGAGGCGAACATCCCGATGTAGGCCAGTGCCAGCACGGCCTGCAAGGACACCCAGATGGCCGAAAGCCACGAGGCGAAGCGACTGATGATGCAGGCTCCTGTTAGTAAGGATAAGAATTGATATATTGATATTTAAAAAATAATATATATTTTGAAAAAAGATCTTTGACGATTGTGTTTTATGTTTTTTAAATGATTTAGTATTAAGTCCTCTGTGATTTTAACTTATTAAGCTAATTTAGTAATGTAAATATGTAAGTGCCTTTTTATAACTCAAAAATCGAACTTTGTAACCTATGAAAATATTAAAATTGTTCCTGACCATAATGTTTAGAACATTTATTAAGTAAAATTCCCTGATGTAACATGTCCCGAATCGTTTTTGTAATCAGTTTAAAGTTTAAAGTCTTAAAGTCTCACCTCGCTAGCAAACAACAAAAGAGCGGAAGAGGAGGAACCCAGTTAATTAAATTACTTTTGTCATTTAAATGGCAAAAATTCGTTTGAAAAGAGCACAAGTGAAAACTAGTTATAAATAAAAGAGAACGAGATTTTTTATTGTTTTTACATTTACATTTATAACGTATTCGGTGACGACTGAAAACCTATTCGCAAAACCAGATCAGTTTGACCTTAAAAACACACCCAAACATCCAAAGCTGTTAATAAATATATGTATTGTAAATTGATTGGGGGACTACCATGAGGTGACATTGAAAATTATCCAAAAGTGAAGCAGTGATTTGGGTTTCAAAGGTTTTAGGGTTTGGCTTTATAGCTTCATAAATATGAATAAGATATTTTTATTAGCATTGTCTGTTATGGTGCCAGCAACTGTATTTTTTTGCTTACTACTTCCCCTCTATTGATACAGGCCACATTGTGCTACGTTTGCCAATTCCGTTAGCACTGTTTTATGTGGCACAAATTGCAGTGTTGATCTTCGCCACAAATCAAGCAAAAGGTGAGGGAGCAAAAATTCACTTCACATCTGACTTATTGATTCTGTTCTGCGTTTGTTCATTCACATACGAAGTCGGCACGTGTCACGAATCGCATGCCACATTAAGCGTAATTATAGGCTGCCATTCTCACTCACTCATGAAACTGAACTCATTGAGCCCGCTGATTTCACAATGAAATGGGTACATCAAAGACGTCGTCAGTGGTTTGAAAAATTGTTAAGTGCCGCTTCCAGCCTTTTATAAGCTATTTAAGTCAAATAAGACGTTTAATGTTCAACAAGAATGGGGTTTTTAATGATGGTTCTTTTGTTAATCACTCATACGCAGTGTTGCCTCTGCCAAAATATTTTATTTACCAAAAACTAAAGCTAAAACCACATTTCTGAAGTGTTTTTTGTGAATTTTTTACACTTTTAATTGATGTTTTATGTCTACCTTTTATTATTTTGTTGACTACACATAAGTCATTTAAGAAAAACAAAGATTATTTCATTAATTATTACTTTTTAAAAGTAGGTACTGTGTCCTTTGTTAAAAAATATTATTTTAATGCCAAGACTTTAGCGTTGTATACAACTAGAGGGTTCAAATAGCAGTCAAGATTCTGAAGTAAATTGCGTATACGCACTGTTGCCTTCGTTCAAGTTTTTTTGAACTTGGGGTTTGAGTATTTAAAGGGTTTATTTTAAAAATTATTCAACTAGTAATTATTTTTAACTTACTCTGGCCGACATCAAAAACAAATGAAAGTGGTTAAAATAAGTGATCTTAATAAATTTTTTAATGCAGAATCTAATATATTATTTTCGCTAATTTACTTTTTAAGTGTATTAAATTAATTGATGATTTATTTAAATAGATGTATCTCATTTTCTTTTCATAGAAAGCGGTCGAAAAGTATGTTATACAACATTCATTTATATGTGTCTATGTCCAAATTACCAAATAACAAGGTTATTAAAAAAACCTAAAACCTTAAATATGTTTTTAAAATGGTGAGAAAAATATTAAAATGTTTTGTTATTATTATTATTTTGTTATTGTTAAAAATAAGTCTAAAATCCATGGTACTGAGGACCAAAAAGGGCGATACAACGAAGGCATTCCTTTGCAGCCACCAAGCATTCACGTGTTTTTGTTGGTGTTTTTATTATTACTGAGGTCTTTTCGAAGGTGTTGTGTCGTAATTTGCAGTTGTCGTTTTTGCTTTTTGCCATTATTAGTTGTTGCTCATATTGCTCATTTTTGAATTCGTTTGTTTCTCGTTACAATTGTTTTTGGTTTATACTTTTGTTCATTTAGAATTTGCCTTAAACGTCTCTATGGTTATTTTTTGTGGACGCGCCGCCGTTGACCCACGGCACCGGGACCACTGATTGTTCCATCATCTTCTTCCTTGTTGCCCGTCCGCATCCGCTTCCGTTTCCGGTTCCGGTCCGCTCCAGTTCCGCCCAAGCACGAAGCTGCTCCTTGGCAGAGGGGGGGCGGTGTTGGAGATTTTGTTTGGCCTTTATTACTAGATGTCCTTTGTGGGCCGCCCGAGGTGCCCGAGTTGTCTGCCTGCGCTACTTTGGCGGCAACTGGGGGGCTGGAATTCCCCTCTGGAGGTAGGGGGCGTGGCGAGCGGGGAAGGGAAGGAGGGAGGGCCGATAGTGGGCGGTGGCCGGGGGGGCGTGGCGCGCCAGCGATTACACGAACGGGACACACACACCAATGCATTTTGAGGTTTTAATATTTTTTTTGTTCGATTTTTTTTCAGAGATTTTTTGCTGTCGTCCTGATAACACGATGATGATTTTATCTACTAGGTCACACATTTAAGTAAGTCTTCTCTTTTTTTAGTGTATTTTTTATGTGTATTTTTTAAGATTTTTTTGTTTGCATTGATATAACTTTGGTCTGATATTTGTTTTTTCTCTTTTTGTCATTTATCTTTTCGATTCGTGATTCATGTCTTAGACTTTTGCGGTTGTTGATTTTGCTTTCTTGTTTATTTAGTTGCTCCTGTGCTCCTGCCTTTGCAATTGCATCTGACCAACCCCCCGCCCCTTTTTTTGGGAGGTGCAGGGAGGGGTGGCATCTGCGGCTGCTCTGGCTTTGTTTTTGCTTCAGAGAGTGAGAGAGAGTGATGACGAAAGTTTTGCAATCGTAACTTCGGCTACCAACGGACACAATTCGAGAGAGTGGGGGATGAGACGGGATGTGTCCAACCGTCGTTGCTGCGGAATGCACGACCGCCCAATAAAGCACCTAGCGATGGGGCTATTTAAGTGACTCTTTACGGAATTCCGACTTGGGAATCATAAGTCCTGAAGCCAAAGTGCAACTGCAGAGCTTTGACGCAAGCTTCGTCCTGCATGGGGGATGCAAAAAGCTGCAGTTGCAGCTTTGACCCCCTTTTTTTGCTGCCCCACTACAAGGGATGCTTGTGCTTCTGCTTCTGTTCGTGCTGAGCACCTGTTGCCTGCCGAAAAGTATGCAACCCCCACTCACCTTTGAATATCGGAGAGGCACGCCAGGTGTGCGCCGCCCCCTGGCCCAGGAACTGGCCCACAGATATCTCCAGCAGAATCATGGGCAGGCCGACTAGAAACAGCAACACCACATACGGCAGCAGGTACGCCGACCCGTAGCGGTCCAGCTCGCGTGGGAAGCGGACCACGTTCGCGTAGCTCAGGTTCAGGCACAGGCAGAGCACGAGCCCACGGAACACCGAGCATTTCGTCTGCAATGAAAATGTAAATCAAACAATTATTATTGGTTTGGTTTTAGGAGCATGGGTAAACATCAAAGAAAAATTAAATAGATCATAGACTACACCCCCACCAAATATATCAGCTATTCCCACTGGGTTACATTTTTAAATTTAATTTTCTCATATCATTTTCGAAAGCATAAAAATGCAATAAGTTCGTAGTTACATTGGTTTCTAATTTGTAAGACCGCCTAAGATTAAAGATTTTATATATTTTTACCTTTCTAAAACAAGCAGCACAATTTATTTAAACATTTCAAATTAATAAAGAAATTATAAAATTTTTTTGAGTGTCAGTTGGACTTTTGTCGGTGTACTTTTCAATTATTTGCGGTTGTCTTTAACAATCAAGCACATTTTCAATACACGCAGCTTAATTAGATTTGGTGAGATAACTTTCAGTGGTTTGGAGTGTCAATTAAAACTTATTGATAGCAACAGCAGTCTTCTTAAGTATCTGTATATATTTAAGAAAATACTTCTTATATTTAAAAATTAAGTCAAAGTTAAACCCCAGTAAAAATCTGCTCAACTGACTAAAATAAATCCGTTGTTTACAAGAGGCAAAAGCAAACGAACCTTTCGCTGATGTTTTTAACACCTCAAAGAAAGTAAAAGTTCACGGTACAAAAAAAAAATCCGCAAAATTTGCGCAGCTGATGAGAAAAGACAAATGGACAAATTGCTGTCATATGCAGACCCATTTGGATTTGTTTTTTTTTTTTGATGTTAGCCCAGACAAATAGCGGCAGTCACAGTTGCCGCATCCGCTGACACCAAACAAAAACAAAAATCCAAAAGATACACCTACAGAGAGCGTCGCAGTCATTTCCGGTACTTCCGCTTTCGACTTGTATAATTTTGCTATGCTTCGCTTTATTTTCATTAATTACACAATTTTGCTTTCTGTTTATTTGTCTTACGACTCATATTCCTCAAATTTCCCCCACTCCACGCCAATGCAAGGTGCCTTAGTTCTTTGTGTTTGCACAGTGAGCGACAAAAGAAAGTTCCCCAAAACAGTAGGGGTGTCACGGGGGATCTTATTAAGCGGCGACCAAAATTCGCTTATGGCTCTAATAAGTCATCTGCAAAATGTACAGCATAAGCCCATTAGACGTGCGAGTGCAAAAAAAAACAGAAAGCAACTAACAACAATCCTCACTTTGGTTACTTTCAAAGACAAAAATAGTACACAAATAATTGTGTCTAACAACTAAAGAGTACCTTGGATTTATAGATATTCTTGTTATTTAAAAACCTTTTTGATGGTAATATATATATTAAATATGTATTTTTTAAAAATATACATACTTGTTAAAACCTTTTGGTTGAGCATAGAATATTTTCTGATTTTGTGGCTTAATACCTACTCATTCATTTTTGTTAAATTATCTTTTGAATAAAAGAAAAAAAGATAACGAGGAAAATTCAATGTGTAGGTATATTTAATTTTATTTATCTAATTCAATAAGTTTATTAATTTATAGCCCAATTATTTTTTAAACCAAAAACATAGTACCTTTTAATTTTTTAGTGTCTGTATTTAGTATTTACATAGAACAAATTCCACTCGCCAAGTATACTTCCTAACCCTTTTTTAACTACTGGGTATTTTATATCGTAAGCCAGTGAAATTCATTCAAGAGAGCGGCGGTAACTGCTCAGTTAGACAAACGAACTGCCAACAACAGCATCCAAAGGTAGAGCGGTAACAACGTGACGCCCAGGTAAACGCAGTTAATAAAGCGAAAACCGCACGGTGAAAATGTAAACAAAAAAATCATAGCCAAGCGGCGTTTAGAGTTTATGAGCGTGCAGATGACGAGCATATATCATATCATATCATATGCCACATCATGCATGATGGCCCCCACAAGTTCCCCCTTCTCGTCCTACAAACTTACTTTACGATAGTATCGGAAGGGTACATCCTCGTGCACGACGTACAGATAGTCGGCTAAATACTTTGTCGTTGGTATCTCCATCTTGGGACAGACTTTGTATTGCTTATAGGTGTCAAAGAACTTGTCATTTTCCTGCATTTGTTTGATGTTGCATTCAAATCAGGTTTTTTTGGATTTAATCGTTAGCTTTTTATGTGGGTATTGCGAGGTTTGTTTCCCTGTTTTTGTGAGCTGAAATCTGTATTAACTGCACTGCACTTGAAAATAAATAAATCACAATTAGCAGGAGCACTGGTGCGGACTTTGGGTATTTCGTATTTATTTTTTAGACATCATGCTAATTAAAGCCTCGACTTGCTGCATTTGTGTCAAGAAAATAACAATATTTTTATGCAAGTGGAACGAGTTGTCACGTGACGACAGCGAGCCACAAAAAAGCGCAGACTTTTAAAATAAATTGGCAACACCTTCAGAGCCTGGCCCTGAACCGCTTATTGAATGTCTCGCTGTCTCGTTTTGTTTTTATTTCATATATTCCTTTATTTTTCTTTTTGCACAAATCGCCAACGCATATCAATGACAGTTGTTATGGTTTTATAGTACGCGATCTCTTTATAGACAATATGGGTGTTTGTGGTTACGGAATGTCTGGAATTCAATTACATTTTATTGCACAGAACTCATTGGTCAGGCGATTCACTTCACACTTTTTGCATTTTCCCCGATCGCAATGCGTTTCCTTTTTCCATTTAGATGTTGTTATTTATTTTTATGTATTTTTTTGCTTTTTAAAGCTCATAAGATGAGCGTGTGCACTCATCACCGAAGCAGCGCCGAGTTGCGACTGCGCAGACGACGGTTTTGATTGGGGGGAAAATCGAATTCGAGTGCCCGAGGAGAAAAGAGGCGGCCGAGAGATGGCCAAACAAGTTTTCCCCTAATAGGTAAACTTTTATTTGGGATCTCTCTCCGCTTGATTTTTCCTCCAGCCGACTTTTCATCTGGATCGAAAACCGAAACCAGAGGCTGGATGTTGTTTCTGTAGGGGGGCGACCACACGGAGCGTGCGAGCGAGCGTACCTAACTGCTCTCTCATTAATGCAGAACTGACTGACGACTGACGTAGCCGGCGGCAGTGGCGTTGGCAGCAGAAAAAAAATACAACAAAAAAAACAGCAGCAGCAGAAAGGCAGCAACAGCGGCTCAAAAGCAGCGACGGCACCAAAGCGTGGCTTTCTATGTGCACAGTGGCTGCGCAAAGTCGGCGGACGCCTCCTCTCCCAGCTGCTGAAAACGCGAAGCCAAGCTCACGCCTCACCGGGTTTCTTTGGAAATTTATGCATGCTTCTACAAGCACACAAAGGAAAATTAAGGTAACATAAATAACGTATTTAGAGTTTGTCCAAAACTTAGGTTTGATTGACGTTTACATTGACATGAAAATAGCTTAATTTTCTATTCTAATAGTAAAATTCTTACTTTAAATATGTTACGTATAGTAATCAATCAATCAATTTAAATGTTTTGCATAATATTCGAATATTTTTAAGCAATACCTACTACTTTTTATAAAGACGATTTCATAAATTAGGATTCTTTCCTTTAAGTGTGCCGTTTATAAGTGTTAGACAATACTTGTCTTAATATTTGAATTAAACATTTTCTTAAACTTTACAGACTAAAAAATATAATTTTGTTTAATTGTCATTACAAAAGAGAAAATTAATTTTAGAGTGTTATAAAAACATTGCATGTTTTAAGAGTTTAAGAGTCAGTCTACTTAAGGGTTCCTTAAAGTAAACCGATTTTAGTTAAGTATTTTATTAATAACATTATGCCATTTTATAAGTATGCCCTCACAATTTTATGAAACCCAATATTCATGATTATTTTTTTGAGTGCTCTCAACTCCTCTCAGAGAATTTAATCATTCCAGGTTTATTGAATCTTTTCAACGTTCTTGACTCGCCCACGTGGGCTAATTGAAAAGAAGGCAGAGAATCCAAAGATGCTGGCTGAATGAGACTCTATTTCTATTGCTTAATGATGCCCTTAGGCCGCGTTCCCATGTCTCGAAATCCATCTGCATAATTAACCTGTCTTCTGCACAGCAGGAAGTGGCCACCACAAAGAGCAGAAACCGTCTATTAGTCTTGGCTCTTTGAGCCGCTTCTCATACTTAAATTAAATTTCATTTTAACACGTTCTTTTGGCGGAGAAAGAGAGGAGAGCGCGGCATTTTCTAATTATTATGTAAGCATGCGAGCGAAACTGGCACTGGGCGCGTAATTAACAGAACTCACTGTGCGATCCAAAAAAAAAAATAGGGGGGGAATGAGAAAAAAATTATCGAGGTAGCACCGAGCAAAATAGGTGGACAGAATGGGCGCTAATGGAAAATAAAAATATTATTACTAGTCGGGGTTTATATTTGGCATCAAAGTTCTGCCATATTAAGCGGAAGTTCATAAAAAAATTCAAATAAAATCGAAACAATTAAGGTTTAACTTTCTCAACGATGATCGCATCAAGAACTTCCACACATTTAGCATAAATAATTGCTTTATTTTGGCTTTTTGACGGTTGCGTTTGTGCCTGGCATACCGAATGAGCAGAAAAGTGGTATAATAAATATTTGAAATATGAAAAGCCAAAAGTAAAAGCGTGGGCCGGGGCCAATTAAACGAGAAATTTAACCCATAAATAGCCGCCTAGGTTTCTCCTCGGATTCTTCTATCGAGAATTGATTTTGTGAATGTATCAGAATGGAAAGGTCTCATAGGCTGCACAATAATTACCTTCAGTCTGGTGTGTCTATCACCTGAAACTGGAGTGTGAAAATGTCCCCACAATGGAGATGGCCACAAAGGGTGTCCGAAATAAGGCTTTTGTGTGTGCAGCAGTATTTTCTGTTGAATAAGCGATGCCTCGACAATCTCTTTGACTGAACGGATCTGGGCACTGGAGCATGGGCAAGTGTACCCAGGGAGTTATGGTACTCGCATCTGGGCTATTGTTTTACGACTTGGATTGCGTCTCGAGGGCTCTAATCAGTGGCCAGTGAAAGGAGAAGTCATGAAGCCATGCAGCTGTGCTGTGCTGTGCGAGATATCGTTAACTTGTCAAATGGTCTCGGTTACACCCAAAACCCGGTAGCGCAGTGTAGCGTGCACTGGGGTTGTGTATCGTAGAATTCAAGGGAATTCTTCACAATTCTTCCCCAATGCCTACTTTCGCTGGATAAAAATTCCTCGAATTTTGGTTGCAATTCTAATAGCCTACAATTATTGCGTTGCATTAAACCAGTTTCCAGTGACGTCACCCTCGGCAGTTATTGTTTATTTTCATTTCTTTTTTATGGCCGAAACGTGCCACTGCCGAATTTGCACCGAAAGTATCTGCAACAGTGTAGTTGTTGCCACCGTGTTTTGTTGAACTTGTTAATCAGCGAATTGGAAACGAAATAACATAAGAGATGAAGTAACCGAACAACTCAAGAAACATGCATATGGGCAGGGGTTTTCGGTACACGGTTTTGGGTCTCTGGTCTTGGGCTTTGGCCACTCGCATCAGCCGCAAAAAAATGTAAAGTAAGGGAAGTGGCAGCGGGCGAGGGGGGCAATCGATTGTGGTAAGCAAATTGCACATTCGAAAATTCGCAAGTTAAAAGTAAAAATAAGCAAACAAATATGCGAACTGCCAGCAGACATGGAATTAGCCGAGCCCAGTTGCAGATACAGTTTAAGTTGCGGGACCATGAAATTGGTCAATAAATTGTGCTTTCGAATGCGAAATGTTGGCAGCAAATAATTAAATTAGTTAAGGCTTTTAGCTATTTTTAGCTTGAGGTTATTAATTTCGGTTATTAATTTATGTTTTGTTTATAAGGAAATTTAATGGGTGGTAAATTTGGTTTGAATTATGTTTTCATAATTTAAAAAGAAGTCGATTCTTAGCAACTATTGCACTGAGTTTTAGTGTAACTAAATAAACCTACTCACTTATATAAAATAGTTTTGTTTACTTTTACTTTAATAGAAAATTTTTCAACAAAATTTAACACTTTGAAATTAAACACTTAAAAATGTTGTATAGAAAAATTTTTATTATTATATATTTACTATTTACTAGACTATTTATCATTTTCATGTTATCGTTATTTACTTTCCCAATATTATTTTTATCTGTTTAAAAATAATGGTTTACGTTTAACAATTTGTTCTTGCATTTTAAAAACCGAACTGTTTGCCTTGCCACAACAAAAGACTCAAGGCACGAACTTGTTGCCCCTAAGACTATGCAACAGTTTACAATATTTGGTTGTTCATTTATTTTCAAAAGAAAACGTAGCACACTTTAGGGACGTATTTCATTTAGTTTAGTGTCTCATTTTTGTTTAGCCGAGACACACACCACAATTTGAATATATCAATTAAATCAATGAATTTTATATTTATTTTTATTTAATTATTTACATTTAAAATTGTTACGAGCGGAAAGTTTTCCTTTTAAATTGGTACGAGATCTACAGAAAAATTGCATTCAGAAGCACTAGCGTTTAGTCTAATGCTTTTTTGGTTCCTGACCTAGATATGTATATTATTTAAAAATTTTAAAAATCTTAATAAAGAGCTCCATTGATCTAAAGAAAAGACAAATTTCGCTTGGGTTTTCCGTCTTAAAAATAGGTCTTTATGTTTTTGTTAGTAAATTAGCTACACGCACCAGACAGTCGATGGGATAGTGTGCATGCTGCTAATTAAAACCAATTATCATCAGTTCGACGCATTTCATGTTGCACTTGGCACTTGCACTTCCATTTCCACTCTGCCAGGGAACTTGGCCTGAACCCGAATGGGTGCCAATTGCGGGGAACAATGGGAGAGTTTGCTGCCAAAGACAATGGCCAGCAATGAACAGCTGGGCCCTATCCGGTCCACTCCGATCCAGTCCGGTGCTCGCTGCCTTACTAACCCAAATAGGAGACAAATACGAGCTCACAGATGCCGAAACTAGTTTTATGATCATGTTTATGATGTTGCCGCTGCCCGACAACCCTATAAACAATAACCATTAGACCAAGACACAAGGATGGAATGTGTGGAAGACCTGCATTCCCCTGGTCAGGTTCAAACAACAAAGAGCTTCAGGTGTTTGAAGGTTGACAGGGCCACGCCCCATGCTGCAACCGAGTTCGTCTAATCTTAGGTAATCTTCATCTTGTGAGCTATTCAAACACCTCAAATCGAAGATCAGCAAACAAAGAAGGGGAGAAAACAAATCGCGCGAAAATTAACGCGTTTTAACTCTAGAAGATCTAGTCTGTTACTATGCACGAAAACAAATTTATTGAATATAACTACTACCAAAAATTACTATTATTATTTTTATTTTTTATTGCTTTATCTTACTTAAAACTTTCTTAATATTAAAAATAACAAGGCAATTATCTATGAAAGTTTGTTTTGTGTTACTTACGCCACTCACGATTTGCTTAGAAACATCCTGTGTTGTCGTCTACTCACAATCCTATGTATTTATTGTATAGGTACTTATACATTTTAATTTTTTATATAAAGATTTTAAATTTAGATCCTCTTTTTTTGGTGTACGGAAGTACTTAACATCGCACACGTATCAGGGCCAACCGATTACATTGGCTTAGACAAATCGATCGATTTAAGCCAGACAAACAAAAATGTGTGGATATTCTCTTGAAACCTGAGACACGTACACAAAGTCATTCCGAATATTTTCAGCATTATTAAGCGGAGACATAAAATTTACAGCGACTCGTGAGTAATCAATAGCCGGAATCACCGAAAATTTCATTCAGAATACTCATCTCACCTGATGATAAGCGGCAGTCAGCTGAGAATTAACCCAACATCATTCTTATTCAAATTCATTCTTATTTATTCTCACAAAACTTCAAGAGGAAGATGAATCAAATGGCTTCTGGCTAACCCGTAACATTGAACAAAAGGGGTTCAACTTGAGAGATCTTGGCAGATAACTTCTAAATAACCAAAACAGGTAAGACCACCAGCCAAAATAAATTGCATACACGAGCTCTGGCTTCGAAGATGAACTACTTTTTTTTTGAAAGTTAAACCTATCGGTATGCTAAATAAATCTTAAATGTGCTAACAAATAAATATTTTAATTGCTTTATCTAGTCTATGATTTCAAACGCATGTGGATTTATAAGAAGAGGTTTTCTTTAAAAGCTTTTTCAATTTAAAAGAAGAATAAAAAGTTATGAATTATAAAACTTTTGGTAAGCCTGTAATACAAATTATATGTGAGATCACCCTTATTTTTTATTAGAAATACGTACATATAACTTTAACTATAAATACTTTATTAAATAAGACTTTTTTAAAGCTTAGCCCATTAATAACAATTTATTTTCCCACCCTAAAACCACATCATTTTCCCCTACTCCACTCACCTGTTTATTAGACTCATCCTCGACGGCTGGTAGAAGCTTTGCATTGCTGGCCGTGGTGATGTTGTGGGCGGAGTGGGCGGAAGCGGATACGGAAGAAGTTCTTGGACACCGCATCGTGCTCCAGGTCGTGGTATCCGCCCTGGAGCTCGCTCAGTGTGTTGTTGCTGCCGCTCAAAGTGACTATGCCGCTGGAGCTGATCCGACCGGAAGTGGCGGTGGTTCTGCCGCCTCCACTGTCCACCACACTGGACACCGTGGAGATGCAACTGCGAGTGGTCTGTGGAGAGGGGGTGACAGCCGGTAGATCCGCCTCTTGGGCCTTGGCCCTTCGCATATTCAGCCAGGACATGCGCTGCGGCTGTCTGCGGTCCAAGGTCACGGATATCTGACCGCTTCCGGGTCCGTTTGGCTCTCCACCTATGTACACACACGTTCTCGAAGTGGCCATGGAATCGCTTCTTAAACGGGCAGAGTTGTCATTGTGATTGTGGTTGTTGTCGTGTCGCGGCAGGGTTGCCATGGCCCCGGATATCTGGCGGTAGGTGGGCATGGCCGGGGGCTGGGTGCCACTTCCGGCACGGGAGAGACTCAGCTGCTCGGCGAGGGCCTCGTCGCTGCTGCGGGGCTTGTAGCTGCTGCTCATCGATTAGATCTGCCGGATAACAAGAACAAAACAAGAATGTCAGCATTTTTTTCAATAAAAACAAATCTATTCTGTGAAAAATGGCATACAAATTGGGGATCAGAAACCTTTGCCTTAGGAGTGTCCCATAAATTTCAAACGAAAGCCAAGTCATAGAAATATTTATCTTGGTTTAAATCAAAAGAATTGAACCCCATTTTAGGTAAATAACCTTAAAAAAAACTCATGACAGCAATGAACCTTTTTAAGAATTTGCGAAAGAATTAAAGCTTATTTTATACATTCTCCTTTGTTAAACACCAAGAATAATTAATCAGTAGTGCTTAAAATTAAAATATTTTTGGAAGTGAAAAATGAAAACAACGGCTTTAAGATCAGTTTGATATTTAAGTTTCGAAAAAATTGAGTCCCCATAAACATAAACATGTAATAATAATGTCACCCTTTTTTCTTGAGTGTCATTAAATAAAATTCGTGGAAAAAATCAGAATAACTTCAAAGCCCAACTCAGCCTGCGGAGTTCACACGAAGCCCGAATATCATATCAAAAATACGATTATATCCGCTTTGGCTTTTCTAACGAAATGATTCATATGGGAGATTCGTTGGGGTTTTGTTTTCGGCCTTTTGGACAACGGATTTGCATGCGAATCGAACTGCCAAATGGGAGAACAATGTCTGTCCGTTGAACGGAAAGTGAAAAGTCGCCACAATTCGCAGATCTGCGAAAGTGAAAGCCCTTCGTGCCATTCTACCGCATATTGATGGCCTTATTATGCTATGTGCTATGGATTATGACATTGTTCCCGGAGATTCTGCGATCACCCATTGTCATACTTACTATAAAATTCAACACAAATCAGAGCAAATCAATTCTGCTCTAGACAAGTGACTTTTTCATTTCCAAAAATTTCACCTGACTGGTTATTTTTATCAGGCACTGACTGTGAAAAGATCTCAACAGAAAGTTACCAACAATGAGAGTTGAAACAAAGTCGTAAAAACAACTGTTCCAATATGAATATATGGCAAAATAAAATAAAAAAAAAAGCTATCAGTTGCTTGGGTCTCTGTTTCCCAACTTATTTTATTGACCTGAAAATGAGTTTCTCGTGCTGGAATTATTTTTGGTGTTCCATTGACGTTGCTTAACCCATTGGCTGCCAAGCTTCAATTGATCAGCTTTATTTGGAAATTCAGTAATTGATGAAGAGAAATTTATACACTCATTTCCAAATCACAAACAAATCTTTTAATGGGTTTTTAATTTAAAAATACTATTAATCAAATCCAGATATATTTTTAATGTTCATGTAGAACTTGTTTTAATAGTTCCAACTTTATACAGATAAAATATCTATAAAAAAAGAAGCATATTCCATTCATTATTGGTATTCAAATTTGGTATCCAATAAATCTGTCAAGTTTGTTTTAAGAGAAATAAAAATAAAAAACTTAAATACGTATATGATTCAGCCAAATTAGCTAATAAACACTAATTAAGCCAATTGCTTGAATCGACGATTGGTGTTTATATATTTAGGTGGAAATAATTCAAATGGTTTGGTGACTCAACTCGAACACAACATTTCGATTATAATTATTAAGGTTGTGTCATTAATAAGTTTAATGACTGCTCTCATCTTATCGGCACAATGGCACACATTTATCTTGGCAACACAGCAGAGGCAGCAGCAGCAGCCTCTTATCACAACCGCCTGAAATGCATATTTACAAATAATTATGCATGCTTGCATAAATGAGCAAAAAGGTTCGGCGCAAAAAAACGGCGCGAGAAGAAAACAAAATCAACTTTTAACATGCGATTGAGTTCGGTGACCAGCAAAACAGTCCAAAAGAGGCCGTATCTCAATCTTACCCGAGTATTTATACAAATTTTCGTTCATTTTTTGCTGTTTCAGGCCGGCAAGTCATAAAAATAAAAGCAGGTAAAAATCGGAGGTGTTCGACTTAAGGGATATCCTGTACTTAAATTTTTTTATAGTTTTTAATAGATTATTTGTTTTGTTGAAGTAGTAAAGCTTTTTCCTATTCTATTTTGCGAACATAAAAGCTAATTAACAAAAGAGAATTATTTCCTTACATATTCATTTTTTCACAATACATATTATAATTTTAAATATTGCACTTTATTATTAATTTTTTTTTTCGTTATGCGTCAAAAGGTAATTTTTAACGATTTAGTTTAAAATAAATATGTTGAATATTATTTTCATCATTTTATTATAAGGATTAACAAATACATAATAATTATTTTCGGTCCCTGTAAAAATACAATATATATTATTTAAATCTTTTCATCAAAAATAAACAAAAAGTTTTCAAATAAATCAGCTTAGAGAATCTTTTTAACTTAGACATTTTTGTTCAATAATCTCTTTTTGTTTTCCCAAAATCCCTTTACATTGGATTTGGATCAAATTACTTCACCCAGCCGATGTTTATCCACAGACAGGCATTCCGGAGTACCGGGTATCGGAGTGTTTACGGCGTCTTCGGCCAAATGAAGGCACCAGCACCCAGCACCAAAGTGGATGACGGCGGCGTCTCCGCTTGTTTATTATTGAACATTTTGCCAACAAATGTGGCGCCGTAGTGGCAAAGAGATTTGCATTTGCATGTTGCAGATACGTCGCGATTGAGAGAGATGTGAATGTGCCTTCAGATACTTTGGTGGCCGACTCACACACACACTCGCAAACAGATAGCAGACACAGATACAAAGCGAGGGGAGGTGGGGCGGAACCGACAGCGGGATCGCTCGACCGTTGGGCGAAGAAGACTCTCCGAGTGGAAACCCAGTCCAGCGGGACGAACTGAACCCAAGGGAACTCGAGTTACATGTTATTAACAGGTACGAGTGCGAGTACAAGTGTTGGCCAAGGAAAGCATGCTACAGTACCCGTGGATGTGGATGTGGACGTGGATGTGGATGTGCCTGCTTTTCTTTGTGCACTCAAACTGAACGGCGACAAGTGCGAGGAGAGTGGGTAAAAAGTATGACACTTGATAAAGGTTCTGACGAGGGCAGCATAACATATAAGCAGTAAACACTATATATAGAAATGCCGGCACCACCATAGAATTCAGCCAGGCGAAACCGCAGACAAGACAACTGCCACTGACCAAAGCCAAAAGTGAACATTAACTTGCCATTTAGCCTGTACTTATGGCCCAGAGAACCCAAACAAACCGCACAGAACCCCAGATCTTTCCAACTTTGGTAATAAAGTTTTTAAGCTAAAATTATCAAGGGTCGGCTTCCAAGGAAACACCGAGAATCATTATTTTTAATGGAGAAGCAAATGGATGGATGAATCTGACATACAATAAAAAGCTTTTCTTATAATAAAAAATTTATTCAAGACAAAGAACATGCAAGATCAATCAGTTTTCGAAGGTTAAAGTAATTGAAGGGTTTTTTTTGTAATAAACAAATGAGTTAGGTACATACAAATGGAAATTAAGTGATCTTCAATGTTCATAGTTACAAAATGTCAAATTTAAATGTTTTTTTTAATATAATACAAAACAATTTAATTTTTATATGAATGACATATGAACGATTGATACTATGTTTTATACGATCTTAAAAAAAAGATTCATATTTAATTTTTAACTAAGGAATGAAAACAAACCAATTTTAAAGTAGAGATATATTTTCTCTCTCTGTGCGACAACCTTTAACTACACTTTAATAGCATTCCCGCCGGATTACCATCAATTAAACGGCGTACTAATGATTAATTTCGATCCCAATTATAAAGAGCACACGTGGTTGACCTTTGACTGGGCGAAAGTCCAAACTGCCAGCGTTCCGAACGACCATTATAGAGCTGAACCTGAACCTGAGGCAGAAATGTCACCAAACAACAGAGTAATTTCCATTTTAAGAGAAACAAGAGCAGCACTAATTAGTGTCCAACTGTGTGGCTAATTAGAAGACCAAACCAAATCAAGTGTCGTGGCCACAATTCATTTAGTGAATTTCAGGGATAATCGCAATTGGCATGCTAGGTTATGGGCTGAGTATCTAAATCGACAGTATCTGTATCTCAATCTGCATTCGTGTAATTGAAAGTCTGCGCTTGGCCTGGCTCAAAAGGAAAGTAAAAACTATTTAGATGGCTCTGTGTTTATTTCTCCTCTTTCTTCTGCTTCTGACGGCTCACAGATCACAGAGCTTGAGCTGCCAACGAAAGTAAAAACAACAAAGCAAAAGATACTAACTGCTTGACTTGACACAGTTTCTCAAAAGGCGAAGATTATGTAAAATTATGTGTAAATTGAATTGAAACTCAGGCGACACAAGTAAAAGCACTCGGCATCCGCGCGTGTCTGTATCGCATTGATTGCCTTTTATTGATTGTCCAATCGAGTGTAATTAATGCTGTCCGCTGTGGGGACACGGACCACTGCAAACTGCAAAATCTCGCCATGTGCCACGCCCCTCGATTCGCTTGACTGATTCCCCCATTTCGGAGTGAATTTTCAGCGGTGTTTTCTCAACAAATTGTCACATCTCTCGTAGCAGTTCGAGTTCCGTTTTATTTTCGTGTTAGTGGGACGATCGTTGGGTTGGAGACGTGTGGTCAGAAAACTCGTTCGGCCATTATGGCTCTGCAAATCGCATTTAGCTCGTGGTAATTACACTTATCCAGAGATCAAGGCATGGCAAGTGGACACTTTTTTTTTTTTTTTATTGGACCTGTTTAGCGCTTGAAGCTTAGCCAAGAAATTGCCCACTTTGACACCTGTTTGTCACTGGGTCAAGAGCGTAAATAAAACAGAAATAAAAAAAAGATACACCAGGAGGCCTAAGCCGCAAACTCGATTCAATAGTTGCTCAGGACCGTGTTGGCCCATGATTTGCATAAATACTTCGTGCTGCCCTTGCCGCTCGTTAATTGCATCAGCATCGAGTTGCTGGCAATCATAATCCGTACTCAACAAATCTCTGCTAAACGGTGCTTACTAAAGCCCCTTACCTCACCTATTACCCCCTCCAGTTGCACAACCAAAGTTTCGCTTTTGGTTTCGCACAATGGCAATTATCAGAATCATTAGCAACGGAATGGACTCCTCCCTCCCCCTGCATTGACATTAGATTTGCCTTTTTCTGTTTTCGCAATCGATTCGAGCAAACAAAAATAGTCAAAGTGGCAATGAAAATGGCGGGATGCTATCTGAATAATTTCAGTTGTTAAAACAATATGCAAACCAGGTGTTTCTTGAGCTGATAACTCGTTTAGAACTTTTTCTTTATTAAGAAAAATGCATAAGTATATGGTTTTAACTTCTCAGTTAAAACAAAAGTGTTTCTGGCACTTATCTAAATTCTTTGTTGCTGAAAATCACACTCATAAATAGATTATTAAAGTAGTTTTCCAGAAAAGATTATAAAAGTGTTGTACAAATAATAAAAACAGACTAAAGATTATGGTTTTAGAGAATAAGTAAATATATCTGCCGTTAGTTGATTAATTGCAAACAACCTAATTAATTACCATAAAATTCCACAAAGTTAACCAGAAGAAGTTCCAAAAACTATCACACACTCAATTATAGATTATGGCTTGCAAATATTTTTCACAGAATATCGTTTAACTTCTTTCCACTTTTTATGGCCAGCCTAAGGTTGAACCGACATTCATTCATCACTTGTTAGGAAGTAGATAATTTTTTAATTTGTATTCAGTTGGCTTCTGCTTTTTCGGGGCAACATGCGAAACTGGAACTGGTAATCAGAGACGTAACTCTGCTCCAAAAAGCTCATTTGAATGCTCTATAAAGGGCAATTGCCACACGGCGGCACTGGAGCCGTCATCAATTCCCATTCAATAGCGACAAAATTCATGGAAATTACGTTCTCACACACGCGAAAAATAAAACAAGCAAAATAACCAAAACATTGAAATTTAAACACAAAGCGTTTTGCGGTAACAGAAAAACTAAGCGCTAAGCGGCGACGACGACAGGTTTAGAGGTACTGACTTGACTGACTGACTGGCCGAGAGCGGAACTGCGATGAGCCGAGAGCCACGAATTACGAGTAAACTACCTGCCAGGTAGCGAGTGGGATATGAGCATGGAAATGGGCAGCGACGGGGCTGAGCGGCACAACACGTGTAGCAGCAAACGTATCTCCCAGATACACAGCTCCTAACCCATCCGATCAGGCGTCTGGTAATTGCAGTAATATCAGCGAAACACGCAAACCGTTTCAAGATAACTCCAGAGAAAGACAAAGAGAAATAGAGAATAGTGGGAAGAGCAAGGTTCTCTATTTTCCATATCCTGCACAGCAAAAAATTACATTACTGAGATGGATAACAGCAAATATCCCATTTTATAGGGTTTTCTACTGAAAAATGTCTTTACAAGTTGCCTTAAGAAACCTAGAAAATATATATAGAACTTAGATACTTTTCACTTGATTTTTGTTTACAATTACATAATATTTAAATAGAAAATATTTAAAATATATCTTCTAGAGGTGTTAATTTTTGTTAACTAAAAAAAAATTCCTTTTTTTTCAATTATACAAAAAGTGTTTAATTATTTGAAGAAACATTAAAGCTATGTAAATAACAAAGAAATAAGTTAAAAAAGATCATTTAAAAATTAAAGATAGATAGGTACTTTTGTTATGTACATTATTAAAACTTGATTTTATCAGTGTGTATTTATTGACTTAGTACAAACGTCAGGAGATGAGAAAATATAACTGAACTGTTATGAGATAAGGTCAACCTGATATGAGCTATTACAGAAATTACCTATAAGCGTATCAAATCGATCTGTTTTTCGGACCCTTAATTTATATTTGTTTATGAAATCAATCCTTAAAGAAATATACACATTTTTTTCCGTGTATTCAACACATAGGAATAAATACACGCATCCCGAAACTGAATTCCATTGAGGGAGGGAAAACCTTCGAAACCTTCGGCTAAGAAGCCGCATAACAAAGAACGAGGCTAAAGCGAAATGCTCATAAACAGGAAATTAATCACTCGAGTGTGTGTAAAATGCGTTGATTCATATTCCCATTCTCAGGGATTCAGGTAGGAGGAGATACATATACATATACATCCACCTTAAGTCCCTGCTGGCGGGAAAGGACGAAAGGTTGTGAGGAAGTGACGAACCGAGGGTTAGGGCAAAGTGAGGTTTGAGTAAATTCCCATTTGCCAAGGTCGCTCAGGTATTTACAACTTCATTCGCTGCGTGTAATTGAATTCTGTTTATTTTGACTTTTCGATTGTTCGCACAATGCAACAAAAAGATTCCCAGGTAACGCGACGCTACTGGCTCAATGCTAATGAGTTCCTAGTTTGAGTTTTTCTTAACGATGATTCAATGGCGATCCCAAAGATTCTTGGCCAATAACTAATTACAATTGGAGATGTTTCCACTTTCCGAGATGGAGGTGGAGAAGCCAGAGTTACCGGTTTCCGGCTCATTTCTAATTATAAATCAGACATCACAACAATTATTTTTAATATTAATTTTGCATGCATCCAGCAAATACTTCATGGCCCCAGAACATTTGCGCACTTTTGATGATGATCATGATCATCAGGGGTACGGGGTAGAGGGCTTTGTGCGAGTGCTTTGTCTTGTTTTCGTTTTTTGTTCTAACAATTAATGAGTTAAGGAAACCATCTTCACAGCTTCAAAAAACGTCCTAACTTTTTTGTTCTTATTTATTCTGAGTTCTGATTTATTGTTTTCGTCTCATTATATTTTAATGAAAGCTTATGTTTTCAACAGCATCTAATGATTTCAGTGTTTGTTCTTGCTGATTAGTTCTAACATTAAAAATATTTTACCAAATGAAACTTAGTTTGCCTAATTAAGGTTTTAATTCATAAATTGTGATTTGTGGTGATTTGTGATTTGTTCGTACATTTCAAACCAATTTATCATCTTGTATAGTTATTTTAGTGATGTTTAATAAGATTTAATTGTAAGAATTTGTTTTTAAAATATATTAGAAACAAATACTTAATTTGAAATATATATAATTTTATTTTTAAAGTCTCAAGTTTTCTTACGTTTCTGCTCCCATTTAAGTCAGGCACTAAAGGAAGTGAATTATTTTATATTTCAAAGAAACCAGTCAGTTTTTCAACTTAGATTTACTAATTTTTAACGGATCAAATAGATTTCTTTACAAAAAACAACGGATTTGAATAAGTATATTTCCGTTACTTTTTCTTCAACAAGAACTACCCAAATATTATTACAGATAATTCCCTTAATTTGATAATTTCATAATCCTATGCAAAGCTGATTTATGTAGACATTTTCGTCACACCTGAGTTTCCCAGGTAAAACCTTTTCTCAAAGACCTCAAGGCAGTTGAGCTTGATAATGTTTGGAACCGCATTAGAACCGGGCTCATCAAAATGAGGAAACTGGTCTATATATAATGTTAGACACGAGTTCGTCCACTTCCACGATCACGTTTGCATGGTGAAAACAAACCAAACCAGACGAGCAGAAGACACTTGAAAAAAAAGGGGACGATAGCCGACTTGCTTTTGGCCCCCTCCCCTCCCCCTCCCCCGCCCCTGAAAATCCCACCTGTCAGTTACCAAAATGAGTGCAGAGCCATTTTCCGCAGCATGCTTTACTTTGCTTTAGATTACGCTTTTTGTTTTGCTATTCCCAGCCGCCTTTTTTGGTTTTGGCCACTTTCTAGCAGCAGACTGTAAGAGCGAAAGAACCGTCGAGCAAATTGCACCACTTTGTGGCGTTCTGGTGGCGAGTCGGCCAAGAGGCATCATTACCAGGGCCATTACCGGCTGCAGTGTACCTTACTGACACCATAAATGGTCCGCCTGTTCTTGAAGCTACAGACCCATGTGCCCTAGGTCCAAAGGGGTCTTTTTATGTGTATCTGGGTATCTGGAGTTGCTTTCCAGCTCTGTGTGCGTGGAGCAATCGAGCTGCGAGATCTGCAACTCTACTCCCAATCGAATATGACGTGCTCAAGCGTTTCTTTCTTCATCGTTTCTAAGAGCCAACTGCAGGAGATATCGCAATGGTATCTTCACTTTTCTTGGAGGTAATTTGATAAAAGTCAGGAAAAGTTTCTGTTAGGGAGTTTTGCTACTCTTTTTTTTAGAAGAAGAGCTCAACTAAATAATAATAATAATTTTTTAAAACCAGCTAAAAGCTGGCATGAAGATTTAAATAAACACCTTACAATTCAGATTTTCCGGTGTCTAAAAGTGTTTAAAGTAATTTATTGTTTACTTTACATATTTCATGTGTTTTGAGTATTATTTAAGATTATTCATTCAAATTTCTGACTACAGCAGACTTTAACTAATCGCTAGACATCGGATTTTAGGTTTTTTTTTGTTTGCGGTCCAAAAAAAGTGAAATTTTGGAAATAGACTAATAAAAATAGTAGGTTTCAGAATATATCGGCATATCATAAATATGCTAATTTTTAGGTCAAAAAAGGTTAAGGAATATGCTCAGCATATTTTGACCTATTTTTTAGGTCAAAATAGGTAAAAAGGTTTTGTTTAGGTTTTTAGGTTTCTTGGAGGTTTGCGATCTAAAAATCGTGAAATTTTGGAAATAGATTAATAAAAATAGTAGCTTTCAGACTGTTTTGGCATATTAGCAAAAAGAGGTGGACTTAGGTAAAAAGGCCCAGTTTAAATATCTATTCAGAAGTTCAATGATTTACCGTTTTAAGAACAATTTTTAACTAAGACACAAGGGAATTAAATTGGCATTTGGTACTTACAGCCAAACGAAAGATTTGTATTTGTTTAAAATAAAGATTTCTCTGTGCAACAGCCCTAAAAGAACAATAATGGAACAATACTGGTCTTATAGATCTCGGTGTTCTGAAATCGACCACATCCTTCTCCATTGGGCAAAGATTTCAAGAAATCCAATATCAAAGGGCCGAAAAACACCTTTAAACCTTTCCCGGACGTAATAATCAATATTTTTATACAAATATTTTTTATTTATGTTTTGTTATTTGTTTTATACAAATTGTGTAAAATAGTTAAAAAAGTATTTGTGTGTTTAATAATTTAGTTATAGTTTTGTTTACAATATATAATTATAAGTTTTTCCATGTTTGTTGGTGTTAGTTTTTGTCTTTTTTCCGAATGTATAAGCTTGTATGCTGAAAAGCTTCGCTCCACGTCGCATGAAGTAAGTGGCGAGTAAGTGTACTTAACAACACTTTCCTTGGCAATGTTGGGCACTGAGTATGTGTAATTGTTTATTGATGTGTTGATGGCTTGAATTGTAGAAAAGTCTGGATTTCGGTGTAATACATTTTTAAGTTTTTCCTGTACGTCTCTTCCGATTTTTCCTGGTACGCTCTTTATTAAAGTGTCGGCCTTTTCAAATGTTTGCATCGTATCCTTCAACGTCATCCCTGATTTTTCCAAAGAAGTGATGTAGTGTGGTAGTGTTTCAAAATATTTTTTGATAAATATAAGATTTGATTGAAGGCTTGATTTTTCAAACACTCCCGCGCTAATTTTATTGAGTCAGCATCTTCTGGATTAAAGGACTCCAGAACCTGCAGTTATTTAAAAATAGGCTTTTAACTTAATATTTTATTGGCTCCTTTTAAACTCCTCCAGCCACTTCATGCGATGGTCCTTTTTGTTTGCTTTCGCCATTTTAAAAATCACTTGAGAAAACACAGCGCCGACTGAGAAATGTTTTTAAACATAAACAGTTTGGATCGAACACGCCTACTAAGGAGCATATTTTCCAGTAGAAATAGGTAAAAAAGGTAGAAAAAGGTTGACATATTCCGAAATATGCTTTTTAGGTTCAAAATATGTAAAAGGTCGAATATGCAAAAAACTAGGCCAAAAATTCTTTTTATCTGAAACGCATTTGTCTGCAAACGAAAATTTTTTGGACAACGCATTCGTAATATGCAAAAAACCTAAAATCCGATGTCTACTAATCGCAATACAGGTGATAGCTATCCGTAAAATTAAAAATGTCACGACCAACAGCGTCTGTCAGTAGACCTTTAGTATAATAAAACTTTTAATAGTATACTTTGTATTCAACATTATCCATAAGTCATAACGTTTTTTGACTTTGTTACTTAAAATTTAAATTATAATTTAAAAAAATTTTACTTTTCAAATTCCTCCAGACTTTCCTAGGTTTAAATGTATCCACCCGCCTAATTTCCCCACCTTTATCATCGTGGCGTCGCTTTTGACTTAGTTACAGCCGCTTTTATGGGTTCACACAGTTCACATGGCTCATGGATTTTGAGAACACGACAACAATAAATAAAGATTCACCGCCTGGGCCTGGGGTGGGAGGCAGGAGGCAGGTATTATGTGGCTATGTATATTCAGTTAGCACTTGGCGTAACTCTTCTCGCCTTTATTTTTTGTATTTATTTGAGAGTGACTTCATTTTCTCAGGGCTGCGTTGAGCGATCTAAGGCTGAACCGGTGACATGCAACCCCCGTTCGGCTTATTTATACACTTTTTATCGTACAACGTTCCATTGTTCCGAACAATGTGCACCGCACACTCTTTTTTTTCCACATGCATTATAAAACAAGCACATAACTACTATACGAGCACCTGTATATAGGTGTTTCCATATGCTTATTGTTCAAGCTTTCGATTGCCAAACAGCCCGAAATTTTTAGAAAAAATTTGAGCACGTATGGCGGAGATTAGGAGCCAAGTACACGGACGGTTAATTTAGCTGATGACAGCAGAGCTGCAGAATTTTT
Organism: Drosophila oshimai; assembly: GCA_018150695.1. Lineage (NCBI taxonomy): Eukaryota > Metazoa > Arthropoda > Insecta > Diptera > Drosophilidae > Drosophila > Drosophila oshimai. The sequence goes on from JAECWM010000191.1 coordinate 981,660, forward strand.
ATTTAATTAGTCTAGACCAAGACTCCGCCAGCGAAAAGTAACGGTCAGTTGGGTGGGCAAAAATGAAAATGTGCGGCCCACGGGCGAAACATGGTGCATTACCAAAGAAAAGGCCAGAAGAAAGAGTCAAGAAAGAATGAAAGGTAAGAAGCCAGAAATGGGTACGGAAAAACTTCCTCTGGTTGCTAACCTCAAGTAAACTTGGGTTCTGGAGAGAGGAAAAAACCTGATGACTTAGTCACGAAGCACAAACTTGATGGTTTCCCCCTTCGGGAAATTGGCGGAAAGTGAGGAGAGTGGGTGAGCTGTGGATGGGGGACACCTTCCTCTGCAGTTAAGTAAAATATTAAAACAAAAGATAAACGATTGCAAGCAAATATTTACCAAGCAATGCATTCTACAGCGGATATTACGCAGCCACATGCCATTTCCTTTGTAATAATTCTGAATGTGCCACGCAAGAAAGTAAACACTTGATTTAGAACGAAAACAAGAGTGAGTCTAGGTGTTTACTCTTTAATCTAGGCCAGATATCAAGTGCAAAAAGTGCCCACATAGTGCTAAGTGCACAGATAAAAATCTTCCTGATTTCAGAAACACTCTTATCTAAATGTACTTATTTTTTAAAGATTTTTTAGGTTCTAGGTCAATATGTCATTATCTGTTTTTAAAGGTTGTTTTATATTGAAGTATGCACTCTTTACTATATTTTAGGAAATAAGTTTAATGAACAAATAGAGACTAATGTGGACCATTAATTCTCTCCTCTTATCAAGTGCTTAAAAATATATATTCTCTGCTGGCAAATAACAAACTGGAACGGCAATTAAAATTGAGCAAATAAAAAATCACACACAATAGTGGCAATCAGGGAAATTAAATAATGTACATATGGCATAAATGAGAGCTTTGATATTGCCGCAAATGAAGCAAAGTACAGTGATGACATTTGAGACCATATATGTATAATGCATACATAAACTGAGTAACATATATTTACTCTTTAAAAATTATATACACATTAAACTTCTAAGGTGACATTGAAGTAACATGATACGGGCTTTCCAAAAAAAACGACTTGGGTCATATTTACTGTACTAACAAAAAAATATTAAAGAACACTTGTATCTTCAACTTTTTATAGTCAGCATAAAGTAAACCTGTTTAATATTTATACTAATTTAGTAGTTCAAGCTGCTAACCCACTGAAGCCAGTTCATCCCTGGGTTTTTAAATGACTCAAGATCAACTCGCCGATTACAATATTTACTGATAAAATAGATATGGTACTCTTGCACTTAATCACTTCACATAGTTGGACCCTTATCGCACTTCATCCGTTCCTTCAAGAACAACTACAGTGGGTTCTGTAAGTGAAGGGCCACAGAGCTTACTACGGTCTGAACTAGCTAATTATGGCGGAAGTCGAAAATGCACTGGCATCGTATTGTATCGTAGCATTGAACTTGCTGGGAGTCAGTCGATCGGCCAAGCGACTAACTGACTAACTTGCCAAGGGCTTATCAAGGTGGGTTTCAGCGAAACTTTGTTAAAATATACGGCCACGGCAACTGTGTGATGACCGCCAGGTAAGGCAAAAACAAAAGGCAGTTGCTAAAGAGGAATGGTAAGGAAAGAAAAAACACAGTGGACATCGGCTTTGGGTTAACTCAGTAATAAAAAATTGATCCTAAAAAAAAGTTTTAAACGTGCTTTGGGCTAACGCTAAACTAGGAAACGCAGTGTAAACTCTGATCAATGGTTATCAAAAAACAAAGTAATATTATGCTCACATATCTTTAAAAAAAATGTAAATACCATCAAATCCTTGTTTAAAACATTTCGATTTGCCTTTATTTTCTGCACGAATTTATAATTACTTTCCTTATTTTTAGAAGGATTATCATATTTTGTTAAAACACTCGGTAGAACCCGACAAACTTTAATATCTAAAGAACAAAAAATGTTATTTTGTGCTTCACGTATAAACTCTTTTTTTAAGTATTAGGCGGTTCTTTTTTTGTAAGTTTTAACAAGAAAAAATTAACAAATAGTATTCAAACTTTTTTAAGTTCCTCCGAACTGGAATAACAATTAACCGGTATTCACTGTGCCACAGGCAGCCCGAAAAGTGGAGGAACATGGGCACGGGAGCGCACGAAAAGCTGAAAAAACGAGGAACGTGTGTGCATGAGAAATGCAAAGACGGAGGGCAAGGAAAGGTAAGGAGATGGGGAGTGGGGGGAGCTAAGGAGAACTGAGACAGGAGCGACAACCGCAGCACGAAACTGGTCGGACGGGTCGCTATAGGGGCCATATTCATGGGCCAGCCCAGACAGGAGGGAGGATCAGTTCGGGTTGGCGGCCGCCGGAGCTTCATGAAATATGCACCACATTCAGTCGCATGCGTTGCGGCATTTTGCAATTACCATTTGCATTTCACGGAGTTATCAACACAGGGCACACGAGCACACACGGAAACACGTACGGATAGAACAATTTAAAATGCACGGGGTAAAATGGTTATAATGCAGTTGGGGAACAACGCGGACGAGCGACGACACGACCGATCGGAAAGAGCCGCGAAACTTGAATGAGCTCGGAGCCAGAACTCCAAGTGCTGGCGACTGAAAAGTCACCCCGAAAAGCTTACTCTTCAAGCTATAGAGCTCTCTGTAACGCTCGTTATGTCTCTACTGCCTCTTTTGATCTTGAATAGCTCTTTTTGACCTTTCGTTACTGTTTAAATATGCGCGCTATTTATTTAACGATCAGCTAATACAACGCTTTACGTTTTTTGGACTCGGTTAAAATCAAGCAACAATTTTGTACAAAATACAAAAATTTATATTTCCTTTATACCGGGGGGTTTTCATTTACCTGTTGTTTGTAAAAAATAATTCTATTAAATAACAAAACTCCTATCCTCATCATCCACCCTTCAACGAAAGTTCCATAATTCTTTAGAATTCTTACAATTATGAACTTCAAACGCTGACTGTGAAAGCTCTTCTTAAAACCAATTCTTCCATACTTCTCTTAGTCTCTTTGATATTTCTCTTCGCATTCAACCTCTCTTCAACCTAACAATTTGAGCATTTAAGGATCCACATCTGTTTAAACATGCGCGCCATATATTTTCCAATCAGCAGAAACAGCGCTTTAAATACTATTGCACTTAAAAATAAAACCCGGTTAATGTGCTCCCCGATTTCCCTCGATCAGTGGGAACGCGCTATGTCCGAGAAAAAGGCGAGTATGTCCTGAATGTTAAACTCCAGGTTGATCATGGCCCCGGCGTAGCACTTCTGGATGCGCTCCTCCAGGTAGTTGTACTGAGCAATGAACTCCTCCTGCATGGCGTGCCACACCACCTGCAACAGGTTCTCCTCCTCGCTCAGGTGCTTGTCTACCTTCTTGTAGAGGTTCTCCAGGCCCTTTTTAACCTCACGCGCCGGATACTGGGCGATCACCTTGCGCAGCTCCTGCTTGGAAAAGGCCATTTGGTAGCTAATCTCCGTCTCCTTGACGCCCTGCGCCACCTTTACTTGCACTCCCTCAAAGAATTGCTGTAAAAAAGGAACAAAGGATGAATGAGTCTTACAATATTAGTTTCCAAATGATATACTCTTTTTTAAGACTTCATTGACTTTAGCTTACATTCAACTTTTCCAGCGGACGGCCAAAGTACTGAGTCACGTACGCTTTTAGCGCCTCGTTGTAACGCGACTTGGCCTCCTTTTTCAGGGCATCTAGCCCAGGAACCTTGAGCTGTGCCAGCAGGGCGTACATATGGTGATAATTCTCCATCCGCACCACCTGCGACGGTGTCTTGGGATGCTCCTGAGAGTGCAGGTGGATGCCCTCGAAGATGGCATTCACGAGCTGCAGGTACCACTTTTCCATGTCTGTGCGACGATCCGACTTACGGAAGATGCCCTCCGCCGTCTGGGCAAAGTTCTCAAAGTTCTCCACATACGGCAGGATGGCCTTGGAGCGCTTGTGCAGCTTGGCCTCGCGGATGGACTGCAGCTGCTGCTGCATGAAGCGGTCAAAGTTGCGCTTCACCTGTACCAAGGCGGAGGCGAAAGTCATGCTGAGAAAGGAATGTGTGTCCTGGGCGGACATGACATGCTGGGTGAGACGCACCAGGACGTACAGAGAGTAGCTGGGAGAAAAATCAATTAGTTTTCTTATTAATGTTTGTTAGACGGTTTAGCTACTCACAAGCTGTCCACTCGCTCAAAGCTCTGGATGAAGCTGACCAGCTCTGGTTCCAGGCAGCCGAAAAGGCCCATCATCAGTTTCCGCACATCCTCGTTGATCTGGCGATCAATCCTCTTCTGCGGAACCCCATCAGCCGATGGCGAGATCGCGCCCCCTAAAATAGACTGCGACATGTCCACCGCCTTCTCCATTTCCAATGTGGTTTGAGTGTTCTTTGTCGTCGGACTTATGACGTCCATTTGGAAAAAGTTGATGCAAAACAGTTGCTCTTGCAGGGCAATGGGTTCCAGCTCGGCTAGAACCTTTTCCAGCAATGCATCGAAACGAGTTCGGTCCGCACTCTCCACTCCTGGTCCCCACTGGTCCCTGTTGATTCCCAAAGTGCCGTAGGGTATTGTGGACACTGCGGACTTCCTGGAGGACGTGGACATGTCCAGATCCTCGCGAGAATTACGCAACTTCTCTGAGACTTGAATTTTTGCCTAATCAGGGGGAAGGAAAAGCTAAATAAATTGATTTATTTTTTTAAGAAAATTCACCTCTTACCAAATTAAAGAAATTTCTTACATCCCTGTCATAGATCTTGCTCAGCGAGGCCGTGTAGACACGCATCAGGCCATCGTAGGTCTTCCGATCCATTGCCTTTGTCCAGTGCATGAGTTCCGTGTAGGGATTTAGCTCCCTATGGACGTTGGAATGATTAGGCAGTGTCAGCTCGGTGCTGGTCACCGGCATGTCCCCGATCTCGTTGCCCAGGTGGATGAACAGGTTGTTCATAAACCGGCTTACGGTAGCCGAGAACTTTTGTTTCCACTTCTCAAAGCGCTTGCGCTGATCCTGCACCGCCTCCAGCCGTAGCAGCGCAGGATCTATATCGCTGTTCATAGCCTGTTGCAGGCACTGAGCAGCTGCTATGGCCGCTTTGCGTCCATTAGCAGTCTTTAAATCGGGTTCATCGAGAGCTTGCTGCTGGCTGTGCGGCAAATCCAGTTGGCTCTGCAGGATAAACAATTGAATAGTACACATCACACATAATAATAATGTTTAAACGTACTATAACTTTGTTGAGCTCCTTCATTAGCTTTATATTGTTGTTGTTGGCAATCTCTATCATAGCGTTCTTGCCACCTATCTTCTCCATGGTCTCCTTAACATGCCCTAGGATATCCTCGTAGCTGTCCAGACGGTTCTCGAACTTATCCGCCTCGGAGATGGCATTGTCGATGTGCTCCATCATTTTAAGGACCTTCTGCTCTGAGGCTAGCACACTTTGCATGTTTGCCTAAGGAATATAAAAGTATTTATAAATAATTGTTCTTTGCTTGAGAGGTATTATAAAATTACCCCATCTAAGTCGTGCAGTTCCCGGGACAACTGCTCTATGAACTGCTCGGCATCCTTGATGGCGAAGTCGCACTCGGAGAAGAGTTTGCCCAGCTCATTGGCCTCCTTGTCTGTCAAGGCGGTAAACTCTTGCGCCTCCTCTTCCTCGTCCTCCTCATCATCGGTGTGCTGCGTTTTCTGCGCTGCCCTACCCAAAGCCACCTTTTCCGGTGACTTCTCTGACAACCAGACAGCAGGAACATTTCGGAACTCCGCCCGCTGGCCACGCACGCTCTTCTGGATCTGGCGATTGAGAACGGCAAGGAAATTCTGCCGTTCGTGCAGATTGAGGGCGTACCACTTGTACAGCTTTTCCAGCTGCAGATCGAACTCGTGCGTCTCAAACTGCTCGTTCCGCCCGTCCACCCACTTGATCTCGTCCAGCTGCCAGCTCCGCTTGCGCTTGTACTCGCTTTCTCGCTGCTCCGACTGCTTGATGAGGCATAGAGTGATCACGGGCACCGGTGGAGCCGTTGTTACCACACACAGGTAGCAGGGCTTCTTGTCCTTTTTCTTGACCACCGTCACCACGGACAGGAGTCGCTCGCCGGCGGCCAGAAACAGCTCCTTCTGCAGCGTGTGCTTGATGTTGGCCAAAGCGCCAATGGACAGCATGGCTGTGGATGTTTCTCGGGGCACTGGGCGCGGTAAAACTCCTGACTAATCAACAATCTTCCAATTGTTTGCACTTGTAAATTGGAGAACGCCTCCGCATCAACAGCTGATTTAACAGAATAGATTACAGCTTAGGGATGTGCGCGTGATAAGTACGTGGTTGTAAATAAATGTAAGTTTAAAATTAAAAAAATATTACACTTAGTACAGAGGAAATAGATCTTCTTAAGATTAATTACATTAATTTAAATTACCCAAATAATATCAAGAATATAAATGTTTATATTTTATTTCGTGAGTGATATTTAAGAACGGATCGTGAGCTCATCTCTAGTTAAAAGGCGCATATTTCTGTATTACCCTAGCACGGTCACACTGTTCGACGAAAGGTAATCTACGGTGAGTTTTTATGCGAAAAAAATTTTTACCGTGAAAATAAACCATAATAAACCTATTTTCAGCAACTCTCGAGCAATCATGTTGGTCAAGCACATTGTCAAGCAGGGGTCTTCTGCTCAAGAACGGTGAGTTCAAGCTGCGCAGCACCCTTTTTCAGCCCCAGTGCTAACCTTAAAAATTACATAATGTGGGGAAGCGAAGAGGGACTCCAAGGAACAGCAGGAAAATAGTTCACCTCACGATTCTCACAATAGCTACGGATTTTGCACTTATAATGTTTCCTTCGGTTAAAGTTTCATAAGGAACACATAAATATGTACATATGTAGGTGTCAACCAGGATGAGATCATGCTAGGATCATATTGGGGTTTCCCCACTTCTATAGCTTCCCACATAATCAAAGTTTTTAATAAATAATATATCTTTTCACCTGCAATTTTAGCTGGCGCCTTGTCGCGTGCCGCTTACCACGGACATGGTGGTCCCCACTCCACCATGAACGATCTGCCTGTGCCCGCTGGAGATTGGAAGGAGCAGCACAGCCAGCAGAACTCCAAGTACAATGCCTTCCTCATCACTGGCATTCTCGTCCTGGCTGGCACCATTGGATTTGTAAGTCCCAGACACACCCTTCTTAAGCTATCTGTAAACTAAACGAAACTCCGTTTTGCAGGTCAAATCTTCTGGTATCATCCACTTCCACTACTACGCTCCCAAGAGCCTGGACTAAGCCAGTCACCCCCTTGTATATTAATCCAAAATTTGTGTTAAATAAGCTTAAAGTGGCGACATAGTAAATCACAGATCCAAAAGTATTGAGTTCGGTGTTTGTATTTAGCTCAGTACACGGGACCATCGTCCAAATTGTCGTCTTCGTCGTTAAAGGACTCTCCGTTGTCAAAGTAGCTGTTACCATAGTCGTTCTCCTCGTCCATTTCGTCGTCCAGCGCCGCCTCCGGATCTTCCTGGTCCTCCTCTTGCTCAGAGTCGGATTCCTGCTTGATCTCGTCCTGCTCGCCGCCGCCAGCCTTCAGTTCCTTCTGCTCTAGGACTTTAAGTCTGTCCTCGATGTTGGTCTTCTTGGCTAGCAGCCTGGGCCGCGCATCCCCGCCGCGTCGCTTACGACTGGAGGTGTTCAGCTCCTGGGGCATGGCTTTGTAGTTGAAATCGGGCTGCGCTTTAAGCTTCATGCGTTTCATGGCTTTCTGTGGGTGTAACTATGTGACAAGGGGCTGTAACTATGAGTAAGTTGGAAGTTCACCTCTCTCCAGTCCCTGTGCTCCAGATTTTGTGACTCCTGACTGGCGGAGACAATGTAATAGGGGGAGTCTCGCATTCGGTTAAGGAAATCCTCCTTCCACAGAAGCTGGTAGTTTTGAGTGGCGGTTGTCTGTAACAAAAACATTTAAGAAACTTGTGTTTATGGAATTTAAATATGTTTAAACCTACCTCTAGTGTAGTGGGCCTGTTTAAAACAGGAGGAAATGTTGGAGGCGGAGCTGTCTGCACCGGCATATCCTTTGTGCAGCCCAGCATGGCCATTTGCTCGGCCGTGAGGGTGCCTGTCTTGCCACCCCTTCCACGTCCTGCCATTATTCAATATTTTATTGTTTAATTTCGGTTTAGAAATTGATTATTTTCGCTAATATTGTTTAGCTTTCGCGCACGTTTGTTCAACGTAAAAACGATCAGCTGTTTCACCCACTAACGGTGTTGCCACCTAGTCAAGATCTAACAATAACAACGAAAAGTTATTTTAGGATCGACTGTTAAGTATCCTGTTTTTATCTATTTTGGATTTAGTTTAAGTCTAGTCCTTAGGCTGGATAAAAACCCCTACGAAACGAAAATCTCTATAAATAATTTAGGTCGAGAAAAAATTTGCTCGTCATTTTTGTATTGAAATTTTCGTTTTGTTGCTTGTTTTTTTCAGGTGAGTACTAGGCTTTAGTACCCAACAACAAATATAATTGTATTTTTACACATAACATATACATATTTTATTGCAATTTGCACTTTTACACTTAAAGTACGAACATTAATTACACACTAATATTAGGGAGCACTTTGCTTTGGGCAGGCGGGAAAATATGAACAACCTGCTTCTTTTTTCGAATTTAAATAAATGTAGAACAATTGGCAATAACATACAAATTTTACGAATAATATCATTTTTGAATCTATGGTCAAATTACAGGAAGCAGGACTAAATATTCGATTTTAACACTCTAATTACGCTCAATTGACGTTAGGGTTAAGGGGCGAGGCAGATGAAGGTTCATCGGTTGGCGCCAGGCCCACTTTCTGCATCAGTTCCGTGAGTTTCTGGGCCTTGCGATCCTCGTTGTGGGCGATTACAGTGCATAGATGCTCGGTGAGCAGCTCCTTCTTCTCGGAGGCGTTGTGCAGCTCTATCTTGGCCCTCAGGAACTGAGCCTCGATCTTGACGTATTGTTTTCTGTGGAAGGAACAGGTAAAACGTTAATGTTTAATATTTTACTTGATTTATATCTCCTACTCACTCTACATTGGAAAAATGTATGCAGGCATTGTCAATCTGCTTTCTTAGTAGAGCCACGTCCACGGCCAGGTCGCTCTCCAGCTTGGACAGCTCGTGCCGGATCTCCTCGATCTTGCGCGACTCTGCAGCAGACTTCTGGGTGTGCTGCTCGATGGCCTGGTAGAGCAACTGCTTCTTCTGCTTGTTTTGCTCCTCGATCATGCGGCGGTGCTGCTCAAAGTCCTTGAGTGAAACCCCTTTGAAGGGTGAGTCCGTGTTGAGGCGCTCAAGCGAGGAATCCTTGGTGCTGGGGAGGATGCTGGCATCGTCTGTGGAGCTGATCGTTTGGCTGTTGCTTCCGCTGACCTTTAGTATGGAGCTGTCATCGGTGGAGGTCACCTCATCCGCATACGTGGCAGTGGATTTGGTATCCCTTCCTGCAGCATGACCAATGTAGAGTGCCTCCATCAAAGAATCCGAGAGAGCGCGCTCCAGGTTCAGCGATCCGTCACCCACTGCTGCCTCATTATTTTCCGTGGGTGTAGGTGGCTTCTCCGTGGGAGTCACCGTTCCCGATTTGGGTATCTTCGCCTCATCTGGTTTTTGGGGCTTCGCTTGAGTTGACTGCTGTTGCTGTTGCTGCTGTTTCCGCAACTGATCCGCCTGCCGGAAGATCTTATCGGGCATGCGTCGAATGCCGGGCTGATTCCGGAGCGCCTGTTTCGCTGCACACAAACACACACAAGCAAGTGGTTTTATTATAAACAGATAATTGTTTACACGCTTCGTGGTTCAATCTTTGATATCTTACCTGCTTCCAGATTGGGCGCCCTTCTGCCCACGCCAGGCTCCTTTACGCCCGTTATCTTGAGGATCTCGTCGTGGCTGAATCCATTGAATTTCTCAGTCATGGTGCGGGATTAACAGATAATTAGCCATCAAACGACGATTGGTCCAGAAACAAACACAACACATCAGCAAACAGAGCAGATGGGGCTGCCAGATCGGTTTTATTTAAGATGCGATCACCTTCATTTACAAATATGCTGTTTACACTCAAACAGAGTGTAGGTTGTTTTTTAAATTTAAACTATTAGTTAATAAAACAAACAAAAATAAATGCAAAAATGTTTAGTTATTCAAAAATAGGAACTCAGCCAAAAAATACCTATTTAATGCCTGATAATCTTAATTTGTTTACTTTTATAAAGCATTTACATTTAATTTTATATATTTCAGTGAAATAACAGCGACTTAATTTGTATTATTTTAAGTAGATTTTGCTACATTATTTATTATTTATTCAGGATGCTAAGTCCAGAATGATTGTAGTGGGAACACTTTTAAATATTCAGCTAAAATACTAGAGATGCCAGATCATTTATCTAAAGCCACGATCGATAGCTGTAATCGATAACTTCCCAATTTGAAACGAAGTTTAAAAATAGAACGCCTCATCAAACTTTATTTAGCACAGTAATGCCCAGTTCAGAGCGCAGCTCGTAGATGTTCTGCTCCCAACGCTTCTCCCAGTAGACGGGCATCAAGGGCTTGGTCCGCTTGCCGTTCTCCAGGGCCCAGGGCAAATATTGCTTCAAGTACGAGCGCCGCTGCCTGCGCACACGAGAAAAAAAGAACAAATAAATGGGTGAATGGAGGCATAATTGGAGCTTAAGTTCACTGAACTCACTTGGGACGTAGGCGCACTGCTCCGAACACCGCGCCGCCGTAGCACATGGGCAGACCCGTGTTTAGAGCCTCCACCCACTTGACCGCCACCTCGCCCAGCATGTTCGTGGGCATGTCCAGAACAGTGTGGATTAAATCATGGCATTCGCGATATCGGGTCATTAGGTAGGCCAGTTTGGGGTCCTCCAGAAACCTCACCGCCATGCGACTGTCCGGCGTGACTTGCTAAAAGTGGGTTACAGAAATTACAGAAGATTCGATTAACAATTATAATTACAACTAGAACAGCCATTTAAGAAATTACTTTTCTTTGCTAAAAACTTTTTAGTGTGTAAATTTTTTAAGTCAAATTTTAAAAAATATTTCATTACCTCTTTGAAAATTCTTTAACGAAAATTTGTCGTATTAAACTAAAGTTTACTTAAATTTATTTAAGGCCTTTAACAACCAACGCTTAAAATAATTTTTTTTAAAAATGGCCATTTATGCAAATACATTCAAAACCTGTTGGGTTTTTATTGAATCTCGTAAAATAATATTACTAAACTTGCCTTTTATAGGCGTTTAGTGTACAAACCTTTCCTCCCACATTTTTATCACTCCACTACTTACATTATCTTTCAGAAACTTGACGTATGTAGCTCCAAAGGTATCTGGAGGCAAAGTCTCCAGGTGTTTAAAGTCAATTGTGCTGGTGTGGATGCGGGGTTTATCGGCCATGATGCGCTGACCCTCCTCACTGGCCTGCATGGTGTCCAAAATATTCCACAGAGCATCTTCACCAGTTGTCTCGCCCAAACAGGCGATCATGTCGTGGCTTTAAAATGATTAACAATGATTTTAGCTTTGGGTACACTTTAAAAAATCTCAAATAATCTTAGATTAACTCAGAGTGTTAAAAATAATTTAGTATAATTTAGATACTTTACCGTCTTGGATCCAAAAGGGCAGCAATGGAGGATCCAGCTCCCAGGATCACCCGCTGAAAAGGCGATATCTCGATGCGTTCCTTGAGATACTGCCGCTCAAATGCATCTAGTGGCTCCACTTCGGGGATATCTGTGGCCACCGCTTGGCTGTTAACGTGGCCCAAAGAAACACCGCGTCGCAGGGCCAGTGGCACTGGAAGACGCCAGCAGCGCTGCATCATGATCTGCGGATAAAAAGCGGCGGCATGGATGGGGAGAAACACCCGGTGACCTTATCAGCACGATCGCCAGCTCCATCATTATCATCATCGCACATAAACATGACCCTGACTACCTGTCTTCGGTTAAAGCTTGTCGCTCTGTACGTGCCCACTTTCAATAGCAGCGAATATGAGCAAACAATTTGTCCATAATGTGGGTATGAAGCCGGGACTGATGCTGACTAACAATTTACCCCAGCAACTGTTAAAGCCGAGCAAACCTGTTTCGGCTTCCTCATTACCTGTCCCCTCACTCTCCACTTATCAATATTGTGGGGTCTCAAAATAAAACCTAAACAAAGTGCTGCAGGGGGCACTGGCACCTTGTTCTCTGATTTTCTGCTCAATTTCAATGTCGTCATTGTTGTCTCTTTGGATAAATGGGTAGTCACCATTGATAAAAGTTAATTTTAGAAGATACGAAGGCAAGTCTGTGGTTTTTAACAACTTTTTGGTGGGAAACCAAAGTCTTAGAAAAATAAATAGCCATTACTTTTAAACACCTAGGAGTATACACAGTTTGTTGGTTGGAATACTAATTCCTCGAAATTAGATACCCATCTTGAAAGCATATTTTTTGTTCAAAAAGCTTCAGCTGTACAAATTTATTTATCTGTTGATGATTAAAACAGCTGAAGCTTGCCTAATAATAGCAATAAATTAAATAAACTTATATAACGTATATCTTTTAGAACATTTAAGCTTTATAGCTTTAATCAGAAGCCCATTATATGGCAATAAGCAAAGGAAACGCAAAAGAGCAAAACAAAGACGTGCTAATCAAAATAATATTATTACCGCCCTCAATCTCTCTCAAGACTGATAATTTTTTTAACATAAAAAAACCCAACTTTGATAGAGAGTAACCAGCTAGCGGCCAAGCCTTTAAAAATTTTCCGGCTGCTTTCTACGGCGTGATGTTGAGTGATGACGCTGCTGGTTTGCCCAGCACTGCAGTACTTTGTTTTGTGGATTTCTCAAGGCCTCAGTGTGTTTACCCAGAATAGATAAACACCCGATTAGGCACAAGTAATTGAAAAATGCCACAAATTACATTTTTTACACTCTCAAAATAAATTAAAAAGCACATGGGGAAGCAAACAATTTTTTTCTTAATTGGCAAGGGCCGAGAGTTGTACCCTTATCGCGGGAGACAATCTTATCGGTGACCCAAAATGGAGCAGAGAATAGAACACAATCGGTTATCTTGCCCACCCAATGCGGAGGAGTAGCTTGATGTCTGTGTATTTCTATTGCTTATGACACTTTCGATGCAGGAAACAGTTGCATGCGGACAAATGTACAAAGTGATTAAAATTACATAATTGCTAAATTACACTCTTTAGATACATAGATAGATATATGTACAGAGACGATGCGCTGTGTGGCTGTGGCTATAGGAAATCGAATACGAAGTCGCAGAACGGAGTACGTTGTACGGAATTAGCTAAACATATCGTATGGCTTTGGCTTGAGTTTGAGCTAAGACGAAGCTAGACGTTCTCGCCGCGGGTGCTGCTGGGCAAGTGGGCCTGCTTATCGGGCGCCCGCTTCCGGCGAAAAGTGACGTACGTGTACAGCAGACTCGCCAGCACGCTGATGTTGATCCCGATGCAGTTAAGCCACGAGAAGACGTAATCCCCGCCAATGAACATGCCCAGATAGGTCACGCATATGTTTTTCAAGCAGCCCACGATGGTGGTGGTCAGGGCCGAGTTGAACTGCGTGCACAGGATGGTGCTGTACGACAGGATGAAGCCCATCACACAGCTGAGCAGGAACTGCAGCACAAACACCGAGTCGTTCCACTGGTTGAAGTTTAAGGCTTGCTCCAAGTCCCCCGTAGCGTAGTTGAGAACTAAAGCTGGCAGGAACATGAACAGCGAGTTGTAGTACATCAGGCCGTACTTTCCTATTTCGGATGTGTCTAGTTTCTTTTTCACGTACACTCCATTGGAGGCTGTCAGCGCGTTGGTGATCATCACGTAGATGTAGCCCCTCATGTTAAAGGACAGGTCGTCGGAGGCGGCCAGTAGAGCTCCTCCAATCATTGCATAAACGCTGACCTGCACGGCCGTCGAGGGTCTTAGTCCCAGGATCTTGAGCTCCAGCAGCATGGTCATCAGGATGGAAAAGCGTCGCAGGGCTGCAAACATGGGCAGACTCAGGGTTTTGGTTCCTCCCAGTCCAAACATCATGTTGCCCAGGAAGATAAGCGGCAGCGGGAAGATCTTCGCGAAGGTGTTCCTCTGCAGCGGCGGATAGGAGACCAGTTTCAGGCGCTTGCCCACGCCCAGCACTACTATACTGGCGGTGAGCTGGCCCAGACTCAAGAACAGGAACGAGGGGAAGTGGTACGAGGTCAGCACCGTCTTGTTCACCACCGTGATCATGAACGAGGAGAGGCCGTAGAACAGCGCGCTGCTGATCTTCTTGACGAACACAGCCGAGTCCTCGCGCTCCCTGTGCCCCAGCTCCTTTGAGCCGGATCCGTTGAGCTGGGCTGCTCCTCCAACTGCTCCCGCCTTCGCCTCCGGCTCCCTTTCATCCCCGCTGTCAGCCAGCAGCGGCTGCAGGTCCAGCGTCGTGTTGCCGCCGCGCGAGACACTCATACTCATGGTAATAGCCGAGCGGCTGTCTGGTACTTGGTTTTAGGCGCTTTCGTCACTATATTACGTTTTGCGGCGACTATCTTGCCCCGCGCACATCGGCTCACTCTTTTCGGGGCCACTGTGGGGCCGGGGAGGAGGCTTTCCCGCAGCACATCAACGAGTATTCGCCTTGAGCAGTTGCTATTTTTACCGACGCGAAATCGCAGCCATTCTCGGAACATATGTTTATGTATCGCAGCTGTCAGAATTTGCCAGCGAAAAAACCATAACATTGCTACTTAACAGTGTCGAGTGTGGCCGTACCATTTTAGTCGGCATGTTAACAATTGTATTTCGCCTTGCCAAATAAAACTCAAAATAAAAATAAACACATTTTTGACTAAACTATGGTTCACCTCAATAGTTGTTAATTCACAGTTCATTTAAGCCCAAAAGGTAGAACTAAATAAAATAACATTTCTGCGCGTAACAGCCTCCCAACTTCAAAGAAAAGTTTTGCACTACCACCAGCTCTTAAACAATGTAAATAACTTTCTATGTAACTCTTGATCACTTTCTTCAACTCACAGACACAAAACAAGCTCAAAAGAGCACTTACGTTGTTAATTTTGAGCCAAAAAACACTAGACAAATTTTCACTGTCAACGAATCAGCTGATCCGTGAAGAACAACAATAACACTGTTAACAGCAATTAGAGTGGCCAGGTGCTAGGCTGAAAATTGTTTAGTTTTTATTTGACAACAATTTTATTTGATAAAAAATGAGCGGCTCCAAGGCAAAAAAGCAAAGCAAGGGCGACCAAATACCCAAGCCCATTAGCATTAAGAAGGAAAAGATGGAGGAGGACCGCACGCTGCACCCGATTTCTCACTACATAGATGACCGTCTGGAGCTGGTGAAACAGATTTTTGGTACCCTAAAACCGAAAACAATCATGAACCTGGCGCCGGAGTTTCTAAAGGTGGGGTAAATAAAGCCATTTAAGAGCTTTTTAACTGTAAGCTTTATACACAGAAAACTCCCCTGGACGAGATCGAAGAGGCGTGTCTGGAGGAACTGCTCTGTCTGTCCACCAAGCGCCTGAAAGCCATTATAGAAGGCACCCGCTGTCCCACGGACACCGAGAGCTCCGAGGATTCTGATGTGGAGCGCAAAGAGGGTATGTAGGACCCCTCATGTCCCTAAAAACCAGTCCCTTGTACAATTTCCCTTCCAGAACACATTTCACTAGAGGAGATTTCCTCAGATAGCGACATCGGAGGCCAGGAATCCCGGAGAAGTGAGTGAATTGCTTGCTTTACATATAATTTAGAGCTTTTAACATGTGTAAACTGCACAACTGCGCGCCGGGAAGTCATCCGCCGTACTTGAACTTCTCGCAGGCGAGGAGCGGAGCCACGTAGAAAGCTCTTAGGATGCACACATCCTCGCCTATGCCGATGACCACGTTCTCATTGTCCTCCTTGCCCACTTCCAGGGTGACCACAAAGTCTCCCACCTCCAGACAGCCCTTTTTTCGCATGAAATCCACCCCAAACTCAATCGGACTGTAGTTACACTCGTTGAGCTCCTTGGTGTACAACACTGGGTGCATATTCCTGCGCAGGTGCATCGCACGCGCCAGTTCTACCTTGCAGGAAACGGTCTCCGCATCGTCGGTCTCCTCCAGAGGCATCATCAGATAAACCGGACAGTAGATCTCGGTGCGGGAAAAGGCCACGCTGGCGGTCTCGCACTTGGTGAACAAGAAGATGGCCTGGCACTCAATGGAGCAGATTGTTCGAATTATAAAGTTCACTACGGTTTGATACGAGGTGAGGATGTTCTTCAACACCATCTGGTTTTGGACCACTCCCACTCGATAGTCTTTAACGGGCATCAGCTTCTTGACAATCAATGGGTACTTGTTGCACCACTGACTCTTTTGGATGTGGATGGCGTCTATTTTCCACAGAAAGTTGTGCAACTCGAAACGCTTGAAGTCGCTGCATCGCTCCAGAGGCACAGTGCCTATCACCGGTTTGTTTTGGCAATGCGAAATGGGCAGAACGTCCTCCATTATGTAGTTGTAGACGCAGCAGCTGACGCTGAACATGTCCGGTATCCAGATGTAGTCCACCAGCTTGATAATTCCCAGGAGGTCCAGCATGTTGCTCCGCACATACTCAAAGTCGATCATCCCAATCAGCTTTAGGTTGAAGTCAGAGTTCAAGGTCTTCCGCACGGCTTTTAGGAAGCTCTTGCAGCGGATCTTGGGAAGCACGACGTAGTTCGCGTTCATGGCGACGGCCATCTCCAAGTCCTTAATGTACAGATCGGGATAAACCTCTGGATCCAAAGCGTGACACTGCCTGGGAAGCTCTATGAAGTCGTAGGAGGCCACCAGACCGGCATCGATGATCATCACGGTCAGGGCCTCGCGGAGAGTCTTCACCACCCGTCCTCTTACCTCCCGTCCAATCATGATTATGTCCCCCAGCTGCACAGAGGCAAGATATGCACTAAGATTGATGACGAACATAATCTCCTTGAAGCCCTGATAGCGGTAGGCATCATCGGTGGTGAGAGTTACCAAGGAACCCCTTGCCAGGATCACGGTGCAGTTGTTCCTCAGTCTGCCAACGCGACAACACTCGCCGCTTATCTCGAGTGCCAAGCCTGTGGTTAGACGGAGCTCCCTTTCCGCAGAGTGCGCCGAAATAGCTATGTTCATCGTGTCAAGAATAGCTTTCAGTTCGTCGGGCTTGTTGGCCACCGTGTCCACGTGAAACGTGTAGGTTCCGTTCTCCAGCATGCGACGCAGCTCATCGTGGGTGGTCTCCGTCACTAGCTTGGCCACCAGACCCAGGTGGTAATAGCCTCTCCTCTTCCTCCGCTTAGAGTGCTTCTCGTGAGCTTCGCAGGCCGCTTTGAAGTCCTTTAACCGTTGTTCCAGGTCATGCTGCCCATTGAGCTTCACCGTGAACTTGTCCAGGCGGTTCTCGTCCTCTGGCTGCTCCTCCTCCTCCCCCTGATCCTCGGCTGTCTGGCTGTTTAGCTGCAGCGATGGTGCCTGCTGATCCTCCGGCATTCTGGCGTGCAGTTAATTTTAATTACACTTAACCTACAATTTATAATGCAATCTGTGTCTGTTTTTGTCTGAATTTCAGCCAAAAGGAAGCTTCGAGTTAAGAAGACGAACAACGGGAACGAAAACAAGGAGTGTAAGTATTTACTTTACAAAAATATAAAAACTAAACAGGATTGAACGAGCACATAGCGATGACTGTAATTTAAACTGTTCCGTTTGACTCCATAGTTACTCAGGTTACTAAGGTTTTTGTTTTCGTCCATAGCGGGGGGACAAATGAGCGTGCTGGAATTGCTGGAGCTTCAGGCGCGTGCCAGGGCCATACGCTCCCAGCTAGCCATGGAGCCAATCACCAAGATCGAGGTCAAGTCGGATGATGACGACGAGATCCCAGCGGAGAAGGTTAAGCCTAAAGAGAAGGAAAAGCGCGGCACCAAAGTCAAGGAGGCAGGCAAGCGCAAGTCCCTGGAAAACAAAGCAGCCAGGAAGGATACAGCTGTGCCACAGACAGAAGCGGATAGTAGCAGCAAGGAACAGCAAGCTCCTCGAAAGAGAATCAAAATCAAGCGAAACTATCGACAGACCTCCAAGTCGCCAGAAAAGGAAGTTACAGCTCCTGCTCCTCCTCCTTCTGGTCCTCCAGTTGCAAATAAGGATTCCAACAAGCCGTCACGTTCCAAATCGCGTTCTGCTTCACCAGATGTGATAACCATACAAACGGAGCCGGAAACACTGCTAATTAGCGACAGCACCGATGATGAGGCCACAAAACAGAAATCCAAGGAAACAATTCAACCAGTTGTAGTGGAGCCACCAGCTCCAGTTGTTGAGAGTGAGCCGGAGGAAGGGGAAGTGCGCGATGAACCTGAGGAGCCAGCCAAAACAGATGAGCCAACTAAGACAGAAGAGCCAGCTAAGCCGGAAAACACAGCAGTGATCGAAGAACCATCAGAAGAACCTGCAAAAACCGAAGAACAAAAAATGCCAGAAGAGCCAGAAAAGACTGAAGAACAGCAACAGCCAGCGGAGAAAGCACAGCCTTCTGAGGAAACTCCATCATGTAAAGATAATCCTCCTGCAGAAGTAAAGGAACCAGCTGCGCTAGACGACGAAGATCAAAACGACGATGTCATTTCAATAGGCGGCGATTTGGAAATGATTGAGGAAATGACCAAGGAAGACGAGCCACCTACAGTGAGCATTAAGAACGAGAAGAAGGAAAAACTGCCCGAACCGGAGGAAATGGACAACGATGTCATCTCTTTGGACACCAGCGAGGATGAGCGCGATAAACTACAGCAGCCAGACTCTGAGGTATTTTTTTGATGTTAATAACATTAATTACTTGGTTAATAACCTCCATACGCATTCCATTTTACAGTCATGGCGCACACGCTACATGAAGAGCTCCAAGGTCAGCCAGGTGCTGGCAGAGTCGCGGCTGGGAAAACGCGTTCGCGACAAGCTGAAGAAATCGAAGCGAAGCAAAACCACCGCGAGTGATGAGCAGGCCAAGGCTGAGAAGCAGCCGGCGTCGTTTAAATCCCAGCATGAGGACGGATCCATTGAGCAATACCAAGAACTGCTGCAGCTTCGACAGCGAAAAACTTCAAACAGCAGCAAGGGCGATAAATAAATAGACCCGCCCAAAAGGATTGGGTTCCTTATTGAAAAGTCGCGTACTGACGCACAGTTTTGGTTTATATGGCATATAAAAAGTGAAATAAAAACCCGTTGTCCTTGGGGGCGGCTAGAAACGTACAAAATTTGAATATATCGTGCTAAGCGCATATTTGATTTCTCATTCGTCTTTTCTTGTAACGCATACACTATGCAGAAGAGTCTGTTTGCACTGTGATTAAGTCAAACTTATGTCTATGCACTGTCTTGGTTTTTTTTTCTATTATTTAAAGTGTATTTTTGTGTTTTTTCTTTAATGCCCTTAACTTTTGTAAAATACTGAGTGTTTTCTCTGCGATTTTGGTTTTGATGAACCATCGTTAATACATTTAATGTTCTCCAGATGCCATAATAAGTGTACTAAATCTGTTTTTTCTCAAGTAGTTTCGAAGGGTATTTCATGTCTCGACTTTCTGTACTCAACCTTCATTTCTTGTTTTTAGTTTTGTTTTGTAATTTAAAAGAAAATGCGAAAACTATGCCCTCTCATTTCCTCTGCGTGCTCCATTTTCCGAGGGGAACAACCGTTTAAGGTGGGCTCGAGGGGCGGGAATGGCAGTTAAACGAGCCGCACGCAGGTTACGCCTTTGCATTGATATTTGTTTGTCATAAACTAGCTCAAAAATCATTAAGCGAAAATTTGAATGAATGGGTTTGAGTTTATCCTAGTTCGGCACCCCACCCGCTACTTTTGATTTCCCTTTTCATCTCAGGACTTATTCAGCCCCTCCTGCCCATTTTGTCATCGGCTTTACTCGATTTCTAATCATGCGGTTACAGAACATGTCCACACTCGACTCCACTTCAGCCTCTCCGCCTGGCCATTCCACTCCACTCAGTTTGTAACCACCCCGGTTCGATGTTTCTGGTCTGGTCACTGGACTATATCTCAATTATTATGCTGCAGGGGGAGGGGAGTGGCGGTTGAAGCGTGTTGCACCATAAACGATGATTGTTTTATCAGAGACTCGGTCGTGTTGATAAACTGTTTTAGCAGCAACAACAAAAACTGGTCCGGAGAGCGATTCTCTGAGTGGCATTTTTATTTTTTGACTTATCTAATACGCATGTCCTGTGAGCTGAGGGTAGGATTAGCGATTGAATATATGTTCGTCTTTACATCGAATCCATCAAGTGGGCGCGCTGTATACATAGTAACATGGCAAGTTTATAGGACAACAGTTTTAAATTTTATAAAATGAATGTAAAAATTAAGAAAAATCGTAAAGCCCGAGAAAGTAGGCAACAAGATGCCAGTCATACACTTATGCCCCACGTTGGGCGCCAAAAACAGTTTGGTGACTATAAACGGTTAGCACATGTTCACCACCACCCCCTTTTTCAGTAAGCACTGTGGTTTTTCTCTCTCTTTTTCCGTAGAACGCCCCCGCGGCGAGAAGTAAACAAAATAGCAACAGAGCGTTGCCCGCTGGGGGTTGGGGGTGCTTCTGGGGGTGGTTTCTCTCGCGGGCGGGCTCTCGCTCTCTTTCGAGTGGCCGAGTGTGGGTGTCTGCATCCTTTGGCGGCAGGCTGGCAATTGGGAAAACGGAAAAGCCGAATCAGTCTACAGAAAACGCGTACGTGGTGCAGAAGTAGCCGCGGGTGGCTACCACAGCGTCGTTTTGGACTTGTCGGCATGATCAAATAAGTGTGACGCCCTGTACAAGTTCTGTAAGTTTCCAGCTGCAACAAAATGAAACAAGCCCATGGAAAGCAAATGAAAGCCAAACAAATACAAATATCAATCTGCCGATTTCAGTGTCCAAAGTGTTTGAAATGTGTGACAAAACCCGAGGATTATTAAGCCAATAACAATCAAAAAGTGGTGGCAACACGATAAAATTAAAATAAAAGCATAACCAAGCTCATTTTGTATTTTTGTAATCACTAACGCTGTGCTAAAAAAAACCCATTAAGTGCTTTAAACGTTAACAAACTAATTAAGTAACACATAACAACCAATTTTGATACTAGCCTAAAACATGCCTTATCCAAGGAGTTTCCGTTCGAAGCGCGTTTATTTTCGCAAAAGTTTACAATTAGGATTAAAGATGCTCTCTCTGGCCAGAGACATTGTGAGTCCCAGCTACAAAAACTACAACCCAAATTAATCCGAATATAATAACCTTTTAAACTGTGCCCGCTTGCATTGACCACCTAATTAAAAACAAACAAAATTACAATTGGCTTGAAAAAAGGATATCTAAATTAACTCAAATTGGCAAAATCATAATCATGTGCTGCTTAATGCTTTCGAATGCTTTAAAACTCCTATTTAGACTCCGTGCAGTCAACTTTACTTTCCAGCTCTAAAATAAGGATTAAGATTATAAAGAGCAATGGAAAGTAAAAGACTGCATTTGTTATTCGTTACTTAATGTCCCTAAAAGCGAAACTCCTTCCTATTAAATTTATCCCAATATATGCAAGTATGTATGTTAACAAATATATATTTATTTTGTTTTCAATTTATTTAAAATTATATTTTAAGTAAGATTTATTGTGGTATATTATATCAAATAAAGTATAAAAAAAGGAGGGCTATACAGGGCTTGGAAAATATTTCGATTTTTTCGCAAAACTTTAAATAAAATTTGGAAAAAGGGTTTCGAACAACAATAGAGATTTTTTTATTGTTTAAATGGGTTAATGAATGCTGTGAAGTATCGAATATCAATTTCCGCCAAGTTAAATACCATTTTTTTCTAGATTTAGTTAAAATGTTTTAGTGGGAACTGAGCAGGGATTAAAATTTGTTATAAACTTATATGCCAGACTGTCCTGATATTATCATTTAAAAGAAGTACATATGCCACACCTAACTCTCTCTCTACATTCCACTCATATTCACAATAAAATGACTACTTACTCTTTGGGTGCTAAAAGCCCAAAGTCCAAAATGATAGATGCGAATTTTTGATAGATGCCATGACGCACTCACGCGCACACAGAGACAATGTCCACCAAAGTTGGTAAATTTAATTGGAATAATAAATGGTGAATGTGTGTGTGTGTGTGTTCGCTGCTCTCTCTCTTTTTATGAAACAAAAATGCACAATGCCCGATATAGATGTCATAAAGTTTTATTAATAATGAAAATTGTACTAAAAACGGGGCCAGCCGGAATGGGGCAATTTATTAAAAAGTCTCATTAGCTCGCGGGTTTTATCGCACATCGAGCATACGCCACGAGGTCCCCTTACGGGTGCTAATAACGTAAAAGCAAGAACAACGAAAAAAATAATAATAACAATAATAATATGCCCAGCTCGGGATTGCGATAAAGTAAAATTTTCGATATGGACATGATTAAACCACCACCCACTTTTTATGGCAGGGCGGAGGCAATAACTGGGCCGTCGGAGATTAAGTATTTTTAATGCGACTGCGACTGACAATAAAAATATAAAAATTTCAACGATAACATATAGCAACGTCAGCAGGCCAAATCAATTTCAATATATCAATTGATATGCGTTTTGCATGTGTATATTGTAAATATCCAGCCGACTGATATTAAGTCACTTGCCATGTGCTCCTCCGGCAATATTTATTCGCTGAAAATCAATAAATTCCACACACACACACAGCGAATATTTTTTCCTTTTTATTTTTTTTTTCTCATTTTCTCTTTGCGCTGGCGCTGCGGCTCATTATTAATATAAGTATATACATCTGTATATATACGATTTTTTTACATTTTGATATTTCGCAGAGGGTGCTGGGGGGTGTGGGGTTGGCTTAAGTGTTTTTCTATTACGCCTTTTGCCCGAATTCCAGCCAGGCACACATACAGTTACAGAGGCACCCTAAGAACCAAGAGCCACCCACCTCCCCCAATATTATATTTGCTTTTAAATATTTTGATATACAGCCCAGTAACTCACACACACACACACACACACAAGTTGGCAGGCATTTTCTCATAAAAATTTCGTACTCGAATAAGACGAAGTAGCTGCAGAAACTCACACACACACATACACAGAAAATGTAACCCGCAGGCATTATGGGGTTAAGGGGCGGAGGGGCAGGAGGAGGGAGAAAGTGGGGGCCACATGGCAAAAACTTTGAGCAGCAGCAGGAAAATAATGTAAAGGATGTGCCAGGGCCACCATGGAGACCAAGCCGAGTGTAACTGGAAAATAATAATTTTTCTCCCTTTTTTTTCCCTTCATTTCTTGCTTTCTCCGAATCCGAACTCCTCACCCCTCACCCCTCATACCCCTCTTACCCCCCTGCCCACATTCATCCCTCCTTCTGTGTGTTTGCCGTTTCTTTTGAGTGTCAGAAATGGAAAAGAAAATAATTTGATGGTTTCATAAACTCGCTTCGGGGGCCAAAAAGAAGGCGTGGGGTGGTGGTTTTCCCCCCGACCATTTTGGGTGTGTGGGTGTGTGTATTTCTGATAAAATTGCAAACTTCTCCCCCTGTGTGTGTGTGTGTGTTTGGGGAAGAAGAAGCTAGAATTTATGGAATTTTTCTGCTTTTGTATTCTTTCTTTTTTTTTTGGGTGAAAAGTTCTTTGGACGATAGATTTTTCTTGCAAAATATTCTGCTGCATACTTGGGGGGGTTGCTGGCAGATAAAAGTTTCGGATGCTATAAGGCTGATAAGGCCGATGATAAAGAAGATCGCCTCTGTCTCATTAGAACTAGGGAAAACACTTGCCTTATTATAAACATGATTATTATAGCCCCTCCCCCTTCCACACACACACACACATACACATACGCGCACTTTTCCTGGCTTATGTGTGTGCACAGCATTTGTCCTTGTCTCTGTGTTTGAGTTTCATTATTAATTTTCCTCGTTTTTTCATACTTTTCGTATTTTTATTTTATCACTCACACACACACACATAAGCCCAGGGGGTGGAACGCATACACACACACGCATTTAGTTTATTGTACAAAATAATATTTGATAGAAAAAAGTTTTAGTGGCCGAAAGAGATGGAAATAGTTTTTGTTGGCTTTTCGCTTTTCGGTTGCACTATGTTGAATTTGACCCGTTTTTGTGGCCAAAACTAATTTTTCGCGAGTATGCAAATTTCCTTTTTTTTCATGTTACAATGTTAAGAAATAATCAAAATGCTATGTTACATACCCAAAATGTTAACTTAACAGTTTAGTGTTAAGATAACAGCTGTTAAAGTCAGCTGTTGCAAGCGAACAACACGTGCTGTGTTAAAAGTTAACTTTGCGGTGCAGTTTCAAATTAGCATATCTCAGCCAAAAAATTATTAAAAAATCAAATTCAAAATGAATATTGATTCTTTAGGTTAGTACTGTGTGTTGATACTAATATGTTGCGTGTTTCGTTCGTATTTTTCTAACAATTTGTGTATTTAGCAAGTGATGTCCCCTTGTTACTTTTGGAAAGAAAGTTAAACTTTCCAAAGAGTTTAAAAACAAGTTTCAAATTGTTTCAGTGAGTGTCTATATACATGTTGTAGAGTTGTCAATTCTGAAATCAGAACTAGTAAGCTAATTGTGCTCATTTTGCGGATTTTTGCGTTATTTGATTTATTAGGAAGCAACATCTTAAGGCAGGCTCTCACCTTGTAGGCCCAAAAAGGAAACTTTTGAAAAAAATTTTTTTGAGAAAACCGTCAAAGGTACAATGCTTAAAATTTATAACAAATAAGAAAACACCTTTATTTAAAGAATGCAATGTTTTAAATTGAATAAATAAAAAAAGTGGGGGAGGGGGCGTCCATCAAAGTCGGCCTTTTGCAAAAAGGTGTCCCGCTACCGGAAGTGATTCCGTCAAAACGCGTGATCTGAAACACAAAATCCGAACACATTTTTAATCTGAATTGTATTATCTAATGAATAAACTACGATCATGAAAATAAAATAAAAATTCAAAAAGTTATGAAGCTTTGAAAAAAAAATTAGATTTTCGCATGTTTTTTTCACTTATTCTATTTAAAAAAAAAAATTTTTCAATATTTTTGGCTGATCGTACTTAATTTATTAGAAAAGACCCCAACGAATATTGAAAAAAAATTTGGTGACGATTGGTTCATCCCAGCGCCTTCAATCACTTCCGTAATGTCCGAAAGCATGGTTCTGAGAAAAAAGCGTTTGTTTCCCAAACGACGTAGGGCGCGTAGAGTAAACCGTGCAACTTTGAACTCCTGTAACTTACAAAGTACTTGGAATTAGAACATAAAATTTGTGGAACATACTCTTAAAGAGTTATACTTCCGATTTATAAGATAAAAAAAATATTTTTTTTTTCCACCCACAAGGTGAGAACCTGCCTTAATCATCAATTATTGAATAACTTCTATATTTATTTTGCGATATGGACCAAATTTGCAGGACACATTTGAAATAGGACATTTATCCTGTGTTCCAAAATTGGGGTCTCTAACTTTATAACTGCTTTAAATTTTCGATTTCTGTAGGCGGAGGGGGGCGTTGACACGCCCACTTTTCTAAAATACCTTCCTATAGTCATAACTATCATTATACAAGAAACCTGCAGTCAAAAATCTTGTTAATTTCAAAAATTTAAATTTTGGCCACAAAAACGGGTCAAATTCAACATAGTGGGTTGGTCGGAAAATAGGTATGTGTGTACGTGTGTGTGTTTTGTGGGAGAAATGGTAATGGTTGGGTGGAAATTAATTTTTCACTTCGTGGCCCATGCGCCATGGAGATGTGAAAGTGAAAATGATGGAAAAAATATCAAACGATGAACGATTTTGAGGCCTTCGACGCTCTCATTAGAAGTTCCTCCATCCCCTCCCAATAAATATATGTTTGTTTGTTTGTTTTCTGTGCGCGTTCATTGGTTTCTAATGAGATTTCTTACTAATGAGCAGGGCACATAGAAACTGGAAATGTTTTTCCATTTTTTTCCTCTGTCGTTTAGCTTAAGGCAAAGGATTTTGCTGCTACGTCAAAGAAAAATCTAGTTCTAGGAAATTACTTCGACATACTTACTTCTTACATTTCAGATGATTACGATTTCTACGGAATTCGGGGGTTCATTTTCAATTATGAGGACTGTTTCACTACTTACTTGTGATTATTTATCACTGATTACATACTTAGTCGATTTTGATACCAATTAAAAGCTAGTTACTGTGAATGGCTTTTTATACTTCTAATAAAAAAGATATCTTTAATCAACACACACAATTGACATATTTTTCAATAGCAGTTTTCGTTTTACTGGTCAATGATGAATCATTATTAATTATATAGATATTAATGATAAATATAATTAAACGTCCGGACAGGTATTCTTAATTCATTTAATAAAACCGATAACTGTAATTACTTGCTGCTAATAAATATTATTCAGTGTTTTAATATCTTCAACATCAGAGATATGCATCAGTAAGTGATACTTAATAGCTAAGTCAATCGCAACAGAATTAAAAAGGGGTTAAAAATGTTTCTGTAAACTAACATTATTCAAAAAATCCCTTTCTTTAATGTTAAATCACTAAGGACATCTTTGGCACGTGCTCCCAAAACTAGTTTTTTTAACCAATAAGTATGCCTCAAAAAAAAATCCAATGAACATCTTTGAACTAATGAATTCCTAATCAAACAGACTTCAAAGCAACACTCCTATCTTAGCACATCAAAAAAACTGAACTGAATTTCACGTACATGTGCACTTCTTATAAAGCAATTTGTCGCCCAAATTTCCCAAAGAAAGGCGACACCAAACCCCCGCCCTTTCTGTTTAATTCCTCCCCCGCACTCGCGAGGAAAACCAACAGAGATCATTACTCCCGAGTTGAGGGTGGATTTTCCAATCCCCTGGCCCATTATTATTCCCATTTCCATTTACATTTTTGAGTCCACGCATAATTTCAATTTGATTTTCATCAGAAATAATAATTGCATTCCACATACCGCATTCGGGGCGGGGGTGTCCTGTCAGGGAGTCCTGCGTGTGTAGGTGTAGGTATAGTGTAGAGTAAGTGTGGCATATGGGTCGACAGGGGCGTATCAATCATAACCGACATTTCGTCAGCACACGCTCCGTTAAGGGTGCGAAATGGGTTGGTCTCTGCTCGAATTTAAATTTAATAATTACTATTTGGGTACCCAACAAACTGGGCGGGTGTTAGTTTTCTAGCACCACCTATGTTTTTAGTGTCACCACCAAAATAAAACCTTAAAAAAGGCTTTACATTTCAAATTAATAATTATTTTTTTTTTAATTGCTTTTATAAGTTTGTACTCTATTTAATTTAATATTAAAAGTTAAAGGAACACATTTGAAACACATATTCATGTTTTATACTGACAACTTTGGACGTTTTGCTTGCAAATAAGCTTTCAACATTTAAAAAATATGTTTTTTAAAGTAAGTTTTAGTAACAACAGCACGCAGAAAAAAACCTTAACTAAGAGATTGGAAAATTTGACTTTTTTTAAAATTTGAATTGGTTATTTTCGGTAATAATATTACTCTGTTGGTATTTTATGGTATTTGATTGAATAAGACAAGAAAATGTAAAGCGTATCTTTAGAGTGCTAACTAGTATTAGACTTTCCAGTTTAAACTTTAAAAATTTTCTACTAAGTCGTGCCCCAAATCCAAATCCATTCAAGTTTAGAATGATTTGACCGCGACATTTGCAGTTTGTTTACATTCCGCCCACTGCAAGGACATGCGCCTACGAAAGTGGGGAAGCCCCCTTTTTTTTTTGGGTGGTGCGTGCGTGTGCGAGTGAGTCGAGCCGAGTGAAAGCGAAAGTGAAAGTGCCGGCAAACGGCAACGTCACAGTGGACAAGTGCGCCGACATGTGTGAGAGTGAAAGTCGATGGGAAAACCTTGACCACGACCACAACGGCGACCAGGTCAAAATAGACCAGACCGAATGGTTGGAGTTGGGGTTGGGGTTGGGGTCCGATCCGATCCGATTCGATTCAAGTGCCGACCAATGCCAACTGCTTCGCCCCGACTGTTGCTGTTGGACTATTTTGTTAGCCTGGTTCGTTCAACCGGCGACTTTCTAGCCACACTCGAACACATATGACCGCGTGCTCCAAAAAATGAGAGTCAAGGAGAGCGGAATCCGTGATGTGTCATATACACTGCGCAGTCGCAGATCCAGAAGGACGCTAGCAGGACATTCGAGGGAAGCATGGGAAGTCACTTTCACTTTTTCGGCCTCTGATGTGTGTTGAATGCCGAGTGGCAAAAGGATAACAGCAGAGGGAAAGGGGTAAAGGGGTGGCCAAGGTTGGACCCACACGCACACACATGCACTTGCAGCCATGCAAAAGGACAGTAATGTCCTAAGAGGTACGAGTATTTGTAAGTCAATCCGTCAATCCTGCGAAAGCAAACATTCAGTGGCTGAATCTCTTGGGGGAGTTTTTGACTCAGGTTTATGAAGATGTCCACGGAAGCCAAATCTCTTCTGGGAATTACGTGAACTCTATCATTATCTATTGGTTACTTGAACCACTTTAATCATATAATTCAATTATCTTTCATAATGTTTCTTAAATAAACTACTGCTTTATACCGTAAATAATATTAATCAAACGGTACATTCTTTCTTTTTATTTCTCTTTAACTTGATAGAAAATTAAAAAAAAATATTAATTGACTTGAAATGTTTTCTAAATGAAATCCAAAACCGCACAAATGTCTAGGGAAACTCTTTTATAGTCATGTAGAAATGTCAACCATCATTAACTCAATATAAAAGTGAAGATGTCAATTAGGGTTGAATTAATTTAAATTGATCCGGGTTGAGTGACTTTTTTATAATTCAGTTTAGATCGCATTTTCAAAGAGCGGCTTTTTGACTTTACATATGTACATAAGTGTCTCTTCTACAATTAAACCCCTTTATATCAATTTGTGTGAACTTCAATTATTTCAACGAAATGTAAAGTCATTTCTGGCTAAGATGCTTGAGATGCCTCTTTATTGTACTTTGTATTTCTCCATGATATATTTCAGGTTAAGATAGTGTTTCCTCAAAGTGCATTCTATATGAGCCCTAGGTAATCATTCATAGAAACTCCCTAAAAGGCCTACATAAAAGGGTCTCCCTACCTGGATGTGTACTGATATCATCTCCGATACCGCATAAGCCCTTCAATTAGCCAATTTCAACCCCAAACCCGTTAAGAATTTATTTATTCGTTTGCTAAACACTCAAGTCAAGAAGTTTTCGGTTTTTGTGACAAGAAATTCAAAGAACCCCATAAAACTTGTGACTCTTTGCATTGGGAGTGCATAAATTAAAATAACAAAAATATAACTGCCGCAAGCGGAACACCAATAACAACGATGGCGGCACACGAACTGCTGCAGTAGGAAAAACAAATTGAAAATCCTATCGAACAATGATAAATTGGCACGACAACACCAGTTGGAAAAACAACAAAACTATGGGGGAGAAACATTCCAAGTTGCGCGATTGTTGCTCATTCGTGTGTCGCCGTCCCTTTCCTTTGTAGTTGTAGTTGTAGTTGTAGTTGTAGTTGTGGTGGTTACTGAAAATTTCAAAAAAATATAAAAGAGAGGAGGAAAAAAGAAAACGAAAAGGGGCGGAGCAATAATGGTTTTCCGGGCAGCGCTGCTCAGTTGTCGCTGTATGGATTTTTTTTAAGGGAAATTCTATGATTTTTGATATTTTGGGGTGTTTTATTGAGGTTTTTTCCGTGATATGAGTAGGGGGCTCTGTGTCCGTGTGTGAGCGCGCATTAAACGATATAGAGGGTTAGGTTTGTGTGTGGTTGTGATTTTAGTATCATTGCTATTTGCTGTTTTGATTTTCAACCGGCAACTGGCAATTGATAGCCGATATTTTTTGTTATTCCGCTGCGTCATGCGGCAGTTGACAACGAGCTAGCCACTTGGCAGGACACGATCCCGACACACGCCAAAAAAAAGGGAAAATCGAGAAAGTGCGCATGCGCAAAAGTGACTTGCACATTTCGAACATAAAGAGTGCGCCAAGTGATCACTGATTCAAAATGATTTTGAAGAATATTAAGTGAACGTTCAAACAAGTGACAATAAGAAAAACATAAAAATTTTATTTCTGATCGCGAAACAATATAAGAACATAATTAATGTGTAGGTTGATAAATATTTATAATAGTGAATTTAAATGTTTCAGTACACCCTGTCCTGTTGTCATGGTGTTTAGTGATCCCTGAAAGATAAAAATCGCATTATGTCATGATCCTCTAATGAGATAGGATCAAATTACTAATAGAGTTTCGGGTGTGGTTACATGTATACAATTATGTTTTACAAGATAACACTTTAAAAGTTCTAATTTTCATTTTCAATCTTTAAATATTAATACAAATATAAGTATTTTAGTAAAAGTAATTGGAAAATGGATTTTCTTATGCTTTCAAAGTTTTAATTAAAAAAATTTTAACCTTACCTTATTTTTTAAATAATTTTAAATTTTTAGTTATTGAAACTTGTTTCTGTTAAAAAAAAAACAAATTTCTTAAAAAAGTAATCCATTAATTTAATTTTTAAAAAGCTTAAATCTTTAAGTAAATTAATCTTTATCTAACATTTATGAAACCCAAATTTTTTTGTAAACCCTTCCTGAATGTACACATTTTGTTATTGAGTTTGTGAGGGTTTTCTTCTTCCAATCTTTTATTAATTCAACCAGATATACTTATGAAATGCTCTACAAAAAATCTTAAGCCAGAACCAAAACCAATCTGACGTTATTGGTTTCCCCTAGGCCAGTGTCAGGATTATTTTCCGACTCCTCCGACCCCCATCCAAAACTGGTTTGATATGTTGGTTTGCCAAATTAGCCGCTTCTCTTGTGGAGTCTCAAAATATACAATATACACATGCACATTCACTATATGTATATACCCAGTCAAGGAGTACATGGTTTTGTTTACACTCTGTTGGCATTTCATTTGGAACATTTTTCTTGGGCATCCTCCTCCACCTTCTTGAGCGAAGAGATGGATGTAAGGCGGTTGGGCGGGCAGGCGAAAAAAATCAAATAAAATAACATCAAACTACCTTAGGCTTTATAAAAATCCCAACCGAAATACAAGCAACACTCGCCCACACACAAACGCACATATACTTAGTTTATACTATGCTATTTCATGAATTCTTGAATGCGTGAATTAAAAAGAGCCCCTGTTTATACGTTAGAGACGAATGCATGTATTCATGTCAGCAGAGTTGCCAGAAGTGTAATTTGGCAAAAAATGTAAGTAAAATCCGTTCACACTATTTGTATTGGCGTTGCCACCTAATTTATACAATGTTAAGTTGGTAGCTCCTCTCCATTTCACCCATGACGCTGAATTCATAGTCAACTTTCGTGTGTTGCCGAATACATGCAATGGTGTTTATACACACCCATTTCATGAAATGATTGCATGAAATGGGCTACGTATAAATCCAGTAAGAGATACTGAAGAGAAATGCGCACATCCTGGCAGGCATTTTTGCTTAACTCCTCAAAGTGCCAGGTCCGGGGTCATGGGAGGGGGGGTTAAAAGGGGCAGGGGGGTTGAGGGTTTCAGCCTGAAGAAATTGTATAAAAGCAAAGTCAACAACAACTACAACGACAACATGTAGCAAGAGAACCAATTTCCAACCATGGAAACTTAATTTATGTCTGCAGCATAGTTGAGAATATTTTTCTTTCTTTCCTTTTTTTTTGCCTACTCTCTCTTCCTGCCACCCCCAGCCCCCCCAAAACTTATTTCCCCCCCTTCCCATTCACTGCTCCTCCTTTGGTTTTCTCCTTTTTGCCTGTGCTGAAATAGGAAAAAGAAATTTTCGGTTTATTTCAAAAATTCTTTCGTACACAAAACGAAATAGTGCTCTAGATTTTCTGATTCAATTAGTAGTTTTTAAATATTTCTTGTCCCATAATGACCACCTAAGGCAAACTCGTGTTAAACGAACTTTGAATTCATTTAACTCTAAAAATATATTTATTTTTAAAATTTTTTAAAATTACCCACTTGTAATATTTTATTAGATTTTAAGCATCTGAGTCCAGAATATTTGAAAGTTTCTTCAACTTGTTAATACATTTTTCCTTGTTTAGTTTGAGGGGTATCATTAATATGATTAAAAATATTGTTTCAAAAAGTTTAAACGAGCCCACTTAACATAATTCAAATTCAAATCTTTGCATAACACATTTTCTTTCTGTGCATCTCTGCCTATTTTGGCCTCCCTGTTGCCTGCTATTTTCCCCCCATTTTCCCTTTTATCCCTCCCATTTTTCCTTTTTGCTTTTCTTGAGAATCAAATTTATTTTACCAAGTCATGTTGAAGAAAATTTTTATAAGTTTTATGCTCGGCTCAAGTGATGGTGTTGGTGGGGTGGGGTGGTGTGGGCAATGACAGTGTGTGTGTGTGCTTGTGAGGAGCAAAAAGTTTTCTGTGTGCCCCACACAAACACACCAACACACACACACACTCACACTCGCACACAAGAAAATAAGCAAAATTTGTATTCCTTAAATCGGATGACTTTGTATAAATTTTCGTGTGCGCCACAATGGGGTTGTGTGTGTATGTGTGTTAGTGGGTGGCAGCTGGGGCGCTTAGTAAACAAACAACAACAACAGCAAAAAGAAGAAACTTTCCTTTCCCCTATATGTATGCTATATATATATGTATACATATATAATGGAAAAATTTTTCATAGAATTTGCACAAAAATGAAAAAGTGTAGCCACAGCAAAATGGAATGGGAGGTAGGTGGTTGGTGGGTGGGAATAATGATGATGGAGAAGAAGCAGGAGAAGGCGGAGAGAAGCAGAAAAATGAAATTAAGCGCATACGGAAATGAGACACAAATATTCTGCGTGTGTGTGCGGGCTTATGCGATTGTGTATGTGCAGGAGAAATATTTGAGTGGCATTCAGTTGAAGCCAAACTAAAATTGAATGGAATCCTTGGTCAAATAATCTGCGTTTTTCTCTTTATGCTTTTTCTTTTGCAAAAATAATGCGATCTAAGCCGTAGTCTCCATACATTATGTACACTGAGGGAAATCAGACCGGCTTATAACTGAATAGGCTAGGTAGTTGAGGGATTTTGTTTCCTTTTGTTGTACAAATTAATGTTTCCGATTTTGGTTGTAAAAACGTTGAGAATAGCAATTAATTTCCATAAACAATAAAATCTTTTCTTGCTTTTTTACACTTTCTATTAGATAAATAAAACTGATTTTATTAGCTCGAGCTAGTAAATTATTAGTATCAAATTAAAAATTTGTTAGAAACATGGATACCATCAAAATTGCTATCAACTATAATTAATTAAGAAAACTTTTTATTCTTTTAATACTGAGACAAAGCCTTAATTAGATTATATTTGTAAATTAAGTATTTTTTCCAAGCCTTTACTTTAAAGTTTCTATTAGGTTTTGGTTTTAACTTATAAGTTTTTTATTTTAAACCACCGCATATGGTGGTTCTATAGAACTACATATACATGCATATAAAATACCCATATCCCATCCCCTTTTGCAATGCCCCCTGCTAGCATGGCTTCGACTTCAATTAAAAAGTTATCCACTACAATGTTTCTCCATCTCCGTCTTTCGCCCTTTCCCTGCAGTAATATCATCCAAAATGGCTGCATCCATATATGCCACCCCACCGCCAGATCTGAGCAGCGAGGACACTGCTCTCTCCGACGTCTCCAACTCATCGACACTCAACACGAACCGGAACAACAACCACACCAGCAGCAGCAACAGCAACACCACACATGAAGCCACAGCAGCAGCAACACCCACAGCGACAACAGCATCCCGAGGAGCAACAGGACCGGCAGCAGGGGGAGGAGTCGCCTCACCCACCGCCCACTTGGTCCAGGCCATGGAGCTGGAACTGGAGCCAAAGCCAGCGGGAAGCAGCACAAATGAGGCGGAGGACGAAGTGGAACAGCATAAGGAGGCGGAGGAGGAGGAGGGGGATGCCAACATGGCCACAATGGCGGCAGCCATGCAGCTGCAGCTCCTGGAGGCTCTGAGCGATGCGGCCAAGAAGCGACGCAAGCAGCACAATCCCAGCCGTTTGGAGGCCCTCAACCTGAGTGGAGAACCAACAAGCGAATTGGGTCAAAGAACCATGGACTACGAGGATAAGTTGTCCAAGATGTTCTTACCCAAATCCATTGAACAGCTAAAGGAGACCTTTGAGCTGCTGCAGCAGCAGAAACAGGAGCAGGAGCAGCAACCGGAACCGGAAGCGGAAACGGAAGCCATGGCAGACATATCAGAGCCCAGCAAGCAGCGCGAGAATCCCTACCACACCTACTGCAAGCAGTGCGGCGAGAACTTTGAGACGGAGTTCAAGTTAAGCCTGCACATGTTCCAGGATCATGGTGAGAATAACTCTGGCGACCAGGATCCCGCTGATTTCCTGGCCTCTATCAAAGTAAAACTGGAGCGTTCCGACAGTCCCAGTCCGCAGCAGGAGCAGCATCTGCAGCAGGACATGCACAATGGTCATTCCAAAGATCTGGAAAGAGAGCAGGAGCATTGGTTCCAGGCCATGCAGGCCCAACATCACTCACATGGTCCCCAAATGCCACCATCATTTCCCTTCCCCCCAGAGGCAGCCCTGGGAGTGGGTCCAGCTGGTTACTTGCCACTGCTTGGTATGTCTGGGTTTCCGGGGGTGGATGGCCTAAATCGTCCTCCTCTAAGGATCTTTAATCCCGAGGCCTACTGCGAGCTGTGCAACAAGGAGTTCTGCAACAAGTACTTTCTCAAAACGCACAAGGCCAACAAGCATGGCATCTTCGATCCCGTTGGGGAACCAAGCACACCCAACACTTCCAGCCACCACAACAACAACAACAACAATATCAGCAGTAGTAACAACAATAACAGTGGTCATCCCAATCCCAGCATGAGTTCCATGAGTCAGATGTTCCAGTTGCAAAGGGAGGTGGTTCAGGTGGCGAAACAGGATCCATCGCCAGCATCTGCTCCCGTGGCCTCGGTGCACTGTGACATCTGTTCTAAAAGATTCACCAACATATTCGCCATGCGACGTCATCGGGCCAAGCAGCATGACACACTGCCAGCCACCCAGGATTCGCCTAACTCCCAGACCCCGATACAAACCCAATCCCAGAGAGGAAGTCCCAATGAGGCACCGCAACCAGCCATCAAGCAGGAAGTCACAGGATCGCAGGAAGCAGAGGCTAAGCCGTATCAGTTACCCGAGGGTTTCCGCGAGGACTTCACCTTGGAGCAGGAAGAACTTAGCTTTGTGCCACCGCCCAGGAAGCTACCATCCCACCTCCACCAGCAGGCCAAGGAGGCCAACTTTAGCCCAGATAAACTGCGTCGTTTGGGTGTCCAGTTCCCCGACTTCTTCTGCGAGCTGTGCTTCAGGGAGTATGGCAATCGGTACTTCCTGCGCACCCACAAGTGGAAGCGCCACGGTCTGTTTGTGCCACCCGAAGACGTTACATCACAGCAAGCCGGCAAGGATGAGGCCCAGATGAGTGCCTGGCCCTTTATGCCACTCAATCTGATGCTGGCCAAGGCAGCAGCCGCCACCATGGATCAGCAGGAGCAGGAGAGGGACCCAGAGACGGATACAGACCCAGAGCAACCCAGCAAGCGGATCAAACTGGAACAGGAACAGACGCCTCCTGAGAATTACGATGAGGAAAAACTTAATGGCTCGGTGGTGGGTTTGCAGAACCTCCAGAAACTGCAGTCCATGTTGCAGCAACTGAACGACATCAATGGCAAGCGACCCCTGCCCTGTCATCTTTGTGGCCTGGAGTTGGAGAACCAGTATGCTCTGAGGGCCCATTTGATGACCGAACACGCTGGCCAGATGCAACTGCCCATGCAGATTCCGATGCCTTTGCCCGATCAGCAGGCAAACCATTCGATGGCCGCTTTGTATCATGCCCAGGGAAATCCCCAGACTCCACCAGCACCAGGAGCTAGATCCCCTCCCCCTGGAGACCTTCGCTGCCAGCAATGCGATCGGGATTTTGCCACAGCCCAGGAATTCAAGCAACATATCGCGGAGGTGCACATGGGCAGGAATGGTGGTCTGGGTGGAAGTCCCTTGCGAGAGGGTTTCTTCACACCCGAAAGACCCGTGATTCCACCAACTGGAGCACCTGGAACACCAGCCAACAACCCGGGTAATCGTCCAGCATACACCATAACACCCACCAGCAGCTACTGCGAGATCTGCAACAAGGAGCTGTGCAACAAGTACTTCATGAAGACGCACATGCAGCGGATGCACGGCATCGAGATCGAGAACGGAGCCCAGATTGGGGGAGTGGTGTGCAACATCTGCAACAAGGAGCTCTGCAGCAAGTACTTCCTCCGAGTGCACAAGCACAACACCCACGGGATCATAGAAGAGGGATCCCCACTGCCACAGCCAAGGGGTCAGAACGGGGTCAAACTGGAGGCAGCTGCCGCAGCAGCAGCAGCTGCAGCATCATCGCAGCCACCACAAACCCAGGACCAAGAGCTGAATGTCTCCCCACCCACAGTGGACAGTACATCATCCAGCTCCAATCATGAGGTGTGTCCCCTCTGTTCGCGGCAGTTCCGCAGCTTCAAGTGGCTGCGCTCGCATCTGATGAACGAGCACGGATCCGCGGGAGTGGAACGGCTCCGGGAACTGGAACCCACTCAATCCTCGGCTCGCAGCAAGCCCAACAGTCCCACGCTCAAGATACCCAATGGAAGTGGCAGTCACCCAACTTCAGCGGGTGCAGGAGCTGGAAACACCGCTCCCAATCTAGCCCAGGCCCTGCAGAACCTCAACGCCCAGCACCTTTTTGGCCAGATGCAACAGCAGCAGATGCCCAAGATGCCGCCACTACCCATACCAGGTATGTTTGGCGAGCAGGCTCAAAGGTTCAAGGAGTACCAGTGCTCACTGTGTCCCTTCACCACGCCCTACTACGCCTTCCTCTTCATCCACGAGCGCTCCCATGCGCTGCTCAACAACGGAGGCGAGGGTATGGAGTTGCCCATGGAGACACCACCACCGCAACCAGCTAGAAACTCGGGTAAATCCCGTGGAAAGTCCAGCAAGGCAGCGGTTGCACCGCCTCCTCCTCCTCCTGTAATATCTGAAGAACCGGATACACCTCTAGAGCCCACCAACCTCAGCACTTCGGGACCTAAAGTGACGGCGGCCCACTCTCCCACTATCGCAGCCGGATCTCCGGTTATCTCCTCCCCCAAAGCAACCAGCTCAATTTCGCCCAGGATCCAACGTCGTCGATCCTCCTCGAAGCCGCCAACTACACCTAATGGATTGGGAAGTGGAGGAGGAAACGGTGGTCATCGTTCTGCGGCTACCTCTCCCTTTGAAGGATGCGGGGAGTTGGCCAATGGAAGCGGTAAGCCGGCCAGTTATGCACAACCGGATCGGGCAGAGGAAGCATATCAGATGCAGGCCTTCCACCTGCAACCAGCCGATCCCGACTCTGAAATGCAGTTCGCACCTGCACTGGTATATTTACCCGTAAAGGTCCGAGCCTCGGAGTCGGCCACGCTCAGCTTCCGGCTCACACCTGCCTAAGGTGCAACATGCAACAGGTATAGTGTTGCCAGCGTAAGTTCAACCCATAGAAACCAAAGCAACCCTGCAAAGTAAAGGGGTTGGGACACTCTGAAGGCATACTTCTATCCCAAGGTAATTTTATATTTCCCAGTGAGGACCCCTCAACCCAAATATTTTGTTAAGTAATCCACCCCAGAGTGTCCTTGCCCCCCGAAACTCTTAAAACCCCACTAAATAGGTAAGCAAACGAAGTTAGGAACATGAACAAGACAAAATAGTGGAACTACAAAAGACTGAGTGCGCATATTAGTTGAGCTCATAATTAAACTTAAATATACAAAACCATAATGACAACCATAATCGATCAATATCTAAGCCCAAAAGTTCACCATGTCCAACATGGCACTGATCAAATCTATAGCCTATAACTCAACAAGAACAAGTCCGTTTCAGCTGGCAACACTGTGCTAACCATCAAAATAAGATGTATATATTTTGATAGACGCGTGACACAGCATAAAGCATAACATACCGCAACCTATAACATATATCTCTAGTGATTAACTATCAAAGTTCCTATGCGTAATAGTAATTTATCGTAAACGAGTTGCAGAAACCCAAAAAAGCGAAGAGAAGGTGAGAAGAATCTAAATACGTACATAGAGTAGGCGACGGGGGAGGCATGGAATATGGAAAGGCCCATTGGGTGAGGTACTATATATACAACTTAGAAGGAATATATATCGTAGTAGCAGCATAAAATCAAAATTAAAATTATACATTTCTCATCTAGATATGGCGTGGGAATGTCGTGCTTAGGTTAGGGGAATCGGCACACATATAAATAGTATAAATATGCTTATGGTGAAGCTTCAGCACAAACAAATTGCTCAAAACCAAAGTCTTTATAGCGAAGACCACACCACTAGGATGTTCAGAAAGATGTGCCCTAGAAATCTCCACTTCCTTTAATTATCATCCTCTATATAAAGATACAACACTCTTATATTAGCCGAATCTGAACCAAGTTATATCCAAGGAAATGTCTTCACTAAAACATAATTCCAGCGCACAACGTGTACATATAAAGTTGTTAAAGATAACACCATGAAAAGTTCAGATTTTTGAAAGCGAGGGGTAATGAGAGATAGAAGGAATTAAGAACATTTAAACAACTCAGGGCAAAAGTACAATGACCATTAGTACTTTTTTATACAAACATATTTAAAGAAACCAAAACATAAACAAGTAAAATATTAACAAAATAACAAATTAAATATATATTATGAAACGTTAAAAAGATAACAAAAATGCTACCTCAGACGGACTTGAAAACAATAATTTAATTAAAATGAATTTAGAAACAAAAATCTACGAAAAAAACTAAAACTGCAGCAAAAGCAACCCGTAAAGCTAATTACATTTTTGTAGGAACTTTACCTCAACACAGAATTACATTTTATACTTTACTTAAATTAGAATATATATTTGCTATGATTTAATTACGCATTCTTAATTATAACATTCCAAAGACAAAAAAACAAAGACATTCCAAAGACCAGAACTAGTCGCATAAACAAGAACCAAAACCATCTAGTCAAACGTATAATAACAAACATAATTTTAAATATTAAAACAGAAGCCAAAACAGAGCCATCAACTCTTTAGTTTTGGGTGACGATTTACGCAGATTATTTTGTAGTGTTTAAGGAATTTGTTCTTCGGCGAAAAGAGTTCCCTAAGACGAGTTGATGGCTCCCAGATGAAAATGGACCGGCGGAGAACTATTTGCTATATTTGAAATTTGCTTTTTTTAAAAACGTGTGTTTTTTAAAATGCTGCGTGCCTTTTAGCAAATACTTCGTCGAGTCCCCAACACAAAATCTAAACTTCAAAAATGAAAATTTTATAATAGAACTATAAATATATATTGTAATCTTATGTTATATTCCACTTATTCCTTAGTTCTTATATATTACTTTAAATATGTATATATGTATTAAATAAATGTCATGCAATTTGTATTTGTTAAACTTGAGTTTCTTTTGTTATTTTGAAGTTGATTTCTGATTTTACAATTGACAAGCAACCATATTTATATTTTTTACCACTGATTGAAGTGTGCCAGACTCGAGTCCAAGGTCTTAAAAAATCAGTATCTTCAACTTAATGAGTGTGAAGTTGTTGCCGATAGGGGAAAACCTTTTCCTTTTTTTCTTTTTTCGTAAAACGTTCCCATAGGGGACCTTCATTTCTTGGGGTGTTAGATGCTGGTCCAACGCCTTGGCAACTTCAATTATTAAATTGCCATTTGATTCAATTTGTCAACAATAGCTCGAGAGCATATCTGCGTCTTGTTTAATCATTTTAAAAAACTCACAAGCAGCTGCTTTCCTTCCTCTTATTTTTTTTTTTTAAATAAACCCAAAAACAGCACCCTCATAAAAAAGAAAAAACATAATAAGTGAAACTGTTTCCGGCTTTGGGTCAGGCCTTGACCAACCCCCTGATTAGTATGTTTGCATTAAAAAATCCATCTGTATGAATGGCTATAGTCGGCTGGATATGGAAAAAATAGAAACTCCGATAACAAAAAGCCAGCATGGTCATGTGAGGGTCAAGTTGGAGGGTCGGGTCAGCAGCTGCAGTTGTTTGAAGTTCTAAAAAAAAAAGTTCTAAGCCAGAATCAAAATCGATATGCTGTAGCCATGGCTATTGATTAAATGCAGCCACCCTCAGGGCTCTGAATTTCGCCCGTTTTGGCAGTTAATTATTTGTCACGTGTCCATGCAAATTTCATCTCATTGATTACGGCCAGACATTCGATACTTTTCCGGCTGCAGGCGCTGCAATTAAAGATTGACTCAAGCAACAACCCCCAGGTTGACCAAGGGATGGTAGGCAAATTTCATAAATATTTTTCCGATTTTTCCCGACATCTTTTCCATTGAATTTTTATGGCAATTTGGGAAATCCAGTGCCAGCAATTTTTGAGGGCGCAAACAATTGACCAAATGCAGTGCTACCCCATGGGGTATCTGCGTCTGTTTTAAGGGTGTTCGTCGTTATTTGCATGTTTAAAAGTGAACTGGAAAAATTGCAATTTATAGAAAAATAAAATGAAAAGAAAAAATTGCATTTGCCAAGGGTGATTTAGCAGCAACCCCATGCAAATTCTTTATTTCTTTTTGGGCTCGGGTTTTTGGCAATGGTTTACCATTAATTTTATTTTGTTACATTTTTGTATGACTGCAACCCCCACAGAAGAGAGCGCACAAATCAAAAGGAATAAAGATATGTTCTTTAAAAATATAACTAAATAAATTTTACAACACAAAATAAAAAAAAACAAACTTGCAACGTACCTTGAGCATAAATCAAAATTTTGTATGTCCTTTGGTAGGGTCAAACAGCAAAAACCACAACAAAATCAAAAATTAAATTTTACTAGCGCTAAGCAAAACCCAAAAACCAAAAGATTAAACTCTTAATAAATATTTTAGTTGTAGGCTTAAGTCAAAGCAACAAAATGCATTCGAAAATTATTAATTTAATTGATGTTGAATTTGGAAAAGGAGATAAAATGAAGATAAAAAGTAACACAAAGACGTGAGAGCGCAAATCAAAAGCCACGAGCAAAAAATCAAAACAAAATTAAAATTAAATTTAAATTTAATGGAAAACAAAAACAAACAAAATAACATTTATTTAGCAATTGGCAAATGTATGAGATATATACACTTATATATCGATATATATATTACATATATTTAAACAATTTTACTTTGTTATTTTGTAAAATTATGTGTGAGACAAAATCAAAAGAAACCAAGGAAAACTTGAACAAAATAATTTATATTATATGTAAAATGTGAAAGAGCAAAGAATCAAAAAACGGTGGAAAACTAACATTTTTCATTTCATTGTAAGTGAGCATTTATCAAAAATTGTATGTGTTTTAAATTGATTATATTAAATATATATACAAATACATATAAATAAATTTAAAACTGTGTGATTCGGTGGAGTTTGGGTACTCTTTAACGTTTCTGTTCGACTACGTTGAATAAAAAACGCACTCAGGTACAAGTGTCATCATCTCGAGCTTAAAAAGTGCTTAGGTCGCCCAGTGATTCCCATTCAAAGTCGGCGAGGGACTTGTCTAAGCTGATTCTGCGGCCCTTGAGACGGGAACCCGGCCCCAGTTCACCCCACAATCACTCAACCTACCAAGCGCAACATCAGAAAAATTTCAACTTTTCCGAGTTTTGACATTTGCTTTCAGCTTTTCAATATTTCCGACAGATGCAGGGATGAAAGAAAAGCACTCCAAAAAATAATGTTATATTTTTTTTATCTAATTTAATACAGTTTATCAGATTTTGTAAAACACCTCGTAGGATTTTTGTGATTGGAAATAAATATTAATATAGTAAAAGTTAAAAAAAACTCACAATATTTATAAATTTTAATTTTTTGAATTGTTTATCAAACAATTTTCTGCAAAAATTCATTTAGTCCATAAATAATTTGTAAAATCTTTCAATTTTGCTCAAGAAACTTATACAAATTTTTACCGAAAATTCTTAATAATTTTTCGCTGTGCAATAGCGAAGAAGGGACCTCAAATCTCCATCCCCAGAGATCCGGAGAAGGTCCTTCCTTTCGCTTGTTGCTACCCTAAGTGTGTGTAGTTCGAGCATTGCGAAATCAAAGTATGTCAATATTTGTATTACATGGGACACTCACTCACTCGCAGGAGCGACTGTAACTGTAACTGTAATGGGCAACAACAATGCCTGTGGAAATGTCTTATCAATAATTTTTGAAAAGAATGCGACGAAATCAATTCCGATCGGGGGCTGGAGATGTGCGTCTGGCGCGTGTTCCTGACAGCTCCATAGTTCCCTTGTCCTGTCTTCCCTCATCCAAACTTCCTGTTGCCCAAAAGGCGAGGAAACAAACTTGTTCATAATTTGGCAGCGGAAGAGGGAAGAATGTTTTCCACATAGTTTTTTGGTGAGTAATATGTATAAATGTGTAGTACTAAGCTTACATGTAAGTTGAAGAAGTTTTGGGTACAGTTACAGTTACATTACTTAAAAGTTAAATACACATTTGAAACTTTAAAAAGTTATAAGCTGGAAAATATCAAAAATTCAACATTATACAATTTGGTTACTCATGGATCAATCCCCTTCCGCTAGAACCCCATATAATATCATTGATGATTTAAATAATTTAAAAAAGAAATGTGAGAACAAGAAAACAAAATTTGAAATTATACAAAAAGTACGTAATTCCCTGATTAAATTAAAATTACTATTACCCTTTTAGACAAATTTGTGACATCTACCCTTTACTTCTAATGCATTATACATAGATTAAACCCATCCATCAACGACAGCTATAGCTCAAAAACCTTTGGAATTAAATTATTGTTTTTGTCGTTTTTTGAATGGATTGTGCGTGGAAATTAGTTTTTAATCGATTTAGCAGAGCTTCACACGCAGGCCAACAAATTACAGGCCAGAAATACTCATTGAACACCATTAGAGGCCGACCTCAAAACATCACCCACTTATTCCCCATGTGAATGTGCGTAGCCGTACATATTTACGA
This sequence comes from Drosophila oshimai, assembly GCA_018150695.1. Classification (NCBI taxonomy): domain Eukaryota; kingdom Metazoa; phylum Arthropoda; class Insecta; order Diptera; family Drosophilidae; genus Drosophila; species Drosophila oshimai. The sequence continues at coordinate 1,025,189 of JAECWM010000191.1, forward strand.
GTAATTTCAACTCTCAATTAAATTGTTTAGGCGGCGCCAGGCGCAAACAACAATTTTTGTTGTCACCATATGCTTTGGAAACGCTTTCCATTTTCAGTACCCTTTGTACATGATTAACTAAAAGTATGTTGATTTGGGAAGGGTTTTGACGAAATATTTTTAGATTTAATATGTTATCATTTTTGATCAAATAACATTTATCCTCTTATAACTTTTAACACGATGTAAAATCGTTTCACTTTATGAGTATATTAAATACATATGTTAAAAATTCGATTTACAACTAAGTTTACAAAATAGGCTTTTTAATATCATTATTTTTAAGTTTTTTTGTTTTTTTTTTATAATGTATTTTTTGTCTGATAAATTATTTTAAAAAGAAGGGTACTTTCTGTTTGAGACATCAACTTTCTTACTTGTGCTTTTATGGGACTTCGTTTCATTGACCGCTCGCCGGGTCCTTGGAATGTGTCAAAAAACCCCAAACCTCGGGTCAACAACAGCAACAACAACAGCTACAAACTTTAATAATTTAACTTATGGATTTTTTGTTGGGCTCTCTGGAGTAGGGGTAAGTATTTGTTATTTCGTTTTCTCATTTTCCAAATGTATACCAAGACGCGGGGGCGGAGGGAGCGAGGGGATCTGGGGTGGGTTTTTCATTTGTTTTTCCCCTGGCATATGCACATTAGTCCTGGAAATGCGGCAATTTAAATAAATGACGCAAAAGGACACGCACCAGGGACAAGAGGATGGGAGTTCAGGAGGATGGGGTGGAGGAGGGGGTGGCAGTAGGTTACCCTAATGACTTTCCAGAACGCAACTAAAATTAGTTTGGTTTTTCTTTTGAATAAATTTTCACTAGCACTTAGCATTTTTAACTAGGAATTTTAGAAATGGCATTTTCTGTTAATATAGAAAAGTGGAGTGAGAAAAGTAATAATGTTATTTTAAATTCATAAGGTACAGTAAAGTCCTTATATGGCCTGTTTATTGAAGATTTATATTATCCTTTTTATTTTACTGTAATATAGGTGAGGTATATCCAGAGAAAGCTTTTTTCCAGGGTAATAAAATAACCTTACAAAACACTCAGTATTAAGTTTTTTAATATGATAAACCTTTTTTTTAATGGTATCATTTTTTATTATATAATTTTTAGAAAACTACAAGGATTTATTTGAAAAAGAATTGTCAGTTAAAAATTTGTGGTATACAAAGATTTTGTTTAAAGTAGTACAAAAATCCAAATGCGCAATACAGTTAATTTAGGGATAATTCTAACTTTGACTACTGGCTTATGATTGCACCCTTTTCCAGTGGACTTAGGAGCTTTTCTAGAACCTGATCGGTTATTGGTAAATTAATTCTAGCGTAGCCATTCAGCTGGAGAGCCTGCTCCTCCTCCTCGAGCACAAAGAAGTACTGCTCCTCACTGTCCTCGGGGGATCTCTGGTCAAGGACCGCTTTTGCATCACGACGAAAGATTTCCACCGCTCGATAGGCAGTCCCACGAGCCCGCTCGTAACTCTGCTGAACCAGCATGTTGGCCAGATTGAGATCCACTCCGGATTTGGGCAAATGTTTGCTAGCCAGTTCCAGTTGAAAAAGCAGTCGACGCACTATAAAATTGGCGAATCTCTGGCGACGATGACGCTCGAGATGAGAGTGCAGCCAGTGGTGGGAAAAAAAGTGTCCCACCAGAAGAGTTGCCATTACGAAGACCTTGAAGACCACTGATATACTCAAAACGATTACGGGCAGCAGGAAATTATCCTCCAGGATTTCAATTACTAGGTCACGCCAGAAGATCAGGTCACATTGGAAACACACAAAGCACATATCCAAAACTAAGGTGACCACCATGAGGATCAGACAGACGATAGTCACTGTGAGGTAGCGACGTTCCAGCCAAAGGTCAACTCTTGTACCAAAAATGCTCATGTTAATCATGATTTCCACACAACCAATTTAAAAAAACTAGTAAAATTGTACTGATTTTTTTTTGTATTCTAAATTGATGGGAAACACTAGGCAAGGGGTATAAATAGTTACGGCTCTGTGATTTTAAAATCTAACAACTTGAGATATCAACAATTAACATAATAACTAATTTAGTTAGGAGTAATTTTATTAACTTGGTTTGTGGTAAGTTTTTTTGATATATCTTAAAACTGCTACAAAACATTTTCAAACTATATGCTTTTTTTAAAGAAAAAATTATGTTCATATGCTAAGATTGGAAAATGTAGATTTATAGATTTTTAATTTAATTTTTTTTATAGATTTTATTTTTTGGTTACTTGTAACATAACACTTAATAAAAAAGAGCAATCGTGTACCATTAATCTAGGGTCTAATCTTACCTGATAATGATCATTAATTAAATCTAAATGAGTTCATTGGGTAATTTTCGGTTCAATCAAAATTCTTAGCACATCATGCTCTGCAACCCTATGCAGTACATATGACAGATCTCTTATCTAACTTTGAAAAGGGCTGCATCCCTTTAATCATTTCCCATTTTCAGGATATGTGAAGCCAAACAAAGTGAAGGCATCGACACCCAAAACACGGATTTATTTCAGTTTCAGTTGCGTTTTGAGATTTCTCCTTTCGTCCTGCTCCTTGCCTTTTCAATTGGATACACACAGCCTCAGTGAAATGTGCGTGAGCGCCAGAAAGGACTCTGGCCAGGACTCTGGGTTTGAGTGGAGGGGGAATAGGTTGAACGGGCGTTGATGAGGAATAAAACTTGCCAGGAGAAAGGACATGTGTGTGTGTGTGTACTTGTACGGTTACGAGGGGAAAGGACATCAAAAAAAGGAAAAGCGAAACGAACGGAAGCAACAAGGGGCAAACAATTTCTTCCTTTTGGCATGAAAGTTGAGAGAAAAATAAGAAGAAAATTGTAATTTTCATCAAGCGAAAAAAAAAACTTTTTTTGTATTTCATTTTAGCTTGACCTTAAAAGAAAATTAGATGCTCGTGTTGTGTGTAGCATATATATACCTAAGAATGTACCTACTTATGTGTGCATGTGCGGGTGTGAAGCTCAGACTATCGAACGAAATTCCAAAATAAAAAGAAAAATTTAACGCAAAAGGCAAAGTTTTTTTTTGGGGAGTGCCGGAGCAAGGATAAGGTTGCCAGGACAATTGGGGAGGGGTTGGAGGGAAAATTCTATAAGCATGTGTGGGATGCTGAGGCTTCTGGCTTCTCCAATTTCCAGCTGGCCACCAAACCGAAATGAGGGTGTCCTTTGAATTCCTGCGTGTGAGTGTGTATGTTTTTGGGTGGGCGGCTGGGGGTTGGAATGTATGCTAAAGTGAAAAGTAGTAAATTGAACTTTCTTCCTTCTGTTCTGTTCCTCTCCATCTGCTCCTTCTGGCTTGGTTTTTATATTTTTGTGGGCAATTTGTACTTTGTCTGCGTTCAGCACTTTTTGCAGTTGTTGCTCCTGCTACTTTTCTTTTCACTTTCATTTAACGGCTGTCCCGGGGTCCAATGTGTGTGTGTGTCCAGAATCCGGATTCCGGAGTTTGGAAAGGGATTGGTATCTGGCTTTGGGCTGGGGCATTTGTTATTTATCGCTTTGCAAATTAAAGTTGAACTGCATAAAACTTGCAAAATATTTATAGCAATAAATATTAACCAACTAGAGAGCCAACTATCCTTAATTACAAAAGCAGCAAAAGGGGAAGAAAAAAATATTGACAAGCTGATAATAAATTGAAAAATCTATCAAAGGTAGCAGCCTGTATCTTTTCATTTTTTTGGCAGTACGAGAGGTGGTGAGGGGGATATCAGCCCGTTGCTGATGGAGTAGAAATCATAATGTCAGGATTGACTTGACAGCTACAAAAACAATACCAAACATCCTGCGTTGTCCTTGTATGAGAAAGATTCGCAAAAAAAAACTCGTGTAAGTGCAGTGGAAATTGTGTGAGGCGAACACTATCAAAAAGGTAACAAAGTCAAGGTATAAATTCTTATTTGAAATACATAAAAGGTCCCCAAAACCTTTGTTAACACAGTAAAAAAAAAGTTCAAGTACTTAACGCTTAACATTTTTTTTAACTAACTTATTTTGTTTACTGACTTATCATCACCATTCAAATAAACAACGAGCAAACTATCAAAACAGATTAACAACATTTTATTAACTTTTTCTAGATTGTGACGGAGAACGCAGACTTTAAGAAGGATTTTTCTGAGCGAAGCCCCACTGTATGTATAAATGATGACAATAAAATTGCTTCGCTTGGGCCTCTCCTCATGTGTATGTGTGGCTGTGGATGTGGGTGCGTGTCTGTTTGTTTGGCAATCAGCCATGACAGCCAGGAATTCTTATTCCCAACCAAAGTCTACGCCTCACCAAACCGCCCACCCCCCTCAAGTCCCACCCAGCAGCCCGCCTCTGGCCATCACTTTCCCTGCAGTGATTTTGCAATGAAATTCGATGGCTCCACCAGGGGAGTTGGGCCGATATAAGCCTCATTATGGAAAATCAATAGAGACGAACGTAACTTTAGACTTTGCCAACTACAGAAAAAAGGAACAGGAGGTGGAAAAATGAAGACGATGAGAAAAGAAAGAGAGCCACAGTCAAAAAAATATATTTTTTTAAATATAATATAAAATATAAATCATGTTATATTGCTTCTGAATCGGATAATGGTATTATCAGACATTTTTAGAAATATTAAAGCAAATAAATATTAATATTAAATAAAGAAAATAAGTACATACCTACATATGTATGTGTATAGGTTGAAGGACATAATAAACAAGTTTTATATAAAATATTTGAATTATGCATTTTGCAATAAACCAGAAGAAAAAAATTTGGTGGCCCAAAATACTTTACACAATTTAACAAAAATTTTTGTGAAAAATAAAGGCATTTAAACTTTTGCACTTTTAAGTAAATATATTGGCTTTAAAAATAAGTATTTTTTTGATTTAATCTATAATAATTGAAATGAAATATTAAATTGGATAATTGTTTCCGGTGTAGTTCAATGTTATGGACTACGCATTAAACAAAATTTCGATAGGCATACGACCACCCAACAACCCCCAGCCCCTCTTCTTAGGACATAACAAACAAAAAAAAGAGGCAAAAACAAAATTAATTAATTTATGTGCCAGGCGGAATTTTCCATGGCAATATACACCCACACCACGGCCGATACACACAGACATAGACAACCATCTATTGATACAATTTTTCCAATTTCAACGCCATCCTCTAACAACTTTCTTGTTGTTTTTGTTGTTGTTGTTGCTGTCGCCGTCCTGTTGACAACAAGAGCGGCAACAAACACTTGAACTCATTACAAAAACATAATAACAAAATAAATATTGAAAGAAATGGCATAAAATTATAAAAGCCTTGTCCACAACAAGGAAAACTGCCAGCCGCAGACCGAAGTGAAAGTGGGGGCCACCTCCCCCTCCACCCCTTAGGAAAATCCACTCCCCTTTCCCCCAAAGCGCCAATAAATTTTATGCACTATCACACGCACACACACAACCGCTTGCTGAGTGCGTAAGCTGCTTAAGGGAAATGGGAAATGGAAAAGGAAAAGTGCGGGGAAAATCGGACTGTGTCTGTGTCGGTGTGTGGTCAGACTTTGAAAGTGTGTCCGTGGGGGAGTTTGCATTATTCAAGTAAAAAAGGATAGCCAAAAAAAGGAAAGGAGCACACATCCCCACCTCAAAAAGCCAATGACTCTTATTCTTTTATCTCACAAACTGTTCGGTAACAGAAACCCAGAATGTGGTCAGGAAATACGTCAATAACTGCAGAGTAGAAGATAAGATAAGTGCTGGTAATAATTCTTTTAAATCCCCTTAAGCCTATCTTCAATCGAAGGCTTTAATTTAAGTGTATAGGGTAAAAAACGGAAAAGGAAAATTATGACAGTTATTATATTTACTTAAAAATTCTCGAAGTTTTTAAAAGATAATCAGAATTATACATAAAGAGATATTTTTGTTAAGGCAAATTAATAGAAAAACTTAAGTCCTAAAGAATACTTCATGGTATTTTTTTTAAAGTCTTTGCTTTTGGTAATTAATAAATTAGTAAAAAAATAGTCTCGCGTTTAGAGACTATATAAATTCAAAGGGTCTCTTGTTATCTAACTCCAATTACAAAAAGCAGTATAACCGGTACGTAATCGTACTTATTTATAAGTATCTCTAAGGAGCAATATATAATTTATCATGTTTTTATTTCAGACGGGTTTCCTCTTAACAATCCCAATTAAGAGTTCATTTACTATTGCGTTTACCCTTGTTCTTAAACTATCCCTATAATCACCGATAAATCCCAAACAAAAAGGGCAACAGTAGGCCCTCAAGCACTAGCCAGCATGTGAAGACGACGCGTGTCTTGATTTAAAAACCCAACATTCAACCCAAACTCACACGCAGAAAGAGTCAATTTTTACACAATTTTTACCCCGAGAGTTTCCTTATCTTTCCTGACACCCCAGGAAAAAAAAAAGCAGGCTGCGGCCCCTAAGCCGTGGACAAACACAGACGCGTGCGCCAATAGTATCAAAATCGAATAAGTAAACAAGATCCATAAAAAACGTTAAGATACTGGCGAGTATGTGTTTGTATTCGTGTTTGTGGCACGGGTAGTTTTGGGTTTTTAAAAACCATTTGGACCCTACGAATTTCGGAATCGTGGCAGCTGCTTGTCGAATGTGAAATGTGAAATCCACACGCGTGCGAAGCGTGTGTGTGCCCCCAAAAGTTGTCAAAGACATCGACATAAATTTCATTAGAGTTTACAATTCCCCTGCATTGTTGCACATGGAAACCCGGAGCATACATAGGAAAGGGTTGGACCCGATCGGACAGTTTTCCAAAAATGTGTAAAATTTAGCCCAAAAGTAAAGGGGTCACCAAATTACTTTTGAGCGCAAATGAAGCGAACTGAATGCGAAATCCTCACATGACACTCTGAAAGGGGTTAGGGGCTATAGGGTAAGGGGTAAGTGAGGCTGAACTGAACCGAACTGAACCCTTGCCCATTGTAAAATTGCAATTTTCTACGGATAATGCGAATTTTGCAACAAAAAATTTCTTGACATTTTCCGCATAAAAATCTCACTGGGTCGGGGGTTAAAAAAAGGGTCACCCAATGCTGCCGCTCTTTGTGTAAATAAAGGATCAGACGGATGCAACCAACTGTCACACGTCCATGCGAAATTAATAAATTACATTTTCTCATTTTTTTCGCGCAAAAATTCTTGCCAATTTTTGAACCCAAAAATAAAAAAGGGGAGGGGGAGGAAAATTTAATTTTTGTTTTTCGGGTGCACGAAGGGGTTGTGCGACACATTAGCTGAGCCCATTAATAAGCGAAGCCAACCCCGGGTGACACGTGGGTCAATGTCGCCCGACCTGGAACCTGGAACGTGGACAAGGACGACAGGCGGAAAAATGGGTGAAAAACAACAATAAAGGAACCCAAAAAACAAAAAAAAAAAACAGTAAAAAAGGAAGCCCGTTAAAATTCTCACTCGATTTGAAATCGGGGATTTTTCAATAAATTGGCACAAACCTTGGCAATTCTTTCTTTGTTCGCCAGGCAATAATCCTCTTAACTGCAGCGACTGTCGCAAAATTGTAACAAAGGTTAAGGGAAAATGGAAATGTTGCATAGGGGTACCAGTAGTGCTGTTGGCTTCCCTCCTCTTGCTCCTTGTTTGCTGCTGCAGAAACTAGTTAAATAAATGAGATTTCAGTGGGAACAATGGCAGGAAAGGAAGCCTTCTTGGATAAGCCGTTAACTAGGACGTACCGGATGAGCGATTAGCTAAAGAAAAAACTGCAGTATGCGATGAAGTTAATCAGGGGATTCCCCACTACCGTTTTTGACAATCAATCAACGTTTTTACAAATCCGAACCCCTAAAACTGGGTAAGTATGTTACACAACCTTAATAATAAAATCTAAACATTTACTAATTAATAAGAAGCTTAGTTGTGGGCTTTTTAATTAACAGAAAGCTAAGTTAAGTAGGGGAGACCGGGGCTAGTGTGCCGATTTTGGACTTAGGCATTTCTTTTAAAGTTGTGGGCTAACTTTTTCGGAAACGGTTTACGCTGTCATTAAGGTAGAACCCTTGAGCACATCTGTGAATTTTCTTATGAATGAAAAACAACCATGGAAAAAGTTATTAACAAAAAACTGCGACTGAAAAAATCGGCACACTTACCCCAGGGCCGGGGTAACTGTGCCGAGTTTGGTTAAGCCAATTAAACACAAGAAATCAATGACCGTATTATGTTTATTGAATTAAAAGTAAGTGTACATAAGTTTACAAGTTTACAATAATAATATTGTTGTAAAAAAAACTCCCCACTTTACTTTTAGTCTTTTTAGTCTTGGACTTAATGGAGGTAGCTTTAGTGAACTTCTTGGACTTTCTAGCTGCTTTTTTTTCCTTTACCAGCTCACCTTTAATTTTTCTCCTCCATCAATGCTGCTTTTATCGGCGATCCTGTCAAAATTTTGGTAGATCGGCATTTACGACCTTGACGCCCCACACTAAACTCGGCACACTGGCCCCAATGCATTTGTTAAGATAAAATGACGATGCATAAACACAAAAGATAGATAACCACGGAAAAAGCCACACTATTTTGTAGAGTTTTGAATGCCCTTTCCAGCGGTACCACGTTTTCGGAAATCGGATGATAGTTGTTTGAATAGAATATAAGTAAACACAACATGAATAATTTACTTACCGGTGCCGAAAACAGAAAAAGTGTGCTCGTGGGCAAACCGCGACACCTAAATAATCCCAACTACGTTGGTAAAACCGCGAACTAATACTCGACATAAAAAAGTGTAGATTACGCCACTGCGCTTTAAGCTCTTTTCCATAGAGGCACTCGGCACACTTACCCCTTCGGCACACTAGCCCCGGTCTCCCCTAACCCTAACTTTATCTATATATTTAGACTTACACTTATTACAGTTTTTTTTTTTTTTTTAGCTTTACAAAATAAAACAAACAATATCAATAATACAGGTTTACAACGAGCAAAAAGATACTTAAACGAATAAATGAAGTACAGAATCGAAGACCTTGTGAAGTTAACGTCAAATCAGTAGCGTAGATAGGAGGGGGATCAGGGGGATCAGGGGGATCAATCCCCCCTTGGGTCTGAGAATTATAAGATGATATAATCTCAAAATTGAAAAAGAAACACATTTTTACGTCATATCCCCCCCATATCAAAAAGCTATCTACGCCACTGCGTCAAATCAAACGATATAAAAAAAATGTTTAAATTACACACAAATGAGTTAATTATACAAATAAGTCACCGATACAAACGTTTTATACAACGACCGTTAACATAAGGTCTTGAAACACAACTCAAAGTTAACGACGGTAATTGAAAAAGTTTTAACTTTGCCTATTATTTGTTTATTGTTTTCTTTTTAAATATACTTAAATTTAAGAGTTCGGAAAAAAAGAGGTCTTCCAAATTCAAATTGAATGTGAGTTAAATTCTACCAATACTTTGGAGTAGTTTTATTATCATGGCCAAATGGAGCATCTCTTGAGTAATATTTTTTTGTACTATTACAATTTTTGTTTACATTAGAGGGGTACTTTTTAATTAAAATTTGATTCCCATCAATTTAAAGTACGGCACATATCGATTTTAAAGTCAGGTACACTTTCATTTATTTGTACCATTAGGTTTGAGTCTGCGGTAAACGGTCTTTCTAACACATTATTCTCCACATTATAACGCTTACCCAGCTACGGTCACTCTTTTTTAAAAATATGAAGTAGGAAAACAAGACAATTTTTTTTTCCCAAAAACTCTTTACGAAAACGACCAGACTACAGCTGTTTGGATACTAATAAAACCCCCACGTGACTGTCATTCTCTCTTCCCCAAAACAAACGAATCAACATGGTTGTTGGGTGAGTGCAGAACCGTTTGTTTGAGTCTTACGTAAGCTCTAATGGGGGATACTTTATGGATATTTTCCAGATTATTGGTACGCGGCGGTCTGCTGGCCGGAACTGTCTACTACACACGCCAGGTGGGCATCTGGGGAGATACGGATCAGACGCATAACCTGTACAACAAGGTGAAATCGGAGCTGTGTCCGTATGTCCAGAAGGCACAGAAGCAACTCCCGTTCGAAGTTCCCCAGCTGCCAAGAAGCGGCGAGATGCGCTTCCTGGCCAAGCACTACTACAACGAGGGCGTGAAGAACACCTTCCGCTTCGTCCACATGCTGCCCTGCTACGCGGACCGAGGTCTCAAGAAGGTCAAGGACACGTTCCAGGACTTTGCCAAATCGCCAGCGATCACCGAAGGACAGCAGTCCAGTCCGGCGAAGTAACTTAACCAACTGCTCTTCAATGGGAGGCTGTTTTCGTGTTAGCTCTTAGTTAGCTTATTGAATAATGTCCATGTAATGTGTAGTTATTCCCCGATCCGCGACCCAGCGGATCCGCGACTATAGATCTGTACTCGGCGTACTGAAACGCATCGAACTGGAACTTCCAGTTTAGAAATAAACAAATTTACGTGTTAAGCGGTTAGATCGCCCTGAGACGTTGATCTATTCATTTGTGTGCACGGAAAGAAAATATAGGTTTAAAAGTAAAATTTTAGATAACATATCTTCTTGAGTTCAAGAAAAAGAGTTCTTCTAGTGTTCATAAATACATGATACGATTATTACAAAGCTCCTATAAGTTGTCCTTGCAAAAAAACGAGCATCTTTTACTGGTTATTCACAAAATATACTTCGATTATAAACTTGATATCTTCTTGTAGAAATTATCTACTTTTCGCATGATACGGGAAACATATTTATAATGTTCAAAATATTTTTTTTTTTTTGGAATAAGAAATGTGTACACTTGGTTTTCTTAGGTTTTATAAGATGTTTACTTATTAAAATTACTGAACAATTTGCATACCTTACAGATAAGAAATTTTTTTATTTATCTCTTATCATATGAATTTAAAAAAAAAGACTTTTGACTCATGTAGGGTAAATCCGGGACATGTGCCCCGCCGGGACAAGTGCCCCACTTTGTTTATTGTTATCATGCATCGATAAGATTGCAGCGCCATCTCGGGAAAACTTGTGTTTAAGTGTCAAAATGAAAAACTTGTGTGGAAAATTCGTACTTTGGTAAGTTAACTATTCACAATTTATGAAATCCATACGCAGTAGGTCAAAAAACAGGCGAAAATTTTTTAGCGATTCAAAAATGTTTGTTATTTCATCGTCAAAATGTCAACAGACGTCAGATGAAGTATCATAACCTTCCTATGTAGCAAGATCATTTAGCAGATAACTATTTTTACATTTACTGTTCGCCAATATTTTTTTAATTAATAATTTTCATATGCTATGCAATCGGGACAAGCGCCCCACTTGTTCTCGGGGACAAACGCCCTACTGATAATCTGGTTTGAGCACTTTATGTTGTAAACGTTTGTTATTATTTATTAACAAAAATATTCTATATGGTGTTTTTACATAATTTACAATTGTTTATTAATGTTTTTTTGTATAAATAAAATGTTTCTGTATTTTTGGTACCTCGATCGACAAATTCAGTCTTTTATTTTTATTATCTTTAAAAACCAGATCTGTTATTTTTATCATTATTATTAAGTGTTGATGTGTGTTAGAAAGTACCGTAGAATCAATGTAATGGCTTTTTTTCGTGAGTTGTTGTTTTCAAAATAATTTAAATCCTAAGCATAAAAGCGGGGCGCTTGTCCCTGAAGATTTTTGAACTAGCAAATTTGCTACTTTTTATTGATCATCCCACAGAAAGCTTGTAACGTAAAATATTGATGAATAAAATGTTGTTCTTACTTCTGGATATACTACTCGACCTACAACAATCACAAAAGCCCTCGTAAACATATTTGTGAAACAACCATTTCGATTTTCAAAAACGTGGGGCACTTGTCCCGGATTTACCCTATTTGTCTTTTACTAAGATTTATGTCCAAACAGTATGAACAAGTATCACTTTAAAACTATTTAACAAATTGTTTTAAGCTTTTAAAAGATCAAGCCAAAGTGAAATTATCATAAATTTATCATTACTTGATTATTTATACTCCGTCTCCTCATTGATACTAAAAAAAATATTTACTGTACTTAGTTTTCTTGTATATGAAACAACTTTCAAGATAAGTTATCCTAATATTTCAGAGTTTGCTATCCTATATACTTATGTATATCCGTCTGAAATGCTTTTAAGTTAAGTTTATTAAGATCTTTTTGCGTCCACGTCAGACAACTGTCACAGCACACTTCCCAAACAAACCGAGGAAAAAATAGCCAACTGATTTATTATCCTACTACTGCTCTGTGTTCTTTTTGCCAGCTCAGATCTTGTATTTATCCAGCTAAAAAAATGAGCAACCTGTCACCATGATGGGACTTTGTGAAGCACGTGAATGAGGTATTTTTTTTTGTATATTTTTCATCTCAAAACGAAACTCTCCCACACACTTTGAAGAAGTGTGGCAACAAGGGGAACTGTTTTCGATTTCGTTTGTTCTTGACTGGTTTCTGATAACATGAAATTATTGCTGTAAACAATGTGATGTTCAAGATTGGCAATTACTATAGAAAAGATGGCCGACTCTTGTTCAACACGTCGAGCAGATCGGTGATAAGGCAAAAGAGGCTTTTCCCCTGTTTGAGTTGACTTTAACTGACTCAGCTGAATGGTTGACATTTTACAGCATCTTCCGCTATGACAGCGCGTTACGCATACGCCCCAGTGGCAAGAGCAAATATTAAACATTATAGAAGGTACTTTAGGACGCGCAGCAAATAAGAAGCCACAGACGTCACTGAAGGCGAACGTACGCCGGCCACTGATAACAGTTTAGTGCCACCATTGGGCTACCAAATATTATTAAAAACCAGGCAAAACCAAAGCCAAAAGTACCAAAAGATAGACCTCTTGGCCATCCCAGCTCGTTCGGCTGTCATCGCTTTAAATTTAGACACGACACCCACTTGAGACTTTGACTGTGCCCTGATTATCTCCGCGGTAATACTACACGATTTTAATTTCGATTATTTGCCATTCTATTTATGATATTTGTCCAGTGGTTGACGCTGTCCTCTATTTACATAGCCCACCCTGTGTTTTAATTAATTAAACTTTTCGCTTGTTTATGGGGCTGTGACGACCCAAACACAAGCAACTGTCTACTGCCTGCCAGGGAGCAGATGTTGTCTTGAGATAAAGACTTTACCACTAGGTACCAGGTACCAGCTACCAGTGACTCATCTGCAGGTGAGATAAAGCCAGAGATCTCCGACGGCCCCTAAGATCGAACCGAGTCACACCATCACCATCACGTGCCAACCAGGACTTCATTGCCGCACATGGGTGGCCAATATTTGCGGGCAAACACGAAATCACATTGCCAGCGACCCATAAAATCGGTGCAAATAACAATATAACCTCTAAAGGGGCCCAGCAAGCAACACCTCCATATCTACATATATTCAGAGATCGGACCGTGGCAATGACTCCGGTAAACAGGCGCAGGGAAGATACCCACACCCATGCCCATGCCCACTCAGCGATAAGCAGAGGCCAAGCTCTGCTCTTTCCTCGCCAAATTGGCCAAATAGAACACAAGTGCTTGTTTGCCTTGGCAATGCGAACAATAATTAAATAAGCCTTCTTGTTAAATATTCGCAGATCAAATTTGCTCAGCCACGGGCATTTCATTTAATTAAAGTTCCTAAAATAACTCCGATAAGAGGTGAGAAATTGAGAAAAGTCCGGCTAGGAATTGACGTAGGTATTTTATTAACCCATTTGAGGGGGATCTTTTTGCAGGTCTTAGTTATTATTTGGAAGAAATTAACCTTGTCTTTGGTTCAAAAATATTTGCACAACAAAATGGACTCTACTCTTCTTTCTTGAAATACTTTTTTAATAATAACTATTTAAAAGATAAGCTCAATTGAAATCAGAGTGCCACTTATATTGCTTTACCTGTTAAGACTACTTAAGGTAACAACTTTTTTAAGCACTTTCCTTAGGCACATATTTAAAAAAAAAAAACAATTGAAAGCGAGTAAAGATCAAAACTGATTTAGTGGCCCTATCTTTTATAAATCTTGTAGACCCAAAAATTAATTTGATTAAAATTTTAAATAAATATTAATCCCAAGCTATCTTCTTAAATATGTACTGAGAACAAAAAAGTAAAATCGTAAACGTATTTTAAAAAACGACGTAAAATTATTATCTCTCATAAAATCGCTGCCAAATGAAATAATTTTGAAAGATGAAAACAAATTTAACAGCCTCCACTGAAAATAGAAACCAAATAAAATGTGTGTCACTCGTGCTTACCACTCAAATTGTCTAGCAGATCGTAGATCAGTCCCAGTCCCCTGGTAAAAAGCGAATAAATCATTCAAACATAACAAGCAACTCAGATTTCAGACTACTGTCTGCCGGGCCAACTAATTGTGTTTGACAAAACGATATTAACTCATTCCGCTATTGGCCATTTGTCATATATTCAATTATTGTCACACTCTTAATTCGGTGTCACGTCGCGGCTTTAGCTGTGCCTTTGCCTTCGTCAGCTCATTGTTATTAACGATATTATTCAGGCGCTAGGATGGGTGTGTTTATTCTGTTCAATCCGACCTCTGAGCATAATCCCTTGGCCCGATCGTTCAACCAGGAGGATCGCACATTCGGCTGATAAGAATTGAGTAGTTTTTGGTTTGGAGACAATGGGGGGTTTGTTGAACCTGCACCACCCAGGTACTCAATAATTATGGGTTATATTTGATCCGATAGTTAGAGGGGAGTGCAAACAAGGCTAAACCCGTGCGCAAACATTACAGGCTTAATTAGAAGCGCGGGTGGTTAGACACTTGGGCAAACAACCTGGCCATATGACTTCCCATCGTTGCACTCGTCACACACTTCGAGATATGCTAATGCCTAAAGTCTAATGCCTAAACTGAGCACAAGACAAGAAATGCGACTGCCTCTAGTCGGGGTGCCTTCATAAATGTTACGATTATTTATTCTGATTCGATGCATTTGCCAGTGCGACTCCGATACCGGTTTGCTGACAGACGCAACCACGATGCTTCCGATTTATGCACCGCAAAAAACATAATTACTACAACAGATTGGAGTAAAATAATATTCTTGGAATCATCATAAATTAGTCATGTTAAAGATAAAAATGGATAAAAGAAGTTTTTTTAGTTTTTAGTTATGGTATAGTTTTTCAAACTACATTTTCTACTTCAAATATTATTAAATTTTTTAAATAATACAAAAAATAATATCTAGGTCTTATCCTTAGTTTGATTTATGTCTTAAACCTGTACATAAATTATCACCAAGTTTAATTGATATAGGTAATACTGTTTTCTTTTAGCCAAGCTTTCAAAGAACAGGAAGCTTATATTATATTTTAATAAGTTTTATTCAACCGCAAGTTTTATCACCACCAATAAAATTTCGTAAAATTCGTAATATTTTTATAAACAAATTTTAATGACATAATTTAAGATCATTAATGGATTATAAATCAGTACACCGGGAAATAAAGATTTTTAGAGAATAAAATGCCTGTTTAAAATTATAATTTATAATATCTAATTAATGACTACTTATGGTGATAATTTTTTCTCCGAGTGGCAAACGCACGCGGGTGAGTATATCTAGTATATGGTCTATAGAATGCTTATAAGTGAGCCGATCCCCAATCGACCCTGCGCTATTGCCTTCCAGCTCTTGACCAGCTAACAATTTCTACTGCTGCTGCAATTGCTGTTGCTGTTGCTGCTGCTGCTGTTTCGTTGAGTGGAGTGGTTCGGGTGGGAGTTGAGAGTAACATCCAAGTGTTACCCCGGGTCTTATCAGCCCCGAAAAAAAGCGACGAATTTCCGAGCCGAGGGCTAGATCGCCCACAACTCTCAGTGCGCTTCAAGACGTCGGCGTCGGCAGAGCAGTCGACTTGGTTCTCCGGGTACTTATTTCTGTATTTCTGGGGGGCGCACACTGAAACGATCTCAAACCTCCAACGACCGGAGACCAGAGCGACAGGCACTCGTCCTCGAGAGAGCTGCGGGAAATTCGCAAATAAAATCACGGACCGACGTGGATTTGCATTAATTGCAAAGTGAATGTGTTAAGTGAATGTGCGAGGAGATCGTGTGAAACATGAGCATATAATTTGACAAGCCAACGGAATTGAATCATTTCGCGTACGGCCACCGAAAGGAATAGTTGCAAAACTCCCTCAAATCAATTACAAATAAATATTTTAACAAAACCCCAGAAACATGAAAACCTGACCCTAAGTCAAGTGTTGTGGATTACGCTGATCTTCGGCTGCAGTATCTGTGCTTCAGTGAGGTAAGTTCAAACTAGATACTGCCGGGAAAACCCAGCGGAGCACAAAACTCTCGATATATCATTCAAATTGACACGTCTGTGTATCTCCACATGCTGATAAAGCTCCATTTTTGCAAGAAATGTCTATATTTGGCATAAATTCATCTGCGTTTATTTTTTTTTGCCATTGTCACAACCAAGTACCATTTCCAAATATTTATCGAACATTGCACCTGCTTTAAATGAAAAGATGACAACAGATAGGTATAGTAGAAATGAATAAACAAAATTTGTCGAAATTTCCCATCTAGATCTTTTTTGATAAGGGCACTTGAAAAATGTTGTCTGATAATGACAAATGAAATCTAAAGATGTTCAAGCGAAAATGTTTACATGGAATCTGATAAGAAAAGGGTTACGCATAAAATAATTTAGTAACTTTGTTTATAAATATTTCCTGTCCCTGGAAAATTTTTCAAGACTTTGTTATCTCTTTTTGAAATGGTCCTATCTGTGTATTTTTTGCATTTTTAAGTGTTTTGCTTGTAGAATGCCCAACAAAGCCACTGGTAAATCTGCAGTAATTGGCGTAAATAAATCCATAGATTAGAATTTAATTAAGATTTTCTTCGATGCGCAAAAAGAAGTCGGCATTTTGCCTTTGATGTGCGAGAAAGGTCGCAGGGTGGTGAAAATTTCTTATCGGATAAGTTCAAGATCTAAGCGCTTTATCAATAGGGCTATAATTAGTTTCCTGTTGGGAGCAGGTCAACTCGATTAATTGAATAAAATACTTTGTGTCGTTGCGCAAACAAACAAACAAATAAACACAGAGAAAATAGTAAATATCGAATCCCATAAGAGTAGACAAATGTGTTCCTATTATTTATTTTATTTACCCATTTACCTTTGCTGTTTGACGATTTAAGGTAGCTGCAAATGAGCTTGCACAGCTGCTCAGGTGCTCAGTGATCACTCAGGCTAGCACCCATGGAAAAAAGGTGGAAACCCAAGAAAAAGTCACTTTAAATGTGATCTTTAAACGGGCTCATTAATTTTGTTACTTTTAAAAGCTACTTAAAATTATTGCAAAAAAAAATTAAACAAGTTTTATTATTTTCTGTTTGGTATTATTAGAAAAGCTTTACGTTCGATTTAAGTTTTACTTAAACATAGTAGTCAATTCTGGCTTTACGATATTTTCCTATTTTAAGTAACTAAAAATCTGAAGGCGTTACACAAACTCTACATGATTTCTTATTTGTGTTGTAATAAACTTAAAAATAGAACACATACTCAACATAATTTTTCTAGTTGTTAAAATACAAGTGGTATTTAAAATTTAATTAGATATTAACTTCAAAGCAAACATGCTATTAAAACAAATATGACATATTACTTCATTTTTATGGTAAAACAAAGTGATGATAAAATAGAAAATATTTATATTTGCAATTATACAATTAAATATGTTGATAAAATATTGATAAAATATGAAAGGGAATACAATAAAGGTTTGTGTTTTCTTTTTTTTATAGAGCCGCCAATGCTACTGACGAAGAAGAAGATTGTCCTTCCTTGACGAATGCAGAAGCCCTGCAACAAACCCAACTTATTCAACGTTTAACCCATGTTTGCCGTTACGATCGCCTTGAGAGGCCCATCGGTAAGAAACTTATCTCATAAAAATATAGAACTCCATCTAAAATATATTTCACTTCCCAGAATACGACGCTGTGACGGCTAAACGACTACCAATTGTGGTGAAGACGCGAATTTACGTGTACTTCCTGCAGAATCTCAACTCTGACCTGCTGCAGTTCAAGATGCACGCCCTGCTGCAGCTGAGATTTCAGGACAAGCGGCTGGCCTTCAAGGAATTCCAGTCCCGCTCCGAAAACATTCTGGGCCAGAAACACCTAAGCGAACGTCTCTGGCTGCCGCACATCTTTTTCGCCAACGAAAGGGAGTCCAGTATCCTGGGCACGGACGAAAAGGACGTCCTGACTTCTTTGTCGCCCGATGGCAACGTGATCATTTCCACCCGCATGGAGGCTACCCTCTACTGCTGGATGAACTTCCAGAAATTCCCCTTCGACCAGCAGTTCTGCTCCACAGTCCTGGAGAGCTGTAAGTGATTGGATGTCCTTCTAAGGACTATAGGATTTTTATAATATTTAATTTTACCTCTTAGGGATGTACAACACTTCCGATTTGGTACTGGAGTGGGAGGACTCCCATCCCATCTCCTTCGATCCCGACATGCGACTCACTGAATACAACATGGCCCATTATTGGCACAACGACACGGTGGTGGAGTCGGACGGAATCAATCTGCGCCATGGAGCATTTAGTAGGATAATGATTGGACTTTTTTTGTTAAAGGATTTGCACTAAAAGTTTTAATCCTTGCAGCGGGTAACTATAGTTCCCTTAGCTTCACGGTCAATCTAAAGCGTGAGATTGGCTTCTACCTGCTGGACTACTATCTGCCCTCCATGATGATCGTGGCTATCTCTTGGGTGTCCTTCTGGCTGCAGGCAGATGCCTCTCCACCGCGCATTATGCTGGGTAGGTTTTAGACCTTTGGTCGAAAGTTCGTGTTTAAATCTATTAATCCCAAATTAACTCTAAATTGTAAAAAATTGAACAAATTTACAATTATGTGTTATCAATTTGAATTTGAAATTTGAATTTTGTTAGTTTTTTAAATTTTCTAAAATTTTTATTAGGATTCAGTTCGTTTTTTTCGTTATATTTGAAAAGTTTTGACGCAGTAACTTTAGAATGGTACTTAAACTAAGTAGTAAAAGGTTCAAATAGCCTTCCAGAAATTACTTTTATCAAGTAATATGATAGTTTTGATTAAGATGTTCATTGTACACTTGACTGAGATGTACACTTTAAAAAAAAAAGATCTTAAATTTTAAATAAATTCTCTAACAATTTTCCTACTTAGGAACCAGCACCATGTTGTCGTTTATTACACTGTCCTCGACGCAGAGCAAAAACCTGCCCAAGGTGAGCTACATAAAGGTGTCGGAGGTGTGGTTCCTTGGCTGCACCTTCTTCATCTTCGGAAGTCTGGTGGAATTTGCCTTCGTCAACACGATCTGGCGGCGCAAGGAGAACATTGAGCTGAAGAAGGTCAACAGCAAGTACATCATCAAATCCACGTTGACACCCCGACCAGCGAGGCGACAAATTGGAGGCAGTCTGAGCAACGATTCCAGGGCGAGATCCTGCTCCAGTCTGGACAATATCGTTTCCAGCACGGAGAGCGTGCGCAATGGAAATGGAAACGTAAATCAGGGCTTCAACAATTACCTGACAGTTCATGTAAGTAGAATATTAGAATCAGGGACCGTAAATAATGATTATCAATGTAATTTTCAAACAAAAAAATCATCCACTTGGAAAAGCCGTATAAACAAACAAATTATACCAATCGGCTACTATTTGTATGCTCTTTCTATATCCGCAATGATTTTTTACTTCTTGATTTTTATAAATTTTACTCCATTTTAATAATTACTTGTTAAGTTTTTTTCAATCGCTCAAAGAATAATTATTATTACTCTGAGCGAAAAATATCGATCAAAATAATCATTATTTTTGAGCGTTATTTTTCGCTCAAAATATCGCTCAAAGAGCGATATCTTCTTTCTCAGAGGTTTCCTTGGAAAAATTTTTACGCAGCATTATAAAGTGAACTTCGACGAACCCAAAAAGATTTTTTAGATTTGAAAAAAAGTTTAAAAATATTTTTTATATACACATATTTGAGCCCATGATTTTGAAAGTGGTCTAAGTCAAAAACTTTAAAAATATATTTTATCAGTTATTACTTATCGAATCTTAATTAAATACCATAATCTGAAGAGATTAGCATTATGCCATGCAAATTAACTCTATGAAATGTGTTTCTTTTTTAGTTGTTTACTGAAATACAGTCAATTAATCATTACATTAAAATAGCTTTATTATGGTTAAAAATTGTTCAGTCATCTGATAATAATGTTTAAACAATTGATCATAAATGTATGGTATCCGGCCATCCTTTTTTGCCAAATGATCGCGATTTTGGTTTGATAGAAACTAAAATTAAAAAATCGATTTTTTATACATCCCTGAGCATTGTTATAATTTAATAAAATCGTGTAAGATTAGAAACCTATTTTCGGTAGTACAAATGGATCAATAAGATTTTATTTCTAGAAGACAACTTAAAGAAGAATAATATAAAGAAAAACATCAATGGAGAAGCTGTGGCTTGGCTAAAAGTACAATGGATCAGATTTCTAAAGAATGCTCCATATAAAATGTTTTATAAAACTTCCTTAGATGACAACTCCAAATTCAAAGTATTAGACCTCTCACCTACAAGAGGAAGGCCTAGAATATACGGAAAAACTGATTTACTTCCATTAAACACAACCATTAGACCAGTAACAAAAGAAAAACGTAAAGATATGATGGATTAATAATTAATTAATTACTAATAAAATTTTTTCATTGGTGCATAAGTCATTTATAAAGTCATGCAGTAAATTTTGAAAGTGGTACAAGTCATTTAAACCTTTCAAAACAACATTTTCTTTTAAAAATGGCTATAAATTTCACAATCATAATAAATACTGGTTTGTTGGGACTACTTTACCGTCGAAAAATCATAATCCATAGTGCAAGAAATTTTTAATCCTTTAAAATGCAAAACTCTAAATATCTCGAAACAAAAAAATATGACTTATACCACTTTCAAAATCATGGGCTCATTTAATAATTTATTTTTAAACAATTTTTTGTTCAAAATATCGCTTATTGTGCAATATTCTCTTCTCAGAGGTTTCTTTGAAAAAAATTTAATTTAGAATATATAGATAAAGCTTTTAACCTCTTTTAATTCTTTAGCCCAATTTACCCATCATCAAGACCGAGTGCGCCGATACCGTGTCCATCTGCAGTGAGAGGATTAGCAACGATCACATCGTGGATGTGGACAAGGACAAAAAGGACACTCCGCCTACTTTCACCACCATGACCCCGCAGGAGATCGCCATGTGGATAGATCGGCGCTCTCGATTCCTCTTCCCCGCCATGTTTTTGGCCTTCAACGCCTTGTATTGGACCTTTGTCTATATTTTGTAAACGACAATTCGCCAAGTCCCCATTAAAGTGAAATCTTGTCTATTTGTGTAGTCCTTCTCACGCAAATAATTGTTAAATTGTAAGATGCATCATCTCATAGCTGTACAAATGTTAATCATAAATAAAGCAAGAAAACTAAAAAAAGTAACTCGAGGTTTATACATATAAAAGAAAGGTAAAACTGAAAGCGAAATTGATGTCAAAAATGTTTTTAAATTATTTGATAAAGTCTTAAAAATGATTAATGGGATAATATTACATTGAGTTAAAAAAGAAACACAACGTCATTAAATACATCTAGCGTAATTTTAATATATTAAAAGAGG
This sequence comes from Drosophila oshimai, assembly GCA_018150695.1. Taxonomy (NCBI): domain Eukaryota; kingdom Metazoa; phylum Arthropoda; class Insecta; order Diptera; family Drosophilidae; genus Drosophila; species Drosophila oshimai. The sequence goes on from JAECWM010000191.1 coordinate 1,047,104, forward strand.
CAAAGGATTTTTTTTAATCAGTTGTTATTAAAAAGAAGATGAAAATAAATAGTAGCCACAGACTTAACATTCTACCTTAAAGAATTATAAACAATCAATCTTTTCTCATTGACGAAATTTAAGTTATTACGCATTTTCTTTTTGAAACCTTTATTGCAAAAGGTGAGTGTGATTTCTCAAAATAAACAATATATAAAAAAATACACAAATAAATTGTATTATTAAATGTTTTAGCGTTATGCGGATCTTTCACGTACTTGAAGTTCCATTGCAATATTAGTTTTATATAGTTGTACATTAGTTTGAAAAATTCAAAGATCGATTAATTACGATTAATAAACGATCAAAAATACAGGTTTAAGTCCGCGCTAAATGTCTACAAAAGTTTGAAGCTGCAGTAAGCTTCTACCAAAGTTAACCACCTGCTGTCTGTCCCATATTTAAGGTAAATTTTCAAAATAAAAGCCCACCCTCTTGGTATTTTTAAGCGGTCTATCCACGGCCACACTGGTTGAGACGAGTCGAAGGGAATTTGCAGCGAAAAGTCGAATTTCAAGGTAAAATTGGGCCTCATAATTTCCGCAATGACAGGTGCTGGCTCTAAAAATATGCACAATTATGGCCTGCCAAAAGTGCACAGATCGCGACCATCGCCAGTACTCGGCCGCCTTCAAACGCGGAGCAGTGCAAAAATTACATAACCTCCGGGGGTGCTCCCAGTGCCATCACAATGTTTATAATCACAATCTGTGTCTTCATCCAAATCCTGGTCCACTTCCTGTGCAGTTGCTAATCCCTACTTCCTTACTCCGCAGTAGCTAAACCATGCGTCTGTCCTCGATCCTGAATGGCCAGCACTTTGGCAACCTGGCCAAGGTGCACGGCATCGTCACCTACAAACTGTCGCCCTTCGAGCAGCGCGCTTTGCCGGAGCGATCTCCAACGGTCTGCCCAACATGGTGCGTCGCTTCCGCTCCAACGTCTTTATCGTGGCTCCCCGTAAGTATTCTTATATACCCTCTGAATTCTATCTAACCAATCCTCTATCCCTAGCCTTCATCCTGGGCTACTTGATCTACGATCTTACCGAGCGCCAGCATACCGCCCTCTCGCGCAAGAACCCCGCTGACTACGCAAACGACGAATAAGCGCCCCTCTAGCAAATAGTTATGTTAAACTAATTAATAAAACTAAACCCACAGTTCAAGAGAGTTGTGTGTTTCAGTTGCTCGACGGCTAAATGTATGAGGATTTGTTTGCAGGAGGTGTTAAAGGTTTTTAGTATTAAGGATATGCTTCTAAATTGTTGTGCTCTTACATATTTGCGTTAAAAAAAAATTCTGGATCAGGCAGGGAACGAGCAGAAATGTTGCCTATGTTGGGTTCTAAACTGTTGTTTTGATTTTAAAGTCAATGTTCATATGTACATATTTACCAGAATTAAAAGTTTCAGCATATCACATTTTCTGATTTGTTACAAATTTTAAAAATTATTTGTTTTTCCCAAGAACCAGCTGTTCATACTTCGAACTGGTTTGGGTCGCAGCTAGACTTCTCTACAAGCTCTCCAAAGTGACTCGAGTTCCGGCTTAACTCTTATCAAAGTTCACCACCCGCATTCAGAATAAGCAGCACTTATCGATAGTCGCCATAAACAATCAATAAACCCCACCTCTAGCGCCCAGCTGGTCGCAAACAAAACAATTAAACATTTAAGAGTTTTTAACCAATATTAGTTACTTAATGGACTGCTGCGGGAACGAGGTGCGCAGCGAGAGCATCTACAGTATGTTGCAGGCATTGGTGGACAGCAAAATGGTCAACGTACAGCTCCTTAGTATCGCCGTGGGCATTTTCTTCGTGGTTCTGCTGCTAAAGAACAACTTTCGCAGCTTTTCGGGCACGTAAATGGATGGATTCTAGTGTTTAATTTATGCAATAATGTAATGTACGACGTGTAGCTAAGGACTAATAATAACTACTTCAAGCCACCTTGACTTTTGTTTCAGTTTCTAAGGTTGTGGAGCACCCCTTGTCATAGTGACGTCACACGCAGTATATGTGTAATAAATTGGGTACATGTACGGATTCAGGGTCGTCGCTTATTTTTCGGAGGTGTTTGCTTAATAACACACGCCCAACGCATTATAATTGTTTGCTAAGGCCAGCTGAACTGGTTTGACTGCCCCCGAAACTTCTATGGAACATGCTAAATCGAATTCCCATATTGTCAATTTCATCATTAGACTGTGATTCATGTCTTTAGATAAGATTGCTTATTCAAATACTTGAAATAAGAGTGGCTCTTCGTGGAATCAGCTTTGTCACCCAAGAACAGCTGAACTTTTGGCCCAATTGCCAGAGGAGTAGCCATATCCAATCAATCTCAATTGCTATCCACAAACGATCCCAATTGACCGCCGATTGATTGCCCAATGTCTGCACGCACTTCCTGGTGCAGCATTAGAATTCAATAGACGATCGACTTCAGCTGCCTTCTGCAATCCATTTTGACTCATTGCCCAGCACTTGCAATATTTATGCTATGCGATGGTACGTGCTCTTGTGCTAAAATATTGCATCAGAACACCCAGCAAACGTGACCTGCCTGCAGGGCTCGGTATTACAGCACTAGGTAAAAGACCAGAAGGTAGACTTCAGTAATGAAAAATAATATAACTAACTTATAAGACAAATAGTCCTTGGGTAAAAGATATCCCTAGACAAACTCCACAGATTGAAGTGTGTTAAAGATTAAGTTGTTTGATTTATATACTATCTGCAAAAGGACGAAGGAATTATGGACGATTTCAATGAGAAAAGATACTGATTCGCCAGGGGATTTTAAGTCGGATAGTACCTTCCTTACTCCTTAGCAAAGGTTTTAATATAGCTTTAAGTTAGCCATATAAGGGAATAATAATAGAATGCTCTTTATTATAAACTTAAATACGAATAGCAAAAAAACACCTCAGAAACTTAAAAGACGATTAAAATAAATTTAAACTTGTACAATAGGATTCCCCAAATTTTTTGTTTTTTATTTATTGTTTATCACGTCATTGGGGTAATATAAAATTGCAGACATCGCAAAAAAATCTAAATAAACCCACTCACCTTTGTGTTGTAAAAACCAGATCGTTAACCCGATTATTTAATACTGCTGAATGGATAATCCCAAAAGCTTGTCAATGAACTTGTAAACGGAAAATTCTAAGAACTCCGCCGCCCATAGAAGTGCTGACTGAAGTTCCGTTTGTGGCATTTACCCATTGACTGTTCATGTGAAAAGTGTAAAATAAGTATTTATTTATAAAATCAATTTAAAGCAAAGGCGCTCTGTTTGTCAGACGAAAATTTTGAATATTAATCGAGCTACAGTAAAAATAGGGCAAGATTTTAGATCCTTCGTCAAACGTATGTGTGTTCGGCTGTCTGCTCTTCCTGGCCAAGGGAATCCACTTTATTTTTCAGGGCCGTAGTTAGAAAGACGAAACTCAATGGAGAACTCTTTACCGCCTTTGATTCCTCATCAGGAACTAGGAGCTTATCGCTGACTTTGGTTCTGCGGCGATAGCCTGCTCCTCCACCACCCTTTATACGATCCTTTTTATTCACCTTTATCTGAAGATCCTTAACTTTTCGCTTGAGCTCCGCATTTTGGGATTCGTACTGCGAGATGACAGTTTCCCGTTGCTCCAGCTTGGTATTAAGAAGGCCCAGCTCCTTCTGCAGTTTATCCACCACATTGGCCTGCTCCGTTATGGTCTTCATCTCGTGGAACACCTTTTTCAGCTCTTGCTCGACCTGGTCGGCATTATGACGGACGTCTTTCATCCGCTGCTTGTACTTGATACGAACTTGGTTAATCTGGTCCTCCAGGAAGGCTATGTACCGCTCCTGTTTGACCACGTGCTCGTCCATCTTCTCTAGCTGCTGGCTCTGCTCCGCTCCACCTCTCTTACGCTGATCCCCACCTTTGAGAGCTTTAAGAAGTTCGTTTTGGAGCACTTGGATCTTCTGCTCCAGTCGTGCCTGGAGCACCGCTTGACCTTGGCGAGCATGGCGATAGGTATCCTGCTTGGAGCGAAGTGTGGCCACTTCTTGACGGAGGAGGGACACCTCGTGCTCCAGCTGAGCCTTTAAGCGATCGTGGTAAGGCATTGCACTAATCGCACGTAGAACGTTTTAATTTGGAAACTCTTAATGCAAAATAGCTAAGCCGCCGAGTTAAATTTTGGCAATCCAGACAAATTACAAATTAATACATCTCAAAACTCACATCGAGAACTGACTTTTTGTTTTGTAGTGTTTCAAAAGGAGGGCTGATCTCTGGCATTTAAAAAAAATTCTTCTTGTTTTTGCAAACTTTAGAAAATTCTTGTGTTACAGAGACCAAGCTTAAAACACACTACTTAACCACTTCCTAATCGGAGAATGCTCAGCAGAAATAATCACAAACTAAAAATCTATCTGCAGATGTACATTCTTAAAGAGTTATTTGATAAATAAATGGAATATTTATTTTCATTCTTTTATGCCGCTTTTAATATAAGATAACTTGTATATTAAATTTTTTAAATTTATAAAAGGTTTTCCCGTTCTTTTGAGTAAACTTCAGGTTTTGCATTTAAAGGTACTGCATTCATTTTATTCATTTATTTAAAGCCGGAAAATAACAAAACCAAATCTAAGTTGACCAGAAAAACTAATGAAAAGATAAAGTACACACAAGAATACAATTTAAAACGTATTCTCATAGGTATTTATGTTTTCTTTAGAGTTTCTAGTGGGTTGCGAAATGGTCTCATGAGTTGATCCAGTTGGTAAAGATCTGGTTGGTCCCTGACTGTGGCTGGGAGAGATTGAAGCCATTGCTTTGCAACTTTTCGACCGCATCGAACATATCATGGTAGTGGTTACCGATCCGCTTGGCCCGTTCCCGATGGACACTGCCCAGCAGCTTCTGCAGCTGAGATTCCAGCATGATGGCATTGCTCTTGATGGTGGACACCTGGCGCTCGTAGTGGACTTTGATTCGATGCAGTTCCCTCTGCTGTTTCTCGATGCGACGAGCCTGCAGCAGGATTATATCGGCGAGGGTCTGGCTAGGGGATTTATTCCTCCTCGCTGGGTCATCCCGATGCACCAGAGAACAGGAACTGTCTTCTCTTATCCTGCGGCCTCCTTCGTACTTCGCCGTGATGGACCTTGTGTTCCGGTTGAAGGGTTGGGTGTTGGATTGCAGTGGTTGCCTCGATGTCCTGGCATTGCGGTTTTGTCCTTTTTGGTCGTGTTTCAGTTGCTCCTCTTAATTTCTGGGCATCACTTTGTATCCTCGACACTCCTTCGTTTGATATCTTAACGCCCTTGGTCATTTTAACATATAATTTTATAGCTTGTGGATACCGCTTAATATCTTACTTAAATTTTATTTGAACAACTTGAATTTTGTCGCTAAATTGACTTGAGAAAATAAGCAAAGCTGTTTAAAGAAAAATGGATTAAAAAATTGCCAAGAAAGTAAAAAATATTTTAAAAAATTTTAAACAAGTACTTAGTGATCCTAAAATTCGTATGAAAATGAAACTATTACCTGCCAACTAATTTTTCTTATTTTTAGCTACTAAAAATGCTCAAAAACCGAAACACAAAATGACTGCAATTTTATATTATAAATTCAGCTTTGAGGCGGCATCTCATTTTGTAAGAGCTTTGACTGTGTGCGTGTTTTTTTTTGTGGTTTGTTTGTAGTGGACTTGAATCTGCCACGCCCACTACGCCCTTCGGGGGCTAAAAGCGAAAAATTCAAGCCCACACACTAATATTTAAAGCACAAATATGGTTTATACTTTTTGGACACAGCTCACTAGATATACAAACACTAAAAGTTTTAAACGTTTTTTTTTTTTTTTTTAATTTTTTAGTTTTTTGTTGTATTTAATTTTATAAACGCTTTATATAAGTTTCACTTGTGGCTATCTGGCTATCTGGCTGGCTGGCTGGCTGGCTGCGTAACTTTTTGGTTCGTGAGGTGCCAATTTTTTACCGATAATTTATCGATATCTATAAAAGGCGCTCTTTAAACCGGAAGCGTTTCTTTTGTTTTTTAAAATTTAATATTATTTTAAATTCAATATATTATTAAATCACATCAACTTTTGTTTTTAGTGACATCCAACATTTATTACAAAATGGATTTTATACTTCTAAATACAATGTTAGTCGCGAAATGTATGTACATATCTGTGGATATTGCTATATAATTTTTAATGCAAACATACATTTTTGGTTACAGAGTATTGCAAAATCGGTAGCCTTTAAATTTTTGTTGTTTGTAAAACATAATTTGTATTTTTGGCTTCGCGATGCCGCGCACTTGATAAGGGTTATCGATATGCCCATGGATATGCAAGCGGTTGATCATTATTTGTTTTCTTACCCACTGCCTCTCCATCGTTTTTGCAAGTTGTAATTCATTTGGCAGCGTTTTGTGATATGTGATTTTTGGTTTATGTGGAATCCCATAAAGATTGAGCCCAGGAAGCGATTTTTGGGGTGTGGAAGATGGACATTTATGTATATCCCGATTACTCATACCCCCTAACCCAATGATTCAAGCTATTTTCTCACTTGATTTAGGGTCCTTCAGAACAATGACAAAATCTGTTCTCTTGTGTCACCATCACTTGCCATTGGGTTTCTATGTCTCTTTTTGCACGAGTATATTTCTTAATATGACAAAGTTGTTCCCACTTATGCAATTTCCATAAATTCAAGGTCAGCCGTACAATAAAAGTCCAGACAGCAGATACGATATACTATACTATACTATACCATACCCACCAACACATACAAATAGATGTCTGGCTACTTTTTTCGGCAGCCAAAAGATCGAAAGCTTGAGAGGCAAAGAAATACGGCGAGAGGGAGACGAATTATGCAAAAAGTTCCAAGCAAATTTTCGGCAGAGATGCGCGAAAATCTCTAGACGTAATGTTTTAAAAATGTCACGCACAAAAAATAAAAATAAAATAAAATTAGAAGAGTAAGTTAGCAACTACTGATGACAAGTATATGGCTATTTCCTTAAACAATTGTGGAAACACTATGGATTCAAAAAGGAAAACGATTTTGAACTGACAATAAAACTGTATAAATTTAAAATAAATAAATAATATTACCAGGGAGGTTACCTTTATTTTAACTAAATCAAAATAGTCATCAAATAAAGCAGTAAATTGTGTGAATGAAGATTCAGACCTTAACGAGTCACTTTCTGTTAAAACAAAGCAAATGGTTCCTCAGGATTATGATTGGCTCTTAAGTGTCTCATCTGTAAGTATAACTGTTGGTAAACAAATAACATTAGAACTTAAATAAATGTATTTAATAGCTAAGCATTGGCAGCTCCAAAAATTCACCACATTATAAATAAGAAATACATCTTTAAGCCAACTCCCGTTCATTCCCTGTCCCCTTTGCACATGCTGAAAAATGATATCAAAATGTGAAATCAAAACAAAGACCCAGAATTTCGGCAGACTAACCCAAACAACATAAAAAAAGGTCAGAACTTGACTAACATCTAACCCAAACAGCAGCACAAAGGGACCACAAAAGGGCAGACTGGGAGCAGACAGACAGGCGAACCCCAAATTCAAATCCAAAGCAGAAGCCCAAGGGCTTTGCTCCGTCTCACTCTTTCATAAGCTCCTTAGAAGCGTAGACTTCAACTAGACGAAATTTGAGATGTTTTGAAGGACGACGAAAAGGCAATCAAACGGAAGACATACTGTCAAGTGCAATAAAAAAAAACGAGAAAAATCCCAACAGACTGAGTTTTCTGTGCTCGTTTGAACTGGTCTATCAATTTCAGTTTAATTGCATTTAATTTGAATTGCAGACATAAAAATCGAGTTTTGTTTATTTATTTTCGGTTTTTGCAGCCTGATTTAATTTATTTGCTAGACGGAGAAAAAGCATATTGCGCAACAGCAATTAAGTCACCCTGAGAACAGCACTCGAATGCAGCTGGAAAGTCAAATAAATGTGAATTGATTTATGGTGTTTTTGTTTGTTTGAGGAACGATAATATTTAGGATTTTAAGTATAATTATAGGTTGGTTTTAAATTATAGTTTACTTTATACTTTAAAGAAACGTTGCTCTTTAAATTCTAACAACCCAAAGTATACATTTTAATACTATATAGAAACAAAGGGTTCTTCTGGTTTTTTTGGCACAGATTTTTTGCCAGTCACCGCCATCATCCCTCGATCAAGCACTTGCGCATAAATCTGCAGAGCAATCAGCATAAAGCCTCAGCTTTAGACAAGAACCAAAACATATGAAATATGCAACAGGCCAGACAGTTCGGTCAAAAATTTGTTTTGCAAATTCTGCAGGGTTTTTGGCGACAAATTTCAATCGAGCACAGACATCCGTTCTGCGTCGGGCTAAGTGCAAATCACACAGATATGTATATCAACTTAAGATCTTTGAGGGAGGCAAGCCAAATAATCGGAGAAAAAATTCCAGAGAGCCATAACTCACCAAATACAAACTCCGATTTCCGACAAGGGAACTCCAAGTCCAACTCCAACTCCTTCCCCAACTCCAAGTCTGAGTTATTAAAAACTGCACACAAGAAATGAGTAAGGGAAACAAACACAAAGTATGTTATGTTGCGCAGGCGCAGCCCAGCAACGCCCTTAAAATCTGGGACTCAAATTCGGACTCGGAGGTGGAATCGCAGGAAGGATGAGAGGCCTCCTCATCCGAACAATGTTATTGACCCGTCTCAACGATCCGTTAGCAATCCTCCGCCCCACTGCCCCGCCCTGCCGCACAAATTCTTATTAAGATCAATCAGCTAAATGTCGGTTTTATGCTTAATGCTCATGATTCACACGGGCAGAAAAGTCCAAGAATCGAAAATGCATATGGCAGCAAACACTCGGAAATACCACAAATTTTGGCTCACAATAACTCACTGCGAAATACACTATACTAAAAATATAATCATTTCTTAGGGTTCCTGGTTATTCATTGCATATTCTTAGATACTTTTTATAAGTTATTTTAAATTTATTTGTATCTAAAAAGATTTTTATATTGTATTTAAAAAAATTTTATAATTTCTTTCATAAACATTTTAAATCATTTTTATAAAAAAAAAGGCGTTACATGTTTTGCCCATAAATGCCTTAAAATTTAAGAATATAAATGACAAGGCCCTTGGTATTACCTTTCCTTTCATGTAAATTTTTACAAATTTAATCACATTCCTCATAAAAAATATAAGATTTTGAAATCCTAATTAAAAAGTCCTATTAATTTACAAACTACATATACTCGAAATGGTGTGAACTTCTCGTGTAAGTTAAATTAACCCTCCAAGACGATTTCAACTCCCCAAAGCATGTCCCAACTTCGTATATGAGAATATAAATAAAAATGTGAATTTCTGGCAGCCTTTACAAAGTTGTCGGCACGTTTTAATGCTGAAAATTTGAGCAGCTTTTTTGCCTTCTTTTCTTATTTTTTTTGGTTACTTAATTAGTCATGGCAGGCCCAGTCGAAATCGGAGTGGGAGGCAACAAAAACTTTCCCAAGAAATGCACACTGTATTTAATCAAATCGAATGGACTGAGTCCGTTTAGATCGTTTGCTGTAGCTTTAGTAGCTTTCAATCCCCCTGCGGTTCCTTATCACAATTGACACACATTCTGATCGGTTCAAGCTACTGCAATTCATAAGCGTGCTTCCTGCCTTTAGTAGTGATTAGAAAAGGCCTATTTTGTCACTTCTGAAGCAAGCTTCCATTAAACAATACATTTTCTGATACATAAAAAATTACAATTGATTTGGTTTAAAAATTTTCATAAGCATTACTGTAAGATTAAGCTAACTTTAACCATGTGCATGTTGTTTATTGTCATACTACACATAAAATCTGTTGCGTGGAATTTAAGTTTTTTTAAAGGGAAGTAAGTGTAAGAATTTGAAATAAATACGAAACTTTCGAAGAGTTTTAAGAAATTTAAAACCAAAAAGAGTTAGGTTCGTCTTGTGGAAGTTCCACTGTATATACTGTAAACCGCACTGCATGCAACACATATAAATGCGTGTGTTTATTTGATCTGAAACGGTTAGCGATAAGCCCAGCCATGCTGTCAATACAACAAACAATAACGAACATTTTTGGAATTTCGTCTGCCGACTTTTGTTATTATTTGCCTGCCATTTGTTGACAAACTGAAACATTGACACACACATCTGCATCAGCTGCACTTCCACTTCCTATCCCCCACCCAGCCACAAAAACAAACCCCTTCCAGCACCACGTCCATGGGTTCATCTGTGGGGTTATCAGCAACGCAGTGCAACTAGAATTGGTTACAAAAAGTGAGCAACGAAAAAGGGAAAACAACATTCAGTCGCCGAGCAAAAGTTCAATGCACATTTCGAGGTGAATTTGTTTTTGAGCTCTCGCACTGATGTCTGCAATTAATTACACACATCGACCGAGCGTGTTTAACTTGTTTTCGAGTCTAACATGTCACGTAATTAACCGTCTACTAGCGAATCAAGGCGATATCGATTGGAGTTTGCCAAAAGAATATCCAATAGATACGAGTTCGCCTGCGTCTGTTGCACTCAATTTGCTTGATTATTGCATGATCACAATGAATGAATGCAAGTATCTGACAGTTTGCCAGACGACCTTGCGCCCAATATGTAATTGATGCGTACTGTGCACATACGAATACGAATATTAATAGACGGCCAGAAAGTTACTTAAGAAATATTGCAAACTAATTTGCATTTGCATTTCAAATGTAAGACATTGAGGGCTTGTTGTTCAATATAGTAATAAAGCTTAGCGTACAGCTTAGCCTTATATAGTAGAAATAGCCTGAGAGATAACCCTTTAATCGGAAAATTGCATGTTAAACACAAATAACTGTACAAAAAAATTTTAATTTAAAATTGTGATGTCGTGCTTCCTTGCAACTCGAAACAAATAGTTAGTTCATAACTAAAGTTTTTAAAGTCTTTGCAACTTGAAACAAATCGTTAAGAGTTTCGAGTTGCAAAGAAGCACGACAGATTTTGGTTTATAAGTCAAACAAAAGTATCCTTCAACTATGTTATTAAATTGTTTGACTTAAAAATAGCCCCAAGGACACACGCAATTAGCTTCTAAGGCGCAACAGCTGTATCAAATGCCAAGGAAAATCAATCAATCCAATCACAGACTGGCAGTAGCAACCACTCCTGTTTATTTTCACAACACCACCCACATTCCTATAGTGTGCAGTGGCTTACGCAGGGGTGCTATTGTTTTTATAAAGAAGTCGTCATATATTTTAAGGAAAATAAGTACATATATAAATACGTTTCCACTTCCATTAGTTCAACCATTTGTAATATACTTGTCTGTAAAGGTTAATAAATAATTTGTTAAAAGCATTAATTTTATTAACAAGCTATTTACAAATCTTGATGTTCTCCGCTTTAACCACTGAAAAACAAAACTTGTAAAAAATAAATAAAGCTAATTAAAGTTAAAACCAGAAAAATCCTTTGAACGAAATACGCGCTATTCACTGTTCTGTTGCAAAAAACGTTGCCTACTTTCAGGGCGTAAGAGAGAATGTATTAAAATTCAAAATGGCTGACGCGCTATGGCGAATTCAATATGGCGCCCAACTTATTTAAAATTGATAAGATTTACTTTTTAATCGGGGAATTATGATTATAAGAAATCTACCTGCTTGGTCTTACGAAAATTTGAATTTGGCATAACATTTTTCATATCTTACTATGTCATTTTTCATAAGAGTAAGTTTTCTATTAATGTCCTTATAAAATATGTGTACTAGGATCAAGCTACTAAACAAACCGATCCGAAACTTATGTTCCTTTAAACCAAATAGTAAGTTCTAATAAACATCTTTAGTAGTTGGTTAAATAAACTATTTTAAAGCCTTAAAAGTTGCAGAGAAACACCACAGATGCAAGAATCCAGGACAACCACTAAATAAAACACCAACGATAACAGCAAAACCGTTTAAATGAGCTAACAGAATCTAGCGGCTCCAACTACTTAGCAGAGCCCTAACAGCGCTGGCAACTTTACAGAGCCCCAACAGCCCCAACCAGCTGCGCTGCCAGCGTCGACTGCAGCAGAGGCAGAGGCAGTTGGTCGATGAGAAAAGTTTCGGCTGTTTTCAGTCCGTTTTGCGTATCGTATTCGAATTGTGACCGTGTGCGGACTGTGTCTGAGTATCTGTGTGTGCGTGCGTGCGTGTGTGTCTGTGTGTGTGTGGAAGGGGAGGGGGAGGAGCGGCAAGAGAGAGATAGGCAAACGGCGGGTAATATGTACATTTTGTGTTTTTATTTATATGGGGCTGCGAGTGCGAGTGTAGTGCGTATATGCCAGCTCAAATAAATACACATGTGTATACGTATTTTTTCTATACGCTGCGAGCAACAACAACAATGTGGGTCGTGCATATTGAGCGTATGCAAATAACAACAGATAAATGCCAAAAATCTACTACATTTTTATAACCAAAACACACAGAGAGCGCGAGAGAAAACGAGAAAGAGCGATAACAGTGGCTGCAGAGCGACACCCCCGCAGCAAAGAGAGCCGAAGAGACGTAAGAGAAAAGGAAATCACTCTCGCTGCGACGCAGCAGCGCTGCCTGCAGCGTTCTAATTGCAGCTAACATTTGACGCCGGCAGCGCTGTTATCTGTCGATCGTGTGTGTATCTTCAAGATACACCAATACCAAAAACTCGGGCGTCGCTCTGCTGTCGCGTGTGTGTGTGTGTGTATCTGTATCTTCTTGTCTGCCTTTCGTCGTATAAATTGAGCCGCACTTTGCTTATTCTCGAGTTTTTGCCGCTCAGACGCCGTTGTAAGTGCACGCGTCGCTCGTTTTTTCGGCTCCGCTCCGAATCGGTTTCGTTTTCGGTTTCCAATACTTCCAATTCCCACACACACTTGAATGCAAATGCCTAAAAAAAAGTATCTGAAAGATACCTGCGCCTAAAACCCAGTTTAAAACCCCAATATTGAACAAATAAATCACTTATTTTGATGCTAATTGAAGGAAAAACATTTATTTATCTCAGAGATTAAAGAACCCAGTTTAAACAAAAAATAGTAATACAAATAACTAAAAGACACATTTCCCTAAAAACCCTTATAAATAAATAAAATACCAGTGTTTTAAGTTACCACTTATTTAAGAAGTTTAAAATATACTAAAAAATTTGTTGAATGCTAATCACAGTGCCAAATTCATTTTCAGTGAGTGCTCGAAAAATTGTTTCATGAAAACCCAGCCGCAAATACATTTTTCAATTGGCTGTGTGCGTGATTCCAACGCACAAACATACAAATATAGCATTTAATTTTGTCCATTATGTGTGCAATTAAATAAAAAAAAAAGTTCGGTGTGTGAACAAGTAATAAAAACAGTGCGGTGAACGGAGGCAGCAACAAATTAGACGCGTAAATTGCGTAGCAAATTCTGAATGAAAAAAAATTAAACAGAACCAGAAAGCAAAAAGCGAAACAGGAGCGATAAGCGTAAGTACAGCTTTAACAAATAAAATTGTTGTACAAAAAACACACCAATTTTCTGTGAGCATACAGAAGTTAAACAAAATTGGCTACAAAGTACGGTTCTTTAAATAATTTTACCAAAGATAGTTTACTGTAGAAATAATTCAGCTTAATTGAACTTGTAGAGTATTCAGGCATTAATACTCCTGAAGCATTGCTTATTTAAAAGTTTAAAAGTAAATTTTGTTTGTTTAAAAAAAAATGTATCCAATGTTTTTGGTGAATATGACAATTAAATTTGATGGCGAAATAAAATTTCAAAGAAAACCACCAAGGCCAAACAATCTTGCACTCCGCTTAATTAAAAGTAAATTCAAGTAATAACCTGATTTGGTTTCTTTTCATTTAATTGGGCTAAAGAAATTTCCCTTTTCAATGCTGCCACAAAAGAAATGCGAAGAAAGAAACATTCTCTGATTGATGTGGGGAAAACAAAAACAGAAACCCCGAAAAGATATTTCGAAATACCATAGAGAGGGCAAGACGGTGTCTAAGCATTTATCTTTATCTTTCCGTTCTTCAACGCAGTTCTTGTTATTTTTGTGTTTTTCGAGGGGGGAGCTATTCAGGCGCCAGAGAAAGTGAAACATGTAATTTTTTTGTTGGACGGCCTACAAAAATCATACGCTGTATTGAGTGAAATCGTAATGGGTTAAGAAATTTCTCAAATACGAAGGTTAAAAGGGGCCAGAGGAATCAGAAAGCGCACAATACACACTGGGAGATAATGATAAGACGCGAGCGAGGAGAAAAAGCAAACCAAAGAACGAGAAACACACTCCACTTCTCTGTGTTTCTGGCTCCTCTTTCCATTGGTAATTACATGCCGTAAAACCAAAATAAATACGCACAGATAAAGATGCACAGATGCAGATACAGATGCCAGAGGTTGGGTTGGGCTGCGTGTTTTTCCTTTACTCATTTTTTGTCCTCGCAAAACGAAAGCCGAAAATCAGCGAAATGCATTAAAATCGAAGAAAACAAAAGCAAAAACGAAAACAGTCAATAAACGCTGTTTAATCAAATGTAAATGTTTATACCGCAACGGTTGGCTCAGAATCACCGAGTTTCACTTTTGTACCTCAATCATAAGAGTGTTTGTTCTGGCCAAAAACCAGAAAGAAACACTCTTTTCCGTCTGACCCACATCGGGTTCGTTATCACCGATTTTTATTATCCATTTATATATATTTGGTTGATCGCATTCAATGAGTACACATTTACAGAACAATTTATATTCAGAATTTAAAGTTAAACACATAAAACGATGTAACAAACAGCAGGAAACCCATCTGAAAGTGACAGAGGAAATACTTTAAGTGTTTTACAGTCATTTATATTTTGGCTCTTTTAATTGTCTTGAGACTTCACATTTTTTTATCCTTTTGTAAAGTTTCTTAAAATATAAGGATTCCTTATTTGGTGCAAATATAATAAACTTAAAAAACCTCAGAAAGTGAATTATTTTGTTTGGAGAAAAATAAAAAAAAACCGCATACTTTTTTAAAATATTTTAAGTTATCTTTTGTTCATAAAACATTTTAGATTATTTTTTAAATCAGCATTTCTTAAGTTATTATTATTGTCTAAGTTGCTTATAAAAGTTTTTTAAGTGATCATCAATTTGAAATTTCAAAAATTAGCATTTTTATGTTTATATCCACGACCAAAGATTCCATTCTCACTTTGTATGCCTCCCCATTCCCATATTTTTTCACTGTTTCTTTTTAATTTCATCGCCTCCGACGACCAATAAGTGATCAATGGCCCAAAGCATTTCGATTTCAGGCAAACTCATTTAATTTGTTTTCTGATTCCGCTCTTTTTTCACCACACCGTCCTAAGTCCAGAAATTAAAGCACGGCAAAAACAGGGCAAAAAAAACTACAAAATTCACCTGTAATAACGTCGCAGAAAAATGAAGAAATCAGATGAGAAGCGGCGGACAAAAACAAGAATCGAGTAGAACGCAGAGAAACAACAGCCGGAGAAGAGGAAAAAAGTAGAGGGAACCGAGAGAACGAACCCGAAATCAGAAAACCAGATTTACTACTAATTTAAATTCTTGGCATACAAAATATTCTTTAAAAAAATACCAAAAAAATCAACAAAAGTGGGAAAAAGTCGAAAACAAAAACAAATTTTGTGTATTGATTAACGAAACGAAGCGAAAATGCTTTTTATTGGCCAAATATTGATAGACAGTTCCACATAGATCGTATACCTCTTATCCCCCTTGTGTCCCACGTCTTTAGCATTTCCGTTTCCTCTAAACTCTTTTTCTATATGATTGATTGACATTTGTTTTACTCGCCTTGCGGTTAAAAGTACATTTCTTTCTTTAAAAAGAATCAAAATTAAATGTGCTAAAACATTTACTCATCGTTGACACAAAGGAAATTTTTGAAGAAGTTTAGTCATTTCGTGTCGATTTTGCGCTGCTTCGATTTTTCATTATTCGTTCGCTAGAGCACGTGTAAAGTTGTACACAAATAAGTCTTATTCACAAGTCCAAACTGATAATTTCATATGGCGCTGTATGTATTTGGCATTATGTTAATCAACTGGAGAAACAAATACGTACAGCCAAATCGTCATTAATTATGCATTTATTTCAAGCGTCTCAGGCCGCTGGCTGTGACCACATTTGATATGAAAACCTCGATTCGCGTTTCGAGAAACTGAAAGTTGGCCTAAAAACACAGTTAGAAATTGCCCCTGGCCGTGCATTGTCGTTGGGTTGGGCTTGGGTTTTGGTTTGGGGTCGTGCTAACCGATGATCCACACACAAATCCAGTCGACAGTCCATAAACCAGATGTGATATTTAAATTATAAGTTTGTATTAAAAAGTTTAGCATGAACTCAAAAACGTAAAGAAACACTTAACTTAGAGTCACTAAGAAAGGTCTTTGACTTAAATTTACACATTTATCTTTCTATAAGATTACAAAAACAATAACTAAGAAGTTCATAAGCGTTTAAATGAAATTATAGAGCTCAACATAAAATTATTCTAAAATGTTTAAATTATAGTATTTTCCCAAATATTATTCAAGTAAAAGTTGGGATCTATATATGAAAATAAGCGTTATTAAGTTTTAATATATCAAAATATTTTTACAGATAATGTAGAAAATGATAAATCTAGAGTATGGATAATTTATTTTAAAATGTTGAACATCTCTTGAAAATCATTTGTTTGACACTCCCCAGACCACTCGAAAAGACCCAATTCGCCATGCCAATCATGAATATATGAGATTAATTCCCACATTCTCTAGCGACACGCCCTCCCTTTTGGCCAGACAAAAGGCCCACTTGAGATATTTGTGTATCGGGGACTGGATGGCAACAGTTTGAGAACGATTAACGAACCAGAAGTCGCACTTGACTTGCCCAGAGCTCGGATGACATACAAAAGAGCCATTCAAGAGCAGCCTAGAGGAAGACGAAGACGGATCGTGATCATCAGCGACAATTACCGCACTGTAACTACGCAGCATCCGCAACAATAGTAATGTAAACGAGCTGCGTGCAAAATCGAACAAAAAAAAACAGAGCCACATAGATACGCACACACACAGACGCAGACAATCGCACCAGTGTAGAAGCCACAAGAAGCAGGTCTCCAGTTGGACCCCCGACCCCGTCTTTCTTCTCCGGAATCCCGAGGAGTCTACTCATCTGGAAGCTTGTTTTGCTGCTCGCTGCGACGCGTCTTTAGCAAGTGATTTCAATTTAATTGACAGTCCTTGAACTTGACTTAAACGCAGCGCAAAACACAAACAACAACAATAATAATGAAAACACCACAGACAACAACATCTCTTCACTCTCGATTCGCCATTCTCCGAAGTATATCGCATATGTAAGTCCCCGTCTCTTGTGGCCAAAGTCTTTCCTCTTCATGGCATCTTTCGTTTTTAGATTTAATTAAATTGATATCGTTGGATTCTGAAGTATTTTTGATTTTTTGCAGTTAATAGATTTTTAATGGTTTAGCATAAAAAGTTTCCGAATGGATAACCTTTACATAAAATATTTTATTGCTTAAGCAACAGAGGATGCAAAGGCTATAAAACACATAAGCAAAAGCATCTGCGAAAATAATATAACGTGTAAACAACAAACCTTAGTTTTAATAATCAAAATATTGCATACATAAAATTTATATTGTTTTTAAATTAGTAAGCCAAAGTAAAGTTAATGAGTGTTTATAAATGGACACTCAAAACAATATTTGTTATACTGAGGCATAGGAAAATAAGCCAAAGTTAAAACCTCTTTAGTTTTATTAATAACAAGTTTTCTGTATTAGCATAAAGCAAACGAAACTTTTTTTAGGCTATAGTTAACCAGACAAAGAAACTATTTTTAGCCATTTCTTTCACCTCCAAAATATAGCACACGAAAAAGCTATTTTTAAAAGGTAAACTACTAAATTAAACTTTTAAATTGTTTTAATTATGTTTAATCTATAAATAACTTAACGGTTGTGTTTTTTTTAGTTTTTATAAATTTGATTTTTTTTTTTTAAATAACTTTCTATCATGAGGGTATGTAAAGATAGTTATACCAAGTGTCTTTCAAAGAATATAATATCAAAAAGGGACTTTAGAGGTCGCCACAAGCCAGTGATCTTACCTCCTACTCATTTTACCCCTTTTTCATCTTAATCTGCATTTCCCTCATTCTTCTGTTGACAAAGTTGAAAAGCAAATCCACACAAAAAGGGGCAGCCACAAAAAGTTGCCCATTTGCGATTTCAGCGCACAGTATTTTACTGCTCTTTTCGACGTCATATTTTTTGGCAAATAAATCTTTTAAAAACAACAACAAGCGAAACACAGACACCAACCGAAACAGTACATATGCATATACTATATAAACGCATTTGTCTATATAAAATCGTATCATCGCCGCATATAAGTATAATTTATTTTGAAAGCGTGCGTACGCCACGCATTTTTTGGCCTAGACAAATGGCTGTCCAAAAGGCAAACACACACAGAGATACACACATACATATGTGCCATATAGACTTTCATTCAATGAATTTTGATATTTTTCGGCGTTAATTGTTTTTCTAGCTGAGAGGCCTCCAAATTCTCGGGGAGATCTATAAAAATTTACAATTATGACTTGGCAACTTCTCAGATATCGACACGTGTGTCTTGAAGTCTTGTATCTTTTCTCTGTGCTTCTCCTCCATTGGGTATACGCCCCGTGGGCCTGAAGTAAGTTTCCGAGATAAATAGCCACCGGTGACAAAAGATGTAAATGCACAAATTGATATTCAATAGATAAGGCGGCAGTCCAGTGAAGTAAATGAAAGAAACATAGAGCCGCAGAAGCGAGGCGTACCCCATGCAAAAACTTTCACCCGCAAATGATCTATGGGCCGAAAAAGAAAGACTTTCGCATTGGGAGCGAGCGCGATCGCGAGCGGTACGCACATCTAATTACAGCACTCGAAAATGTGATTAGAAATCAGTTCTCGTCGCCGCAAAGAATCAACAGAATTTCACAGCACTTTCACAATCATCCAAATTCAAGTTCATGGCAAGCAGCCGGCGATTGGCAAGGGTTTCGGTGATTCGGCTGATTAGGCATTCATTTATTCCCCATAGTGCTCTATAAGTACTCGGGTTTTTGAGTACCAACTAATCAGTGACGCCGCGTTGATAACTAAAACGAAAAGTGTGCGATCCAAAAGGTCTACAAAATATCGTGCGTGGATCGCACGCACCGGAAAACTAAATTTTGATTTCTTCGTTTCTGTGTCAACGAACTCATTTGAACTAAATTCTCTTTTATGATTTTTGGGGGTTTTTTTTCTCTGATTTTTTGTGTATTTTATTGGGAGCTTTCGGGCCTGCCGGTGCGTGTGGCCTTATCTCAAAAAGTGTGTTGCGTAGGCCGATTTGAATGCGTTTAGAAAGAAAAAGTTATGGCAGAGCGCGCCCCCCTTTCAAACTGATTAGAAATCCGTCGATAACACTTATAATCAGCTGGGAATTTACATAAACTACAGCTTATATAGCTCAGGTATTTTAACGAGATATTTATTGAGATATTTTAACGTATCTAAGATGATTGTAAAGAAAAGGAAAATTGGAAAGCTGGTTCTCAAGATGTCTACTATTTTCAGAAATAAAATTATGACAAAAAGACATCTGCTTTTGATTTATTAATGGGACAAATTTGATTAAATTTGTGTGTTTACCATACTTCATGGTGTTAAGTATTTTAAATTGAAACTACAAGTGCTTTTGAACCTTAACTAACTATAGAAACTTTTTAAGTAAGGTAACGTTACCTAAAGTCACAAAATTAAAAACGTTTTTTTAATTCCAACATTTTGTTAAATTTTGGTAAGAACACCTCATCTTAAATAGAATTTTTGGAATTTAGTTTAATATGGTTTTCATTAAGATCAAAACTTTATAAGCAAAAGATCACAAATTAAATTGAATGAGATTTGCGTGACTTTGTGGATTAAAATTTATATTTCCCCTGTTATTGTCATAAGGTGCTGATAAAGATCCCAAAGTGGGATGAACCTGAAAAAAAGCACCGTCCCAGAGTGATGATAAGAAACAATGTCATCCCAAGTAGAAGTCCCCGCTTAGGTGAATCCCATGAGGCTGTGCTATGCTCCTATAAAAACTCGAACCATTCTTGGCTCCTCATCAGTTTTATTTTACCAACCTGCCAGCCAAGATGTCCTCGAATAAGTGCGGAATTGTGCTTCTCATCGCCTGTTGTTTGATGGCTTTAGTGGCCGCCTATCCACAGCCGTATCCTGAGGAATTTCTGGTGACAGAACCAGAGGATCTTCCTTTGGAGGAGCATCATTTGGTGGAGGAGTTTCCCGAGGAGCTTGTTCTGGTTCGTAGAGCTCGTTCGCCCGAGGGTGGATCGGTGGTTTTTACCGCCAGCAAGGACAACCAAGTGGGCCGAGAGGCCAGTGTCCAGTACAACCACAATCTCTTCTCCAGCCGCGATGGGCGTGGCAGCATCGACGCTTACGCCCAGGCCAGCCGGAATTTCGACTTCAATCGCAACAACTACGGCGGCGGCATTCAGGGCACCTGGCGTTTCTGAGCCAGAACACAAGTATTAAATCGGTTACAAAATGATTCATGTGAATAAATAAATGTGTGTTTACCCAAGCGTACTTCTCCTCTTGTTGATTTCCCATCAACGGTGCGGTGGATCCTCCTCCGCCGAAGATCCCACCGATACCCACAGATCTGTGCCCCTGACCAAAACAACCAGTAGCCGATGCATTGGCTATTTACTCAAAGTAACTCAACTGAAAAGACACAACAAGAGGGACCAGAAATGAGGGAAATGTTAAGAGACCAACGAGAAGTTTACCAGCCTGAGCTGCGGGATACCCTTATCGAGCATTCGGCTGTGTTAAATTCATGGGTTCTTAAGTTCACTCACCCAATTCGAAACTCTAGGGATATCAACTATAAAAAAACCGGTTGTAAAAAGTTAGAGAAGTTTAAAGTTTTTAATCAAGCTTACAAGTATTAACAGGAGACTAACCAGATATTAAATACATTTGGTTAGACTATGTCTTTTACAAATAGAAGTAAATTAGTAACTATTAATTTCTTTTTTTAAAAGTGCACTGGCCTTTTTCGTATTTATCACATTTTAATGATAATTATAGCTTATATTAGTTTAAAATTTCGCTCATCTTAATCTTAAAGCTTGAGTTCTTATTTTATAAGTGCTTAGAATTTTTCATCATTTTTCAAATTATCGATTAAATCCCTACCTAATCCTTTTTCATTAAAGTCTTGATTTTATATTTCTTTAAGACTGTGTATTCTGACTTGATGATCTTAGAACGCTCACATGACGTTTTTTTATATTATCCTTAAATTTTTAGTAAACTACTACAAATGTCATTTAACTAGATTTAAATTTTACTTTTTATTATTTTACTGGGAATTGTATTGAAATTGACAGCAAATGTAATGAGGTTTATTTGTTTCAATTAATGAATCCCCCAAACTAAAACCCCTTCCGTTGCACATTGACTGATTAATTTGGGATCACTCCTTGTGAAGTGTATGTGCCGAGAAGTACTAAAAGTCATGAGTCGTCGACGGGGTCAATGGACTTTTCCTTTGCTGCTGGCGTCGTTGTTGTGTAACCAATAAAAATTGATTCTGTTGCTGTGTGTGTGTGTGTGTGTGTGTAGCGGGGAAAGGGGGCGGGGCAGGAAGGGGCGGCGAATTACGCACACTGCAGCACACACACACACACACACCGAGGAAAGTCTGTGAATGCAATTGGGGGTTGCTGCATTTATCGCCTCGTTTCTTGGGGAATTCTTATGGGAACTCTCGCACTACATTTGTGTACACATATATTTGGGTGTGTATCTGTATCTGTATCTGTATCTATATCTGTGGGTAATTACTTTCCCTTTCCGTTTGCTCAGCTGGCAAATCAATAAAAACGGGGCAACGCGAGTCAAGAATACGTTAAATGCTTGACCCCCTTGCACATTTTTCGGGAAAGCCGCTGCTGCTGCTGCTGCGTCGTTAATGAAAAGCCACGAAAAAGGAAAAGCCAAAATAAAAAGCAATGCCTCGGAAAATGACTTTCCATTTTCATTTAACAATAAGCAATCAATTGCAAGTTCATGGCACAGCTAACGATCTATTAGAAGAAAGTAAAAACAAGTAACGAAACCGACCGACGACGCGAGGCACAAAACAAAAGACAAAAGACGAAGCCAGCGACGCCTACACAGGTAGGCCAGGTGAGTTGAATGGAGTTGAGTGGAGTGGAGAGTGGTGAGTGGAGAGCGGAGGGCAGTGGAGTGCAGCTGTCAGCTGTTGCTGCCAATCAGTGCGAGCGGGATGGAGACTCTCTCTCGACTCTCGACTGGTTTTCATTTTGGCTTGGAAAAACCACACATTGGCATTGCCCCGTTGCCATTTTTAGTGGCAAAAACTGACTGCATCATAATGAAAGTGAAATGCATTGCGCAGATGGCGATGGCGATGGCGATGGCAGTTACCAGATGCAACACCGCCAGGCAAGTAAGTCAAGTGCAGCAGCAGCAACAGCAGCAACAACAACAGCAGCAGCAACAACAGCAGCAGCAGTTGTTGCAACATGAAGTGCCTGCCGACTGAAAATCGCAGCGGATTGGAATGCGCGCGCGTCACCGACATCTCCATCACCATCACCATCTCCATCTCCGTCGGCCACTGAATTTGGCACTATTGAGTTAATTGGCTAAATGCGAAAAAGCGCTAAGCACAACACACACTTTGCATGCACCGAAAATTATAAGAAGTGAATAAAATATGTGGATGTGGTTAGTCTTATTAAAGAGTCTCATATTAACTTCTGAATCTAAAAAGTATCAAACTATTTCTTAATCTTTAATAAGTCATCAAATCTAAAAGGTCTAAACTACATAACTACATATTTACATGATACAAAAAGGTCAAAAACTTTTTAACTCTCTTTAAGTGCTTAATATAATGTCTGATCGAAACGGGAAATATTATATTGTTCTTTAAATCGAGTAGAAATTTGGACTGCAAATGTAACTTATGTAGGTTTATAATTGTTAAACTCTACCTAAAGTCGAAAAAAAGTAAAACTAGTTGTTGTTCTATTTAACAAAAATCAGTTGAAGCTATAAAAATCGCTATAAAAAAGCTATAAAAACGTTAGTGAAATTAAAACAGAAAAAAACCAACTTATCTGCAACATTAAAATTAATCACCTAAATTCTAGCTTGGTGTTGCTTCCAAACGTTCCCAATTTTTGACTATGTGAGAAAACATTTAGGAAAAAAGGCAGATATATAAACATGTATTATATTATATTAATATCCAAGTAAAGACTGTTATTTTTTTCGGTGCATGCACTGGATAAATTATGTCAACAACATGTACAGCAACAAGAAAGGTATGTACATAAGTATGTATCGTGCCAGTTACAAGGTACATTGTACAATGTGCACTGTGCAATGTACATGCCTCCATTTATAGCCAGTGTTCAATGTCAGATCGGCGCCGAAGGTCGTTGTCGGATGCAGCGAGCGCGCTTTTCATCTGGTTCCTTCTCTCGGATGTTTATCTGCATCGCCAGCATGAATATGTATCCGTATCTGAATCTGAATCTGCATCTGAAAATCGGGCCTGTGTGTGAGTGGTGTTCTGGACCAATGTAATTGATTCCAATAGCATGGAAAACTTGACATTGACACAGGCATTTTGCATTGTGGTAGGACCACGACAACTGCACATTAAAAACTGATACTGACAAGCAAGGAATCTACTTATAAAGATAACCTTTTAGGAATATTTGGGGATATCAGGCTTACTGGAAGCCATTTAAATTCGATTGATTTTTAAAAAACTCCTCTGAAATGCATAGATAATTTGCTGGATATTAAACCAAAAACCCCAATAATTTTAATAATTAGTAGGTATTTACACAGGTTAAAATACTTTGTTTTCGTATAGCAACCCATAAAAATCCCCAAAAATAATTGTATAATTTATTGACTCACCTTTCCCAGAGGCAGTTTCTCTGGCATATTTTATGCGCATGCTCGACTCAATCAAGTCACAATAAATTAACCTCTATTTGTAAGCCAAGTGAATAATGCGAATAGCTAACAAACAGACAGCCGAACACAATGCAACATCAATTCACTTTTTTTTTGGTCACATTTCACTGATTTTGAAAGTGAACGTTGTTGCAGGCGGCAGCCGCAACTGGCGGAATCACGATTTTGTGGGCAGCACAAATCTCTCTATATCCCTCAGCAGTACAGTGAGCCCAGGGTACAATGAATATTTATTTAACAATTTAATTAAGTAAATTAATTTAATAAATAGCTAATCTTAGAAATCTTTATTAATGGCTAGTAATCACTGTAAAATCACAATATTGCAATTTATTTTTAACGACATAAGCTTTGCTTGGTTGCTTTTGTGTGATAAGAATGCGTTTACCTAAATAAGAGGTATTTAATAAGATATAATGTTGTCTGTGCAGTGAATATTGCTGATGTGCTTATGTTGCTGCTGCTGCTGGAGATGTTGCTGCTGCAAATGTTGCTGCTGCTGTTGTCATTGGCAACTGCGTGGGTGAAATCCAGCAGACATAAATTTGGCGTCGTGTAGCTGCCGTTTTTAATTTTTCAGTGCGAGCAAATGAAGCGAAACGTGGGTTACACTTTTTACCATTTGCCTCTGCCTTTATTTATTTTATTTTATTTGTGTATATTTTTTGGCTTGCATCTACAGCTGCATATCTTTTTGAGTTACATATTTGTAACGTCTGCGGCCGGATAGACAACGAGGTGGATGTGGATGTGGATGTAGATGTGAATGTGGCCGAATGGAGCTGCGTAGGCCGCTCTGCATCAGGTTGACCCAGTTTTCGCTTTCTGTCTCCGTTTTGGATTCGGTTTTTGTGATTTTTTTGTGAAAATTATACGATATGCAACCCGCTGCAGACTTGTTCCATGTTTGTCCGCTAATTTATGGCACTCGTTGCAGCTCAATCAATTTAGCACACATTCGTCGCGATCCAATCTGAGATTCAAGCCTGGCCACTTATTCAATTAAGCGCCACGTAACTTTGCCAGCACAATGCGAATGCGATTGCCATTCGCATCAGATTCCTACTAAACTAGTTTTTTCACCCATCCACTTTCTTATTCTTGTTACATTGTGTATTTTGCAATTTTGCAAAATTTAATACACGCCACGACAATGTGGAAAGGTTGTTTGTAAAAGGGGCGTCAAATGGGGGGTTGTAAAGTGCAGTGATTATATTTATTATGATTGCATACTTTGTACCAAAGGGCGTATACGCGATAAGGTACACAAATAATCAATACGCCGTGTGGGACAATGGGAGTAAGGTAATAAAACTGGATAATAACTATATACACTGCATGTATGTTTGTATGTAAAGACCAAAAAGGAAGTGGAAAAATGGAAAAATAAAGTCAGCTGTTCATTTGCTAAAAAATTAGTTAAAGTTTCAAAAGTTAAAGTTTAAAAAAAGCAAAAATAGTTATAACCATTTACTATTTTTGCTTTCAAATCATTATAAATAATTTTAAAAGAATTTATTCATTTCTAATAAATATATTTGTGTTGATATAACAAATATTTTACATGAACATGAGCTTGTATATGATTTTTAAGTAGGTACCTATAATATTGTAAATTTAAATTGCCTGTAAAAACTAAAAAAGTCAAATTTAGAAGAAAATTATGCTGTGTGCAAATTTAAAATTTCCTTTTAAGTTTGGCTATTTCAGTTACCATGAATCACTTCTAAGACACACCCAACTGGGACTGCAAATACACCAACAAATGAACACCCCCAACGGCTTGCTTAATACACCCAACTTTACGATATTTGCCTTTGGCTATAAACAATAAACCAGAGTGGTAGCGACCTGCATCAGACGAAATACAAATTGGAATTGGCCATTGCAATCTTGGCCACATGCCATTTACACACACACACACACGCCCAGAGATACAAATAAACACCCATACAAACAGACGGACAAGTCAATGCACTTTTCACACACACACACACACACACACACTGGGCAAAACAAGAGAGGGAGAGCGAGAGACCGTTAGTCGACTGACTGTGTGCGTGCCTAGATTTTGCAATAATTTCGTTTTCATTTCGAATTTGAATTTCGTTTTCATTTCGCCTTTGAAACCCTAGTGCTCTATTAAAACGATTGTATTCGTATTTACTTTCACTAATTATGTCACTATAAAACCAAAGGCCGCTCCCATTGTAAAGAGTTTCAGGTTTTGCATCTCTGGTTTGTGTCCCATTCCTTTGATTGCCAGTCTAGACGAAGGAAATACCATTTTTTCGTCTACGACGCAATAAGTTTAATGTTGTCTGTATTTTTTGGGTTTAATCTCACCCCCTTACTTTTTCTAGAGAGCTTTTCTTGGGTTTTGCCAAAAAAAAAGCTCTTTGGGGGTTGTATTTTCGATTCAATGGGTCTCCCTGCCTCGGACATTTATGTTTTTGTTGTCTTAGGTCCGGAAAATGTGGAAAACAAGGGATGTAACTGAGAGAGTAGAGCAATCTATAAATATATATTTTTGTGTGTCCAAAGCTTAAATAAGTGCTAAGGATGTCTTTGTGTTGCCTTTTTTGTGGTATTATTACCGTTTCACAAAATCAACAACAAAAATATAATAAAATATTAAATCGTTTCTTTAGATTAGTGTTTCTAATATTTTTTTCGCTTTTATTTAATAACATGTTTTACAGTGAATTTTTGTTTTTATTAAAAAAAAAGACTTTATGTTTTTGTAATATTTTAAGTTAGATTTCTTTTTAGGTATTATAAATTTAAAACTTTTAACCAGAACTTTTTTTTGGCTTTATGACGTTTTTTAATATCTACTACTTTTTCCCCTGAAAAGTGCAGCAGAAAGTGCAAGTAAGTGAAGAGATTTCCGGCTCTCTTTCTTTGTGGGATGCACTTCCTCTCTTTCCGACAGAGCTTCTCTTGCTTGCTCTCTCGCCGAATTATTGAAATTGCACAAAGAAAAGTGAATCGAGAGAGCGCAGTGGGGATTTCTCTGCTATTGCGATTGTGTAAGTTTTACATGGATGCAAAAAAACTTGTTTTCCTTTTTATGGCCAGCAATTTAAATTCTTATATTTGAGCAGGGGGGGATTACCATTGTTCAATGGTGCTGGTTAAAAAATACCACCCCTAGGTAGCGTAATTAGAGCAGTTATCACACACACAGACACACACACACACTCTAAAGCTTTAAGTGCAGAAGAGAGTCCGCTGCACTTGTGTGCCTGTGTGAGTGTGTGACTGACCTATCTCAATGCAATTTTACTTGGCCGCTTCTCTGCTACACACTCAAACACACACATAGACACTCGGCTGTTGTGCTCATTTATCTTTTATTTTTATACAACTTTTTTTTTGTTTTTTTTGCTGTTGCCGAGGCGTCAGCAACTATTTTTGCAGCAGACAAGATTTGCATTTTACATTTATTGTACACTTTGCCCCCATTTAATAGGTTTTCTTGTCGCTCGCTGTTTTGCTCATGTTAATAAACAATAATGTTCGCTGCATTTTTTTCACACGCGTTGCAGGCGCACAAAACTCGTTGTTAATCGGTCTGGCTGTAATTGTTATGACCCAACTAAACGTCGCGCTCATTTATATATGCACGTATGTATGTACATGCATACGTATTTAAAATTATAACTGATTGTGTATGGGCAATGTTTTATGATGCCAATTTTATGGTCTTAAAATTCTAAAATACTTGGCAGCTACATTATCAACAAGTAGTTGGAAAGAGCTAAATGGGAAGCGTAGAAAATAAATTGATAATTTTATGGTCGTAACTTTGAAGAAATACTTTATCGACAAGTAGTTTGAAGTCCTGAGCTGAATGAGGAAACTTAATGAAGAGAACAAAATAAATCAATAGATGGCAAGTCTAGTTATTTTTTTTTTAAGTGCCTAATTTGAAAATAATAAATCAAAGGTCTTAAAGCAAAATCTTGCTTATTTTATATTTGATGTACGGCTAATTTTTATGGTCGTTAATTTGAAGCCACACCATCAGTAAAGTTAGTTAATTAATAAATAGTAGGTACCTACATGATTAAGCAGCCTAGAGCTTATTCAAAAGCCTAAATTATAACCTTAAAATGTGCATACACAAACAAAAGTTTTAATCTTATAAATAGCTTACATTTAAAATATTAACTAAATACTAGAAAGCAAAGCTTGTCAATAGAACTTTTGTTTTTAAGGTACAAAAGTTAACGAGTATATATTTATTGTTTTTATTTAATACACAACATTTATGACTATAATACATATGAAAAATGAAAAAAAAAATACATAATTTTGATTTAAATCCATAAACCTTACTTTACCTTTACCTTTCTTATACTTCCAGTTACCAAACACACAAACTCAAGCATCACAAAAAAGTAAGTTAAAAAAATAAACAAAACCCCTTTCAAAGTTCTTTATAAGTAAACAACTAATTTAAAATGGAACGCCATAAAAAGTAAGGCGCCAAAAAGTTAAAAAAGAAACGCAAAAAAAATGTTAAGTGAGAAAAATTGAGTAAATAAAAAATTACAAACACGCACTCACTGAATATTATGCAGGGACTTTTTGTTCGTTAAACAATTGAAATAATTTTTGGGAGCTTCAAGAGGGGGAAAAAAACCTGCTAAGTACATTCATAAACAAATACTCATGAGTAATGAGTACCGAAAGCAGCCCTTGGTTCTGTATCTATGCGAATTTCTATAGTTTTTTTCCTTAGGAAGCCACTTGACACTTGGAGTGAACTAACTCCGAGAAGCAAAACACTTGAAAGATCTATTGAATGGCTATTCATCTGTTTGATATTATGCAAATGAGACGAAGTTTCTGCGCATGACGAGGCTGTGCCGCATAATTGGTCGCTAATTGGAAAAATCAATGCAGAATCTACAATATATTATGCTAAGGAGGGAGGTGAATCGTCAGATGACAGCGAACAATTTAAAAAAGTTCAATTAGCCCCATAACGGGACCACTCCATCCGCAGAGAATTTAAGGCAAGTTAACACCTCACTCGAAGTGCATCTCCATGGCCCAGAACCTAAAGTACTGGCCACTGAAAGCCGCTTAAATCAGCGGCTCAATCAATCAGACGGAAGGTTCTGTTTTCTGCTTTAAATTAAGATTTTTTTCTGCGCTTGTGAAACAAGCTTTCTTTTCTTCTTGCTGCTCGTACAGTGGTTCAAACGTGTCAAAAATGTGCTCATAAATTAAGCAACATAAAATTAATTTTATTCATGTGGTTTAAGACAATTCATGTACTTTTTTTCATAAAAAAATTCTTTAAAATTAAATATTTACTTTTAAATGCAAATCAAGTTTCTTAAAAGTACAGTTTTTCTCACATTATACTCTTAAAAAATTATATAAAACAATTTTTTGTTTGTTTTATTTGAATTTAATAAAATTGTGTAATAAAACATGAGTTTTAATTTTTTGTTTGTTTAAAAACTCATAAAAATTAGAAACAACATACAAAATAAAGAGCTATCATAAAAAGTTTTTAAATGTGAAGTAGGAACCCTTAAATTTATAAATTAAAATTTTAAAGCAGTTTTAAATAATATTCTTCCCACTGTCGCCGCGAAATGACAAATGTAAGCTGTTCCCTGCGAAAGCAAAAAGCAATCCGTTCGCATTTATTCATTACCTTCATATATGCGTACCTATATAGCTACATATATCCAGAAGTGAAATAAATGTCTTTTTTTCGGCTCCATCGAGAACGTCACGTCAGCGCCATGTACTGATCTTCACGCGAGATATTCGGGGGAATTGGAATTCGAATTGGAGGAGTGAGACCGTCTACCAGGTAGCACTGGACCTCCAAGTCCAACTCCGACTTAATGCAGTCCTCTTGGAATGCCTTTTTGATTGCATTTCATTAAGTTCTTTTTTTTCCGTTTGATTTTTTTTGCTTTATTTTGAATTTGTTTCGGCTTGGACTTTTGCGGGCAGTTTCAAAAATTTATGCACACTTGGCTGCCATTTTGAGCTTGTTAATTTTTCTTCATTTTTTTTTTGCGTTTCGTTTTTTGATTTGTTTTGGTGTTTTTACCTTTCTCAGATTTTTAACAAGCGCCGTCAAAAAGGAAGTTTTGTGTTTCGCCAAATTAATGCGCGCATAAAGAAAAAGCCATTGCGATTCAGAAAAAATAAGAAAAAGTGTAGCAACACAAAAAAGGAATTGAAAATCAAATATAGGTAGGTACATATGTAGCAGAGAAATATACATTTTAATTTCAAAACTAAGACTACAACTTAAAATAAAGATATTATGACTTTTAGTAAGAGCATTCCTCATTCACTTAGCCAGTTTTTCCACTTGCTTAAAATGTTTTAAGTACTTTTTGTCACTGTTTTTTTTTTTGGCAACAGGGCCACACCCTTTGTCTTGCCATGAATCATGTACCTCACATTGTTTTTATATTTACCAAACTCAGACGTTTTACATGGTTGTTCCAGTTTAAACAACCAAAAGTATCCACATATGTGTGGGATTTGTACATATGTTATCTTGATCGTATTGAATTAATATTTTTATAATCCAAAACTTCGATTTTCGCTGCTCAAAAAGCTTTATGCCATTTTTATTTGACGTGTGGCGATTAAAATTAATATCCCATAATAGGATTTAAAAAATTACAGATAAAATAAATGAGTCACGCCTGTTGCTGTTCCAAAAAATGAAATAGTTTCGCCACTTTTAAGCCTCAAATTAGGTTGAAAAATTATAATACTTCGTATATAAGTGGGCAGCTTCGTGTTAATAATATAATCGTTTGTCACAGTCAAGCTGTGAACTTGTTGTTATTGTCGGTCCAACAGTTTGTTTACACAAATCGAGCTTCTGGTTCAAATTTCAGTTCTCAATGTGAAGGTCAAAGTCAAGACTCAAGCATATGATTGGTCAGCGAATTGGAGACTCTAGGGAAATAAACCCACAAAATGAGTCAATGTCTGGGGGAATAGAAACAAACAAATAAATTTCTAGAAATTCAAAACTTTGTATCTCAAAAGTAAACATGGAAAATGTTTCCTGTAGATTTATGAGCGATTCTTCGCAGCGTTGTGTTGGATATTAAAGATTCCTCCGATGGCACAGGTTCTAAATCGTTTCTATGCTAAAAGTGAAATGTGGAAAAACCACTTTTCCAAGCTCTTTCCAGCAGGCCTCAACTGCAGGTTCGACTTCAACTTGGACTTGCGACTGGCATCTGTTGCTGGTCGAGTGTGCAATTTACTTTCAATGCCGCTTCTAGCCATTGTTGCTGCTTTCTTCTGCGGCTTTTGCACTTGTTTGTTGCGATGTTGCTGCTGTGCTGCTGCTGCTGTGCTGTTGCTGCTGCTGTCAGCGTCTAGTCAGCACGTTGCCCGCGTGTCTGGTTTTGTTGCATGTTGGCATGCAGCAGCAGCAGCAGCCACTGAGCTGCTTGGTATGCAATTTGCAATAGTTGCGCTTGCGCAATTCAAATGCACACCCATACTCTGACTTAGGCGTACACGTACACACACATAACTCAGTTACGTAGTCGGCAGCGAAGACGGAAGACCGAAGATCGAAGACCGAAGAGCGAAGACTGAAGACGGAAGAGGGAAGACGTGTTGCAAGTGGCCGGGAAAACCGGAAAATCCACACGCTTTGAGCAAAGAAAAAGTGCAACTCCCCCCTTTTCCCCACCAGCATTTCCATTCTTGTTACACTAGACAGCAAAAGCTTGCATAAGAAGGGAAATAATATTATCAAATTATCAATTAATTAGGTTGATTTATACAATATATAATATAAACAAAAACCATACCATCGATTGTTTAAAAGAACATTTTTTAGTTTAGTCCCATCAAAAATATTTATATAAGCTTAGTTTTAAATAGTTTAATATTAATTATTTCCTCTGTTTAAATAATTATTAAATATCTAAAGATTCAAAAAACTTAACCTTTGTTAATCGGTTAAGTCTTATTCAGCGTGAAGAAAGCAATCGCACTTTCTTCTTATTTAGTTTTTTTTAGTTCTAATTAAATCAACAAAATTAAAATATACCTACAAATAATTACATTAAAAGGTCTTAAAAGTGAATTCCTGCATAGGGATTGTAGGGTTCTTAGTTCTTGTAATAAAATATATATAATAACAACATTTACTTTGTTGCAAATAATTAAAATTGGCAGTTAGAATCTCTCTATTTTGTGCTCTGGTGTTGAATCAAGAGTTGATTTCCACACATTGTACTTATGACGATAGCTGCGGGCCCAATTGAAATGGAAACCTCTGCCACAATCTACATATCGATCTCTCCTAACCAGTACGCCCTGCTCAAATAGAAAATAGAGATGGGCCTATCCACGAAGATAGTTTCGTAAACGGGTGGTTTAATTGCATTTATTATGATTGACACTGATAAATCGGCAATCTCTGGCTGTCATACGGACACTTGCAGCAAATTGAACAATTAACCATCCATCAGGCCAAATTAAAGGCAATAGATGGTGCGGGTCTTACATAAACATCTGCCGATAGTTCGCAACCTGGTCAGTGGCTCCCAGCCAACTTGGGTTCAATGAGCCCTGCCCGCAGCTCGAACTTAAGCCAAACCAAACCAAACCAAACAGGTAACTGCAGGAGTTCAGGTTCAGACCAGGGCCAGCAAGTGCATCGGAATAGCTCCAAAGTTTAAACTCTTTTCTGCATAGGAAAAAGAAAGAAAGGAGCCAACAAGATTACGCAGCGATGGCAGCGATAAGTGGCAACCGAGTGCTAAAGTACTGGCTTTGTTGAGCCATCTACGTCACCAGTTGGACTCTACAAGAAGAATACTGTGAGAATTCGTGAAACAGATAAGACTGGAAAATAAAGATAAAGGCAAGGAGTCTATTTCGCGTTGTTCTGTTGTTTCTATTAACTTTGAAATTTACATTACGAGCTGTGATGTCACCGATCAGAGATTAAAGCACCCTTACAATGTTGCAGTAGCTTCTTAGATGGTGTGTCTTTCCAAAGTACAAGTCAGTTAGATCTAATTATTTTTAAAGATGTAAACCAGAACAATTCATAGAATTATAAAGGCTAAAAAGGGTAAAGGAATTTATAAGACTGATTTCACGGTTTTCTTCCAGATGTTTTGAATAAATTATAACACATTTTGTTTAGGTAATAATAAGAAACTTTAATTGATTTTGGGCAAGTCCAATAGATGGAAAACATTGAAATAATTTTTTTAGAACATATACAATTTTTCAACTTTGTATTTTTTGTTGAAATAAGTTTTTTCACCAAGATGTTGTTATTAAATCTTCACATTTTGTATGTTCTTGTTTCTTATTTTTATCTTTAAAATTGTATAATTCAAAAAGTGTTGACAGTTTTGATGTTTTTGATCTGAAAAAGCTGTTTACGTTGTCTGGGGATGTTTTGTTCAGATGGTGTAACCCCATATTAACGCTGCACATCTTAAAAAGCAAATTATAAATGCAAATTAAGCACGTGCTACTTCCATTCATCTCTAATTATGCATAAATAAATATTCCCTTGATTCACACGCATTCCAATGGAACACCAGCAAAGTATTTTAAACAGAAATCAAAAGCGCAAAATGCGCAATAAATAAAATCGAATGGAAAACAGAGGAAAGAATAAAAAAAACCAAAAGCAGAAATAACAACAATTTGAAGGCCAAAGTTTATGACGCTTGGGGGCAATACGAAAAAAAAGAAAACATCAAGCTCCTCCCATAATTCCTGCCCCTTGGCAAACTGCAATTCTCATTAGTTGATTATACACTAAAAAAACGTCAGTTTTTAAATCACTTTTAAGGTTTTTAAAAGTATACAATATATGATATCTATTATACCGGAAATCCGAAATTTAACACATACTTTAATAAGGAAAAAGGAAAAACCTACGAAGAAAAACTCAATTTTTTTTGTAGGGACATTATTTTTGATCAACTTTATAAGACTATAATTTTAACTATGATAAAAAAAAATAAGCAGTGTCTATATTTGTGTGGATTTGGGAGCGTGGGTTGGCAACCCCACCCCCCTTTACCCTGGAACAGAAATTTCACTTTCCTTATCAGCGAGGTCGGGCACAGTGATAAGATTTGCGAGTGCAGCCAGTCCATTGCGATTGCAATGGAACCGGAGCGGCTGGCAAGACGGAAAGTGAAATTAAATTCAGTCATTGCTTTTTATAAGCCAACACAAACGCAAGTGCCTGAGTCAAAAAAAATAAAAACAACAAATGCTTAGAACAAAATTTGCGAATATTTGACATTGAAATTTTTTTTTGCAAATAGAAGAAAAAACCTAAAATGAGATACGAGTAGAGTGGAATTTGGACAAACTGTTTTAATATTTGTTCTGCATGTGTGTACTTATATGAACATATTTGTATAAGTAAAAGGTAATATTTTGTTTAATATATAATACCATTTAGAAAAGTTGTAACATCATTCAAAAGGAGAAATAAATTTATAAACCTTAGAAAGATTAGGTATAAAATAGACTCCTCGTGTGACCAAAAACTCTTATCTGCCTAACCTTGAACTTTTTAGGTGGTCTTATCAATTTGCCAAAAAAAAAAATATGTTGCAATCTAAAAAGTTTGCAGCTTTTGCTAGAATATTGTCGCATGCTGTACACATGACTGCGTTTTAAATGCATGTGTGAGTGTGTGGAGCTGATAAGGTCTGTGTGTCATTGTGTGTGTGAGTGTGTTCAGTGGTTTCTCCGATTTTTTTTGCAGTCTTCGTTGGGATTTCAGCGGTATAGTTTGATTTTATTCAGTGTGTGCAGTGTTATTTTAAAAATAAATTAAAAGTTAACATAAAAATAATTTGTAAACAGCATTACTACTTTTTTTTTTAACAAATTGGTTTTCTTTGATGCGTAAAATATTACTCATACGACGCTTAATGTGCTATTTAAATTAATTTTTCCAAGGAACATAATCTTATTAAAAAAATTCGGTGCAAAAGGTACAAATTATAAATTTTTAATAAAAAAAATGGTAACAAAGTTGCATAAGCTATAAAATCAAAAAAAAACACAGGCTTTAAGTGAACGACGTCTTCATATAGCACTTAGTAAATATTTCATTGCATAACCAGAGGCGTCAAATGTTAGAAAATCTTTGAAAACTATTATAAATATTTGAAAAACCATAAAATATTATTCATTACCCTCATAAATATGCAAATATACTTTAAAAATTTCAACAAATAGATAATATTAACGAAATAAATCAAAGTGTTTATTTCCCAGTACAAATAAATCACTTGCTATCGCTAACTTTCCCATTCTCTTTTATTTTTAGACACAACACTGCCATATTGCAACAAAGAATATAGAACTGCTATCAAGAACCAGATCAACCAATCTACCTCGTTTTCTGGGCCAATAAACAAAAAAGTTATTTGAACTAAATGTGAAAAATCATTTTCCACATAGGAAAATGGAACAGGCATTAACCAAGACCACATAGAGGAAAGCCACTAAAGCGAACCGTTGAGATTACACAGTTGAGATCAATAGATCAGTAGAGCCCAGTTCAGAAATCCAAGCTTAGTTGGAAGCCCACTACAAGCCACGATGACGAAGAGCAATGGGGATGTGGAGGCCGCCAATCAGGCCCAGTCTTTGGGTGGAAAACCCAGCAACGGTCACAGCCAGGTCAACGGGAATGGCTATCACCAGAATGGCGGACGTCGCGATTCCAGCCAGGCATTTACCCCATTATTGGCCCAGCACAATAATGGCACATCCAACGGGGAGGTGACTACTCCGCCTCCCAGTACGGTTCTCTACGAGAGCACCCCGAGCAACAACAACGAGTGGAAGGGACCGGAGGATATTAATCACCTGAAGAACGGCCTGGGCAACCTGCTGAGCAGCAACAACAATGGCACTGGCAACGGGCACAGTCTCAGCGAAAAGTATGCCCACGAACAGGCTCCCTCTGACCGGGGGCTACAAGCTACCACCTCGATCGAGTGAGTCCGAGGAATCCGACTTTGATTCCGACCTGAATGGCAGCTCCTCCAAGGAGTCCAGCTCCAGTTGTGGCTTGTTTGGCTGCCGGCCCAGGTGGGCCAGGAGATTCGCCTCCACGCATGTCTTCATGGTGGTTTTTCTGCTCGCCTACATCCTGCAGGGCATGTACATGACCTACTTTGTGTCCGTGATCACCACCATCGAGAAGCTCTTCCAGATCAAGTCCAAGACCACGGGACTCCTGCTGAGCGCCAGTGAGATGGGTCAGATATGCACGGCCATGCTGTTGACCTACTTTGCAGGACGTGGCCATCGGCCAAGATGGATAGCCTGCGGCATGGTCCTGTTCTCCATTGCTGCCTTTGCCTGTGCTCTGCCCCACTTCATTTTCGGGGAGCAGCTGATGCACTCCAGCGTGATCCTGCAGCAGCCGCAGCTTTCTGCTCCTGGAGATGCCTCCTCCCTGTGGTTAAACGGCTCTAGGGAGCTGAATCCCAATCTGTGCATTCTGGGGGGCAATGGATCGCTCTCGGGCAGCGAGTGCAATGAGGAGCGGCAGCTGGAGCAGGCCTCCCACTCCAAAATCACCGTCATTGTCCTGTGCATTTTCTTTGGCAGCCTCCTGAGCTCCGGAATTGGCCAAACTGCAGTGGCCACCCTGGGAATTCCCTACATCGATGATAATGTGGGCAGCAAACAGTCGCCCATGTACATGGCCGTCACTATAGGCATGAGAATCCTGGGACCCGCCTCTGGCTTCATCTTTGGCAGCTTCTGCACCAGGTGGTATGTGAACTTCTCGAATCCCGGCTTCGATGCCACTGATCCGCGCTGGATTGGTGCCTGGTGGCTGGGACCCGTGGCCATTGGCAGCCTCATGCTGCTGGCCTCCATCGCCATGTTCTCGTTTCCCAAGCAGCTGAGGGGCAAGCAGCAGACCCAGGCTCAGGCTCAAGCTCCAGCGGCTGCAGTTGAGCCAGAGGAGAAGCCCAAGCTAAAAGGTGAGTGTTCCATTCTTAAATGATCTCAACGGGAGTCAGTAGTTTCCAGAGATTAATCCTTGTTTCGTCTAACAGACTTTCCCAAGACGGTTCGCCGTCAGCTGAGCAACGACATCCTGATGTTCCGCACAGCTTCGTGTGTGTTCCACCTGCTGCCCATCGCCGGACTCTATACGTTCCTGCCCAAGTATTTGGAGACACAGTTCCGACTGGCCACTTATGATGCCAATATGATAGCCGCCTTTTGCGGCATCCTGGTCATGGGCATTGGCATCGTCATCTCCGGTTTGTTCATCCTCAAGCGGAAACCCACTGCCAGGGGCGTGGCCGCGTGGATAGCCTTTACAGCCCTCGTTTACTCGGCGGGCATGATCATCCTGATGTTCATCGGCTGCAGCATGAACGACTTTGCCGGCTACAAGGCCAGCGATGGCAACAGGTGAGTCCAGGATAAAAATATTTACTTGGAGGTTTAATTACCCTCTACTCATTATTGTTGAGTATAAAAACACTTTTTGTTATAGTTTGTTATACAAATATTTAAGGGATATAAGAACCTTTTTCCGACTTGATGTTTCAAATAATAATTTGATTTTATGTGTAGTCCCGCTCTGATCGAGCCCACATGCAGCGCCGCTCTCAACTGTACCTGTGATAAGGAGAACTTTGCGCCCATCTGCGCCGATGGAAAGATGTACATCTCGGCCTGCCACGCAGGATGCAGTAGCTCATCGATGCGGCCCAGCGACAATCGCACCCTCTACTCAGACTGTGCTTGCATTCCAGATGGTAAAATACCCACAGCTACCCAGAAAACCAAATATTGTAATCCCCTTTGGACTTGTAGCTCCGGAGGCGGTCAACGGTTACTGTGATAATAACTGCAAGAACTTCATCTACTTTATACTGATCTTTGCCATCTGCGTATTTATGCATTCCACCTCCGAGGTGGGCAGCATGCTGCTCGTCATGCGCTGTACACATCCCAAAGGTAAGAGATTCCAGAGGTTGGATTCCAGATGTGAAAGTAACCCAAACATCCCCTGATCCCTTGTAGATAAGGCCATGGCCATGGGTGTGATTCAGTCGGCCATTGGATTGTTCGGAAATGTTCCTTGTCCAATCATCTACGGCGCAGTGGTGGACTCCGCCTGCCTCATCTGGAAGTCCGTGTGTGGCAAGCATGGAGCCTGTTCGCTCTACGATGCGGACACTTTCAGGCAATACTTCTTAGGTAAGTCAACTTAATTTAAGGGAAGAAATGTAAAAATCTAAAATTTAATAAAAAACTTTAAACTATTTATTAATATATTTATCAATAACAACCCTAAAATCTGATATTAATAATCGTAATAATCTATCTTAACCACCAGGAATAACGGCTGGCATTATGTTCCTGGCATTCCTCATGGACCTGGTGGTGTGGCGCAAGGCGCACCGCATTGACATTGCGCCGGAGGATCCGCAGGAGGGTGGGCCCACGGTTAATGGACGATCCTTGGAGACATCCGAGTCCAAGCAGCCCATTTCCCCGGCGCCGGACACGACGGTCTAAGGGGCGGGAGGGAGGCGAGCTTTGCACCTGCTGCAAGATTTCCAATAAATGTTTACCTTAATTGTTAATTAGTTATCATTTTGTCTAGTTTGTTAGCCTAGTGCAAGAGTTATGTATTTAGTTAAGTGGCATCTTCGAGCGTCGGGAGACCTCATTAAAATCTACATTAGAACGCGCTCGTCCAGCCCCCGCACCCCCGACCCGCTCCGAATCCCCGCTCCATATTCTACATAGACCCTATGGATAACGATTGAATTCTGTGTAAATCTCAACGCGAAACGAAGAAATGAAATTCTAGACATTATCAAAACTTCATGCATGAGCGTAATTAAAAAAAATCTAAAGAAAACTGATCGAAAATTGTGCAAAAGGCAAGAAAATTGATAAATCTTTATGTGTAACACCTATATCGCGATGTATGTATATCTGTAATTAATTATTAGACATATACATTTACATGTATGTATGTAATTGCAACCTATCTGTGGTAGTTAAATTTTAGTTAAAATTCAAATTAATTGTCTAAGTTTGTCATACACAAAAACAGCAGCAACAAAAATATACGAAAAGAAATTAAATGAAAAACTATATACAAGTAACAACTGAAGGTGGTTTTAATGGATTTTGGGCTGTACCTTTAGTAAACATAAACATAATATTTCCAAATTGCAAACTACTTGTTTAGAGCAGACCGCCAGCGCCTAGTCAGGTGCGCATAGGTGTACCACTGCACCTGCGGTTCTCTTTCGCGCTCTCCTTCTTGTTTATTCTTCGCCCTTCTTATCTCGCTAAATCTGTCGCGTTATCTATTCAGCGAAACTACATTTGTAAACACATGTACACATAAGCATATACATATTTTGAAGCTTGGCTGCCGTGCAGTCAGTGCAGCTCCGAACATAGAAAATAAAGCATTGAATAATTGGACCTCTCGTGTGTTTAATTAATTATTATATTAAGGGTGGCATATTTGTTGTCTTCCCCATAAACATTTTGGTGACCCCGACGTGATTTTTGTTCGGAGTTTGCCACTCGGTTTATATTGTTTAATATTGTTTAAACAATTCGCTATTTTCGTTGTCGTTTGCGGGCATCGGTCACAGACACACGAAAATACATACACAAGTGCACACAGTCAACCGCGTGACTTTTCGTACATTTCGCGCTTTGAAAAATAAAACCTGTGTTGTGCTGAAAAACATTAACAATTTGTGGATCGCAATTAATTTTTGTAAAAGCGCATATTACATACATAGATGTACATATAGCCGCTTATACACATACATACATACATACACACATTCGTTTGCCAAGTCAATCCGCTTTTGCTAGGCAGACAAAATCGGTGACAACAACAACAAAGTGTTAGATTCCGTTGCGTTTTTGGCGACGCTTGGTACAGTGCACTTTCGCGGCAAAAAACCAAAGGGTGTTTCGTGCCCTCTGAACCTGCGCAGCCATTTTCTTTTATTTTTTTTCTCGTGATTAAAAATGGTTAACCCCGAAAACGCAGTTCAGCCTCAAAATGATGCTCCAAGTGGCATCGAATTTTACCGAGCCAAAGTTAAATCAATTTTGCGGCAAACCAACGCAATGAAAAGGTTTTTAGCCGATGAGAATTTTAATCAGTTTGATGAAGCTGATATTCTTGCGAGATTGGAATGGATCAATTCTATGAACTTGGAATTTGATTGTGCGCAAACATCGCTGGAAAAACTGGACATAACGGAGCTTGAGAGTGATACGCGATTTGGATTTTCCGCAGTTTTCATGGATGTTAAGGCAAAACTAAATCGTGGCTTAGCGGCTCAGCGCAAGCTGCCGGTGTCGGCGTCCACAGCTGCCAATTCTACATCTTTCGACATTATTAACAATGCGGATCTTTCTTTCCGGTCTAGGAAACCACGATTGCCAAATTTGGAAATGGCTCGTTTTCATGGATCATATTCTGGTGGCCGGATTTTCTTGCAACGTTCACCACGGTCATTGGCAGTGATGACGAGCTAAGTGACATTGAAAAGCTACAATATTTACGGTCAAGTCTAGGCGGTGTGGCTTTGGAAACCATACGCTCGCTAGAACCTTCGAATGCCAATTATAAAAAGGCTTTGGATTTGCTCATTAATCGATTTGATAATAAAGTTTTCATTTTCAGGCACACGTTCAGGCAATATTTGGTTTAAAGGTGTCGAGAAGGGATCGGCTAAGGGTCTTCGAGAGCTCAGCGATTGGATGAATTCGCATCTTCGGGCAATCCGCACCCTTGCACTATGGGGAAAATTACCACTTTATCTGGCATTTGCATGTTTTTTAGAAGTTTTCTAATTAACAAAACTTTATTGTTAACTTATTAAGAAAACATCAGACTGTTATGCCCCGAACTCAAAATGTTAAATTTAACAGTCCCATGTTAGAATAATTAGCTGTTAAGTTAACAGTTGCAATCAAAGCACGTGCGCTAAGTTTTGTACATTTTTGCATTGAGCTTTGTTCTTAATTTTTGTAATGTCAAAACAATTAGAAGAAAATCAAATCATGAACATTGATTTAGCAGGTTTTCACTGTGCGTTTAATGTAATAAATCGTTTAAATAGTGGGTCTGTATATTATTATTTTGTCGTTTTATAAGAGCTTCTTAAGCTGAATTTTTAGTAACAAATTTCAACTTTGGAAAGGATTATGTAAAGAGTTTAGAATTGTTTAGCGTTTGTCCTAGTTTATGTTATAGCTTTTTCAATTCTGAGTTCACAGGTGTTGGTCTTACTTTCATATTTTTCCATATTTTGGTGCAATTTGCATTTTTGTTACGTAACCTCAATTTTTCCACGCAGATTTCTTTGCTGTGTGGAACAGCGAGAGGGGCCGGAACGAACGAGGAAAGGCAGTTAAAAGGAATTTTGAACTGCACACATGCAATAATGTTAATAACAACATTTTAAAAGTAAAAAACCATACATTTTTGGAATAACTTGTTGGCTAATTGGCTAAAATATAATAGCATTTACATGAACTTTGAATGAAGACATTCACAATGGTTAAACGGTACAGCAACTTGATTTAAAAAAAAAGTAAAAGACTGGTTTGATGGCCACTTTATTTATTTGGATCAAAAGGCAAAAGGGTTTAAAGACTGGATGCAGCGGAACTACCAAACTGCCAAGGTGATGAGGTTTTCTTGCTAGTTCAAGCAGCATAAGGAAAAAAAAAAAAAAAAAAAAAGTTTTTTATAGTTTTGGGGGCGGAAAGGGGCGTGGCAAAAATCCTTTATGTGTATGTTGTTCCACGTTTGAAAAGTTTACTTCTAAAAATGCTGGTAAAATGCTATTTTTTCGATTTTTTGGGCGGAAGGGGCGTTGAAACGCCCATTTTTCTAAAATAGTTTCTTATGGTCTATAACAACAAAATAAAAAAAACCGCAGTGAAAAATCTCTTTTGGTTTACTCACAATAATAAATGCCAGATAAAGTGGTCATTTTCCCCATAGTGCCTTGGCACTACGCAACAAATTTTGGATGGATTTCTGATACATATCGTCGCTCACAAGTTGGATCAGAGGACGCGTGAAAAATGGGAAGAAGATCTGTCGACCTCTGAGCTATCTACCTGGACTAGTATGGAGACGTTCTTGGAAAAGAGGTGCAGGATGATGGAGAACTTGGATCAAGCCTTGGTAATGCAAACACCAGGCCAGCAGGTGGGAAAAAACGTGCATAGATCTAACCCAAGTGCACTTATTGCTTCTGCTACTAACTCAAATCATCCAGCATGCCTATTTTGCGATGCTAGAGATCATTATTTGCCAAAATGCTCCCGTTTTTTAAATTTGAGTCCGAATCTTCGATATAAGGAAGCAAGAAAATGACCTCTGCTTTAACTGTTTGCGCAATAGGCATAGTTTGCAACAGTGTAAGTCAACGCATTGCAGATATTGTCGCATGAAGCACCACTCATTATTGCATTTTACACCAAACCCATCCGCACCATCTACCCCATTTTCATCTCCATCATCTGACCCGCTCATGAGCTCGGAGGCATTACCATCGACTTCATCAGCACTAGTGACATGCTCATCTTCATCATCGCAGCCTGATCACCATTTAGCACACCCTCCACCTAAAACCTCAAATATCAGGCCGATAGACTACGTGTTGCTTCCAACTGCTATAATCTACGTTAAAAATAGAGTTGGTTCATTTGTTCCTTGCCGAGCAATATTAGATTCAGCCTCGCAGTTAAATTTTATCACCTGCGCCTAGCTAGCCAACTAAACTTGAAGCTTAGACAATCGCATACACTCATTTCTGGGATCGGGAATCGTCCATGAATTCTGATAAGGAAGTAGATATTTTTGGCAATCACGGGATGCAAGCTATCGTGCGTCATTCACGCTGTTGTGGCTCAAGTATCCTGATTATCAGCCGCATTTCAATATAAATGCAACAGGTTGGAGGATTCCACACAACATTCCACTCGCTGATCCTTATTTCAACCAATCACAACGAATCGACCTTTTAATCGGCGCTGGATTATTTTTCGAAATTATTGCCATGGGGCAAATTCATTTGGATAGCACTTTGCCATCGCTTCAGAACACCAAACTTGGTTGGATCGTTTCTGGGGGATATCAGGTTGCCAAATCACAAATCCGTCCTAGCTGCCATTGTCAGGATCCTGATGATCATTCTGATGATGCACACTTGCTGCCGTGGTAAAACGATTTTGGGAAATGAGAACTGTGGTTTGGCTGAACCAACTATGGCGCCTGAAGACGTGCGATGCGAACAACTTTTCAAGGAAAACTGTACTAGACTTGAGAATGGCCAATATTCTGTTCGTCTTTTATCCACTTCAGGATTCGAATCGCTGGGTGATTCTTTTGCCTAGCTCGTCGTCGTTTCAAGAGTTTGGAAGCTAAATTAGACAGAAACCCTGCCCTGAAAGCGCAGTATTCAGCATTTCTACAGGGTACATCGACTTAGGGCACATGTCCCTTGCATCAAGGATACATCGGTACCTCATTCTTCTTGCCTCACCATTGCGTACATAAGCTTGAAAGTACAAGCACAAAGCTTCGTGTCGTTTTGATGGGTCTGCTAAAACGACCTCTGGTAGCTCTCTTAACGACTTGCTTTTAGCAGGGCCCACCATTCAGCAGAAAATTTTTAATATTTTGCTTCGCTTTAGATTTTTAAAGTAGCTCTGTGTGGAGACATCTGCAAGATGTACCGCTGCGTACGTGTTTCGTACCCGGACCTTTTGCAATGTATCATTTGGCGAAAGAGCTCCACGGACGAGCTGAGTGTTTCAAACTGAACACTGTGACTTATGGACCAAGCCAGCTGCTTTCTTGGCTATAAGAGCCATGCATCAACTTTCTTATGACGAAGAGAAATCACTTCCAATTGGGCCAAATTGTTCGTAGGGATTTCTATGTGGACGATTTAATCTCTGGTGGCGATTCAGTTGAAGAGGTAAAAGAAATTCGTCAGCAGGTGAAGAACTTCTGTCGCGAGGACACTTTCCAATCCGCAAATGGTGTTCGAATGAGTCAAGTGCCCTCGAAGGAGGTCTGATTGTGATAAAGAAAAGCTTATTAAATTTCCGACGGATCTGCTATCGCCAAGGCATTGGGACTAGCTTGGGACCCAGCCTCTGATCATCTCCTATTTAACTTTTCCCAAATTTCGTCTAGTCATCGAGTCACTAAACGGATTGTTTTGTCAACAATAGCA
This sequence comes from Drosophila oshimai, assembly GCA_018150695.1. Taxonomy (NCBI): domain Eukaryota; kingdom Metazoa; phylum Arthropoda; class Insecta; order Diptera; family Drosophilidae; genus Drosophila; species Drosophila oshimai. Next base: position 1,091,688 of record JAECWM010000191.1, read on the forward strand.
AAATTTTACGATCCACTTGGATTAATAACACCAATTGTTACGAAGTCTAAAATCTTTTGCAATCCTATGGAATTCTAACGTGGGTTGGGACGCACATTGCCAGAGCCACTTCTTTCGTCATGGGGGAGTTGACCTCTCAGTTGTCGATCGTCCAGAACTTAAAATTTCCACGATTCGTAATGCAACAGCAGGCGTCCGTCGAGTTGCACGGATTCTGCGATGCTAGCATAGCAGCGTATGGAGCGTGTTTATATTTGCGATCGGAAGTAAATGGAGACGTAAAGCCCATCTACTCTGGCTAAGTCGGTAGCCCCTTAAAGGCCTTAACAATTCCAAGATTGGAACTTTCGCGCGCTTTTATTGGCTGAGCTAATCGTAAACGTCAAGGAGACCATTGATTTCGATTGCGCCTTTTACTGCTGGTCGGACTCGTCCATAGTGTTGGCTTGGATTCGGCAACCTCCAAGGGAGTTTAATGTATTTGTATCCAACAGAATCGCGAAAATTCAGGAGATGACGAAAGACATGACTTGGCATCATGTTCCGACAAACTTAAATCCTGCGGATGTCGTATCGCGAGGCTGTACCCCGGAGAATTGCTGGAGCATTCCCTTTGGGCTCATGGACCTCCATTTTTGGTGCAAAGCTGTACGACTTGGCCTTCCTGCTCCACGCAGTAAAGGATCTCCCAGAGCGTCGTTCTGCGGCACTCATTGGATCAGTTTGCACGGACATCTCTATCAACTGCAAATACCTTAACTCATTTCTAAGTTGCAGCGTGTATTTGCATACATTCATCGCTTCATTTCGAATTGCAGAACCAAATCGGCGTTAACAGGCCCTGTTACCGTTGATGAGATCAACCTGGGAACCGTACTTCTTCTGGAAGCATCCAACTGGTTCCGTGGCTGAAGAGTATAGAATGCTTAGTCAAGCAAGCCGCTTCCGCAGAAAAGCAAGCTAATGTCTCTGAGGCCAACACTCGGCGCCGATGGATTACTTCGCGTTGGTGGAAGGCTTCAAACGCAAGTTTGGACTATGACGCTAAGCATCCGATATTATTACCCAAGGACCATCCAGTCACCAAGGCGATCATCGTTTACTTTCATGAAAATACTTGCACGCAGGATCCAAGCATTACTCGCTACTTTAAGGCAAAGGTATTGGCCAATTGGTGGCCGAAAGTTTGTGGCAAGCGTCATCAACAAATGCGTCCGATGTTTTCGGATGAAGCCTGTGGCTTGGGAGCACGTTATGGGTAGCCTGCCAGCAGATCGAGTGCAGCCTAACCCAGCATTTCTACCACAGGAGTGGACTACTGTGGTCCATTCTATCATAGGCAGAGACCCGAAACAAGGCACCACACAAGTGCTACATAGCAGTCTTTGTTGTTTTTCGACGAAGGCTTCTCTTTGAAGTCGTCCAGGACCTAACCACGGATTCCTTCATGGCAGCCCTAGAAGATTCATCAGTCTGAGGGCAGTCCTCGTACTATTTGGGTGATAATGCGACGAACTTTGTCGGCGCTAAGCGCGAGTTAGCCGAGCTGAGAAGCTATTTCTAAGCGAACCACACACGGCTTCGATAGTTCCTCCTGTTTGGCTGACGGGATTGATTGGAAGTTCATACCTCCGCGGGCCCCGCACTTCGGTGGTCTGTGGGAGGCGGCTGTCAAGTCGGCCAAATTTCACTTCTACAGAGTCGTCGGTGCATCCATTTTAGCCTTGATGAATTGAGAACTCTTGCATATGAGATTTCTGCTATTCTTAACTCCGTCCACTCTGTCAATTTCGAAACCGCTGAAAATCTTGAGGTGCTAACGCCGGCACATTTCCTAAAGGGTTCCAGCTATGCAGGTTCCCTGAGCCTGACGTCACGCATCTTCGTGAGGGCCGCCTCAGCAGATGGCAAAGGTGACCCAGATGCCCAGCATTTTGGAAGCGTTGGAGCACCGAGTACTTGTCTCTGCTGCAAGAAAGGAGCAAGTGGCGCTCCGAAATACCCAACATCAATGTCGGCAGCATCGTATTGTTGAAGGAGGACAACATCCACCTTTGAAATGGCAGCTTGGGCGCATCCAGGAAGTCATACCCGGTGAGGACGGCATCGTCAGAGTAGCTATGGTCAGGACGCGCTGGTCTAAGCAAGAGCCGTCGCCAAACTAGCCGTTCTGCCCATCGATTCCCATTTGGTTGGAACCGTAACACTTCCAACGGGGGAGTATGTTTGAGCAGACCGCCAGCGCCTAGTCAGGTGCGCATAGGTGTACCACTGCACCTGCGGTTCTCTTTGCGCTCTCCTTCTTGTTTATTCTTCGCCCTTCTTATCTCGCTAAATCTGTCGCGTTATCTATTCAGCGAAACTACATTTGTAAACACATGTACACATAAGCATATACATATTTTGAAGCTTGGCTGCCGTGCAGTCAGTGCAGCTCGAACATAGAAAATAAAGCATTGAATAATTGGACCTCTCGTGTGTTTAATTAATTATTATATTAAGGGTGGCATATTTGTTGTCTTCCCATAAACACTACTATAGCTAAATTTTATCAAAGTGCCCCAAAACCATTTTAAAATGCAATTCTCTACCAAAAATGTGTTTTTTTATTAACAATTTCAATAAAAAATTCTTAAATTTACGAAATGCAACATCGCTGCATCTGCCTTTCGCCTAACAAAAACAACAAATTGTGTTATACAAAACGAAAACTTGAAATGTCTGCTGTAACTTCCTTGGGCTATTGTTTCTGAAATAACAAAAACAGTGGGTAAGTGAGTTGTGCCCCGAGAGCAGATCTGCAAGGCAAGTACTATAAAGTAATGGTATCAAAATCAGCTATCCGGCGACCACAGCTTGAATGTGCGGTCGAACGAAGTGGTGGCTATGTACTGCGAGTTCGGAGCGATGTCCACCGCGATGACCTTGTTGTCGTGGCCCTGCAGCGTCTTCAGCGGCTGCCACGTTTTGTTTGACCAGATCTTGGTGGTCGAGTCGTAGGAGCAGGTGACCAGGAAGCTGCCGCACTCCTGCTGGTACTTCACGTCCGAAATGAGGTTGGTGTGGGCGGGAATGGTGTACACGGGCTGGCGACGCCTTAGGTCCCAGATCTTGCAGGTATTATCCTGGGACCCCGTGGCAATGTGGAAACCATTTGGCGAAAAGTCCACGCCGAAGACTGCACCCAAGTGGCCCTCCAGAAACATGATGCAGCGTCCAGTGCGCAGATCCCAGACTCGTCCAAAAGCATCTAGTCCACCGGTGGCCAGGACACTGCCATCTGAGTGATAGCTGAGGCAATGCACTGGCTTCGCATGCCCCTCTTGATGCAGAACCTCTGTTTTCTGCTCCAGATCCCACAGCCGCCAGCTGGAGTCGTAGCAGGCGGTGGCCAGGAAACGCCCGGACGGATGGAAGGACACCTTGGAGACCCTGTGAGGCATGTGGCCCGTAATATCGGCGATGGACTCCTCGTTGTTAAAGCCCCACAGCTTCACGGCACCGTCGTGACCTCCTGAAGCCATGGCCACTACGTTCTCCTCGTCTGCTTTGACTCCTGGACGAAGGGCTACTCCACCTACATAGCTAGCATGTCCACGTAGGGTTTGCTTCAGTTCGCAGTCGGGAACGGTCCAGAGTTTGCAGAGACCGGACCAGGAGGATGTCAGAAGGAGTGTGGAATCATCACTGAAAGCAGCACTGCTCACAGGACGAGTGTCGCCCACTTGAGAGCATAAGGGAGCCAAGGACTGGAGTTTCTTTTGCATCTCCACCATGCGGCCAGCACGCGTGGCACTGGGCACCTCCAGGGAATCCCTGGCCTTCATCAAGCGATCCCTGGCTCTTGGCAAGGAGTAATCTGCCAGCCAGAGACGGGCTATGCGCAGGCTGTCCGGTCCCTCGTGATACCACGTAGCCTGATCCTGATCCCGCTGCTGTATTTTGCGCTCCTCCTCCTCGAACTGCTTCCTGTTGATAGCATGCTCGCCCAGACCGGCCAGCAGTTCCTTCAGTCGCCTCCTCCGCTCCGCAGGACCCTCTCCAAAGTAACAAATGGGTTCGTTCAACTGCCTCAGATTACTCTTGATCTCCGTGTCATCCGTGGAGACGTTGATCTGCCGAGCCCGTTTCTTCCGCTCAAATTCCTCCAACAGCGCAACCTTGTCCCGCTCCATTTCCGTCTCCAAGTCGAAGTAGTCATCGTCGATCTTGTTGGCCAGTGTGGCAGCCGTGGGTGGTGGTGCTGCCCCCTGCTTCCCACTGCTCTTTTTGGCGGCCTCCTCGTAATCCTCATCGGAATCTATGTCCTCCAGCTGCCCTGTTGCTACTGTTGTTGTTGTCGCTGTTGATGCTGCCCCAGACGATGCCGGCGTTCCAGTTGTTGTTGTTGCTGCCGTTGGTGTCGCAGACGCCGCCGCATTCTGACGCTTGCGTTCGGTTTCCTCCAGCGAGCCGTAGTGGAGCGTGCGCTGCCGCTTGATGTACTGTACATCGTCGTCATCGGACATCGTGGGCCACCCGCGAGCGGTAAGAATTAATTTTAAACCAAAATTTCGCCGAAAAACGAAGGAAACAACAAAAAAATATCGCTCAATGAAAACGTTTTACTGGCTAGTGATGGTCAGCGCCGCGGGGGGTGGGTCAGCGATGGCACCGGCGTTTTGATCGATATTTAGTACAGTATGCGCTGCGTTTTAGATCGTTTTGAAGCATGGCCTCATTTTAGTACATCACGCTAGGGCTGCAGAACAATCGATAGTAGGACCATCGGTGGTTTTAGAAGAACAATTAAATACTACTGTTCTACCTTTTTTGACTTAAGTGCGTATCGTCGGTCCGAAATTATCTGTCCAGCATTTATTCCGAGACACAGGAGGATGCTGGGACGCATAAGTATTCCTTTGCAGTGGCCTTAAAGCCTTTAAGGCTAGAATATTATCATTGCTCATCTGAAAGTGACTTTTTCAGTTAATCTATACAAATAGTTATAGATGTCTAAAACCAACCTTCCAATATTGTAATTCCAATATTGTAATGGGTTCTTGCTCTGATCCTCGTTTTTTTCTAAGAACAATTGAATTTCACGATGGTTTGAGACAATCGATACTATCGATGTTTTCGTCGATTGTTCTCTAGCTCTAGTACATCACGCACGCACACACTCACACAACTTTTCCTAGGTGGTAAAAAGTGAGTGAAAATTTGGGATTTCCACACGCACTAGCGAGAAGCCTGCGAAAACGCTGTCACTGCTGTCACCACAGCAATTTTCACGCGCTCGGGCATTGGGAAATGAGCGCGCCGAGCAACAAAATGTCGGCCACGGATCAGATGAGAGCAATGTTGGACCAGCTAATGGGGACGACGAGGAACGGTGATGAGAGGCAGCTCAAGTTCTCGGACACACGGGTCTGCAAGTCCTTCCTGCTTCGACTGCTGCCCACACGACATCCTGGCGTCCACGCGCATGGATCTCGGTGAGTGTCCCAAAGTGCATGACCTGGCTTTCCGAGCAGATTACGAGAGCGCAGCAAAGACGCGCGACTACTACTACGACATCGAGGCCATGGAGCATCTGCAGGCCTTCATCGCCGACTGCGACCGCCGGACTGACTCCGCCAAGCAGCGGCTGAAGGAGACCCAGGAGGAACTGACAGCCGAGGTGGCCGAGAAGGCCAACGCCGTCCACGGGCTGGCCGAGGAGATTGGCAAGAAGCTGGCCAAGGCTGAGGCTCTGGGAGAGGCTGGCGAGGTGGAGGACAGCATGGAGCTGATGAAGGAGATCGACGAGCTGCGGGGCAAGAAGATCAAGGCTGAGCACGAGTACCGCACCTCGATGCCTGCTAGTACCTACCAGCAGCAGAAGCTTCGCGTCTGCGAGGTGTGCTCCGCATACTTGGGCATTCACGACAACGACATTCGGCTGGCGGACCACTTTGGTGGTAAGTTGCACCTCGGCTTCCTGACCATTCGCGAGAAGCTGATCGAGCTGGAGAAGACGGCGGCGCCGCGCAAGGCAGAGCTCAAGCGCACGGGTAAGATGTCGGACCGCGATGACGAGGGCCGTGGCCGCAATCGCTACTTTGTAGGTGGCCGCGAGCTGGACCGCCGCTCCAGGGTTCATCGCTCCAGGTCCAGGGAGCGTCAGCGGAACAGGGAGGCGGAGCGCAGCGAGCGCGAGCGGCCAAACAACGGACGTTCACCGGACGAGAAGGCTGTCGAGAGGCCCAAAGATGCAGTAGACGGCGCTGAGAGACCGGAGAGAGGTGGAGGCCGTCGAGAGGACCGGGATAACCGCGACCAGCGGGACAACAACCCTAGGGATCATCGCGAAAGGGAGAGAGAAGGGCGTCGTGACCGTGAACGCCATGGACGCAACGACAGGGGCCGCTTTGGAGACAGAGGTGGAGGCGGCGGTGGAGGAGGACATCACCGCGAGGACCGACGTCGCTCACGCTCCAGGGACCGCTCGCCGCAACGTGAACGCCGCAACTTCAACCACTTCAGAGATGGAGGCGGTGGAGGAGGAGGTGGCGGTGGCGGTGGCGGAGGAGGTGGAAACGGCAACCGCAGACGCTCCTACTCCCGCGAGCGCTACAACCGCCGCTAGGAATCCCGGCCAGCGCACGTACGTAGCATTAATCACATCAACTACAACTACAATGCCACCACAAATTGAACTACTGAAAACAACAGCAACCGAATATTCGTAGCTTAATCAATAAAGCGACCTAAACTCTTTCGACGCTCCAAATGCAGAGAATACCCTTTGTACATTTATTAATGATTTCTATTTTTGATCTTGCGTTCCAACCTCTAAAGACCGAATAAAGCAAAAGCAAGCCCCATGTTAACCCTGTTCTAAAGTTCAAAGACCCCAAAGAAAAAATGTAAAAGATATACTCAATATGATACGATTTAAATTTGATAGTCCCCGTCCAGTCCAGAGTATTTAGCCAACCGAAAGTAGTAAACCCAACGAACCCTCAGTGTTGCCAACTGTAGTGAGTTCAGAGTAACTTGGATAGGACTTAAATAAACTTTTAAAACTATTTGATATTTTGTGTGTTGTATAGCTAGCTACCAGTTGGTAACACTGACTGAAGCCCAACCAAACTTGACCATGTACTTTTCTCAGCTATCGATCACGTTCACCCAGTCGAAGTCAACGTGTGCGTTGTGCATCGCTGTCGTCCCGTTTTGGGGTAAGCCTCCATAAGACCATATATAACTCTGACACTCTATCACTGCTCTGATTTGATTTGATATGATTTGATTTGATTTGTAACCCCAAAGCGTTCTCTACTGAAGTTCCACACTTTCGCAGCCGCTTAACGCTCTCACCCAGCTTTGGTACGTATTGAGTATTGCGAGGTGACTATAATCCTTATACCAGACCAATGTTAGTTGTCTTGGCAGATATAACATAGATAATCCAGATAAAATAGCTTGGGTACGTATCTGTTTCGGCCGACGTTTCCTTGCGAATTGTCCTCAGAGATTGTCGTGTATGTATTCTTTTTTGGGTACGTATTATTGTTAGAAGATCACGACTCTGTGGTACGTATGCATAACGACTATGAAAACATAATAATTCCCCGTAAGCAGACCAGGCTTTGTAGGGTTCTCAGCGGTCCTGATCCCAACGTACGTATTCCTCCTCTCTCTCTTTCTCTCGAAAATAAATAATCAAAACCACCACAAACCAAATAAAAATATTAATCTCGTAGCTGTTTAGAGGCAAATAAAATCCGTTTTTAACTAAATCTCTATTTATCTTGCCAAATGGTGCTTAAGCCACAGAATCGATGCTGCCTCGGGGGCTCAGATCAGTACAGTACATGCCTATATGTGAGTATTCGGGCCACTAATCTCTGATTACAATCAAGCAAATACCAAATTTAATCATCAAGGACGGCAGAAGCCCTGTTCTTGGCTCGTTTCTTTCGGCAGCCGAGGATTTATAGTGGGAGTTGTGAGAGCAGTGTAAAGAGTTGTTTGTGTTTGGCCCTGACAGTGGGTAAGAATCGATCGAAAACGTCAACTGATTTACTAACTACCTTTATATCTATAAAACAATACTTATTGTTTTTGTCTACTCGTAAGTCAACACACTGTTCACACTTTTTAGTTATAGCCACACACAACACACCCAAATAAAACCTAAATTTAAACTAATCTTTATGGATCTAAGCGAAATGTAATAAAATTGCACTTGAATTATAGCCGAGTAACCTTGTTATTTTATGGGAAATTATGGGGGTTGCTAGATCATGATTTATGAGTGATCTTGATTGCAGAAGATCCAAAGTGTCCTCACTATAATGGCAATGGCACCTACTTTATAAAACATTAAATTGGACTACTATATCAGGTAGCGTTTTTAAACAGCTTACCTACATCCATCCCCTGAAATCTGTGCCTTCAGGTAAGATACAAATTTCCTTTCAAAACCTCTGGATGTACGCTAAATAACTGATCATACACCTCCAGGAATATGTACAGGGATCATACACTTTAAACAATCCCAATAAACCCCAAATTAAAACTCAGTTTCATTTTGTTTTCTTCCATGAGAAGGCTTCTCGGTGTTGTTTGTATTTTTTAATATTGCTGTTTCGTTTGGAAAGGACATTCTTTGTTTTCTTTTTTTTTGATTCGCTTCCTTTTTTTCTGCTCACTTTTTTGTTCCAAAAGAGAATTTTCTGTACAATTTTGTCTTTTATGTATAAATTTAAAATTAGGTTTTCAATCTTCTTCGTTTAACAATTTCAATTGGCCCGAAAATATACGTTTTTACAATTTTAAAGCGTTACCAAAATCTCTGGATGTTTGTTATTTGTTCGGTTGGTTGTGAAATCTGTTGTTGGTACTGTGGTATTGGAAAAACCTTCTCATCCGCTCTCCACCAACGTCCTTTGAGGTCTGGTCAACTCTCCTCCTAACTCCTAACGCAAAACAGTCACTGCGGGATCCGCCTGGCGGCGGATTTGTCCGCATTCAACTCTCTTTTACAATATAGTTTGATGGTTTTTGGAAATTGTATTTGCAGATGATGATCATCAACATACATGATTGGAATTTAGAATCTACGTGTGTTGGTATCGTTACAGTTATCATTATTATATTATACAACAAGTAGTTTTAATTTGGGTTGTTTGTTTTGAGTTTTTGGTTGCCTTGCTGAGTCGCAACCTTCTAAAATTTTGCACTATTAGATTGGATTTAATCTTATGTAAAATTCATCGTTCTACAGTTTAGAGTATAAGTATTGTGTTGTGGTTTCTCTTCAGTATTCGATGGGTAAAAAATTATGCTCTCGACTTTGTTTAGTTTTGCTTAAAGACACATCTTAAATACGTCTATATAATATAAAGTGTTCCTCAATTTATCAGTGTGTTTTGTTTGTTATGGTTTGTTAAACGTTTAAACACTCGATCCTTACGAAACTAACTTAACTATCTGATTTGATTTATACTTGGATTTGTATTCCGTTTTACATCGTACAATAGTTGTTGCTTTTGCTGTTGATTTAATGCTTAAAATTAGACATTGAATTTGGCATTTATTGCGCATACTTCTTGATAATAATTAACATGATCTTATCTTTCCCCATAAAATTGTATAGTTATTTACAAACAATTTATCGCCTGATTTGTTGATTACAATTATGAAGACCACTTGCGGGAAGGACATGAAGTACAAATAAAATAAAGGCCAGAGCATCTGTTTTTACATTCCGATGGGGTTTGAATTGAATGTTTGGAAAAATTCTTAGAGCGTGCGCCTTAACTAAAGCTTTTGAAACTTGTAAATGCTGGACTAGCTTTCAGAACCGAGGGCTGTACAAAAACTAATAAGAGCGTTGTTTAAAATGAAAAAATAATCTTAGGGGTACAAGTTGATAACTAATCATAGTTTGGCACTTGGCCGGGGCAGCAAAATAGATATAATAACTAGGTATATTTTTAGGGCTGATGCATGAACTAACCTAGAAACTAAATGTGTACGCGCCGTAGAACAAAATGTATTTTAGTTTGAGTAATAGATGAGAGAAGACTACTAAGAGCTAGATTCACAGGAAACTGGACTTGATGATCATCACAAGTGTGCGGGTGTGTTGTTGTTATTGTTTTTGTTGTGTGTGCTTGTTTGTTTGTTTTAATGGTTCGCTTGTATTGCTGATTCTGCAGTTTGATTGCTGTTTTAAATGTTGGTGTTTGTGTTTTTTTTGTTGTCGTTGTTTCAGTCCTTTGAGTGAATCGGTATCACATATTTATGTCCATAAGGACTTTTGTACTTAATGCCACAATCACGATAGAATTTATCCGGTATACCTAGATTACATAAATACAATTTGCCACAATTGTTCGTTGATGTTGCTGCTGCTGCGGCTGTCGATTTGTTAGCCGCTGCTGCCGCCGATGTGCTAGCAATGGGCGTTGGGGTGGCGGCGGCCGACGAGGATGATGATGCTGTTGCTGTTGATATGCCATTCAATGGTAGTATGGGTAGTATTGAGTACTTGATAGCCACCCCATTAATGCCACAAGGCGGCGGATCTACGGCAAGCACCGAAGCGCTAATGAAGGATAAGTATTAGGGTGACTCCAGAGGCTAAAGTTTCCCTACTTACCGGTTCACACTGAGCCATTTCCTGATTGCATCCGATAAATTAACGGTGTTTGTCGATATTATCACAAGATCTGGCGTGGGCAAGGCTGTGGGTTGAATGCATTTGGGTTTAAAATTAGTTGGTTCTCGTTTTATCTACCGAGTTACTCACCATCTACTGAGTGTACGATGACATTGTCGGTTGCCTTGAACAAGGAAATCTCAGCGCTGCTGCTGTTCTGTTCCACCAATTTGGCCTGCTCTACGTACAGCAGCACGGTGAGGCCATGCGAAGCCAGCTGGCGACCGGTAGCTGCTCCAATGTTAATTGTTCTGCAAGAAATTCGTTTGGTTACAAACTTAGTCTGAGATTCATGGACAAAATAAAGCACCTCATGTTCTTGACGCCATCACAAATGATGGCTATCTTCGGCCACTGATGGTTGTTGGCCGGCGTCAAACGTCTGGCACCGCCCAGCAGTGTGATGGCCAGGTCGCTGGCCCCGCGCGCCAGTATGTCGATCTGCCTCTGTAGAGAGAGGCCCGCCTTCTCGGCACTCATCTCGATCTTGTTGCGAACGAAGGCCGGAATCGTGGGGATAATCAGCCCGTCGTCCGTCACAAAGTCCTGGCTGCCATCGAACATGCTCTCGATCTGGCGCAGCTGCAGCGGCTTGCTGGCCAGGATGTTCTCGTCGTGGCGGTACTTTTGCTCCGGCTTGTGATGATGGTTCACAATGTGCCGCACCACGTCAGGTTTCTGGTGCGTCGACTCGATGTCGTCCCAAATGGCCTGCTTGTCGAACAGTGCCAAATTACCCTCAAAATCGAAATCCTCGTGGATCAGTGGATCGTCTGCCTCGCTGCCGAAAGTCTGCTGCACCTGCTGCTGCCGCATGCTGCTCTCCCGTCGCACTCTGTTCCGCTTGTTCTTCCCGTTGCCGTTTCCATTGCCATTTCCATTGGTGTAAGAGCCGCTTCCGACGCCATTTCCAATTCCATTATTGTTAGTGTTGCCGTTCCTTCTGCCAGTGCCATTCGCATTCCCGTAGCTGGAGGCTGCCTGTTTGTAGAAGCCATCTCCTCCATTGCCGACGATATCTATAGGCCTGCTGCCGCCCATTGTCAACCCAGCCGCTTCGCCACTGTCCCCGCTGCTGCTGCAATAACTCTCCCGCGTGTTGCTGACGTAGGCGCCCAGCTTCACTTCCACCTTCGGCGGTATCATGTTGCCAAAAAAGGCGGCCACGCTGTTCGGAGTCGTCGACATCTGCGGCTGCTGCTGGGCACTGGACTCACGGGATGTTTGCGGTGTTCTGGTAATACAAAGATAGGTATTATAAGAAGCTCTCAGATATGTATGTCTTAGATCTTTTACTATCCTGGTATAACATAGTTAATGAAGATTATAAGCCGATGATACTATTAAAATAACATATTGTTATAAACTTTACTGCTCTGAAAGCCCATGATCTGCGTAACATATACGAATATTATTATCAGAACAGCAATAACAATCAAATTGGTATGTTTATTTTAAGAAGCTTTACTAGTCTGAATAAAAAGAAGTATGAAGAAAGATCTACCTATATTGATTTAATCCGGCCAACTGATAACATCTTTGTGATTATCTTTAAAACAATCAAAATAAACTTTAACGAAATGACCAACATGAGAACTACATCCTTAAACTTAGTAACATTTGTCTTGCTGAAGTAACCTTTCCTTCAACAGCTACCCTTGACAGAACTCTACCAACCAAACAAAAGGGTATAATACCTTTTGGTGCCATTTAAACCGTTGGACTCCATGAGCGTCAGCTGGTGCATCTTATCGCTGAGCGCAGAGTTGAAGTTGCCACGTGACCCTGAAGCACCTGTCGCTACTGATCCTCCTCCTGCTACGGCTCGTCCGTGGCCGTTCGCCTTCGAGCGCGGCGTCAGCGGAAGATCCTGCTCCTGATTCAGACTCTGTTCATGATACTGCTGCTTCTGTTGCTGCTGCTGTTGGAGCTGCAGCTGCTGCTGCTTGCCCAGAATGTTGGAGAAGTGGGGCAGCTTCACGGGAGTGGGCTTGTTGATCACCGGCGGGGCTGTGTGCCCATCCACATCCTGCTTTACCGGCTCGATGAGGTCGATGCTGCGGATGTCCGTGCACTTGAGCACCACCTCGGCGTTCTGCTTGCGCAAGGGGACGCCATTGCGAAAAGCTCGCACGATGGTGATCTCCTCGGCGGATATTTGCTTGATCAGGCCCTGGAACACGCCCAGCACGTCGTCACAGGCTATAGACACCGCACAGCCGATCCAGTCTTGATCCGTCAGACCCATGTAACCTGCCTTTCTTCTTGCTCTTGCTGCGGATTCGACAAATTGTTGTGTTTGTTGTTCGAAGTCGGAGTCTCTGCCTGCGTTTGCAGTTTTTCGCTGGCTTTCGCAGCCGTGTTGTTGTTGTTCTCTTTCCTAATACGCAATTTCGCACTAACTACGCACCACGCACCTCTCTTCCTCTTCTTGCTGCTGCCAGCAGTTTGGGTGTTTCGCTGGGTAAATGTCAGGTGTTTTGTGTGTCTTTGCTGCGCGGTTGTGGGCTGGAAATTCTGTCTCTTTAAAACGCTAAATGCACCAACAATTGCAACACTTTTGGGCTCAAACTTATTAGATTTCTCGTTTCATTTGGATTTTCACTGCTTTCGTGTGGCCGTTCGTTTGTGGTGGGAAAATACTCGACAAATACTGAACTCGCTGCGTGGCAGCAGTGCTGCCAGAATCGTTTAGGAAAAATTGCTAGATTTGAAAAAAAAAACTGCTTAAAATCGTCTTAAAATTATGTGAAAAATGCAAAAAAAAGCTATTGGAAATGTAATTGCTTAAATTTAAGGCAGACTTTAAATTGCTAAATTTTCGGCCAAAAGCATTTTCAAAAAATAAAGCTGCAAAATAATCTAGAATTTCACGCTGTCTATTTGGCTATTTTCAAATCTGACCCGCAATCATACTTCAAAAAAGGCCAAATCCAAAAAACAGGCAAAAAAGCGAAAATGACACCACTGGTAGGTGCCAGGTGGTGTGGTATTTTTTAGCCATGCTCACACAGTTACACTTTTTGTTCTCGATTTCGTGCCGTCGTTTTGTGTTCGTCCGGTTTTAAATTATTGTTTTCGATTTCGCATGCAATCCTTATGTGCAGCCAAAGCCGCCGCTTAAAGCCCGAGATCGGCATGTAAGCCGCTGCAGCGGTAGCAGTGATAAATTGTTTAGATAGTGGCCGAGTGGATAATTCGCCGTGTGAAAAGTACGTGATGATTTTCCGCACCGCACATAGTGGATAAGGCGAACCCACACGCATACTAGCGCAAAAATATACATAAATCAGGCGAAATTATAGTGCCCGGGTGTGTGTGTGTGTGTGAACGTAAGTGGAAAACTTGGGCGAAACCAAAGCGAGAAATGACTTTATGCTAACCATAAACGGTAGAGGAAGAAGACATGGCGTTGAACCCTTTGCGCTTGGCTAATTACGCCCGTAGTCTCGCAGCTTGTCAAGGAAAATGTTTGGCTTTTGTGCTCTCTCCCACTCCCGCACCCACACTCCCTCACACACAGGGACAGGGCCAGGGGCAGGGCGGCAGACAGAGATGGCATCTAGCACAAGTACCGTTCGGCCGCCGTCCATTGTGCACTTTGTTTGCCGTCTTTGTTGTCTCGCTTTTCTTTTATTCTCTCCTCTCTTCTCTCACTTCTCACCTCTGCTTTGGCCTTGTCGCAGCCTCCTCCTCTTCTTGTTCTTCTCCAGCCACTCGTGTCTTTTCTCGCTTAATTTGCACTTCCGCCTCCGCTGCACTCACACGCACTCTCACTCACCCACTTCCCCTCTCTCTCATTGCAGAATCTTTAAAAGAATAACATAAAAAACCATGTCGGCACGTTCCAGCGGCTTGGTGGCCGCTGCGGCCATTCCAGCCCCCTCCTCCTCCACCTCCTCGGCGGCCGGTGGGGATGTGCCACGCCCACCGCCCCGCAGGCGGGCAGCCTCTGTTGCAGGACAACAGCAGACGCGGCAGGAATTTGGCAACGGACACACGCCACGTCGATCGTTGGCAACAGTGGTAAGTGCCTTAAAAGGTCTAAAGTTAAATAAATATTTTAACCGGTGTAAGTTCACTACATATTTGATATTATGAGATCAGTTACGGTACTCCATGTTTACCCTTAACATTAGATCACATTGAAATATAAAGAGATAGTCTTGAATAACACCTTTTATTCCCTAGTTATCCACACATTTTTCTATTTTATCAGTATAGCTTTTATCTCTTTATCAGGATTAGTTATCTAGTCTGAATACAAACCACTGTAAGGTGATAAATGCTAAAATAATCACTGACAAAGTGATAAGTGTTAAAATTATCAATGAATTTGTTTCTCACTAGAAAAAAAGGGGCTGGCAAAGATTAACCAAGTTTTTAACTCCTCCAAAAATATGTTGAAATAAAATCAGAATATTAGATTCATATTATGAGAAACCTTTTTTGTTCAATGTAGGTTCGCTTTTTAAATTCATAAAAGTTAACCATAAAATTCTATACAAATGGGTTAAAAATAAAGGGAAAAGTGTTGATCGAGGGGTTCTTTTGGGGGGATTGGGTTGTTCTTATCAGTGCCTCCGCTTTTTTTGGTGTTTCTATTTTTTACGATGTTTTCACGGCTAATCTTATCTGCAGCTTGCCAAACAGCTGAGTCGTGTAGATGGGACCTCAAGATTTCACCCCACCCATGGGCGATAAGGGGGATTTATTGATAGGGACGGCAGGGGAATCCACATTGTTTTCGTTTGGGGAAAACCATGAAACCTCTTTTACAATTACCCAATTCCTTGTTAAAACATTATTAAGCTTAATCTTTAAAGAAAGGAAATACAACCAACGGTTTGCTTAAATTCAATAAGAATGTGTTTTTTATTCCCCTAAAAAAAAACCATTTATAATACGTTTAGTTCTCAATATTTTTGTATATTTATACGAACTTTTATAAGCATCTCTTCACTTGCACTTTTTCCATCTACTCGTGGAAAACTGCTCAATAAGCAGCCGCCAGCGAATTAATCGACCTCAGATGTTGTTTTTTTAGAGTCTGGAATGTGCTTCTAGTGTTTTGCTCACTTGTGTAAACAAATAAGTCGCTCGGCATCTCAGACCGAACGGAAACTAATTTATTTATCTTAATTTGCCAAAAGATGCGAGCCACTTGAGCAGTCATCGGCATCTTCGGGCCTAATTGAATTTATCAACAGTCGTGTCTTGGCCACCGCCTTCTGAATGCGAGAATATGCGTAAATTGTTTGAGTTTTGCAGCACAGAGAAAAAATATTTGATATGGGTTCCAGTTTTACTATAAATATTTAAATCGAAATTCGGTAATTAATTTTTATTATACACTAATACTATTATGCACTAAGTTAAAAGTCATTTCATGTTTTATTGAAAACTTAAACTTGACTAGTTCTCAAAATTTCTTTACAATAAAAACATTGGCTCTATTTATTTCAACAAAAAATATAGGCTTACTTCCATATAAATATAATATTAGTTATTCAAAAGGTCAGATAAGACTACTTTTGATATGATTACCCATAACAAATTAAAGTTCAATTTTGTGCGTGGGTTTTTCCCCGTGTGCTTGCTAAATGAGCGGTAATTTGTCGAAGTCCAAGTTTTGTTTGCCTAACTTATTTACGCGTTGTCAGAAAGGTAAGAAATTACTGGCCAGGTGGGGGGAGGTTTTTGGCTGGACATATCTTCGTTAGTGCGCTTGTGTCAAAGTTAGATGCCCCTGCTAATTGAGCTCGGTTATTTGGGTTATTTAATCCAATTCGCACGTCAGTCGAGTCGCGTGGTGACGTCGTGTAACCGACGCACCTGTCGAAGCTCAACGTCACAGTTTGCTCACCGAATTGCCCTAATGGGTCGCTTATCAGTCAAATGTTGGCCAATTACATGTGGGTAATTTCACTTGGATCCATTGCGTCAGCACTGCCGGCAGCAGTCAAATGTCAATTATAATTGATGATGCGCTACTTAGCCGCAAAATGGAAATGAGAGTGGGAAAGTGGGGACTCCTAACATTTTATAATGCCAGAGATACAAAGACTCAACTCACGCACACACTGATACACACACACCCACAACAGCGCCCACCGCTGGCAATCAGCTGTTTTTGTTTTGTTTTGTCTTGGACACTTGTTCGCAGGCAGCTGTCAGAAAAAGAGTGAGCCAGAGAGAGAGAAAGAAAGAGAAAAGTGGAAAGGGCTTTAAAAAGCTTTTTGTCGCCAGCTAGCTAAAAGCTTCTGGCTCAGTGTTGAAAAGGGTTCACAGGTTTCGTTTTAGTATTTAAATAGTTTTGAAATTAAAAACACATTTATAATAATTTTGGTTTTGGACAAAAAACATTGGTAGTAATACCAAAAGATATTTTGTTTTTTAATTTGTTGTGCTTCTATACGCTACTTCAAAAAACAGATTAGTTTTGGGATTTCTTTAATAAACAAAATGTCATAACTTGTGTAATCACTCATTTGGAAATATTATTATTTATTTTCTTGAACCTAGAGTTTACCTTGTTGATTAAACTTTGACCTGCGACGTTTCGAAAACACAATTTGGAAAACCTACTTGAACATGATATACAAATCCGAGTAATTTTAAGTTAGTTAATAGGCTTCTTCTTTAGAGAAGGTTCTTCTATTAACATTTCTTTCAAATACCGAAGTGAAATTGTTTTTACTGAAAAAAGAGCTGTAAGTGGAGCCCGACTATTAAATTAATTTTCTGTCGTTCAAGGCCTGCTGCCTGCTTTGGCCACACTAGGCACATTAAAGCTCTGCATTAGGGCAGCCTTTTGGGGCCGCCCACGCGCTGGCCACACTTTTAAGGGGGAGCTGCCTTCATTTTAGCTTAGAACGCGAAAGCCCCAAGTTTCGTGCCGCGGCTGCCGACAAGTGTTGCTGTTGCTGTTCCGCTCGCACTCACACTCGCACACACACTCGCAGCGGGAGCGAGCGAGAGAGGCAGACATTTACGCAGAACATGTTTTCGCAATAGTGTTGGTGTGCCGTTTGTTATTGTTGTTATTGTTTCTATCGCTCAGAACCGTTAATAAAAGATAAATAAGTGAATAATTGAATTATAAATATACAAAAAGTGTACAGCCACACACATACCACTGGATTATATAGATAAATTTATTGCCCCGTACCCCTGAAATGTGTTAATTTTATAAAGAAAAAAAAAAAGTAAATAAACGTACGTACGTATCGGAAAGCAACAGTTCGTGCTCAGCGAAAATCGAGAAATCTTGAAATCAGAAATTCCTAATTCATTTCTCTTCCTCTTTTCTGACGCCCTATTAGTCATGCATGCCAGCAAAAAAATGTTTGGGCCACTGGGAATGTGAAGCCTGATTCTGCCCTGCCCTGCCCCTTTTGCCCTAACCAACATTACGTATACGCAATAAACATAATAAAAACAAAACGGCAATCGTTGTGAAACCTGTTCCCTTTTTTTGTCGCCGTCTGCAGCTCAACAAAAAGCAAAAATCAAAAGCTCGACAAGAGACCAAAATAAATCTTGTGTGCGCCAAAAAGTGAAAATCGAAAAAAACAAAAATAAATAAATAAATAAAAGACGCAAAACGCTGCAAGAATGGGAAATTCCTTTGGGCCAACTCGTTTTGTGCAGTTAAAACCGCCAAAGTAGCGAATATTTCCATGTTGTTTTTGTTTTTCCTTTATAACCCTCGCCATTTATTGTTCAATTTAGTTAACACAAACACAAACGTGAACGTAAACAGAGGAAGAAATATCAGCAGTGAATAAAGAGTCCCAATCCGAGTCGAAATCCAGATCCAAATAAAAACAAAAATGGCCGAGTCAACAACCACATCGCCATCGGTGACGAGCGAAGATGGCCAAATCCATGGCTACAATAACAGTGATGTAAGTAACTGGCGAGAGAAGCGTTACTGCCTCAGTTTCTGTTTCTGTTTCTGTTTATGCCTCTCCACCGCTCTCTCCTCCTCTCACCAGTACGTGTTAATGGTACATATGCAAATGTTCGACCCTGAGTGTGAGTGTGCTCATTTTCTTCAGCCGCTAATTGAGCCGCCTTTGATGTGCCTCACGTGCCACCCATCTCCCCATCTGTCTAATGTTCTCCCATACTTCTAGAGATTTTCCGGCTCAAGGTCCCCTGGTTATTGAGATTTTACGGATTAAAATTGAGAAACAAAAGATAGTTAAGATATGATCGGAAAAACGGGTCATGCAAATTTTAGGGCTCAAAAAAAGTAGAATGATTCCGTGTTCATACGATAATTCAGTTTAACATCATAAGCCATTATTGCCGCTGGTCAAAATATTTATTTTTCAATTGATTAGTAAACATTCTCTTTAACCTATATTCTTGATCTGGCTGTTAGTTGCTTGAGTAACAAAGGTTATAAACTGCATATCTCTTGATAGATTCTTTAATAATTATCTAGATACTTTCCTATTTAAATATATCCTTATTGAAGCTATCAAAAACGATCAGAAAACCGGAATAATGTTTACTTTTATTTTGTAAAACAAATTAAAAAATATACATTTTCTAGTTAAAATTCTTCATAGTTAAAAATATACATACTTTTGTGTATGAACATTCGTTGATGGTCGTTACGTTGGACTTTAATCAAATGGTGTTGTTGACCCTTAAAAAGATTGCTAAATGTGTTTTTCCAAGTTCAACAAAGACTATTACAATTTTTTTTTCAAGGAATCAATTAAATTATTAAGGAATTATAATGCGAATTAATAAATAATTTATCTTTCCGATTAGAGGAGCTTATTTCTACATTTGCGAACGTCATAGCGATATAATTTTGGTCGCATTTCAGCAATATATTTATAACTTTTAAGGTTTTTGACGTATATGCTCATCTATATTAATTGAAAATGGTTTCTATTTTTGTGCTGCAGTCAGATCAATCAGGTTCTTGTTCTTAAATTAACCAACCGGTTAGTTTTTGTTGCACTTTTCAACCTATTCGATTTTTCAGGCATTTAACTGTCGGAAATATCTATCATCTAACCCAGATGCATGGCAGAGTGTCCATTTGTGTAATGAATTTGAATTGACCCCTGGAAATAAGGACAAGTGATGGGCGACAACCAATCAATTAGGTTAATGCCATCGACTAAGCTTTAGGGCACACAATTTTCTTTGGCTGGTAGGATTTCTCTGCTGCTTTTTGTGCGCATTTAAAATAACAATTGGTATTCAAGTTTGTTTAATTTCGTTGTTGACTGGTATTTATTATCTCCCATCAGCATTTCGTTTAAGCCTTCTGTTTGAACAGCAGACGAAACGTTAAGAGCAACACAAATGGGCTTCTGTCGAGCACCTTGACTTCTTTCGGCTACCAATGCTCTATCTCTCTCGCTTGGTTCTGCTTATCAGCGCACAGCTGAACGATTATTCACATATATATTTTTATAATTCATTATTCATTCCGTTGGCACGGAAATAAAAGTGAAAGAAAACTTTGGCAAATGTGAAATTGGATTGAACAGGGGAGCAGGCGGAGCAAAGGGCGTCTAGCCGCTTGTACGAGTATGTCACATGTTCGTTCATCCAAATGCCAGAAGTCAACGCTATGCCAACTCCGATAATGAGCACTTGGCTCTGCTTTGCTTTGCTCCCATTGATAACCGAACCGAATTTGGCTACCAATTTAGCTGCGGGATGGAGGCAGCAGTGTCGTCCAGTAGCCAAGAAAATCGAAACGGTATCAGTGATTAAAAATTGAACAGAGAGCACAAGCAAAGCCAATGTACAGGTTAACAAGCCCAAGTCAAACAAAGACATTTGTTGAGGGTTTTAAACTTTTAAAGAAAGCTATTAACTATTTTCTTTCCTAAGAAAAATATCACTGACTCACTTTTTACACAATATCTGGATTGTTAAGCATCATTTTTAGGTAAATTCCGGTCCTAAAGTTTAGAAATTGCGTTTAAACTGTTCGACATTACACAATTATAAATAATATTTTTATTTTCCGTTAATATTTTCTTCTTGTTAAGCAAATAAACAAAAGCTTACTTTTTATTAGACCCTAATTAATCAAATTTAAGTTTGTTTGATGAAACTATTTAAAAAGAAAAGGTTTTATCTTTCAACAATTTGTTTTAAAAAAATTTTGTTAAGTTTAAAAGTATGACTCCAGTCTGTAGTTTTATATAAATAAGTTTCACTGTATGTCAGTCATTCAAGCGAAGATGAAACGACACTGCTGCACAATGCAGAGCGGAATCATTTTGTCAGACATTCCTTTTAATTAACGCTTTTCCTGCCCTGCTCCAACCACCTCCACGCACCCTGTCAGTCCAGAACCAAACTGGCTTAAACCGCAAGAACCGTTTTAAGCTAATTTCCCTCGGTCCCAGATTTAATGGCTAAAAATCAATTTAATGCCAGCAACGACGTGGCTCAGTCAGAGTCTCTGAGTCAAGATAGGGAACTGTGACAGCTGCATAGGCCGGTTAAAGGGTCCTGGGAAAGTTAAGGCCTTGGGATTTACACGCGTCCAGGGACACCAGCTTTTGCTGATTGATTAGACCGTTGTCCACCCAATAATCGAGTCCCGACAGCGGGGCATCTGGCATTTAATAATGCGCATTAGCTTGGCTTCGCTCATCGTCGATAAAATGCGCGATATATGCTATAAACTCCATTATACTTATATAGTTATTTAGTTATTAGCATGTAGGGACAGCTGGACTGCCCACTCGTACACTTAAAGCCAAAGGTTTAAGTTGCTGAAAACATTTGGTGGTGGTAGTTTATTATAAAATAAAATCCACTTTTTTTTAATTAAGTTAACAAGCAAAAATATAAGACACTAACAGCTCTGTGAGTTTGTTATAAATGAGCAACATTCTGAACTAAGTTTCCTTTATAAACAGTAGAAAGATAATAAAAAGTTTTTTAAAAGTATGAATTGTGAACGTCAATCTGATAGTGGAATAAAAAATCACAGTTAATACTATCAATAGATTTATCAATTTTATGTTCTATCTCGAAAATAAAATGTTTTACTTATCTACTGAGCATTTAAAAGAATACCTGTTGCAACAGCATAAGATTAAGTTTAATCTGTACTTTTTGAAAGTAATTTAACCGTTTTTTAACATGACTTTTTTTTTGCTGTGTACATTTAATTATTGCACAAGTGGGAAAAGCCGCGTCTATTTTAAAGAGCTAGCCCCACGCGGTGAAAATCAATAGTACAAGTTCATGGAAAATGCGGAACTGCCAGCGAACAAATGAAAATACAAGCCGTCACAGAAACGGAACAAAAACAGAACCCGAATGAAATAGTTCCCCAGAGCGTGTACGAAATGGCACATGTACAACTGAGTCTGAAAAAGCAAAACAATCAGGGTCATGTGGCGGCCAACAAGCCGCAACATGCGAGCCCCTGATATCTGATACAAGGGGTTTGGGTGGATATAGATATGGCGCCGTCTGGTCAGCCACTATATGTATGAAGGAAGGCAGCGGGAAACTCGAGTTTGCTCTTCACTTTATAAACAATGTCGGCAAATTGAATATTTCATGGGAAAGCCTTTTAATGGATACAAGTGCTGGCTCTCAGCAGAGATGAGTAGATAAAATGGTTTTGTTTAACTTCCAGGAATGCAGAAAGTTTGCTGCTTCACCGATCCCACAGAATGGGGCGCCACGGGGCTATAGGTGTTGTTCTTTTCTCTGTGAGGTTAGCTGTCAGGTGTATAAAAAATGTTGCAAAAATTGCATGGCTTTAATTAAAATTTTAGCTTGGTTTAGTGTGCTGCTTCCAAGAGAAAATGGGAAACTTGGAACAGCAGCTCAAAACTTAGAAATTTGTGAATAGGAAACAACCAATCTTTATTTATTCATTGAAATATTAAAGGAAAACATATTTTTGGCCATCGTGCAGAATTTCAATAAAACAAAATTGGGAAACTTCAGGACACTTAGGTTTTTTCATCTTAAATTTAGTTTAATTACAATTTCTTTAAAATCATAGGTACATTAGAAAAAAACGCACTATTGCAAACATAATTTATTAGAATTATTTTAAACTATTAACTTAATACGTAATATCGAAAACCACCAAATTTTGAGGGGTACCATCAAAATCTCGCTCAATAAATTTAATTTTAAGCTCAAAGCTACTTTAATTTGACCAAAGTATATATAAATATTAACAGAATTCATATCAGAGGGCTGCCAAAATGTGTACTTGGCATTTTAACGAGAAATGCCAACTGCAAACTGGGCCGCAACATGAAACAAACCACATTTCTAGGTCCCGAAGCTCAGGGCCCGAAAATGAATCACAACACGCAATTTAGCTCAAGTTTGGGCCGCATTCTCTGCACTAGACAATTGCTTGATGACTCTCTTGAACTTCCACGCCCCTTGTGCCCAGTGCTTGTGTCAAGGTCGTGGAAATTATCTAGCCGCGAACGAAAAAACAATTATGCGGACGAATGTATAATGCAGATCCTTCAGAGAGCGTTTATAAAGGACTTTTGTGCATGAAATTCCAACCAGACGGGCAACGCGGCGTATGCGTAATCGCGGACATTAAGCATCCGCCGCGTGGGCTGGGGCTTATGGGCATTGCTGTGGCTTATTTATTTTCAATGTGGCCCAGCTCCTTTGTGACATTGAATTCCTGACGCTGTTTTTCCCCAGCCATGCGTGCCCAAGTGTCTCATTTGTGTGTCGACTATTTTTACTAATTTTCCTTTCCTTTTTTCTCTTTTATTTTCCCCCTTTTCAGAACGACTCCGGCGACTCGTGCCACCTGCGAATCGTTGTGCTTAGCGGTCAGTCGCTGGCCAAGAAGGACATATTCGGCGCCAGGTGAGTGGATCAACTGGTAATTAAGCCAATTACCAATCGAAATATTAAAATGCACGCTCTCTTTCACAGCGACCCGTATGTCAGAATCGATTTGAACACAATCAACGGTGATATTAATATTGACTCTGTTTTGACAAAGACCAAAAAGAAGGTAAATATGCAACCCCTGAAAGCATTAACCATCGGTCTTAAGTTAAGGTGACAAGGGCAAGTTTATAGGAGTTTATCTTATCGATTATGTTGGGCGCTATTTGCCACACTACTTAATGAAAAGTGCAACAGCAATATCTATGTGAAGAATTAGCAGCCTTGATTGCGCGAATGTAAACCACACAATTTTTATCAGTCTCGTGTAGACTTGATGACTAACGCTTAGATATCAACCTTTGGGATCAAAGACATGTATATTTCATATATCAAAGAGCGGGGAGCCTCTTATAGTAACTAATTTGTAGATTGTTTTGAGCTGAAATTGTGTACCGATTTTTAAATGAGTTTTAGTTTTTGCACAAGTAGGACTGTTTTTTAATTACAGTTTAATAAAAATTTGTTAGAACTGTGCTAATTTCTAAAAGCTAGCTTGCTAGTAATAACAAAATTCTTTTTCAGGAAATTATAAATTGTTAATTTTACAGGAAAATATTTGAATTTTGAATATGGTGAATAGGGATTTCTAGGAGTTTTCGTTAATGAGACTACATCAAATCAATACTTAACTTTCATAGAATCTATTTACTAACATGTACTATTTTTAATTACCTTCTTTTCCACAGACACTGAACCCAATCTGGAACGAAGAGTTCATATTCAGAGTAAGTTACCCGCTATATAGTAATTGTAACACCACCTAATGGATTGTCTGCCCCTCGTTTGACCAGGTTAAACCGTCTGAGCATAAGCTTGTCTTTCAAGTGTTTGACGAGAATCGCCTGACACGCGACGACTTCCTGGGCATGGTCGAGTTGACGCTGGTGAATCTGCCCACCGAGCAGGAGGGCCGCACCATCGGCGACCAAAGCTACACTCTGCGCCCGCGCAGGTCAGTAGGGTAGGTTTATATCGTTTGCAGTTTGATTTTGTTTCTTTAATTTCAGTTGATTTACACACAACTACATAGCCATAAAATCTAGTTATCTACCAGAAAAAAATAAACAAAAATTCTAAGCCCAGCCCAATGAAAATGTTCCCAAATACAAAACTAAGGCAGAATTGTAAATGTGATAGAGATTGGTGAAGGAGCTAAGATCGTGTTCAAGTCCCCAACCCGTAGAGATTCTGTTGTAGTGCTATAGAGTTAACGTGTTTTGCTTTCCGACCTCACCTTGTTTATTGTTTATCACCACGCCCCTTCCTCCCAAGTGCAGTCTTCAATTGCAATCTTGATTTGCAAAAACGTATTCGTCGTCATCGTAGAACACTCCACTCACCCTTAGACTAAAATAGAATCGCTTTTCAATTGAATTTCCACTGCTATTCACAACTTTAAGACCGCATGACAATGCAAGAAAAATCTATAGAATATAGTAGAGCCATTTAATCAGAAAGGTACAGCTTTGAGGAGGAAAAATGTACGTGACAGTCAATATTTGTGGTTTTACCCGGTATACTCCATTCAAAAGTTGACTAATTGCTATAACATACACTTTACTTTGTATATTGTTAACAACAAACTATTTTTAATTAGCGTTTTAAATTCAATAGTTTACCTTATGTGATACAATACCAGCCAATGCTTTAATAGTTAAATGTTGTTAATAATGAAATTGTATTTTTGTATCCCTTAAATAATACCATAACTGATTTAATTGAGTGGGTTATTCACTTTTTACACCGGAAATATTTGAGTACAATTCATTTTGATTCAAATGAAATGGTGCTTTCGACCAGTTACATTCTTATCATCTGTAATTTTACTTGATTGGCATTTTTAAAAATTAAAGGTGCTTTAAAGTTGTGAAACGCGTTATAACCCTTAGTATCCCACATGTGTCTGCATTCGTGTACTGGCTGTTGAGTTTATTTTTAGTTAACGCTTAGTACTTATTGTTTTTAACTCGTGTGCGTTTGTGTGTGTCCGTATGTGTGGGCTTGACATTGGTGGCGGTGTCTGTGCACCTGTTTGGTTGGCTCATTAATATTTACCTTGCCCCCCGCCCTCCTCCGCCCAGCAGCGCCAAATCCCGCATCAAGGGCACCCTGCGCATCTATCACGCCTTCATTCCGGGAGACGCGGGAGCAGAGCGAGCCATCCAGCGGCAACAGCGATGGCGAGTGGGAGCACGTGGAGGCCACCAATGCCGGTGAGACCTCAGCCCAGCCGGTAAGTGTCTTACTCTATAAAATCCCCTTTGAAATGCAAATAATAATCGTGTGGTATTCCTCTTTGACAGCACCCCTTTCCTACTGGTGGCCACGATGCCCTGCCAGCTGGCTGGGAGGAGCGCCAGGATGCCAATGGGCGCACGTACTATGTGAACCACACAGCAAGGACGACGCAATGGGAGAGACCTACTATGTAAGTTTAAATCATAAGAAACTTTTCTGGATTTCACTTTAATAGGGTTTTTTTTCATAACGCTACAGTATATGGTATATAGTCACAATCGCAAGTTTATGACGAAAGTGAAATTAGGAACAGACTTAAACAATCTTAATTATTGTTCACCTTTAATGTTGTAATTGTCTTTAATCTACAATCTCCTTAATAAAAAAAAAGCAAAAGAAATTAGTCTTCAAGTTATCACTGATATACTTTCCCATGACTAATCGTTGTAATCTACTTGCAGTTTGACTAGCAATAGCAACCAATCCACTGACGACCAGTTGGCCTCGGACTTCCAGAGACGCTTTCACATCAGCGTTGACGATACGGAGTCGGGACGTTCGGCGGTAAGTGAAAAGGACTGATTATGGAATGTCTAGAAGGGCTTAAATTTTAAGGGAGGAAATACTTGTAATAAATACTATATATAATCAAATGTTTACAATATGTTAAACGCATGTGTTATGACCAATTGAATTGATTCGTGCATGATCTTTTAAATTTGAACATTGAACACAAAACCATTACACAACGCACACACTAAACGCACTCGAACCGACTAACCCAATAACAAAAACCACAAACCATAGAGGTCGAGGAACGCTGCTCAAATGGAGACTCTGGCCAGCGACGAGAGCAGCGAGGATGAGGATGTGGCTGAGAACGGGGAGGACACGGAGGATCTCCAAAATAATCAAGCCAATTGTCTGCACTGCGGCGAAATGCATGACAGTGAGGAAGATGACAAGGAACAGGATATAGCGGAGCTACAGCCTCCAACTCCTGATGCAGATCAATCCTCAGCCACATCCCAAAGCGCGCACACTTGTGATATACTCGATAGGAACTTGTACCTGAGACGCATATTCGTAATAGCCAAGTCTTTGTTTACGATTAAGTGTACCGCTAGTTTCTAGATAAGATGTTAGTCATGCTTGAAACGTTGCATCGTTAGGCCTTCCTTTTTAGGATAAATGAAGTTTATCTAGCTAGGCTTTTCAAACCAAAATTGGCATTGTAGAAACAGTAATCACCATTTACGAATCCCTGTACGTAGGACACCATCAGTCGTAATAGCTTAGAGGACAATAACAATGTTGCTGGCGTAGCAACTACACCAACAACACAAGCGAACACACCAACAACAATCTCACCACCCAACACACCAATGAACAACAACGGATTCCCCAGCCCCATTTTCATATTTAACGATCAAGAGGGCGCTCAGACAGATCCAGCAGTGGACCATTCCAGGTTAATATCATCCGCTAAGCGTTAGAACCCATCCAAACCGCTCCCAAGCCTTCTGTCGGTGTTGTCCGTACCCAAAAAGCTCCCACTTCCCAAGGCTCCTTCTCTTCGCAGCCAGCTTCTTAATCGCCATCCGTTGTGCTCTATATTTCATGAACTCAGTTTCGTTTACAATTCCCTGCGACGGTCTATCGACCATCAGCCGCCTGAAATCTCAGCGACCAGTTTGCAGAACGACATTCGGCCAGTGCGCGTGGCTCCTGGGGTGCCGGATCCTGCCCTGACCAATCTGTTGACGCGGCGGGCCGCAGGCAACATGTACGGCGGTAATGGACGACAGCAGCAGCGACGGCGACAGCAGATGCAACTGCACATCCAGCAGCATCAGCAGCGACAGCAGCAGCAGCAGCAGCAGAACAGAATATTGGTTAGCAAGTCCTTCGCACACCCTCATCTCCGAAAAAAAACACACCACACACATCACTCATTTCACTTGTAGCTTGATGTGGATCATCGTCAGCAGGAGCAGCCACATCTTCGACGAAACCAGCAACTGCAATTACAGCTGCAACATCAGGCATTGGTCAGCACAGGCTCATTCACACACTCGTAGCTCAAACCATTAGTGTCTTCTCGTGTTTGTTCGATTCGCTTTGAATATTAAAACTATTTGGCGTTGCAAAATCTGTCAGTTTTACAAAAACCCACATTTATGTCTGCGTTTGTGCCATGGGGTGTTACAGACGGAGTGGTAAGCGAGCCCGTTTCCATTCCGACTGCTCCTGAACATTTGTGTGTCCTTGTTACTCTCCCCAGTTACTCTTAGTACTATTCTCATACTGCTTTATTTTGCAGCTTTTTATAACCATAGTCTCAAGCTAATGAGTAAATTAATTAGTGGTAATCTCTTTATATGTATTTGTACCTTTTCTATGTTTGCATGTGGCCTTATTTGTGTTTCTTAGAAAATTTTGAATTTGAGAATTTATTTTTAATTTCAACACTTCTTTTCTGTTTCTTCCAAAACCAACATCAACAAAAATACTTTACGCAATGCAATGCATCCATATGTATACATTTATGAATAAAATAACCCATCCACCAATGACTAGAATGAAGACACCGATCACACAGACAGCCACAATCCCTCCGATATCTCAGCTCCGTCCACACGACGCAATTCCGAGGAAGACAACACGGCTGTGCCGCCAATGGAACAAGTAATGTTGAAACCCCTCTTTTATCCCCCATCCTAAAAGCACACGAAGAACGTAAATAGAGTTGAAGATTTTTTGTCTGCATGTGCCAAGGATATTTTCAGAAAGAATCTTCAAAGTGACTAATGTTGAATTGCAATCTTCTCTTGCAGAATGCTGGTGGCGAGGAGGAACCGCTACCGCCACGCTGGTCGATGCAGGTGGCCCCCAACGGAAGGACCTTCTTCATTGATCATGCATCCCGGCGGACAACTTGGATTGATCCGCGCAACGGAAGGGCCAGCCCTATGCCAAATCAGACGCGTCGCGTAGAAGACGACCTGGGTCCCTTGCCGGAGGGCTGGGAAGAGCGGGTGCACACCGATGGACGTGTTTTCTACATAGATCATAGTAAGTTAAAAGTGATAATTGGTATAAGTGGGGAACGGAAACTTTGAGTTCTAGTTAGTTTAGGTTTAGTCAGAGTTTTATAAATTTATTTTAATAAAACCTCTTTTCAGACACGCGAACTACGCAGTGGGAGGATCCTCGCTTGTCTAATCCAAATATTGCCGGACAGGCTGTGCCCTACTCCCGAGATTACAAACAGAAATACGAGTATTTCAAGAGTCATATTAGAAAGCCTGTAAGTTTAAAAAAAAAACATAAAATTTAACTTTACAAACTCTCTAAACGTTAATCTTTCTTTCAGACCAAATGTACCAAATAAATTTGAAATACGTATTCGTCGAACATCGATACTGGAGGATTCCTACAGAATTATTAGTTCGGTGACCAAGACCGATTTACTAAAGACTAAATTATGGGTAGAGTTTGAGGGAGAGACTGGCTTAGGTAAGTTAACCACACTCACCTTTTAATTAAATTAAAATTTGGCCACTAAATTACAGATTATGGTGGCCTCGCTAGGGAATGGTTCTATTTACTATCGAAAGAAATGTTTAATCCTTACTACGGACTATTTGAGTACTCGGCCATGGACAATTACACGCTGCAGATAAACAATGGCAGTGGTTTGTGCAACGAGGAGCATTTAAGTTACTTCAAGTAAGCAATGTCAATTCTCAAAGTGAAACTTTTTGTTAAAAGTTAAATTTACCACGCAGATTCATTGGCCGCATTGCGGGCATGGCTGTGTATCATGGAAAGCTGCTAGATGCCTTCTTTATTCGTCCATTCTACAAAATGATGCTGCAGAAGCCCATCGACCTTAAGGACATGGAGTCTGTGGACACGGAGTATTACAACTCGCTGATGTGGATCAAGGAGAACGATCCGCGCATCCTGGAACTGACTTTCTGCCTGGATGAGGACGTTTTTGGCCAGAAGAGCCAGCACGAACTTAAGCCTGGTGGTGCCAACATAGACGTGACCAATGACAACAAGGATGAATACATCAAGTGGGTGATAATAACAAAAATGAAATTTTAAATGCTAAAATGCTATTCTTTTCCATAGACTCGTTATTGAATGGCGTTTTGTGGCCCGTGTTAAGGAACAGATGTCATCCTTCCTGGACGGCTTTGGATCGATTATCCCCCTGAATCTTATAAAGATATTCGACGAGCACGAGCTGGAGCTGTTGATGTGCGGCATCCAGAACATCGATGTGAAGGATTGGCGCGAGAACACTTTGTACAAGGGCGACTACCACATGAACCACATCATCATCCAGTGGTTCTGGCGTGCGGTGCTCTCCTTCTCCAACGAGATGAGATCCCGTCTGCTGCAGTTTGTCACGGGTACCTCGCGTGTGCCCATGAACGGTTTCAAGGAGCTGTACGGCTCCAATGGCCCGCAGATGTTTACCATCGAGAAGTGGGGCACACCAAATAACTTTCCAAGGGCGCATACCTGGTAAGCTGAGGGTCAACGGGGTGGAAACCGCATTGAAAACAATGTGGTACCCCCTTAGGGTTTTAAAAAACTTTTCGCTTACAAAATTCACCCACAGTTTCAATCGCCTTGACCTGCCGCCGTATGAGGGCTACCTACAGCTGAAGGACAAGCTGATCAAGGCTATTGAGGGCAGCCAAGGATTCGCTGGAGTTGATTAATAGCACCGGCAACGGGAGTGAAAGCGAATGGCTTTGGCTTGAGGTGCAGCAGCAGTTTCGGCAGCGCCAGGAGGAGGAGCAGCTACAACGATTCCACACATCACAAGACCCACAAGATCAAGAACAACAACGACTTGAACAGCAGCAGCAGCAGCGAAACCAGCGGCAGAACCGCCACCTCATTGCATCTACTTGGGAGAGCACCGCCAGCAGATCGTGTACTTATTTGTTCGTTTGCTTTTGTATTATAATCATTTTTGCTAGTTTAGTGTTATTTCGTATGTATTTTAACTAGGCGCCAAAACTCACACACACAACACATACCCTTATACACAAGCAGAGGAGAGAAAGAAGGATCCAAATAAAGCTGCGCATGGTGAACCACAAGAACATAACAAAGAGTCCAAATTATATATAAAAATATTTATTACATTGCCGACAATTGTAAAAAGTTGAGAACGTTTTACAAACTAAGAGAAGAATCCAAACTAACTATTAAATCATAGAGTCAAAAGTATATCTTTTACGTATATGCAGAGAAACCTTTTTATAATTGTTATTTTTATGCGCTTTTCCTCTATACATGCCCACAGCAAATACCTAAAGGCGATAAAACAAAATTTAAAGTAAATGCAAGTTAATATTTGTAATCTGATGGACGCATATTTTTAAACAAATTAAATTTTCTATTCTGTGTAACTGTATGTGTATTCATAATATTAATAATGTTAGTCAGTAAAAGTCGCTCTTTACTATTAAATAAAAAGACAAACATCAAATATATACATAAACAAAAAAATATAGAAATCCAAAATCTAAAACCTTAAAAAAAAAATACAATCAATGTATAGGTATTGTATAAATGTTAATTATATACAGAGACACATTCCAAATGTTTATTGCAAAAGAGAAACTCTGCAAAAGGAGGCCTATACGATAATATGATTATTGACCTATTGGAAGTGTATCAAAATTAAATTTTAAAGTCCAATTATGGTAAAGAATGCAAGGACTGAAACTTCTGTTTCACAGTCAGAGAGCGACACAAAGAAAAATAAATACCAATAAAAAATGGTTAAAGTTAAGTAAATCAAGTTTTGAGTGCTATCTTACCGGTTTTTCAATTTGGTTTATTTTTTAAATTTAAAGTGATTTTCAATCATGCTTAAACTGGCTTAAAATATTTGGTTGTTATTTCATTTATCCCAATCCGATGTAGAATTTAGGACGAATTTATGGGTTTGTTTAGGAAAACTGGCGAAACTAATTAGTTTATATCAGGGAGCGAAAATATCTTTTGCGAGGTTGAAAAAAAAACCATAGGCTTAAAAAAAGTCTGCATAAACTGGTTTTTCTTCCTCCAAATAATTATGTTCTTTAGTTTAGGTACCCATAAACAGCACAAACTTTTATTGTTGATTTTTAAAAATACAAATTTAAATAACTTTTATTATTTGACTTTAACGATTAAATTTATATTTAAAAATTAGAACATAACTGTTTTGCTGTGACTTTTAATTTGACAACAGTTATTCTATTAGGTTTATTCTGAAATCCAAAATAAATAAGTTGGCAGCCATAAACAAAATTAAAAAAAAGCGAGAAACGCATTTTTTATCTCGCCAGGTATTTCAAATTTAATAAACTTTCAATTTCCATATGAAATTGATCAAATTGAGGGATTCCAGGATTTGTCGAACAGAAACCGTAGTAGGTTGCAAATTATCAGAAGTGTTTTACTGCTGGAAAAACGCTGCATACTTTTGGGTCGTTCATAGTTGGCGAGGCGGTCCATTTTGATGGTCAAATTGAGGGATTCCTGGATTTGGAGTACCAGGCGAACACGTGATCATGGCTCAAAAATTATTTGGTTTTGATTTTTATATTAAAAATCAAGTAACTCGTCAAAATAAAAACCACAGCATAACAGTTATTTCTGATTTTTATTATATAAATTGGGAACAACTGTAAAGATACGGATTTTTAAAATCATAAAATAACTGTTACTTATTAATAAAAATCAAATCATAAAAGTAATTTAACAATTTGTATTACAAAAATCAGAACTTAATTCATAAATCATGGTTTTCAATTTAAAAATCATAACTTTTTCGGTCCTCGACATATATTGAAGCCAAAGGCAACAACAACCCAATAAAACCAAGACTTGTATGTTCAAAAGTATAAAATTACTTTAATCAAAGCGATCATCAGCACCTTAGCGAGAGATGCCGGTGTGCTCCTCAATCCAGTCCAGATAGCTGGTGGTGCGGGTGAAGACGGCGGGGTACTCCTTCTCGCATCCAGCAGCTGATCCAAAGGAGGTCAGACCGATCTGGACCTTGTCGGTGGAGCGGACCAGAGGGCCACCAGAATCGCCGTTGCAGGTGGACACTCCGGCGGAGGTGTCTACGCAGATGTTCGAGCTGCGGATGGTGCTTAGGTACGTTTTCATGCACTGCGTGTTGGAGATGACCTTCATGTGGGCGAACTGCAGCTTGGCGGCCACTGCGCTGGCGTCGTCGGAGGTGCGTCCCCATCCGGAGGCGATAACCTCATCGCCTTCGTAGGTGGCGTAGTGGGACTCGCGCTGGGGCAGCTCCACGTTGTGGATGGCGCTGCTGTACTCCACGCGGGGAATGCGGACCAGGGAGATGTCGTTACGCAGGGTGCGGCTGTTCCAGTCGGCGTGGATAATGATGTCGTCCTTGGAGACGTGGTACTTGACCTTGGGGCTGGAGCGCACGGTGCTGCCCAGGTAAACCTCCAAAGAGTCAACGCTAAAAGGAAATGTTTAAAGTTAGTATACTGTAGAAAAGGTATGTGGAAAATAATGAAAATAAGTAGAATTTTCAGTGAGGTTAAACAACCTCCTATTCGTTGGGGATCTGGCTTCTTAACAAGCTTACCCATCAGTGCAGTGAGCGGCGGTCAGAACCCACTCGTTTCCGATCAGGGAGCCACCGCACCAGGCCGAGGAGGAGCCGATCTTCAGCGATAGTCCCACCTGGTAGGGGAACTGATCGGTGCGGGCATCCTCACCGTGAGTGATGCGACCGTTAGGTCCATCCACGGAACGGAGGGCCGATCCAGAGGCGTAGGCCAAAGCCAAAGGCGAAGACAATAAGAACTTTCATGATGGGGCTACCTACGAGAAGTATGTCCAGCTCTTGCTCATCCCGCCGCTTTTATAGCCCTGTCCAGTCCAGTCCGCTCTAGTGACGTCTCCATCGCTATCTGATCTGCGGGCACCTGCTCAAGTGGCCAGGTCTCCGTTCCTTGTGTAACGCCCTCCTATCGCTATTTAAGTGATATGAGAGTTGATCTGCGAGTTCCCATCGCTCGCGCTTCTGGAAACTTTTGAGATACGGGGCCGTGAATCGTCAAAGTTCTTACTAACCCCAAAGATAGTATAACAGGAAAACAATCTTCAATTTTTGGGAATTTTTCATACTCGAATTTTTCGACAAAGACAAACCACTAGATTTAATCTACCAATTTAATCGATTTTATAAAAATTATCACAAAAACAGTTAAGATAGTAATGCCCCCATACCTGTTGAAACTGAAATGATTGTTCTGCTAAATTTATCTGAAACTTAAATCAGTTTGTGGGATAGGTTAAAATTAATAATGACTGCGCTAAAAGTAACGCGTAGTTTTTGAACTCTTCTATAATCTTTTATTATTGGTAAAAGTTTTTAGGGTACTGAACTTTCCGCACAGAAACAGATATCCTGCAAAAACAGGTTGAAAAAGATACTCAAAAAGTAAGTGCAGAGTAACTCAGTTAAAAAATATAGAGTAAAGTTTTCGGAAAGCCAAGAACCCAAGCTTTTGATCCTTCCATCACGTTTTTTTTTTAATTCGGACTTGAAATAAATGACTTCGGGTTAAAGGCCTATCGATGGATAATCTTGCTACAGGTTAAACCACCAGGTCAGGCATAAAAAAGCGAGAGCTCTTAAAAGTATGCTAACCGCACGAAAAATAAGTACATCTAATTCTTATCAATGAGAACAGTTTAGTTTTTTTTACACTGTCTATAATTCAAACTGCGTCACTTTCTGAAGTGCCATTTTCTATAGCTCTCCGC
Source organism: Drosophila oshimai (assembly GCA_018150695.1). Classification (NCBI taxonomy): domain Eukaryota; kingdom Metazoa; phylum Arthropoda; class Insecta; order Diptera; family Drosophilidae; genus Drosophila; species Drosophila oshimai. The sequence goes on from JAECWM010000191.1 coordinate 1,126,414, forward strand.
CCTTTGTAATGAAAACAAAAGCCACACGTAAAATGCTCAACATTTAATTTAATTACAGTGCCCAGCACTGTTTAATCAGCCATCGAGGGCCCCTCTAGGGATAGACCACCCCGCTCACCTCGCCTATCCAATCCAAGTAGGCGGTGACGCGTGTGAATACCGATGGATATCCCTTGGTGCAGCCAGACTTTTTCCGTAGGAAGTAATACCGATCAAAACGTCAGTATTCTGTGTTGAATCGTGGTAGACCAGCGGTCCGCCGGAGTCTCCTGTGCAGGTTGATCTTCCCCCGGTGGTGTCCATGCATATGTTGGTGTTTTTTATGCTGGAGTAGGAGTAATAACAGTCTTCATTGGATTCCACAAATCGGGTAACAAAGCGTAGGTAATCAGAGATGGCAGCGGATTCTGTATGTAAGAATTTTCTCTGATGAGTTAAATATTATAAAACATTTATGGCAACTCGGCCAAGAATAAGATTTGTTCTCAAATAGCACAGGAAATATGTAAAGGATTTCCTAGCAAATTAATTCTTCGTTAATTAAATTCAAGACAAAATTTTCTATTATGTTATACTTTTATATATAATATTTAATAATGATTGTAAAACAACTTTTAAATTATATTTATAATATTTGAGCACTTTAACTTTGGTACTGGCAAGGAACTTGAATTTTAAATATAATACAAATTTAAGACATTTTGATTTGGATTACTAGAGAGTTGTCTAATATTTACTTAACAACACCTTTGATATTTTTTTAGTAATCCCTTTCTATTTCTTACCATCGTTCATGCGGCCCCATCCGGAAGCAGTGGCTGTTACGTAGTCGTAACTGTTATAGCGGGCTGAGATTCCTGGTAACCGGATGGGCCTTATGGAATCACTAAAAGTGGTTTCCTCTGGTAATCGAAGCACAGCGATGTCGTTCTCCAAAGTTTCACAATTCCATCCTGGGTGCAAGCGCACCTCGGGAGCACTCGATCGAATAAGCTGACGGGGTGTAAGTCGCTGCACCGCACCCAAGTAGTAAGTGATAGCTACAGCCCTGTAAGAGATGGGGACATAAGCTTAAATAGTCACAAAATAACAGAGAGTACACATACTTTTCAACGCAGTGTGCTGCCGTCAGCAGATATCGGTCCGAGATCAAACTAGCTCCGCACCAGCTAAATAAGTCGTTGGGCTCCTCGATGCTCAGACCCACTTGATAGGGAAACTGATAAACCGCTGCCAGCTCTCCTCCCGCAATTCGCCCATCAAGACCGTGACCCAAATCCAGGCAGAGGTGCGACCTTCCCTGAATAACGATCAGCAGAGCAACTAAAACCGGACCTATTTGCATGTTTTTCGGACACCACTTATTCCGCCACTGACGTATTCCACCCACCTGAAAGAGGATTTATGGACCCCTCAATGGGTTAATCTACACCGATTGATTGCTTAAAGTCGTCCGAATAGCCATAATGCCTGATTATGGTTTATCATTTCGGACTGATCTGAACGCCACTTGATTTCTGAAATGATTCTAAATACATATGCTTTGCTTTCATTTATCACGGGACTTCGATTGGGGTACTTCATCGAACAGAAAGTGTTCTGAATTAGGTTAACTCCTTAATAAATTTGATTTAACAACCTTTTTGTTTTCTGTACAATAAAATATTACCACCTAATAAAACCTGTTAAGATCACACTTTTGTCATTAAAGTTGATACATTTTTCATTATTTTTATTACAATTTAATAAGGGTAAAAACAATAGCTTATCAATAAGCCTTTTTAGCCTGTGTTAAAAAGCTCTTTCTTTTAGGCCCCTGCTCTAAAGTATGCTGCCTTCTTCTTCTACTTCTTCTACTGATAAGCTAGTAAGTAATTAAATTAATATATGTAGCATATGTTATCATTTCACAGAAGTGCTAATTTTAATTTATTTTTAAACATATTAGTTTGATTAAACAAGCTACTTAATGCCCTACTCAGACTGTGCTGATATTTACAATGATTTGTGGGGAAAGTAATTCAAGTGAATTGTTTGTGGTGCGACTCTGGTAATAATCCCACTGGTCTAGGGTGCTTGATGTTTGAGGGCATCCTTATCAGTGATAACATATGGAACAGCTTAGCCTTTTCCTATATAACCATGGGACAATCTCCCGCCCGCAGTTACATTTATTCGATGTAGAATGATGAGACTCTTTCTCTGTGTCCTGCTGGCGGTCACCTGTGCGGCTGTGCCCCTTTTGACTGATGTGGAGCCCTTTATCACCAATGGAGAACTGGCCGAGGTGGGTCAGTTTCCCTACCAGGCCGGTCTGAACATCTCCTTTGGGAATTTTAGCGCCTGGTGTGGCGGCACCCTGATCTCACATTACTGGATAATCACAGCGGCCCACTGCATGGATGGAGCAGAATCCGTCACGGTCTTTTTGGGAGCCACCAACATACAGGATGAGAAAGAGGAGGGCCAAAGAAGGATCTTAGTGAACAAATCGGGGATTATAGTGCACTCCAACTATTCGGCCAGCACGGTGGTCAATGACATTTCGCTAATTCGTCTGCCTAGCTTTGTGGGTTTCACCGATCACATCAAGGCTGCCAATCTGCCACATCGCTTGAACGGCAGTTTTTCCCACCTACGAGTCCGTCCGGGCTTTAGCCTCCGGCTGGGGCCGAGATAGCGACGCCTTAGAAACGGTTTCACCCGTTCTGAGGTACGTGGAGATGCCGGTGATGCCGCAGGCCCTCTGCAGAATGTATTGGAGCGGAGCGGTGTCCGAAAAAATGATCTGCATGAGCACTACAAACGGCAAGTCTACCTGCCACGGTGACTCCGGCGGTCCGCTGATCTACAAGGAGGGCAACGCTAGCTATCTGATCGGGTCCACCTCATTCGGCACCACCATGGGCTGCCAGGTGGGATTTCCAGCAGTGTTCACCCGCATCAGCAGCTACTTGGACTGGATACTGCAGCACATAATCGACAACATCTAAGGCTCAATCTACATACGTAAAATAAAAGATTTCAAGCTACATACATGATTGTTAAAAAATAATTTGTTTTTGAATATAGATTTTATAATCCTTTAAGTTTAAGATATTATCCAAATAAGCATGTATCCTAAGACAGCTTTTAAAAAACTTTCCCGAAACATACCGAAATAATAACACACAGTTTGATTTAATTTTTTCCTGATTTTTTTGTTGTTTATTTTTTCTTGCATTTTTATTGATTTTTTGTTTAGAATTTTTGCCTGGTTTTGAAGATTTTTATTCGTGCCCTCGTGGGGCGTGCAAGTGTCGAGTGAGTCCACATTCGAACGCACAACCAAATTATCCCAATGGAACCCGACACTTGCCCGCCGCCCGAGCGCGGGTTTTCCATTTGCTTTCTAAGTATGTACAAAAACTTAAGTTAGGAGGGGTGGGGGGGATGGGCGTGGGGTTGTGGGGCCAAGAATAAGTATGTTAAAGAAAATCTAAATCTTAGATGCAAATTACGCATTCGTTCGATCGAGGGCGGGTGATCGATCGATTAGAAAAACGGGTTTCTCGGGTTTTCAACTTAAAGTAAATGATTCTCAATTGTGTGGGGTGTGTGTTTGGATGTGTTGGTGTGGGGCTTGGGTGTGTGGTGTGTGTGTGATAGTTTAGAGCTATATATGCTTGCAGCTTAATGCAGTAGTAGAGAAATCGAATACGAATACGAATAGTTTTGAAAAACGCGCAACGTTCGCTTAACCATTGTCTTAGTCGAAAATTACATAAAATTTCATTTCATTCTCATTTTCGCCTCGAATATAGATCTTGCTTAGTTTTCTATATGCCTTAACTTTTGTTATTCTTCTTCTAGCATTAAGTTAGCTTTCGTTCGTTTAGCTTAGTTTGCTTGCAACGTTTTCACTTGCATTTACATATTTTTTAAACCTTTTTGTTTTCTTGCACAACAATTTTTGTTTTATTCAAAATTTTGTTTTGGGTTTTTTTTTGTTTTGTTTTGCATAATTCGTTTTTGTTTTGGGGATTTTTTGTTTGGTTTTTTTGTGGTAATTTGCTTCGTAAATCTATTTAAAAAATAAATTAAAAACAAATGAAAGCTATGTCAACGTTTCAGGCGATCTTGCAACAAATATCCTCCGCTGAAACAATCAGATCTGTTTAGTTATCTTCATTGAAAAATACACTACTGTATATATTGCTAGGTGTGAAAAACTTATTTGGAAATCGGTTGGTAGTTGGAAATTGGGGCAATTGTTCAAAAAGGAAAGAAAAACTTTGCTAACTAAAGATAAACTTCTTCATTCATTTTCGCTTTAGCAACTATGTTTTAATTAAATAATTTATTATGTAGTTTGGCGTCTTCAATTTTGAATCAAAGCGCTGGCTTTCTTTCTTTTCTTCTCTCCTCCTCTCTTCTCTTTCCACCAACTGGCTTGGCTAATCCTCCTGCTTCTGCTTAGTCTGCCTATGTGTTCCATGTGGATTATTTTGAAGTTCTTACTCGGTCTGGCTTGCATTTAGTTTGGGCCGTATTTAGTATATTTGCTAAGCGGAAGTCGGTTCTATATATCTCTCGTTTTGTGTACGTGTGTGTTTGTGAGTGGCTATGTACAGCTTACAGTGTGTGTGTGTGTACGGGTATTTGATTTGCTAACTTAAATGCTAGACGGCCATTGCTGCTCTCTGTGAATATTTTGCCTGCGTCTCAAAATCCGTTGGCCAACAACTCGCTTACAATCTAGGCTGTGTATTTATGTGGGTGTATTTGTATGCTATTTATTATAATTATAAATTAATTAATGCTGTACAAAAGTTCTCGCTTTTTGCTTTTTGAGTTTTGCGTCCACATCCAGCCCCTCATCGCATCTGCTCCTTAATTGGACTCGCCTTTTAAAGTTTTTTCTTTGCGCTTAACTAAAATGAATCAATAATGCGTCTCACCAACAATCCTAACAACTAGCCTACCATCGACTTACTGAGCTTCTCTACATACATCAAAAAGTGCGAACTAGGGGCTAACCCGCTGACCGCTACCACTACTTCTTGTTGTAGACGGGCAGGGAGGGCGGTGCGGCACCGGTGGGCGCCAGCAGCATGGATGGTGGTGCGGCGATGGCCAGCGGAGCGCCCATTCCTCCGGGAATATTCGGGGCGGCGCCAGCACCGCCAAGTGGAGCAAATACACTACCTCCAGCGCCATTGTACTTCGCATAGTCCTGGCTCTTGCTCTTCTTGCTCTCCTTGTCGCGATCCCGATCGCTGTGCTTCTTCTTGCTGCTGCCGCCGGAGCTGCTGCCGCCCGAGGAGCTGTAGCCACCACCAGCGGCGAAGGGAGGCAGCGCTGGCAGAGCAGGGGCAGCAGATGACGTCGTGGTGGCGGTAGCCGGAGGCAAACCATAGCCGGTAGCTCCAGCCGAGTAGTTGTTCGGCTCCACTTTGTTCTTGCTGATCTTGAGTTTAATGGGAGCTGATGCACCCGACTGTAGGCTGCCATTGGGATTCTTAATCACCATTTTCAGGGGCTCATTGGCCAGCAAGCTGTCCTTGCTGTTACCGCTACTGCTGCGATCCTTTTGCTTGTCCTTCTTGTGCTTCTTGCGCTCCTCTTTCTCCGACTTGTCCTTGGACTTGTCCTTCTCCTTGTGTTTGTGCTTGTCCTTCTTTTTCTTTTTCTCGGACTTGCTGCTACTCTCTTCTTTGATCTCCCCAGTGGCCAGCTTGGTGGCCACCTCCAGGTCCATGGGCGCGGGGCCACTTGATAAGCTGGTCATGGATGCAACTCCCGGTTCCTTTTTGATTGTCGCTGGTGCGGGCATGGGCTCCAGCAGTTCAGCTGGTGGTTTCAGTCCCGGCATGGTCAGTGCTTCTGGTTTTAGGAGAGAAGCGTTTGATGGACACAGGCTCTCCTTTAGCAAACTGCGCACCAGATCCGGCGTGGTCTCAATACCGTTGGACATGTTCAGTGGCGTGTGCTTCTCCTCGTAACTGGGATAGGTCGGCAAACCCGTGCTATTGTCCAGCTTGCGGAGTTTCTCGCGCGGCAGGCTACTGCTGTCCAGTTCGTCCAGCTTATTAAGACCATACTGGCTTCCCGAGATTTCATTGGCCCGCTTCAGGCTGCCGCTCTCGCCGGGATTGGCCAGTAGGTCCATTTGTTTCTTGTGAGGCGGTAGCATAGGCTTAGCTGAAGCCGCAACAGAGGAACTGCTACTACTTCCACTGCTGGGCATAGCAGGACGATGCTTGTCCTTCTTGGTGGGCGTCAGTCGCTCCTTCTTGGGACTCTCCTTATCCCGCGGATGACTGTTTAGTTTGTAGTCATGACCAGGTGGCGCTGGAGGCGGCAGCAGACCATTGAAGGGCTGTGGCTGTGAATGTGGCTCCTTCTTGATGTCGGGATGCCATTCGGGACTGAAGAGCGAGTTCTTCGACTGCGACGACTGCGAAGGAGGTGCGTCCTGGGGCAACTGTTGCTGCTGGGGTTGTTGCTGCTGCAGTGGCTGCTGCATATGACCGTAGCTCTGGCTCTGCGGGTAGGGCAGCTGCTGCTCGAAGGGCGGCAGCCCGTGGACGGTGGAGCCGGACTTGCTGCGATGACCGCTGTAACCAGCTGGTGGCTGGGATCCGTTGCTGGCCCCGGGGTATCCACCACGCGACATCAGCGGATTGGGAGGTGCACTATTACTATACGGCGGCGGTGCGTTCGGATACATCTTGCTGCTCTGGGACTTATCCTTGGAGGACATACCCGAGGCAGATGAGTTGGAGGCGGATGGATGAGGGACCGACGGCGGCTGCTGCTGCTGCGGCTGCTGAGGCTTGGAGCTTGAGGGCATCTTATGGATGCCCACGCCCACAGGCGGCATGCCGCGCGACGATTTGTGATAGTCCACGGGCATAGACGGACGGCCGGGCTGCTGCTGGCTCGACGACGAAGAGGAGGACGAGCTGCTGCGCTGGCTGCCGCTGCTTGAGGAACTGAGTCCGCCGCTACTGCTACGCTGGTGACTGGAGGGCAGGCGACTGCTGTAGCCCGGCTGCTTGGACTTGTGATCTGCAATGCAAACATATTTTGTTACTTGAATTGCAAGAGTTTTATTTGAAACACATTTGGATTTTAAAAAGGAAAATGGCAAGAAGTTTCACTTTGTAGTATGCCAAATACTATCGCCTGATAGTACATATGTGGAAATAGTAAATATGTGCAAACGCACAAAAAACCCAAACAAATTAGCTATTCAACTTTTTAAAAGTCAAGTAGTTTTTACTTTCAAACAATCTTTCTCAGAGTAGGAACGTTAACTCACCTGGATGCGATTCGGGCGGCATGCCACCAGGGTAGTTTGGCAACTTGTGATTGGAGGAAGACGACGAAGAGCCGCTGCCCGGCACTCCGCCTACCGAGGACGACCGCTGGTGGCTGCCATCCTGGCGTCTCTGCTGAGGCACCATCGCAGGTGGTGGCAAAAGCGAGGACTGATCCCGCTCCCGCTCACGCTCCCTTTCCCGTTCTCGATCTCGATCCCTCTCCCGACTTTCGTTGCCATTCATGAGCTCTGGCGGAGGGGTTATGTTCGAGTGATAGCCCTTCATCATCTCGGTGATCTTCCAGTCCTCCTTTGGCTTGTCCTTGCTGTTGGCCGTCCGGTTGCTGGCCCCCTGGGCAATCGCCTTGATCGAATTGAGCTTGGACTTCAGGCGGGCGGGACTCTTCTCGTAGATGGCGATGAACTCGTCTGTCAGCTGCTTGAGCAGATCCAGCGACACGGTCTTGTCCACGTAGTAGAACCAGTGCTTGCCCTCAGTCGACTGGGGTATCTCCCAGCGGGACCACTTGCAGGCCAGGTAAATGCAGAAGCAGGCCACCACCGTGGGGCGGTATTGCAGGCACATCGAGGTCAGATGCAGGCTGTACCAGGATGGTTAAGTCAATTTAGTGGATATTCTAGCAAGTCTGGTAAACATTTTCGATATTTTAAAAAGTGTTATTGGGTGGGTGTGTGCAGGGTTTCTACTTTGGACCTATAACACAGATATCTCCGTGCTATTAAGTGGGGCTTCCCGCTATTAATCTAACTTTTAAAGAAATGCTGCGCTTTTCACCACAAATTATTATGTTAGGATAGGTTTTTCCAAAACAATCTAGGATATTTGATGTATCTCTTTTTCTTTTCTTACAGATTTTAAGATCCGAAAAGGTTTACAAAGAAGACGCGTACTTATTTAACTAGGAATAAGGCGGTTTTCCATCAAATATTACTGTGCTATTGCAGGTAATTCAAAAACAATTTCAGATGTGGGAGGAGCCCCTTGTTTTCAAGGTTAAAAAATGTCTATATTTGAATTTTTCGCATACCCCGAAAGACATTTTTCTTTTTCTTAGAATCACAGCCTTTTTCACGATCTTTGGCGGATTTCCCACTACAAATTACAATGTTATGGCAGGCAACTGAGAGTAATTAGCGCGGGATAGCCGAGAAATGGCAGTTTGTGTAAAGATGCGGGATCTGTACAGCCTGACTGCCTGCTGCGATTAGGGGCTGCGTGTCCTTGTTCGGTTTGTGACTTCGGGTCCTCACCTTTTCTTTGTTTCGGCCAAGATACCTGTGGCTATTAGCCAAAAAGCAAGCAGGTAGGCTACCTACACTATTTTTTTGCTGGCCATACCTTAGCCTGGCTGCATTCTAGACAGGACTACGCCTGCTTCACACCCGCACACACACACACCGCATATACCACCGCTCTGAGCTGGAGCTTGGAGACATATCCAAGGAGGGATTGTAAACCAGAGGGTGTCGCATTCATACCTGTTCGAGGCCAAGAAGTACGAGGTCTGCGCCAGATCCTTGCATGCTAGAATATACCACAGTAATCAGTATCATCTGACATGGGCGGGGGACATGGCTTGGGGCAGATTGGTGGTGCCTACCTTTGACCAGCTGGCAGGTGCGCACCACATGCGTGTGCGGATGATCGATGGCCACATCGAAGCCGAGCGTCTGCAGCAGAACGTTCTCGTTGAAGACAAGCTCCTGCGCGAGATCGGCGTAGTTCTGCTCGGTGGTCGGCGGCAGGCACTTGTTGGCGGCCCTGATCACGTGCTCCAGCTTCCGCGGCTGCTCCTCCACCTTGGCAGCGAGAAACAGGCTCGCCGAGGCCATGGAATTCCGATGGAAGTGGGTGAACGAGTGGAACGCGTAGAACCGATGCATGTACACAATGGCCGTGTTGATGCACAGCTGCGACACCTGCAGTCGCTGGCCCATCTCCTGGATCAGATAGGCGGTCATCTGGCGGTACTGCAGCTCGTCGTCGCCCTTGATGCCGCCCCTTCTGCTGGGTGAATTGGCCAGCTGCTCGTTGCTAAAGTACCAGATCTTGTCCTTCTCGAACGGCAGGTTGTTGTTGGTTGGCGTTCCAGCTCCAGCACTACCCGCCGACGAGGTGGCTGTGGATAACGCAGACGCCGCTGTCGCCACAGCGGGCATTGGCGTGGCCATGACACTTATGCTGCGTTCCCTTTTCACATACAAGCCTCCTTACTGCGCCGCGGATTTAGCCGGATTCGCTGATTCAGCTGTAGGAACTAACTGTACAAAGAGGAAGAGAGAGCGCTCTTTCTTTGTCGGCCGTGCTGGACGTGCGCTGGTATGGGTGCTTGGCTGGCTGCTTCGACGATGGTATTGGTGTGGTGCGGTGTTGGTGTGCTTCTGCTGTGGCGTGGCCAGCGGGGGGGTGGTGGTGGTGTGAAACGGGGATATCAAAGCACATTGGCTACGCCACACTCGTAATCAAAATCGAAAACGGATACGGGAATGCACATTCGATGCTCGAGGCTCACACTTTTTCCGCCGCGCGTGTGTGTGTGTGGGTGCGTGGTGTGGCGAGGTTTTCTGGAAATTGCGACTGCGGCGGGGCGGAAACGAAACAAGACGAGAGAGACACTAACCGCGACACCAGCGACGTGTGTTATGCAACTTTCGTATCAATTCATAGTTATTCGCACTGCTATCGCCGTCGCGTTGGGCACTTGAACCATTACGGGTCGTTTACTGCACGATTTTAATCACACAACGCATCCCAGATTCAATGACAATGACAAACTTTGCAGAAAAAAAAATGTATTTTCAAGTATGGCCGTCCGCAGTGTGGCCAGATCGGGAAACTAGGGATGGGGAAAACATGCTCAAACATGTATCGATATTTTATGACATGATATCGCACCTTATTCAATCTGGTGAAGAACTTCGATGGAAGTTAGCGACGACTCAAACCAAGAAGGCGAACTATGATAACAATTAATGGCTGGCTTCCACTGCAAGCTCAGATGATTTCTAAGATGATTCCAATTTTAATATTAGTTAAATTGAATTTAAGTGACGTGGACGTTTTTTTAACGTTTAATCTTAAATTAGGACGTTACTACCACTTAAGACTATCCCGTCTAACAAAAGATGGAATAATTAAATAATTGCGACACAATTCAGGTTAAAGCGATAAAGTTTTGACTCCCAATTTAGGTTAAGGTTTTGAAATCTAAATCGGTTATTAAAAGATTTAAATTAAAAACACATTTTCCTTTTATTGTTATTTATAAAACAGATAATATATATATATTTTTAAGTTTGTAGATTAAAATATACAAAATTTAGCTAAAAATCTTAAAACTCTTGTTTTTTAACAGTAAATAATTATGCTAGCTTGCGACTGTTGCTTCTTTTTCTTAATGCATTCTTATAAAAATTAATCTAATCCGCTCGCTTACGCTTTCCTCTAACCATAAAATTCACCTACATACCATGTCTTCGATCCAACGTTCATTCCCTTACTATATATGCATTAAAATATATATGTTATTTAAGTAAATTGTGGCTGGCTTTAGCTGATTTCTCATCGCAGACAGTTTAAAAAAATGTCTGTTAAATGTACAAAGATCGAACAAAAAGTCAAATAAGAGTGCAAAAAACTTAACTTAGTGTTAGTTGGGCGTAATCTAATCGCTACTAATGTTAATAGATTCAACGTATTTATCTAAATCTGCGCCAATCCTAAGATTCCTGTCCTCCACGGCAATACAATAATGAAATAATCGCTCGTTCGATTTAAAAGCTATGTAGTTCGTTTCGTTTTTTGTGTTACCAATAGAGTTACATATATGCTTTCTTAGCCTAGAATAGAAATCCTGCCCGACGGCATCGATATTCGTTCATATTTACTTTAGTTGGTCTTATCCAGCTTTCGGGGGCTATCCAATTTAACAAATAATTGGTGTATATATATTAAATACGTTTATAACCAAGTGGAGTTATGAGGTCCAGAAGTTGTTTATGTACAATTATCGTGCTGAGCATGTATAAATGCTTCGGGGTTGGAGTTACCAACTTTTGTAGGCTATCGAAGTGGAGAAGGGTCTTTTTGTGAATTTCGAAATTCGAATTACAAAGTACTGTTTCGATTTAAAGCTGCATTCTTCGGGTTGTGTGTGGCTCAGATTTTTGTTTACCGATTTCGTTGTAGTCGTTATCTTTTACAAATATGGATCGATTCTGCTGCTGTTTGTGGGTGTGCTTACATCTAGCTTCCTTATAACATGTTAATATGCATTTCCTAACAACTAATAACTGATTTACGCTAGGTAATGGTAGATGCGATGACCTACGCTAATAAATAGACATACATATAAATCCATGATCTGCGGGGAAACCTCATAAACTGAGACCTCGTGAAATGGTGTCAAATGCCATAATGTGTCTGTGTGTCTTAGAACTACAAAATACACCAATCCGACTTTATCTAAAATATGTGATCTCGATTATAAACATCGGTAATCCGTTCGACTATCCTATATAGACTTTGAATATACTTTAACTTATGCAACTTTATGTACTTTTCATGGGAGGTATATCTAGATTATAAATTTGTAGCGGGTTCCATATATTTGTATCATATCTTTTGCTTACGTGCTATTCTCTTTTTTCTTTTTGTGTTTCTTCTGTGTGGGCTGGGTGTAAATAAAACGCATGCACAAATTGAAATAATAATTTTATTTAAAAAATAAAAAATAATCATAAAAAATTTTTTACAATGAACAGAGTTGAACTCAAGACTCACTTTGTTTATTTGCATAATCAATCAACCAATCAATCATCATAAACAAAATGATATATTGTAGATTTCATCTTCACGTACACATAATAATAATAATAATAGATAAAGGTACTTAGAGAACGCAATTATAGAAATAGATTAAAGAACTAGGAGTTGGTTTTATTCTCTTTTCCTATTCAAGGTTTCCTTTTAAGAGATTGCACGTTTGGGCAGTGTTTGGAAGTTGTTGTAGAAGTTGTCGGTATATTGCATTGAGGATTGCGGTTGCAGTTACAGTTGTTGAAACTATGGGTCAGTATATCGGTTCTGTTCGGTTATCTGTTCCATTTCTGTTGGGCTTGTTTCGATTTGTGGCAGTGTGACGTTAACAAGAATACGTTAGTTTAGCTTTACGCTTTATAAATAAACTTCTGATCGAGAGAGTTGAGTTTGGTTTGGTGTTCTAAGACTGCTTAAACGATGGCTCAAGGATTGTGTTTTTCTTCGGGTTTGTCCTGTGAGTTTTTTTTTTGCTGTTGGTTGTTGTCAATATACAAAACTTATCAAATATTAATTACAAGATAGTTTAGACCACCAGTTGTCTGGGCTAGGATGTGTGTGTTTGTGTGTTTTTGTGGGGGGAAGTTAAGGTTTAGCTGGAGAAACACTTAAATAAATAACCTAATCGTAGTCGTACAAATAGCTAAAACTATGAAATAATAAATTTCCATCTCTCTTCTTTATAAAATAAGCAACAAAAACAATTAGCCCAAGCACAGACACCGCATGTACATATACATACATATATATAAACTAAAGTTATATCCTCTGCTCAGTGTTGTCCTTGGGCAGCAGGGGGTGGATAAAGGGCAGTTGAAAGGGTATTAGGCTAGGCATATACATACTCATATACATTTAGATCGAATAGAGACAGAGAATTTCTTGCAGCTATAGGGTTTCGTACTCATTTACATATTACACACATTTATCGAATATCAATATGAATCAATCCGGTCGGTCGGCCCTCGTCCTTCGTCCTTCCGCCATACAAATAGCAATAGCAATAGCAATAGCAATAATAATATTAATAATAATAATAACCAATAATAACAATATTCAATAATTAAACGTACCGTTACAGTTTACAGTTTAAAGTTACAGTTACAAGTACAACACTAACGCCAATGAATAGATCATTATTTACCGCCGATGTATCAGGGTGTATGTATAGGGTACAGGACACAGGGTGTGAATATTATAAGTATATGTACGCGTATTGGGACTATCAGCTATCAGCTATGCTATGCCTATAACTTATGCTCGCTTCCGCTTGGTTCGCTTGGCCAAGCCACTGAACGCATGTATGTTACAAAGAAATCCCTCCCATCGCGTGGCCTTCAGCCACTATTGCCGCTACCCAAAAACCTATTGCCATTCCAATTCGATATCCGCATCGAACTATATTTACAGGTCTCCTCGTCCTTTCTTCACACTCCATTGCAGTCGATCTCCACGATGTCCTTGGGCACATCCACGAACTGGTAGACCAACCGCTGGCCATCCACCTTGGCCAGGATGCCCCGCTGGTAGTAATACCTCAAGGCCCTGCCCATCGTCTCGTAGTTCATGTCCGGCTTATTCTTGTGCATGCCCCATAATCGGGAGACCGCCTTGGAGTCCACCAGCTTGAAGACGCCCTTCTCCCGGTTCGTCCACTTGATGAACCGCGGACAGTACTCCCGATCCTGGAGTAGCTTCAGCAGGAACTCCCACAGATAGGTGGTGGATCCCTCTCGACTCCGCCGCTTGACACCCATCTCCAGCTTGGGCTTGCGCGGCTTCTTCGCCTTTCGCTGCTGGAATCCGCCCAGCTCCAGCATGTAGGAGAGATCGTAGCTGACGCTGGACGTCGCCGGTTGGATGACGCTCTGGTTGGATCCCGCCGAGGATCCCGCCGATGCCGCTGCTGCCGCTGCCGCTGCACTGGCGCTGAGCATTGCCGCTGCTGCAACGGCGCTGCTGCTGCTGCTAACGATTGCTGCTGCTGCTGCTGCGTTGGCGATTGTGGAATGCGTGTGCTGCTGGTGCGGATGCGAATGCGGATGGGTGTGCGGATGTGAGTGCGGATGCGGACCATTCAGCTGGGAGTGCGGGTGTTGCTGCTGTTGCTGATGTTGCTGCTGCTGCTGCTGTTGCTGTTGCGTCAGTTGCTGGTGCAGTGCCTGTTGCTGCTGGTGCGACAGTTGCTGGTGGGCCAGCTGCTGTTGCGATTGCTGCGACTGTTGCTGCTGCTGCTGCTGGTGCAGGGAATGATAGCCGTTGATGGTGGAGCCGCGCTGAGACGCTGCAGCCGCTGCTGCCGCCGCTGCCGTCGGTGCGTTGAAGTAGGACGTTGTCAGGTAGCCGGGCGTCGGGGGGTTGCCGGCCCCACCTGGCTGACCACCCCCGCTGCCGGCGCCACTGCTGCCATAGTAATTATCGGGCACTGCAAGAAGAGGGGCAAGAAATCGGATTAGATTATGTGTATGAAAAGTGTTGCCCCAAACCAATTAAATTTCTCCTGAGAAATTAAAAGTGTATTTGTGCAGTTTCTGTTTAGAAACTATTCAAGCTGTGTCATTAAACAATTGTTTGAATAAGATGGGGTGCAGAACGATTTTTCTTTTCCAATTAAATTTGTTTACCTAAAATAAATCTTTCAAGAACAGGAATCAGGAAGTTTGTAATTGAAACCTAGTGTTTTCCTAGCTAGTTCCTGCTCAGCATCTTTTCTAATTGTGCTTATGGTGTACATCAAAGAATTTGTTTCTTTTAAAATTCTAAAACGTGTTTTTTCATTGTTCATCATATTTTATAAATTAAATTTTTAACGATAATTAAATTCTTTTGGTAATGTCAGCAAATTTTGAACAATAGTATGTTTATTTTAAAAGATGAAAAACTATAAATTAGGTAATTTATTTTTTGAGCTAAAGAAACATTTACATTTCCTCTTGTAACTCGGAACTTAAAAACATATTTGTATGTGCCTTAAAAAAAACAAAAATTGAAAGTTTATTTAGCTGGTAATATAAAAAAGTCTCCATAATTTAGCAAATGTATAAAAATCTGCCTAGTGGCTATCCCCATTTATCCCATGGTATCCCGCAGATCGCTCGCGACTATTTCACACCGCTCTTCTGTGTCTCTGTTTCTGTGTTGTGGTGGTGGCACAGGTATAATTTTGTACGCTATTTAGTAAGTTTATTTTTTTTTACATCCGGCGTTGCCGTTTCGTTTCCATTGCCCAATTCCGCGGCTCAGCCAGTTGGCAGTCGGTGGATTCGATGGACCGTCTAGGGGGGCAAAGGCAAAAGCAAAGGCAAAGGCGAAGGGGGTGGTGCAAAGGCATGGGAGAGAGCGGGGGGTGGTGGGTCAGTTGGGGACTGAATAAAAACAAAAGTGAGCAGCACTCTCCCACCAACACACACAGACACTCTGCACAGAGAGCAACGCACGCTGTCGTTCGAGTGTTGTTCGTGTGTTGCTCGTGTGTCGCATTCGTGTTGCTGTTGCATTTGCGTTGGTGTTTAGAGCTGACTCTCTCTGGGAGAAATCAAGAGAGCAAGAGAGTGGCGAGCGTGAGAGCGCCATTATTGCCACACTGGCTGCTGCTGCTGCTGCTGTTGCTGTCGTTGTCGTTGTGACCTTCACAATTTGCGCAAAGGCAATGTGTCGATGACCACAGATTTTTATACAGCAACGCACACTCACACAGCGATATAAGCAGAGAGCATAAAAGCAGCGAGTGCAACACAATCTCATTGCAATTGATTGTGCTCTAAGTGTGCGTGTGTGTGTGTGTGTGTGCGCCTTGTTTGCCTGACATTTTTGACAAAAAAAAAAGAGTAGTTGGATTAGAAGTGCATTATGTATGCAACAGATTGATTGAAAAGTGCAAATGCCTCATTAGGTCATTTGATTAATTGGAAAAGATAAATTCGTTCTAAGCTGAGATTTAAATACACAACTGGTGGCTTAAATAAAATTCCTAATAAAGTATTAATATCCTTTAAGCCTTTACACCCTTAAAATTCTGAACTTTTGCGTCTTCCAGTCGAACTTTTCTAAGTCAAACTTTTTTTTTGATTATATTGTTACAAAACCATAATTTAAAGTTTGAACATATAATCATCGTTTTATCTTAAAGAATATGTCACAAAATTGCTAACAACAAACTATGAGTTTGTTATAAAAAAAAAGTTGTAAAGCCTGCGTATAAAAAGGTATATTTTTTATAAGTTGTAAACAATTTTGTACGCTATTTTTCTCATTTAAAGACATAATTGCAACTATAAGTGTTTATATTTCTTTAGATTAAAAAAATAATAATAATAAGAAGTAATTTAAAACGTCTGAGTTGAAAAAGAAGGCTTAAAGGAGGCTTAAAATTGATTTCAAAGATAAACATTAATTTATTTTAATTTATGTCCTTTTGGACATAATTTAATTTTAATGTTGCAAATTGTTTTAGCAAAGTTCGACTGTTTAGAAAGTTGGAATTCGAAATATCCGCATAAATTCCAGGCACACAAAATAGTACATATAAATTATACTCACCCCCAACACTGCGATTCCATATGTTCCTCAGCGAATTCGCCGCATTGTTCTGGTATAAATTCGGATGCAGAAAGGTGCCCGTGTGCAGGTGCGCTGCAGCCGCTGCCGCCGCTGCTGCCGCTGCTGCTGACGACGCCGACGTCGCGGGCGGCATCCCAAGACGCGCCTTCAGCTCGTCGGCGCAGGGCTGGCCACCGGAACTGGAGCTGTCCACGTCGGAGACGCCGCTGTCGGCGGGACTGGGCGGAAATGAACCTGCGAACGGGATAGATAAGAGAGGAAGAGGAGAAGAGGAGCGAGGACGAGACGAGAACGAAGAGGAGCGAAAAGGGCAATTAGCAATCGATATATATGTGTACATATGGCTCGCATCGAGTCGAGGGCGTGTGCAGTGGTTCAGTGGCTCAGTGGTTCACCTTGCTGCTGGACACGCTAGCCTCACTACTCGTTGCACTCGAAAAAAAACAAGTGATCTTATTTAAATTAACAACGAAACTAAAACAAGGCAATTTAAACAAATTTAAATATAAATCAAATGTTCTTGAAGACTGTGTATTTAATTTCTTAAATTTTTTTAATAAAGTAACTATGTTTAATTCAATTTATCTTGTTGTTTTCATTTAAAGAACCAAAATATTTCAATAATACCAAGCACATAACTCTATTTTAAATTTATTACTACCACGTTTTATTTAAAAAAAATGTATATTACAAAATACAAATGTATTAGTTTTTAAGACCAATTGTTCTTTTTTTTTTTTAAAAAGGCCATAATCTAAAAATCATGAAAATTGTTTTGTGTATTTATTCACCTGTTGTGGCCGTCGTGTAGTTTCTGTGGTGCGGATTGTGGATGGCTCCGCCGCTGAGCAAATTGTGGAGCAGCGGGCGGTGCGGTATGGCCAGCGGTTGCTGTTGCTGCTGCTGGTGGGCATTGTTGCCGTTGGTGTTGCTGCTGCTGCCTCCGTTGGATGTTGCACCGTGTAAGCTGTGCTGCTGCAGTTGTTGTTGTTGCTGCTGCTGCTGCAGCTGGAGCGGAGTGAGCAGTGCATTCTGCTCCGTTTTAATGTGAAGCAGAGCAGTGGCTCCCGCAAAAGTGGTCGCATTGTGCGGCTGCTGTTGCTGGTGCTGCTGCTGCAGGTGTTGCTGCTGCTGTTGGTGTTGCTGCTGCTGCGGTGCCGGACTCGTCGATTGTTTGACAATAGGAATTTCAGTGTCTGAAATGGTTAAGAAAAAAAGAGGGAAGATTGTAGACAATGTTGCGACTAAAACGTGCTTATTTTATAAAAATACATATATAATATTTAATATCCTTAATCTACGAGTATATTAATATAGTACTAGTACTGTACTCATAACTTGTTATCAAAAATAAATATATTATTTTATAAAAAAGTAATCAATAAATAAACAAACACCTTGCGACACATTCTACCTTAATGAAAACTTAGTTTAAGTCAAACATTCGAGAGTTCATATTAAATTCCTTTACATCCCACTGAGTATAATGCATTAGGGAAGTATTTTAAGACATTTTCAGCATTCATTGCAATTAAATAAACAAACGTTCTTGGCTTTAACAAAACTTAGTAAGCACAAGTATTGAGTACAAGATAATCACTAAATAATTAAACATCCTTCAGCCACATTAATTTAAATTAAATGCTGAGTTTGAGATTCCTTTAATCATCAGAAATATGTGCCCAATTCACTTTCAAATCCCCAGCGACCGTTGCTGTTCCAATTAAACGAATACTTAACCTCATCACGGAATATTTGCAGGGCCCTGCTTTTTACTTATGTATGTATAAACCCCTCATCTACGCCCCTGTCCTCTTGAGAGCTGTCAAAAATGCCTATCCAACGAGCTAATAATACCAAAAATTCGCATCATAATTTCATAGAAATGTCATGCTGAGCAAAATATGCAAAAGAAAACAACAAAAAAAAAAAAAGGAAAACGAATGAAAGAAAAAAAAGGCAGTGTGGAATAAAATGAAACGAAACGAAACAATTGAAATGCCCCAATTTGGTGAGCCATGAACTCGCAACCGTTAAAAACAACGCGCAGAGGAAAGGCAACAACAACAACAACAAAATTAGCTTCTCACTTTCCTTTGGCTGCAGCTGAAAAGTAAAAGTGCATTTTCACTTATTTCATGCAGCAGCCGCAGCGGCATGAAAATAAGCTGAACGAAAAAAAAAATTGCATTGAATGTCAAGCTGTTTGCACACACACATACATACACATACATACAGCTAAAGCAAAAGCAACTGCAGTCAAAGCGAGCAAAGCAATGAAGCTTGCAAGCACACACTCACAATCACTCTTACACACACACACAAACACTCTTTAGTGGCAGCAAGAGAGGAAGAGAAATCAGGTCAAGGCTTGTCGGCAGCGGCGACGAGTTTACAATTTATGCTTTGCTGGCTGCATTATTGCATGTTGTTGTGCCTGTGTGTGTGTGTGTGCGAGTGCTTTTTACAGCTTTTTAAATACACGGCGGCCCAGTCGTCTCGTTTTGATTGTGGGTGAATGAGAAGCATGTAAAAATATATATACGTTTATATGTAAAAAATTCAAAAGCCGCAGCAGCAGCAGCAGCGAACAAAATATGGCACAAAAGCGTACGTATTTACTCACAAAAATATAAAAAACAAAAAAAAGCCAAAGTCGTGACGGAAATCGCGCGGCAACAAAACAGCTGTGCGGTTGCATTGGTTAACCACCCCCAGCCCCCTTTAACCCCCTCACCCAACCACCATTACCACCACCACCAACAACTTTTTAACGGAAATTATAAATATAATTTTCGCCAAGTTTTGTTGCGAGAATTTTCCCCTCTATTTACTTGGCTCTTTAATCGCTTGTCGAAGTGGAAATGTCGGAAATGCCCGTCACTTGCCTCGATTTGTACTTTTTGGTTCGCTTGTGTGCGTTTTTCTTTTAGTTTTTCCGTGGGGAAGTGCTCACGTGGTGTTGTTTACTGCGGCGTACGCGGCGTATGCGTAATTTGTTGCAGGTGTCCACGGAGGAGTTGATGTGAGCAAAGTTCTCAACGATAAACCATTGATATGCAAATGTTGAAATCAATTTATAACACAAATATCTACTCTCCTTAAAATTCGCTTTAAATAAAGACCTTATTTACTCATTACATTTTTGTGTACAATCTTCAATTTTTATATTTATTATAATTATATTATTTTAGAGCAGAGCGATAGTGTCAAAGAATAAATAATAATAATTATTTAAGAAAGCATTGAACTTTTCCAAGCATAAAAACAACTTAAAAATTAGTTTTTAAGCAAATGCTTAAGCATTCTTAAACAACCTACTCTTGTGACCTCAACTGTTTGGTCAACTAGTAAACTGCCAGATATTCCACTACAAATAATAGTATTTATTCTCGTTGAAATATTCACATATGTGTATATGTGCGAAACGTGAGCGATTACTTCCTGTTTGGCATACTAGGCGTATGAGTAATATATGAGCGGTCAAATTACGCATACGCCCAGGTGAACAGCGGAAGGATGGCAAAGAATTTGGATTTCCTGAGAGAGAAAAGAGCTTTCACTGTACCTAATTGGGTGCTTCACCCCCACAGTAAAACAGTGAAACAGTGGAAAAGAAAAACCATACCGCCAGAGGTTCAGCTTTAATGGTGCATAAACAAACTCAAAACACAAACACTCGGCTGAAGAAGAAAGAAAGACAAATAGTGGCAGTGGTAACGTGTCTACAAAACATTGCAATGCTGCGCCAAATGTGCGCTGACCTCTAAAAATGCGGTCTAATAAAACCAGCGGAGAAGCAGAAACTAACCAACCGACAAAAAAGAAAAAATTAAATATATTACGAGAAAAACAAAGCGAAATTGGCAAAAAAAAAACAAACAAAACAACATAAAAAATATAATAATAATAAAAAACAAGACACACACACACATGGCTATGTCAAAGAAATTAACGGTAAAGTCATGTGCATGTGAGCTGGTGGGTTTTGCTATTTCTTTTGTTGAATTTTTGGATTCGAATTTGGACTTGAACTGGCTCGTTGATATGTGCGCGGCATTATTATTTTTTTGGGACAGTTACATCACAATCACAACTCCGGCAATAGTAGGTCAATGTAGGTACGAGCCATCGTCGCTTGTTACCCGCAGTATGATTAGTTTGCCTTATAGAGCCGATATGCTTTGCTTATTGTTTTATTTTGGTTTTTGGTTTTTGGTTTTTGGTCTTGGTTTTGCGGTGGATAAGGCGTCATCCGAGGTGCTTGAATTTTGTTTACAATTTTCGTAGCATTTCCGAAAGCCGTAGAAGCCCAAAAACAATTGCACACACCAACAATTTGTAATTGTTTATGGCATTTTGGTTATTGGCCTATTTTTGATGTGCCCAACTCGACGTTTTGTGAGATTTTTGTGGGCGGTTTGGTAAGAAACGGAAAGTGAGTTTATGTGTGGGATTTGTTTGGCAGGCAGGCGGGAGGGGGGAATTTACCTATTGAGCTCAGCTTTTATCAAATTTAAATGGGTATTTTCAACTGACATTAATCAGTGGAGAGCAAGCAAATGAAATTGTATATTTTATTGTTGTCATGGATTATGGCTTTGGTTTGTCAGATCAAATTACATACAACGGGAAATTGCTGGCTAAATTGATTTGTAATACATATATGTATGTTTTCGAAGAATTGGTATAAAAAGACATAAATCTTATCATATTACTTTTTTTATTTTACTTAAAGTAATAAATAATTTTTGGATAAACGATTTTAAGCTAGAAAGAGTTATTTAAATGTTATGAAAAAACATGTTCAAAAAAAAAGATGTAACAAACATATATTCAAATGTGCAATTGCATTCATTTAAATTAAAATTCAAACAATAACTTGCCTTGCCCTTATTGTATACCAGAAAAATAAAAACAAAATATATTCAAATTCTATGCATCAAATAACTATTGCAAAAACGAATTCCCCCAAATTCCCCAAATGGCCAAAAAGCAAACCAAAAACGACAACAACTAGAAATTGTTTTGTATCGATAATTTCACTTGTGCGCAATATTGCGCCAAACCGGAATCAAAATGTGCCTGGGATGGGATACATATTTATTTATTTATTACCAATAATCATAATAAAACAATTTATGGCGGTGGCAAAAACACAAAAACAAAAACAAAGGCAACACAGGAGTTATGGGTGTGGAAGAAAGCCAAATTCAAGTTAATTCGAATGCAGGCGACGGACGAAAGTAAAATGCACAAAGAGATGAAAAAAAAAACAGACACACACAAAAAATTCAACAGGAACGGGCGACAACAACGCAAAAGTTCTATATTTAAATATTATAATTTATGTGTTTGTTTGGCAATTGTAGTATTTGTTGTTGGTGTGAATGTCTCTTCCCCAATTTCGTTTTGTTTTTTTTTTTTTTATTTTTTCCGTTTCGTCTGCCTCGTTTTTGCACGATCCCCATTATTCCCATTCCCGTTCCCATTCCCTTTTCCCATTCCCGTTTTGTCTCTCCTTCCCTCACTCTCTTTTCGCGACTCTCTGGGTCTGGCTCTCTGAAATTCCTGTTCTGCCGACTTATTTTGGCTTTTATGCCGCTGCCACTGCCAACGTCGCTGCTTTCACATGCTGCTGCTGTGTGCCTGTATTGGTGGCCAGAATAAAACCCACAGTTGTGTTGTTCTCTCACTTCTTTTGTGTGTGTGTTTGTGTGTGTGTGTATAGCTTTTTGGAAATTCAGTCTCAAGTTCAAGGTCTCGCGGATAACGCACACCACTGAAGTAAAGCAGGCAGGCACAGCTCACACAGACGCCAGATTCTCATTGTTTGCACACACACACTCACACATGTGAGACATATGCATATCAGGCTATTTCTCATTGTCGCACAAAATGTATGTTTATTTAAGCTCTGCCTCTTGCCTCAATTTTAACATATGCATTTAATACAAATCCACACACACACACTCACACACATTCCCTTGTTTATATAGACAACAAAAATTCTTCTTCAATATTTCCGCATTAAGAAATGATACGACTCTGCGCCGATCTCCTCTTGTTTTTTCGTTTTTGGTTTTTTTTTTTTTGCATTTTTTATAGCCGCTTTTTCTCTATACTCGAAAATTTCTCGTATCGCACAAAAAGGAAATATAATGTAATTTTATATACTTTCTGTCGTTTTGTATTTTACTTTTTTTTTGGCTGAATCTTTTTTTTAATTTGTCATTAAGTACTTTTATTTGTTTTATGGTGTGGTATAATATGCATATAGATTGACGCATTTGCCTCCAGGGAAGATGATTTTATATGCCTTTCGAATTTGTTGCGATCGCTTAAATGGGATTTTGTAATGCATTTTTTTTATACACATGCGATGGCGTATGTTTAAAAATATATATTCTTATATTTATTATTTGTCATATGCTGAACAGATAAATATTCCCTTTGTTTGCTTTAAATGTGTTCTGTTATTTAAATATTTTTGATATTTAATTGCAATTTGTTTATTGCCATTTCTTTAATATTGCATAATTTAATATTAATAATTATAAACAATATTTCTCTTTCACATAGGCATTCTAATTAACTGGAAATTGCCTTTTCTTTATTGGTATTGCCTAATATTTCAATATATTTTTAACTCTTTAAATAGGTAAATATTATCGTAGCTTGTGTTTGAATTAACACTTTCTTTAGACAGAAAACAAACCTTTTTTGTTGGTCACGCGCCAAGCTTTTGTGTGGTTACAAGTGCTAATTAAATTATTCTGCTCGGAAATTTTCAAGTTAATTAAATAATATTTAAGTAGCTACTCATGAAAATGTTTAGGTTCTAAAATAGTTTGTTTAGTAAATTTATTAAGCTCATTGATAAGGAAAACTTGGTTCCTGAATGTAATTAAGTGTTACAAACTAAAATTGAAGTCTGTAAGCTACGTTCATAGTATGTATAATTTCTTTACCTGTTTATTAGGTACAAAAAACAATGCACATTTGAACATTTTACTTAAAATGGTCTACTAAAAACATCAATCCCATGTGCTATAATTCCCAACTAATTGTATATTAGTTTTAAACACGTTCAGCTCAAGTTCTAAGTCAAATTCTTAATTTTGAAGTACTTTACGAACAACTTTATGTTGCAAACTGTGTTAAGTGATTCAAATTGTTTGCCAGTTGAGTTAGAATTTCAAACCTGCGCCCGAAAACGGAAGTGCCGTCAAATGCAGCAAGTTCTAGGTGTCTGCATTACGTATACGACTCGTTGCTGAATTTCCCAGCAACAAGTCTTGGGCCTTGACCCGACCCATTGCACTCGGCTTTATTTATTCAGTATTCAGTGTGCTGACAAAATGACCAAGTGACCATATGGCCACATCACATTCACGTCAGCTGCACTGCGAGCGGGAAACATTTGCTCAATTCGATTTCTTGGGTTTGCTAATCCGATTTTGTAATTGAGTTACGTTGGCTCCCACTGGCCATTGGCCACTACAAGTGACATAATCCCTGCGACTAGGATTTCTTTCCTTGGCTCTCACTATCGCCGCAAATCAGTGCGAAACCGATAAGGAGATTAGGGGATAAATGGGGAGCAGAACCTACAATTGGCCAATTATGAGCAGAGCAAAAGCGATTACAAAATCTGAGCAAGAGAAAGATACGTAAGTACATATATATGGGCTACTATATGGGGCAGCGGCTTACATAATTCTAATGCGAAAAAATCGCCGACGACGCCGCCGTATTTGGGTTAAAAAAAAGGCAGCAGCAGAAAAAAAAAAATGGAAAATCATTTGCTAATTTCTTGCCACGAAACGAGAAATTTAAGTTTTTCCGCGCACGCTCTATGTATAAGTGTGTTTGTGCATGTGTGTATATGTGTGTGTGTGCTCGGTTGTTGCCAATCTATTCCCAACCTACCTCAAAATGTTTTGCGTTAGGCCTGAAAAAAAGCAACAGAGCGAGTTGGGTGGCAGGCGGTGGGCGGAGGGTGGAGGGGTCTCTCTTTTTCACTATTTCCCACAGCGTACGCTCACACACTCACACACACACATGCTCCAAGCTGGTTTATCATGTAAACGCTGTAAACGCTGCACAAAAGGGGGAGGCAAAGAGCAAAGAGAGTGCCAACCGCTCTCCGCCGCATGTCGCAATTGAAAGTTGCCTCTATGTGTGTGTGTGTGTGTGTGTGTGTGTCTGTGAGTGTGGGTGGTTCAATATTGTTGTTGTTGCTGCTTTTGTTGAAAGGTTGAAGGTAAGACCAGAAACCAAAACAAAGACCCACAAAATGAAGTCATGAGGAACCAACAAACAAAAAAAAAAGGTTAAAACAAATAAATAAAAGATGTCGCAAGCGGAAAATATATATCATCTAGGAATTTGTGTGTGAAAAATAAATAAAAACACGGAGTCTAGAGAAAAGGAAACCCAAGAGATTTAGTGGCTGACGGGAATATTTCGACAGAAGTTGCTAGTTTTTAGAGCGAGGCGATCAGAAGGGGGAAATGATATGTGACCGGGTTCCAGTTGTAGATTTTCCATATTACCCATTCCCAATAATTTTAAGCCATGCAATTTATGGGGAATCGAGCCAAATCAATTGGAACACATTTCAAGCGGTTCAATAGAGTGTGTATCTGGTAATTATTTACCAAGAGCCACCAAAAGCAGTATCAACTAACGCTAATTGAAGCCAAAATAAACATATTTATTTGAAATGTATTGACTTAGGTCAAGTAGCGTATGTTAATTGATAAAACTATTAATTTAATGAATATATTTTGGCCTACAGAAAAACTATAAAATATTCCATGAAAGTTTGTTAAGCCTATATAATGAAAAATATTTGTTTCTAATTAGCTAGTTATTTTTTTTAAATGTGGGTTGGCTCATTAAGTTGAAACTATAATATATTTTGAATAATATTTTGACCATTCCATTGAAAAATTTTGAATAACTATTTTTTAAAACCTCAATGTATAAAATATTTATATCTTGTAACTAAAAAATATATTGTTCATAAATACAAGGCGATTTATTTATGTATTCGATAATCTCTCTTGATCAAAAATAAAACGGTAGTCTTGGCTTTTAGCCTCTTTCAAATTTTTTAATTTAACTTAAAACAATTAAGTAAAACTAGAGAACTAACCAGATCCAATAACTTTCCTGTGTGTTTAATTAGGATTAAAGATTCCCATTTCTTTTTTAACTGTTCTTAAAAAAGGCATTAGTTTTTGTTTCTCCCATTATTATCACAACTGCATAAATCTGTTGGCTGCGGCCACTTTTGGCCAGATGTGCGATGTGAGAGGAGCATTTCCGCCAGCCACTTGGCCAAGAACTGCAATTGGCAGCAAGCATTTTGTGGCAGCCAGTGATTTTAGTGTGTATCTGGAGCCCAGGGCTTTGGCTTTGGCTTTAGCTTCAGCTCCAGTCGAGTCGTATAAAAATCAAAACCAAAGCCCAAACTAAAGTGGGGTAAACTTTGGCAAAAGTGAAGGCAACAACAGCAGCAGCAGCAGCCCGGGAGTTGCTTAGCTGACTTTGCTGACGACGCCCGTGTAAAAGTCAAATAGAGGAAACAAGTTGTTGGCTAGGGTTAGCAGCCAAGTCTCAACAGCACACGCACACAAAAACACACAGATATAGGTGGCTATAGTATGTAGCAAGTGCAAGATACACAGGGACAGATACAGATCCAAGTTTTAGAGCAAGTGACTGGGAAACTATTCCACACTAACACACAGATACAAGTTACAAACTAGCGAATGCAGCGAAAGAAAAAGAGAGAGATACGAATACCTATACACGGAGAGCGAAATAGTTGGTCGCTCTCATTCTCTCTCTCTCTCTCTCTCTATTTCTCGCTCTGCCGTTTGCCGCCTCAAGTAATCAATAAAATTGTTGAGGTGGGTTAGGAAACTGTTACGAAGCCGTTGACGTAGACTCGCTGCTTCTAGCGCTGCCGCTTCTACCGCTTCTGCTATTGCTTCTTCTTCTTCTTCTTCTGACCAGACCGCAGCAGCAGCAGCAGCAGCAGCGACGACGACGCAGCGCCGCCGGCGGAAATTGCGCTATTTTAAATAATGTTTATTTTGCCTCTGGTTGGCCGACTCTTTTTTTCTTAGCATTGTTTTCGTTATAAACATTTCTTGTTGTTGCCAAATTGACATTTCACAATTTTGGCCAGTGAAAGATGTGGGAGTTGCAAGGTAGGCTGCCCCATTTCGTCTGTCTTTCGCTGCCACTCAATTGGCAATTGTACGAGTTTCAAACAAACAAAATAGACACTAGGAAATATATGTGCCTTTTTCGGCGATTACGAATTTAAATGGAAACTCAAAGATCAAATATTATTCCAGGAAAAGTAACATATTTCAGGGGGAGTTCAAAGAAATAAATAAAGGCAACCTTTTGAACTTATTTAAGATAGCTTTGTCTTTTTAAATCTGTTTTTAAGTTGAAATTAAAATTTTCCCATTTATCATGTTTCGAAAATTTTGAGTTACAGCTTTTTACAAAATTTAACTCAAAAAAATCTTTTTTTAATTTTTTTTTATAACTATTTTACACTAAAGTGTGTCAATATCACGTACGGTTATAAAATGATTTTTAAAAATTAAGTTTATAATTACGGAATCTATAAGTCAAATCTTTAAACTATTCATCCTTTTTTTCAAAACATAAGTCCACTTACAGTATCGCTTCATTAAGCTCTTCTTGTAGGCCGCCGAGCGTTCCGCCTTGCGTTCTGGTTTCAGACGCATCCTGGCCCTTTCGCACTGCGCAGAGTCGTCGGATTCGGTGCCGGAGTAAGTGCGTCCCCTGCGTCGGCTGGCTGCAGAAGCGGCAGCTTGTGCTGCGGCTGCTGAGGCTGCGGCACTCGAGGGTCCACCCAGCGATAGGTCCAGTGGGGAGTCGTAGCCATCCTGGTACTGCTCCAGCAGCTCCTCATCCTCTGCATCCGCCTCCACATCCGCATCGGCATCGTCCACATCCTCCAGCGTCTCCTCGTCCTCGATGTCGCTCATCGGCTGTTGATGCTGCTGGTGCTGCTCCTGGGATTGGAGTTGGTGTTGCAGTTGCGTGGGTGCCGCTGTAATCACGGAGCTGCGCTGCAACTGCTGCTTGCGCTCCCACAGGATCTTGGACACATCATCCAGAGTGCTGCGCGTCTTATCCGGCAGCTGCTGCTGTTGCCTCAAGTGGTTGTACAGCACTTTGAACTCGCGACAGTCCGAGGTTAGCGACTCGGGCTCCTCCTCATCCTCTTTGCTTTGAGGGGACTTGGGTGAGGTGGAGGTGGTGTCCTCGGGGGAATCTGGGGCTTTGGTGGACGCAACTGGACTTGGACTTTGACGCGTCAACACTGACTCGGTATCAACTATGGCACCTGGTTCCTCCCGGCTAACTTCCACTGTCTTCTCTGCCTGTTCCTGGTCTTTCTGCTCCAACACCCCCTTATCCAAGGGTTGCTCCTCTTTAATTTCAGCTCCTGTTGGATTGGAGGCTTCTGCTGGGGCAACAACTGCTGGTGGTGGCGATGTGGGCGTTTGCGGCGAGGCCACCGGCGTGGGCGTGGCCGAGGAGAGCGATGAGCTGGAGGAGGAGGATGACAGCGAGGAGGAGGACGACAGCGAGGAGGAGCTCAGACTTGAACTCGATATCGAACTGGAACTGGAACTAGAGCTGGACACATTGACAAGGGCTGCCGCCGCCTGGCTGGCGAAATTGTGAGCCGTGGCGGCCACCAAATGTTGCACCATAATCATTTTGCACAACGCGGCGTATGCGTGATGTCTGCGTTAATGGTTTCTGCGAGATATTGCGTATACGCAACGGGTTACACTTCAGACATGATTCTTCTGTCTGGATTCTTTTTGTTGTTGGGTGTTTTTTTTTTGTTTTCTTAACTTGAAAATTGCACTAAGTTTTTGCACTCGGTTCGTTGTTTGTTTTCTTTGTTTCTTACTTTCTTTGAGGTATTTGATTTGAAGATTTATAACATTTTGAACTTTTTGCACTAATTGTGGACGTTTGTTTTTAGACTAACTTGCTGGCTTAAACTTAAACACATTTTGCTATTATTGCTATTACATTATGCTGTTGCACAAGAAAGCCATTGTTTGCCAAACATTTTTGCTTGTTGCTGTTCTGTTTGCGGTCTTCTGATTGCTGTTTTGTGTGTTTGGCTGCTGAGCTTAGTCTGTTTAGGCCGCTTTTCGTCGCTCGCCGCGGCACGTCATTTATCTCTTACGGTATCAGCAAAACTAAAATCTAAAGTCAGCACAAAAACCGCTGCCAGTGTTTGTTAGGCGCAAACAACAAACGTCAACGTCGACGTCGACGGCGACGGCGATGCCGGCTGCGACGCTGACTGCGATGCTGCGGCTCGCAAAAGCGCGCGCGCGCCCCACTCACCGATGCCCCAACACAAGTGCAAGACTCCCTCTCACGCACACACGCACGCACACACGAACACACGCACAGGTGTAAAAGAGCAAAGAGAGGTGGAGCGGTAAATCGGCGGACTGAATGGGGCTCGCTCGCATCGACTCGCTTACGCCGACTGAACGATTGAATCGACTGCTCTGCTGCGACTGCCGCTGCTCTGTCGCTGGTGTTGCGAAAAACGTTGCGAGAGCGCTAAAATGGCAAACAAACGTAATAGCAAAGAGAGCGAGGGAGCGCGAATGTTTGGAGCTCGCTCTCCTCTCCCCGCTGCAGCAAGTGTGTGTGTGTGTGTGTGTGCATGTTTGGGGGGATTTTGTGTGCCACATGCGCATTTGCATGCAATTCTCGAGGGGATTGGGGCGAGGGGAATGGTGGGCAGGGAAGAGGGGCAGCCACGGTAGCAAGTCCCTCAAGAATGTTGTCAAGTTAGGATTACTTTTAAGCTGCACACTTTTAAAAACTTACAGCACTTTATATCACACTGATCATACAATAAATTGAAAGATCTTTACCATTCAAGCTTCCTGATTAAACATAAAAAAAATAACTTTCTGAAACTCAGAATCTTTGTTTAAATGTCTTAAAACATATGTAACACTCCAGTCATAAGTCAAACCGAGTCGAAACATACAACGTCTTAATCTTTTCCTTCTAAAATAATTGAATTTTTTAAATGTCTTTTCTTAATTGATCTTATTAAAACCTAGATTGAGTTAAGCACCCTCATTTCCTTCCACAACTTTTATGAGTTTTCCGTAATAATCTTATCCTCTATTAAACTAAAAAGTAATGGATAAGCGTGCAAACCGAATAACTATTTAAAGAATTGTGATGTTTTTAACTGCAATTAAATGAATTACAGCATTCTTCGAGATACCCCAACAAAGGCCTGATTATTTCCCTTTTAAAGATCATTACACATCAAGAGCGATTAAAAATAAAAATAAAAGTAACACAACAATCACAGCCAGCGACCCAGACCCAGTGCTCTCTTTGGCTCCCCTTCTCCCACCCCTCCTCCCTTTCCTCGGTCCCTCTTTTCCCCACTCTTCCCGCCCAATTCTCTGGAGAAGGCTGAGCGGTGGCTATCGGCTCGCCAAATGGGTCAGGCCACGTCAAAAGGGCTAAGCGATCATCTGGTCTCTGTTGTCTCAAAATAGGGAAGAAGGCGAAGGACGATGGGGAGGGAAAGAAAGAAGGAGATTGGTGGGGGGGTTGGGTAAGTCGTGAGAGACAGAGAGAGTCGACGTCGCTGCTGCAATCGACACGATTATGACTCAATGCAAGTGTATGTAAGTGCTTTGCACTGTGTCTGTGAGAGTACACAGCGCTCTCTCGTTCGCTCTCACTCTCTTCGCCTGTCTGTCAGTGGAGCAAATTTTCACTTTCCGTTTGTTTAGTGTTGTTGGGGGCCTTTCCATTTACTTTGCCGATTGCGATTGCAAGTGTGCGAGCGGGCAGGCACCACTTCTCGGCTCCCCTCTTCTCTCTCTTTCCCCTTCACTCTCTCTCGGTTAGCATATAATGTATGTTGCAAATAAAGGAAGCAGAGCAAGTAGACAGCGAACGGGCAGGCGAAGAAGAAGAACGGAGGAGCGGCAGAAGGAAGAGTTTTGTTTTTAGAAACAGCGAGGGTGTAGACGACGGGGGAGGGGAAGGGGCGGGGCAATAGGAGGCGGTTGGGGGCAGAAGGAGCAGCTAAATGAGGCGACGTCGACACAGACATACTTTTCCTATAGCTCTTTGTCTGTGTGCGCCTGTCTAAGTTCGAGTGTGTGTGTGTGTGCGAAATGAGTCCAATGTACCGACAACTAAGGGTACACAAAGCGAAAAATAATAGCAGTATTCGATAATAGTATTATCAATAAGACTCATTGAAATATCACATTTAACATTATAATTCTCAACCTTGCACAGATGAAGAAAAAGTGTTTTTTCTAAACAAATCTTGATGTTTTATCTGTGCAAAATGTTATCATTTTAGGATACCTTTTAAAATAGGTCTATATATTCTTTAAGGGTAACGATTATTTTATTATTGAAGAATAAATAGATAGATTCAAGCTGTTAATAGACCAATAAGTTTAAGTTTGTGAGTCAACGTAAACCTTTTGGTCTTTTTACAGCTTAAAAACATATTTTTTTTAAATTATTTTGGTACTGAATAATTTTTAACAAAAATTTAAGAATTCATAGTATAACTAAAGATTATTGTATTTCTCTGTGTGTAAGATTTTGCAACAAAGGCCAGGGGTTGGGGCTAGTAGAATGGACCTGGGGGAAATGTTTGGGGTTTGACTGCCGCCGACGGCTCCTTTTGCCAGAAGAAGCGGAAAAGAGAGTGGAAAGAGATGGGAAGAGGAGACTGATACAGACAGCCAGTCGTAAAAGAATTTGTTGAAGAGGAAGCGCATTAGGTGGCTCTGCTCCGCCTGCTGGAAGCTTCCACTTCTGCTCCTCGACTCCTTTGGAATCGTCGGGAATGGTTTGGTTCGGTTTGGTTTGGTTTGGGTGTTGACTGTGTTGTCGATTCATGTTTCAACAGAAGTCATTGAACAGCTAACGACAAAAGCTGCACACTGGTTGATTCGAACGGAAAACTAATCAGCACGTCGCAGATAATCAAATGTTTGCATTGATGCAAAGTATCAATATACATTTGAATGATCTAAGGTGTTCTAGTTAAATTGCACAGTATTTCCGTTATGAGATTTGCTAAGAGAAGTGTCTGGCAGCTTAACTTTAAACTGGATTTATAGGAACTCGGGTATATTTTGTTTCAGAAACTAATGAGGCACCTAAAAATTATTGTAAAATTGTTTAAGAAACACCCCTTTTAGCGACATAACATTCTTACATATATTAAAAAGTGTCTAAACAAAGATTTAAAGAAAAAAGTTAAAAAACATTACAAAAATGTTTTAAATAATTACAAATGCTAAAAAGGGTGCATCTGTACTTAAATAAATACCTGTTATAACGGAAAAATACTTAAAAACATATGAATTGGTTATGAAAGCTTCCATAAGTGTGCCGCCTATTAAAATTTTGATTCCGACCTTAAGTTTTTTCACAGTTTTAAGGACTTTAAACTGCATATCTAAATCCTTTTACTTTTAAAGAAGAATTAAGGACTTTACATCTTCATTTCTAAATCCTTTAACTTTTAAAGACGGAAACAAACGATCTTGGCGCCACTGTACTAAGCTAGACTACAACAAAAGCGCCACCTACCGCCAGACAGACGGACGATGGGCAAGGAGGATGTCGGAAATGTATAAGCAGGGCAACAGTTTGGGGTTTCGTTTCGGGTTTTGGCTTCAGCTCAGCCCCACCAACACAAGCCAAGGCAAAAACAAACTGTATATTGAGCGCAGCGTCATCCAGAAATTTCGGCAGCAGAGCAGAGCAGCGTAGCGACGTCGACAGCGACAGCGACAGAGGCGGCGAGACAAAGTTTTCGGTGTAAACAGCAGTGAATGACCTCATATCATCTAATACACGCGCCGTGCACTCAAACCCACCGAAATTTGTCGCACCGACTAACCGAACGACCAACTGACAGACTGACAAACCGACTTGACTGACTAACCTGCAGACTGGAGCTG
Organism: Drosophila oshimai; assembly: GCA_018150695.1. Lineage (NCBI taxonomy): Eukaryota > Metazoa > Arthropoda > Insecta > Diptera > Drosophilidae > Drosophila > Drosophila oshimai. The sequence goes on from JAECWM010000191.1 coordinate 1,159,196, forward strand.
AAAGCTGAAACAGAAACAGAATCACAATCGCAATCTCCGCCGCCGCCCATCTCTCCTCTCCTATCACCAGATTACGATGACAACGACGAGGCGACAAAACCTGCTGCTCTTCCTCTACTCCGCACAAAAAATCTTAAGGTGCACATAAGAAAATGTTTTCTAAAATATAAATATATTCAATTAAAAACTTTTCATTGGAAAACAAAGAGTCTTTGGCAAATCATACAATCATTCTAAAAAAAACCATGAAAGCAACACTAACTAAGAATAACTTGGATGAAAATATTGATTTAAAGCATCATAGTAAAATGTTAATTTTTATAATTTTGTAATATTTTACTCAAACTGATATGTCTTAAAAATCAGTAAGGATTTCTTTCAAGAATCTATTTAAACGTCAGTATGGATTTCAAAGAATGATTTAAAAATAACTTGGTTTAAATTATTACTATTATAATTATTCATTAAATTGAATTTAAAATAATAAACATCAATATAAAAAAATACTTAGAAAATCCGTATAGATTTGGCTTAATGTATTGTTTTTGTATGGAAACTCTTAAATCTTCTTATTTTGAGTTTAAACCCTGTTAGCAAAACGCAACAGATTATCGAGAGATTTTCCTAACAAAACATTTTTCACAGTGCCCAAATAGAAGCAGACCAGACTTTGTAATTGTTACGGCTTCGATGGAGGGGAAGAGGGGGCGTCTCTTTGTTCAGAGCTCGTAATCTTGCCGAAAAATTGTCCGTATAGTTTCTTTGTTCTTTCCAGTAAAATGGTATGTGTTATTTTGAGGGGGTGGGAGAAAAGGACCCTTGTGGGTTAAACGAGCGACGTTTATAATGTCGTCGAATTGATGATTGCGACTTTGATGCTTGACGAGATTAGGAAGATGCTGCAGTCTGATGGATACCCGATATCTACTGAAAATTCGTGACCTGTTGGCGAATGGAACTTTAACGCTCGACATGATGGGAAACTTGATGCATTTTACATTGTCATTGGGGTTTTGTGATGAATTGGAAAGGAATTAATTGCTGGGTTGTTCTTGCCGATGAGTCAGTGTGATTTATTTGATATTTACAAGTCTGTTAAAGAATGAATATTTATATTTTCAAATCAAAAACTAAGGCATTTAAAGCCAACTCTAAACGAACTCCAAATTCTGTTTCCGTTTATAAACTTCCACATGTCTTCAGGAAGTTTCTACATTCATCAAGAGAAAAAGTGAAAACAACGAACATATGTTCAAATGGCATTCACCTTTTGGTGCAGAAATTTAAAGCAAAAACCGAAAAACAACTCAATTCAGCGGTTTTTCATTATCTCTCGGTCGAAGCCTTCAGTCAGTTTCAATTGTTTCCCCATTTTCAGCCATCAAATTGGCGAAAATGAAGCCAAAATGGGTGCAGCATGCTCTTGACCATCAGCAGCGCCAAAAAGAAGAACATCTTTTAAGGCAGCGGCAACGCTGCGTATGAGTAATGCGCTTGTTTATTTTGAATGTAAAGCGGCCATTACAAATGTCAACAATTCTTTTCGGGCCGCCAACAGCTCTAGACCAAAAACCTTGACCGCGACTTAGGTGTGCAAGTTCTTAACTTGTTATTGAAATGACGTACAAGAAAGACCGCAGAAGCAGCAAAAAGATCAGACTTCACATCATGATTAAGAATTATGATGATGACAAGTTTTTGACGCTGCCTCTGCCGCTGCTGCTGCTGCTGCTGATGGTGGCAAGTTTTTCCAGCCAATGTCAATGATAAGAAACCCACTTGTTTTTGGCTTTCTGTCTGTCACTGCCAATGACAAGACATGAGATGCGATGGGATGAGTTGGAGTTGGGCCATCTAAAATCGCATCCTAGACAATGACATCCACGCTGGGGAGTCAACTTTTATGCGTTTTAATTAAACGAAATCGAAAGCGCCAGACGAACGACGAACGACGAAAGGAAATTGCTGATTGTGCTGCATGCAACATTATTCCGCTACGCTGTTGGCTGTTGGCCATCGCAGTAACTGCTTTACTGCTCATTTGACCAACAACCCAGCTACACTTGCACTTGACAACGAAAATGGCACAACAACAGCAGCAGCAAGAAAACTCCAAGTGGTAGCTGGAAAAACTAGTCAGCTAGTCGTCAGCCGCAAAACAATGGCATTCATCCTACATTTTGGCCCGAAAACAAGTTGCTCATACGCCCCATTGGCATTGTTTTGCTTTTCCTTTCTTTGAGTCAGCTTCAGCTTCAGCTTCAGCTGCTGCACTTGCACTTTCTTTTTGCATTATGGTCTGGGGAAAAACTTTCGATTTTCTCGCTTATACAAAAAAAAAAAAATACAAAAAGCAGCACACAAATATTTCGCTTGGTAAGAAAAAGAAAATGAAAGCGAAAATGCGAAATGGAAACGCGCAGAAAAACAGGGCAACTGATGGGGCACAGGGGGCAGAAGGGGGGAAAATTGAATCTGAAGCTGAAGACCTGAAATGTGTTAGTCGGCGACTTCCAATTGCAGTCTGTCTTGGCCATGGGACCTGCCGTCAATTGCGCTAAATGGCAGCCACAACAGCAGCATGCAACATGCAACATATATGCTCAGCTTAGTTGGCCATTTCATCAAATTTGATGTGGCAAGCATAATGGGCTCCATGTAGACAGGCCCTCGGGGCAGCATCATGAAAATAAATGGAACATCTGAAGTTTGGACATAATGGGCATACGGAAAATGGAAGTGTGCATTTATGTGATTCTTAAGATTGGGTTTTCCACAAACTAGTATCATGAAACTATATTAAAGTTTATCTCAGCTATATAGACTCTACACAAGTTCGTGTTTACTTATTTATGTGGGTTTATATTATAAGAAGTATTTAATTTTAAGAGAGTTTCGAGAAAATTAATTTTAATGTCAATAAAACACTAAACCTTTAATTTAAAGCAGCATTTACACATCAAACAAAGTTTACCTGCCATGAGTTAAATAAAACATTTCAGTTTTATAGAAGAAGAGTGTAACAGAGTTTTTATAATAAATATGCACTAAACTATACATATATTTATTTTTAACCTATTTAAAAAAATTTTTTTTAGCAAAATTTGTAACATTTAGTTTTTTACTTTAAAAATTTGAAAAATTTGAACATTTCAAACACATTTTAAACCCCAAAAACCAAAAGGGTTAAAACCGTTTTCTAGAAATAACAAATAAATACATTTAAAAATTGTTAAAAAATTTATTTGAACGTTGTGTTGTAGATTAAAAACAACCTTGACCACGAGCAAATAAACTGTGATTTATGTGCAGGTCGCTAAAATCACAAGTAAAAAATAATATTTAATTTTTTTTAATAAAATTGTAAACTTGTCCAGTTAATCAAAGTCTGCGAAATCCTTAACTGATCATAACATCGAACTTGGCCCACTGAATGTTAGCGTTTAGCCCGTCAATTAGTGGCAGCAACAAGCAACGAGCAACAAGCAACAGCTGAAAAACAACAAATTCAACCGCAAATGCAAAAGAAAGGAAAACTCATGATTTGGCTAACCAAGTTGGCCAGGTTGGATGACCAAGCGACTGCAATGGCCGGCAATCGTGAATCTCAGGCCGCATTTGTATGCAGCGCCATTCGGCCATTCATAATGAAAGTGAATTTCGCATTTTCCTCTTGTGTGAAGCCAAGCATCGATCTGCTGGCCAATTTCTAATGCTCCGTCTCTGTATCTTTGGCCAAGACCAAAACCAGTTACCAGTTAGTCAGTGGTGGTGGCCAGGGAAAAGTGTCTTAGTAGGCCGCTTTTGGCATCGTCATCGCTCGGATACTATGGATACGATCGGATTGAATCGAATCGAATCGCATCGGCTGGGATCGGGTAACACTGACTGACTAACTGACTTCTTGGTCATGCAACGAGCAGTGAGCAGCGAGCAACGAGCTGAGGAAAAGCGAAAAGAAAACGCAGGCCACATGTGGAATGGCCAACAGTTTCACATTTGCCCGCTGCATTTCTTTTCTTTTCTTTTATTTACATTTATTTTTTTGTATTTTTTTTTTGGCACAATCATCTGAATGCTACGTCCACGTCCGTGGCGGAAAGTATTTATTTTAATTAACGTATCGCGTTGGAGTGCCGTTTTTGCCCGATTTTCATTTGATTTCCGAAAGCCATCAATTTGAATTTTTGCTTTCGCTCGACACTCGATCTGAAATTTTAATTCAGTGTGATGGCGGGACAAGAAAGGGTTTCCCCAAAGACTGTGTAAAATATTGCTTTTTTATAGTGAGGACCTCGAGTTGTTCTTTATGTTCTATGATTTGGGTTATTGTTGGGGGGTTAACAATACAATACACAAACATTTAAGAGGCTTAAAAAATTGCATGACGTTTTTTTTTGGAATATTTGCAATGGTTCTTACCTTGCTTTATTTCGAATTAAATTTTAAAAATCGTTTAAAATAATTTAAAACCTATGCACACAAGTAAGTAAAATTTAATATTTTTTTTCGTGTCAGTAAAATATTTCATCAAACAATATTTAATTATTTAAGGCAAGTTTTGGGAGGTTTAGAAAAGCGACTATTTAAAAAAAAAAGTTTTTAGAGCTACAGGGAACTAAAACTAAGTCTTTATAAGCCCAAAATTTGATTTCAATATTAAAAACATTTTGTTTTTACTTTCATTGTAGAACCAATTGACTTAAACCTGAGTTATTTAAGAGTACCTTTTGGTTTTATATCCTCTACTATCTGTACAACTATCTGTTTTCGCAAGTACATTATGGCTTTGATATATCCGAGTATTTCCCCCACACCTTGAGCGCAACTATAACTTTCCTTGACCGCACATCACCCCATTCCCATTGCATTTCTATGTACTAAATATACTACACTTTAGATGTATGTAAGCACATCTATGTATTTTCTATCCTTCCCAGTGCAAATCCCCCATAATAGATCGTCGGCTTCTAATGAATATTGAAATATTCAATGGAAAATGGAAACACTTCTCGAAGTCTCCCCGTCTCCGTTGCACCGCATTTGTTGTCTCGCTCAGTGTCAGTCGCCAAACAGACAAAAGTTGATTAAACTGCACAATAACAAACGGCAACAACAACTACAACGGCCGTTTTCAAGTTCAACCTATTGTGAGTCCGCAAGATACAAATGTAAATTCAAAAGAGCATTTCGACTGGAAAATTCCCAAAAAAAAAAAAATACAAATAACAACATACTTGTAATCGAAAGCAGCCAACCAAGCTGGATTTGCAGCAAAATAAAATAATGGTGAAAAAACCGAACAAGTGCAACATAAATCACAAGCGAAATTCTCACACATTATTAAGCGTTGATTACCGTAGAAAAAAAAAACAAAACAAAATAAATAATAATGGAAGAAAACAAGCTTGTTTATAAAAACTATTAACTAAAAGTGCAAACTCAAAGCTTCTTCTTCTTCTTCATCTGGTTGTTGTGCGTTTTCATTTTCATTTGGCTTTTCGGTTTTTGTTGTTTGTTTACGTGTTTTATTGAAAAAGATTTTCAATGCCATTATAATGCATTTTGTATAGGTGTGTGTGTGTGTGTGTGAGTGTGTTGTAAATGCAAGCAAAGCAAACGTCCGTCTAACTGTACGACCGTCAACCGTAGCCATTGGGGCAAAGAGACGTTAGAGGGGGAGCGGGAAGGGGGGGGCTGAGGTTGGGACTGGGGCGTACATGACGACGACAACGTTGACTGCAGCAGCGACAGCGGCAGAGGCAGCGCAGTCAGCGGCGACTGCAACTGCAAACGCTCATCCGCCGAACGATTTGCTAGTAACTGCCACTAAAACTTGAACGAGGGTCGCCAAGGGAATTTATCTTATCAGTAGTGAAAAAGGTGTTAATTTTTAATCAAATAAATTCCGTCTAGAATGATCTTTTAAACAAAAAATAAGAATTACATTTGTACTATATTTAAAATAGGTTGTTTTCACATATAGTAAATTTATAAACATTTCCTGTAATTTTGACTTTCAATTTTTAAAAGGACTCGTCTAATTTCTAGTTGGAAGTTGTCGTAAATCAAAAATGTACATACATATTATCAAAAAATAAAAATTAAAATAAATCCGAAATCTAAAATATGAAAGGTAAACTATTGTGTTGCTATTTTTAAATAAAGAATTGAGGTAGGTCAGGGCACTTACAATAAACACTTTAAAATTAAACAAATATTTATGAAAAAAAAGAAATAAAGATTTTAGGTAAAATGTTATATAAAAAATATATAAGACACTTTTTTTATTTCTCTCTTTTTTTTATAAGTATTTATCTTTAGGCAAACATTGGGGTAGTCTCTTCGATCGGTAATTGAAATGCATTGAATTCTTTAGTTGAAAACTTACGAGACCTTTCAAGAGTTGTAGACATTAAACATAAGTCAAGGAAAATAAATCTAATAATATTATTTATGTAAATTGAACCCCTTGTTTTTTATTATTTATTCAAAAATTTTAAACAGGCGCTGGAAATTTCTAGATGTCGCCCAACTTTGTCGCCAACTAAGTTAAGCGGCTCTTATTAATATATATGTATATACGTTGCCAAAGGAAAGTTTTCACCGACATGGATGGCCGGCAAATTGATCGTGCAATAATTACTGCATAGCAGCTATGTAGTTGCCAGTTGCAAGTTGCTGTTGCAGCCACATAGCTGATGTTGATGTTGCTGCTGCTGCAGATGAAGTTGTTGCTGCTGCAAATGGAAAGCAACGAGAGGGAAAGTGTTGCCGATGCTGTCGCTGCCAGTTGGTAGTTTTCATTTTCCATGGCATGCTGCTAATAATACCAATCATAATGGCGCATAATAGACACACTGACATTGAATCGAGGCGCAGTGGGAGGGGCAGGGGCTGTGGGTGGGATTGAAGGGGAGTGGAGCGGTACGGAGACAGACAGTGTCTGCTGCCAACACGGTAGCCCCAGTGAGATCGATTGGCATCGTCGATCATAGCCAGCAGCAGCAGCAGCAGCAGCAGCAGCGGCGGCAGCAGCGTCAAATTTTGCAATTGCATTTGCTATTGCAAACTGCACACAACGGCAGCGTCGACGACTGCAACGACATTCAACTGATAGAAGTCAAAGTTCTGAGAGAAGGCGACAGATAACACGTCACTTGACTCGAATGGGGACATGGACAACATGCGTGCCTCCCCTCAACCCGTTCGGTCCCCCTGCAATTCCGTTCCGTTCAGCAGCAACTACAACTAGCAGCAACAACATGAACAACAGCAACATCGACAACGACGACGACGACGACGACGACGAGTCCGGCACTCGCCGCTGCCACTCGAGAATCGCAATGAATTGTCGTTAGCTTCGCCATTACCCCACGGGCAGTTCACTGGATTCTCCTGGCCCCCAAAGTCCCCATTGCGCCCCTCCAGTCCCCTCACTTGCCCTCCCTCGTTCTCCTGCCATCACCCCCTACCAGGGCCACTCTATCAGATCTCTAACACACTCAGAGAAAAAAATCTATCAATACTTCAGAGCTTTGTCTTGTAAAACAAGATTCTTTATATCTCTTAAAATCTCTAGAAATATATAAACATATGTCAAGGTGTCTTAAGCTTAGTTAACACACAAAATATTTGCAAAAACTCGAAACGTATATAACAAATAACATTTCTTCTTGTTTTATGTTATCTTATTTGTGTTAAAAAAATCCAATTTAAAATAAAAGGTTATTCTAATCAATGTATTTGAAATGAAATTTAAGATAATAACGGTGACAAAAGAATCTCCTGATATTAAAAGTCCCCTGGAACAGAGCCTAAAAGTAGGCTATATTTTATTCCGGAAATAGGATGTTAAAATTTGACTTTGACAGAACGTTTGACATTTTTTGGAGCATACTTTTCGACAACTTTTTGAGTGACTTAAAATCGTCAGATTTTATGGGGCTTCCTTAAATAATTTCAGGCAGCAACAAACCATTTTAAATACTTAAAAAATTTTAATTTGAACTGTAATCGAGCCACTAGATAATCTATAAATATTTTTATTTATAGATATGTTGTCTATTCAAATTTCAATATTTTAAAGAGTTAGATTTTAGTAAATACATTTTTTTATAGAATGTGAAATGCAGAACCTACAAATTAGTTAAGTATTATTCTCTCTGCATTGAATATGGCTTGTAGTTTCGCATTTTATTTGATAGAATGTTGCGCGTATCGAACACTGCCACCGCAATGTTGCAACGGGCTGAGGCAAAATCGCAGCGATCGATGGACGGCAGAGGAGGCGGTGCAGCTGGGGGCGGGGGCGTGGCTCGGTTAGGCGGCGATTATGGCCGTTTGTCTGTCTGTCGGTAGCGCAAACAGCCGCAAAAAAAATACATTTTTTCAATTTAAATTGTTTGTTGTTGCTGTTCTGGGTTGTGTTTCGAATCGATTGTTGTTTTTTTTCTTGCTTCTCTTTTTGGTTTGCTTTGTTTTTGATCAGTTTCGTTTTATTTGAAATTCTCATTGCGTTGCAACTGCAGTTAAAGTCAATTGCAGTTGTTTCTGCTGTATTCGTTGTTGTTTCTTGGCGTGTATTTGAAAGCCAATGTCTCTGCTAGTCGGTGATTGGTAAGGATAAGGGGTGCTTGGGATACATAGCTTTATGAGGAGTTATGATTCTAGGGATCACAATAAAATATATGTTCGCAAGGAAATGTAGAGGATTATGGTAAAAACATTTTATTATGTCAGAACGTAACTCTTTACTTGCACTTAAATTATTTATTTAAAGAATTCCGATTTTAATTGTTAATATTTTGGCCAAAAATCTTATAAGAATTTTAAAATATTTTTAAAAATGCCTTTAACTATGGAATCTTTTATTTTATTCCCGAAATTAGTTAAAAACACTTTATATGTTCATATTAAAAATAGTGCGCATCTTTTGGGTACTTAAACCACGTGATTTGAAATCGCTAAAAATTTGTCTATCACCACAGAGATTTGTTTGTTAAGTTGAATATTTTCCATACTTTGCATAAGTAAATTTAAATTGTTTAAAGTAAACTTATTGATTTAAGTAAAATGTTTTTTATTGACAGCTTCTTTTAAAAATGATCGAAATATTTTTCTTATTCTTATAGGAACTTGTATTTAACTGTGTTTTGTCTGCAACTGATTATTTACTTTAATGTTCCTCGATCGCTTACCTAAAGCACCCTGTACAGTGCGAACTAACGCACAATTACCCACAGCCACACAGTGCATGCCAAGAGACACGAACACCAGAGCAACTATCTATACAAATATATATGTATAGTATATATAAACACATTGAATGCATTTTATTTGCTTAGGCATATTTTTAATTTGCGAGGAAGGAGAACAAATAATGAGTGCTACACAAAATGGCACACAGAGCGACAGGGACGGCAGTAGAGAGTGCGAAAGAGATAGCAGCAATCGACTAGCGAACTGCGAACGACTGCGAATGCGAATGCACGACTACGAGTACGAGCAATAATAATAGCAACAAAATTTTCCTTTTCTAGGTCTAGGCCAGATGCACAATTACATTCTAAAATATGCACACAGCTGTATATATATGTGAGTATAAATATATATATATATAGCAATGTTGCTGACGTTTCCAGAAGCAGCAGCAGCAGCAGCAACAACAGGTAACACAGAATGTCAGTACTTGGGATTTAGGGCCATCACTTGACTTCCCCATTGTATCGGAAATCTGGAATATCCGTGATTATTCACCGACCTGGACTAGTCTCGTTCTCGGTTCCTGCAACCTATAAATATTAATATATATATATAGGGGGACATATTATAGATGCACACGATGTAGTCAGACATCCGCCTAATATTTTCTGCATTTGCAGTGGCCGTTGGCATTGCTGTTGCTGCTGCAGTTGCAGTTGCTGTTGCCGCTGTTGCCGCTGTTGTGATGTTGTTCTTGTGCGCCTCTTACGCATATGCAATTTTCGCTTTCGTTTTTCACGTATCTGTTTATTCGATTTGAAGGACAAGCCCCATGTGTCAATGTGTCTGGGTGTCGATCTGAATACCGAACTGCAACAACCACAATAACCAGCAACAACAACAATGTCTATTTACGCATAGACAATGTTTTCGCATAATCTACAAAGCAATGGGCCAAGATACCTTTTAGGTAGTACTTTTCTTGGGTCTTGAAAACAGAAAGGTTTTTTTATATTTACTTTAGGAAATATTATTAATTATAATTGCAGCCAGCTTTGTCAGTACAAAACTAGTCCTTTCATTAAAAATCCGTTGTGTATTAGGAAATATCTTGGAATTTATTTTTTCCTGTTTTAATTTAGCTTTTAATCTTTTCCTGTCTTGTTGTTTTCTTTGTTACATTAACATTTTTACTGTGAAAAATGTTTGAACTTCTCTTAGAGATTACTTAATTATAATTGGCTCCATGCTTGTGTCCAAGCTTTCACTTAGTCCTTTTCAAATTCAAAGAAATCTATTTTATGGTACTTCGTTTTTCCTGTTTCTTTGGAAACCTTCTCTTTGACAGGATAATTCCCAACCCATTTTCAGTATAAAATCTATTTCTAGTTTCTCTGGCTGAAAACTGTATTTAATTCGCCATCGCACATCCAATTAGGCTTTTGCATTTATGACACACATACGATGCGAGACAGTTTTCCGCTTGTTTTTCCCCCATTTCCCGACACTCGCTAATTTCCATTCGCACAAGCAAAAAGGAGAGTGGAAAGAGACGTGCATATCCGTTGCCACAAATATCGCATATAGTGCTTCGATTCAGATGTGTGTCGGCACGATCAGAAGGCTAGACGCAAAATATGATGGATCGTGTCCAAAAGGTGGGGGCGTGGGACTGACAGGAGGAAATAATTAGGGGCAACACGTTGATCAATTGAAAGAGGGGACAGAGTGGGGGACAGTGTGATGCACATAACCCATCAAAATTGCATTCCTTAAAATTTCGTGTGACATGACAAGACGTCGAAAATATGGACCATAATATTTATATGTAAATATATGTAATTGCACATAGGATCTAAGGATCCTTACCAATATATGTATTTACCTTGATAAAATTGATAAAATAGTTCGTTAGAAAAGTAAATATTTAAGTACCTAGGTATACTAAAATGAGTATTTTGAACTAGCTTATTAAAGGTTTAATTTTTGTTTTTTTTTTTTCAAATATAACTACTGGTGTTCTACCTGATAATAGATATAGAACATTATTCGGCTTAGGTTATCCGCCAAAAGACTTTATCCCTCAGTTGATCTCAAAATGATTTTCTCCTGTTCTTGAATAGAATGAAATAAAAATCATCCAATTTAACTTGTTAATTCTTAAATCTTATTGACACATCACTTCTGTAGACATTTTTATATAAAGTTAAGGATCATAATCTCAAATTACCTACATTATTTTAGGTATTTCGTTAAGTTAGAATATCTTCTTAATCAAAGGTAGCTATTTAGCAAAAGTTATCTGCGAAGGCAATCAATCGATCATCAAAGTTTTGTTCTATGCAGCAAACATTCTGTTTGGCAAAGACGGAAAATGGGATATGCAAACAAGAAGCGACAACTCGGATGCCCCATGTTCGAATATATGTATTTTATAGCGCGGCAGTTGATTTTTCTGTTCCTTCTTCATTTCGCTTTGGGTGGGGTGGGGGGTGATGGGTGGCGGTTAAGAGGGGTGGTGGGTGGTCGTGGGGGGGATCGACGAGCATTGCAAAAGGGGAGCAGAGCACAGCAGAGCAACACAAAGCAGAGCAGAGCTTTCGCACACCACGAAGAGTGCGCACGCTTTGCTTATATGGCACTGCTGCCCGTGTGTGTGTGTGCTGCCGTTTGGGTGTATTTATATGCGTTGTGTGTTTGTGTGTATGTACGGGCGGGTGCAGCGAACTAATTCAAGGCTGCATACCACACACGCTACGGCAAATATAAAGCTATCACTGTGTTTGTTGCTCTCTCAGTGTCTCTCTCTCTCTCTGTGTGTGCGAGTGTTATTTTCCTCTCTCTATCTCGGCCTCTATCTTTTTAGAGCGCTCTCTCGCGGAATTGCATTGGTGGTTGTGTGCAAGACAAGTTCAGCGCTAAACATTCAAAGCCACTGGGGCGGGGAAGAGGGGTGGAAAGGGGGTGGTACGAGGGGGGGATCGCACCGCAGACTGCGACTGAGAATTTTGTAAGGTTGTATCATCATCATCGTTGTCGTTGTTGTCGCAGTCGCAGTGTTGCTGCCGTGCTGCTGCTGCTGCTGTTGCTTCTGCCGCTGCCTTTTGTTTTCATTTCTGCCTTTTAACGAGATGCGACTGGCGGCACACGCTCTAATGCAATCAAAGGCCCAGCGCAAACTGGAACTGAAGCCGCGCTTAGTTCAGGGACGGCCTAAAAGGGTTTTGACCAGAGGTGGGGTGTCTTATCTATTAGTATGTGTTTTTTAAAACATGAAAACACTTGGTATTTTAGTTCAAATAATTATAGGATAAAGGATCTCAAGAACAAAATATACTTAAGTCAGAAAACAGCAATACAAAATTTTAAAGAATTTGAAACTTAACAAAAATATACTTTTCCCAATTGTACTTTAATTAATTGTAAAAAGAAAATTATGAAAAATGTTCTTGAAATTGAAATGGTTATAACTTTTGACATTTGAAATCTACCTAATTGACTCCAAGATTTGTTGTAAATCAACACCAAAATATTTTGATTATTGGTTTAATTTTCCTTAAATTTATTCTGACAAGAGCTTACAAAATCTGTGTTTTTGTTATATTTTTCTTGTACCGTTTATTAAACATTTAACAGAAAGAAAATGCAAACGTACTACTTATTTATGTATCTCGATTCCCCCATCTTTATCCTATTTCAATATTGTTTTTCTCTTTCTGTCTGTTGGTCGCTTTTCCGATGCGGTTGTTGTTGCTGATGAGGTGAAGGTGAAAATTTGTGCAAAACAGCTTGCCGGCCCCCTTTTCTATGGCTCCCAGAAAGACAAGAGAGACGAACAATAGGGATGCCCAAACTGGTTGCATGTTGCTGATGTAGTTGTTGCTGCTGTTAGTGTTGGTGTTGCTGCTGCTGCTGCTGCTGTGTTAATGGGTTACAGTGCAATTAGGACAGCGAAGGGGAGGAAAAAGAGATAGTAGTTGTGTGTGTGTGTACTATATATTGAATCTGATTAATATGTAATGAGAGCGATGGCGTTTGCAAAGCAGGAGAACGTCCTGTGAATAAGGATTGCACAATGCTGAGCACAAAAGGGGGAAATGCCTTTAATTACTGAAAATGGTAATTCTACACCCAATTACTTAAGGCCAAGGCATTGTTAAATCCTTTGAAAAGAAAAGAATTTACCATGTTAAGGATAACTTTCCTGTTGTTATTACATGAATCACATTAAGAACATTAAAAATGTAACACAAAAACTTAATATAAACAAAAATTTTCATTATTATTGAATAAAAGGAAAACAGAAATCAATCTTAGTTATATCCTTGACCTATGAATATAAATTAAAAAAATTAAAAAAAATGTCAGATTATTGAACGTTAAGAACCTTTTAGGTACTACTTTATCAAGTATTTAAAAAGTGTTGTAAAAATGTAGCTACATTATGTTAACACTTTAACTTAACTTAAAGTGATAAAATGAAAGTGGGGAAATTCAGAAAGCGTCTTAAAAAATGTAAACGTTAAAAATAGAAGTTTCCTGAAATTTCCCAACCTTATTCCGTTCTGAATTATCTCAATATATCTCATCTCTGCCCAGCCAGGCCCAAAAACTAATTAAGCGTTTCCATTTGTGAGCTCAAAAAGTGCCACTGGACCATTAATCAATCTGCAACTTGACAAAATGGCGCTCAAAATGACTTCATTGGCAGTACAAAAGAACACTGAGCCATAATGCTGCTTATATAACGAGGCTAAGGCGAGGCTCCTGCCAAAAATCGAGAACACGGCAGCAGCAACAGCTTCAAAACTTGAACTCGGCGGTCAACCTGCAATGCGTACAGCAGCAGCAACAACAGGCCAACGAATTTAGATAAGTCGCAAAACAAATACAAATGTATATACAAGAAAAATAAAACAAAAAATGAGAAAACACAACAGCAACAGTAACAAGAAAGGAAGTTAACTTTCACAAGCCGAAGCTAATATGCCCTCTTAACAATGACTAAAATTGTATAATTTGGCTAAATATTTCCTATATAACTTTGAAAAACTTATTTGAAATCCTTAAAAGCAACAAAGAATTTTCAATAAGACATATGTTGGTTAGTTCTTCCCATTTGAATAAATCCTAAAACTTTTCCCTCCATTTGAAACAAACAAACAACTAAAAATTAAGTTTGTGCTTTATTTAAAACAAGCTAATTTTGCATACAAATTTCTTTCAATTTTAACAAAACAAAATATTTCCCCTAATTTAAAAAAAATTGTTAACTATAAATTTATTTATTTATTTTGAATTGTCTATAAAATTTACACAATTCTGTTGGAACAAAGTTGGCATTTTTATCTGGGCTCAAAAAAAGGTTTACATTTGGAAAAGTTGCACATATTTCTCTATTAACTTGACCAGTATTTTTCTATTTAAGGATATATATTATCTCTACTGTAGGTATCCCCTATATTCCAACATTGTTACAAAATTCAAATACCCTCTAGCAAAGGGTATAAAAATGAGAAAACACAACAGCAACAGTAACAACAAATGCCAAAGCAATCAACAAAATTGCAAAGTGCATTTTGCAGTGGCAACGTTTGGCACTCGGATTTAGGGGAGGAGTAGGGGGTGGGTTTTTTTTTTGGGGGGACTTTTGGGGGTGGGGTGGGGGGTGTCCGTGGCAAGGGGGTGGCAAGTGGGGGGTTGTGGGGACGCTGGTGACAGTGACGTGCTCGGCCCGGTTCGGTTCGGTTCAGTTCGTTTGCTGGCTGGCAATGGACAAAATGAACGCCCCTGACATCGTTAGTTGTTGTTGTTGTTGTTGTTGCTCGTGTTGCTGCTGCAATTGTTTGTCGTTGTCGTTGTCGTCGCTGCTGCTGCTGCTGCAGTTGCTATTGCTGTCGTTGTAATTGTTGTTAGACGCTTTGGTGGCCGGGGCACGCAGAAATCCTGATTTGGTTATAACAACGCACATTTGAAAAGCGAATAACGAAAAAACGGCAACAACAGCAGCAGCAGCAGCAGCATGATTTGAAATTCAAATTGGCAATCCAAATCCAAAGCCAAGAAATGCGTGCACTGAGCTATAGCCATGAGCCATGGCTAAAATGATACACACACTCGCAATCGTAGAATAGAAAATGTCAGTCGGGGTAATCAAATAAATAATCTGGCTAAGTGCTGCCAGGGATGGCGACGAGTGACTTTTTAAACGAAAGTGAAACCAAAACTCAAGTTGCAACTCCGACAGAAAGTGAAACGTGCGATTTAAATGGGCTGGGAAACTTTATGGGTTATGAGTTGCAAATTAAATGTGAACGAAATCTTCTGTCACTGAATTATATCAGCAACTAATTAAAAAAACATCTTAAAAAAATAAGAAAACTATTATTACAATATAATAACTCATTTACATTTATGATGAAAAAACTATGAATGTAGTAACTATATAATTTATTTAATACCTTTCAACTTCCTTCTTTTGGAACTTTATGAGATACTTCAAATTCAGCCAAAAATATATATTAAAAACATTTTCTTTTTCCTTCTTCATAAAACAGATCCCAATTCTGAGCCTAAGACTGTAAGAACTTACAACACTTTTGTTTTTTTTAAATAAACAATAAATGGCAAACAATGTATTCTTAATCATAATGATTAACTTTATCCTGACACCAAAACTAACAATTATTCTCTAATTATGACTAACAATCAAAACACAAATAGACATGCAAACTGAACACTTCTGAGTGAATTGCTGAAAGTAATCACCAATCAAATGAACACAGAATGGTAGCCACCAATCATTCTGTCAATTTTCGAATAGATCGCAGCCAGATGAATAGATTTTCCCATAGCACCCAGCCCTCAAGTGAGCGGCCTAACGCAGAAACTAACGCACTTTTCAAAAAACGCTGCGACTTGGTCGTGTGGAACCCCTTGACATTAATAGCGAGTCGCAAAGTCTGACTCGAAGAGAGGCCCAAGAGATGGCTGCAGGGGATCGGATGAAGATTAGAGGGGGGACTGACTACTGACTAATGCTGTGGCAGCCGCAAAATAACCTTGGACCGACGCTGAACTCGCTGCAAAGTGAACAATCTTAGCCGTCTACAACGCGTCGGTAGCGTTGACGACCGCTCGCAATGTCAACGGCTTGAGCAGCATTTCAATGACTATGACTGCCTCTGCCTGGGTTGCGGATCCGAGTTCCAGTTCGAGTCAGAATCCGAGCCAGAATCCGAATCTGAATCCGCCTCAGAGTCGGAGGTGTATCCTTGAAAGCGAGAGTTCAATGCTTGGACCGTGCGGCGTTTGAACCCAGCCGTGGCATCCACAAAAAAAATGGTGGCGACAGGACTTTCTCGTCCTTCTTTTCCTCAAAATAAATTCGAAAGCACTCGAAAAAAAGAACGTTGTTACATCTACTTATATTTTGTCAGGAATACAGGTCAGAAAAACCTCAAGTTTGAGGCTTAAGAAACTGATTTTATGTTCTCAGTTAACAAACTACTTTTACCAAACCAAACTGTCAAGGATGTCTAAGAAATATTCTTTTATCATTTGTCTATCTTTAGTTTGTATATAATTTTAAATTCTTTAAATAGTTGTCGAAAAGTATTCTATAAAAAATGTTAATGTATTTTTTCTAAATCATTTTAAACAATTTAATTTTGATTTAAAACTTGTATGAACATTTTCTAAACTGCTCGAAATTTAAAAGTTTGTTTTTTATCGATTTCAGATTGAACAAAATAATTTGTTTATAATGATAAATTGACTTGATTTAAAATGTTACAATTTATAAAATGTGATTTAAATGGTGTCCAAAAGGATGCTTCAAAAGCTTACACCATGTTATTATCCACTCTGTATGTAGGCAATGGTATAATAATACATACCATTGCCTACTTACACGTACCATTTCACCAGTTTGAATAATTTCAAATCACTAAGGTCCTTTCTACAGTTTTAACTTGCATTATTTTTCTCTCAGTGCATTGGAAATGTGGGTGTTCATGGGGCGCAGGACGCAAATGATTGCGCCTCGTTTACAGCCTGAACTTCAACGAAATTGTTCAAGTTCAAGGTTGCCGGAAAGCCCGAGTCGAACCCAAAAACCCCAAAACCCAAAAACTCACACCCAAACAGTCGGCTCTTTGTCTGCCGCACGCACGCACACACCCACACCTGCACCTACTTCCACACGCACAAAACGCACACACGCACAGCAAAATGGCCGACTAACGGAGTGTGGGCAGCCATTTTGTCTGCGCGGCCCAAACCAAAATACCAATACAAGCGAAGGCTTAGGCAGACGTGTAAATATGTATGTATGTGTTTATAGCAAACATTTCCTACAAACGACCCAGCCACCCACACAGACGACCGAACCAAGGCAAATATCCTTTTGACCTTGAGCGCACAATTTCCACACGCAAAATTTATTGACCCGACTGTCTGACTTGGCTTCGCCCCATTCGGAAACTTTTGAAAACCAAAAACGAGCAGCGAAAAAGGCCCGACTCCTCGCTGATTTCTGTCTGGGTTTTTTTTGGTTGCTGTTGGTTGGTTGGCTTTCTTGTTTTCCTTTTTGCTGCCAAGAAAAGGAAGTAGGTGCCCACAAAGAAATAAAAGAAGGAGGTGGGAAGTGGGTGGTGGGCGGTGGGTGGTATGTGGCATTCAGACGACGCTTCCCAGAACCGGGGGCTCCGTCTGCCTTTCGTGTCAATAGACGGTTATTTGTCTGCCTCCTAGAAAGCCCCACCCCCTGGAAAATCCCTACCCCAGCGGGTGGTATCCCTACCAGTTTCTTTTTTTTTTTAGGCAGTAGCAATACGACGAGACAACAACCCGAGCGACGACCGTCGACCGTCGACATTTATATGTATTTTAGTCTGCGACTTTGAGTGGTTGAGTGGCTCGGTGGCTCAGTCGTTAGGTGGTTGACTGTCTTGGAGGGCGTTGGGCGGTGTCCTGGTAGGGAGGACATCCTGTCGGGATTTAATAAACAAGTTACTGGCCTTTTTTATTTATTTCTGGCAGTTGTTGGCTGACAGTTTCATTTTCGCCTTGAAGGAGGGTTTTATTACAAATTATTTCTTGGCCAGATGGGAAAATCAATTAGTTAAAATCTGTGTGATAATTGTATTTTCCTAAATATTTAAGACTCTATTTTGTTTTATTTTTTATTTAGGGAAATAAAAAACCTTTTATATAAAAAAAAAAAAAAAATTTATTTAAAAAAAAAAAAAAAAAAAAAATAAAAAAAAAAATAAAAAAAATTTTTTTTACAATTTTTAAAAATTTAAATTTATTCCCTCAATAAAAAAAAAAAAAAAAAAAAAAAATTTTAAAAAAAAAAAAAAAAAAAAAAAAAAAAAAAAAAATATATCTAATACTGAGATTCAAAAGAGTTTGGCTTCTAAGGAAGTATTTATAATCATGTGTTTGTCCAGTTTTAAAACAATTTAACCCCCACGAGAAGGTAAAATCGTAGATTTTTCGGTATTTTAATAAATGTACAAAATAATGCAGGAAATTAATTTGTAATATGTTTGTAAGATTTTTAGCGGCCTTTGTTTTCAAATGACTTAAATTTTAAAACTTTAAGAAAATTAGCAACAAAATTAAAAGCTTTCAAAGCTTTTTGCCACCACTCAATTTCTGAAAAATCTGAGTGAATTAAAAACTGTAAGCTTTGCTCAATACATCTCAAACTGTATGCAGCAGTGTTGCCTTTCAGCTTTTTAAGCTAAATCTCATTTAAAGTAAAAAAGCTAAAGCACTTATAGCGAAAAATCTATTTTACACAAATGCTGTCATTACATCAGTTGTTTTTTAATATTAATTTCCTTAGTTTTACTTTGTAAACAAAGTTTTCATCTTTTGATTTTTGTTTCTCTACGTTTTTTTTGTTTTTATGTAGATAATTGTAACATACATGTCAAATATATGAAGATGTCAGTTTATTCTAGATGGCGCCACTAAGTCGAGTAGGTGTCAACTGTATGTATAATTAAATGTAAAAGTCAAGTAGATATTTATGGACAGGGTGGCATCACTGTAGCGTTTTAGAAAGGTGGCAGCACTAACAATGCCGCCAAATTTGAACTATTCTATACCCTGAAAAGTGTTTTTGATTTGTCTACTTTTAAAAGCGATTTCTTTACTTTACTAAATTAAAATTTTAACTTGGAAATCGTATTTGACTAAATTCAAATCAAATGGAGGAAACATTATCCTCTTTTAATTTGTTCACTTCTTTATATGTAAAATATAATAATAAAAAGATTGACTCACCGCTGAGTTTGTCCAGTCGCTTCTCGATATTCAGGCACTTGGACATGAGCTTCTCCACCAGCAGCGGATTGGCAGCGGCGCTGGTCACGAAGCGCGGCTCCTCCGCCAGCGGCTGTCCGCCCATGAGGGCGTACTCCAGCTTGGTGGCACAGTCGCCGGCTACTCCACCGCCGGAACCAGCTCCTCCTCCGCCTCCTCCTCCATGGCTGCCACTATTGTTGTTGTTGATCAAGTCACCGCAGAGAGCGGCCGCTGCGGCTGCAATGGCAGCCGAAGTCACCGAATTGGAGGAATCGTAGCCGCCAGTGGCATCGGCCAGACTGGCGGCCACCGAGTCCACCAATCCCTGGGCACTCAGCTGGGCATTCTCTTTGGCTAACAGATCGTCATTGGCCACCACGGCGGCTGCCACGCTGGCAAAGTCATCCGCCACCATGTCGGCGTCCGTGATGACGACATTGTTGTTGTTCTCCTCCTGGGAAACATTGGGATTGCAGCGGGAGGAGCAGGAGTAGTTACAGCGGAGAGGGAGACAGATGAGCAGAAAGAAACGAAAGACAAAACAATGATGAAAAATCCGTGGAAAATGTGTTATGCAAGAATCCAAAGAGTATTATGTGTTTTTATGGCTATATATATAGGATATGTTTATGCAGTGGTTAAACTTCTCTGATCTGTTCTTGGCGGATGTACATTTTCGACTTTGACCTCGACGGTGGCCAAATCAGACAGCAGGCTCTCGATCTCAAAGTTGCTCTCGGAGAAGCTGCGGAACAGCTCGTCGGAGGAGTCGCTGCCGCAAAGCGGTTCCACCACCACGTTCACATTGCGGGCCGCCGCTCCATTGAGTTCGTTGGATCCAAGTCCCACTCCTCCTCCAGTTTGCTGTGGGTTGTTCGGATTGCCAGCGGATTGGATCGAGGGGTTTAAGTTTTCCGTTCCAGTCACCGTAGAATCATCCTGGAAAAAGTGAAAAAAAATTCAAATAAAATTTTTGGGAAACTATTAGTTGGGTTGCTAACTTGAAAGTTACGGTAGAGTACGGTCAAAAATTATATCAATTTAAGTGTTCTTCCCACATTTAAATGTTTCTTCAAAAAGTTTTTAGAATTCCAAAATTAAATAAAACTTCATTTAAAAAGTTAAGAAAAATATTTTTCAATTTTTTATTTTTTATGTTTTAATCACGATACAAGAGCTGAGCTATGCTTTTTATAATTAAAATTGTAAAATAGTTCAAATTTGTATCTTCTTTATTTATAAATTTTAACTGAAGTTATCATGTGATTTTCGTATAAAAAATTTAGCATAACCATTATTCTCGATATTTTAATAATCGAGTGTGAATTTGATTGTAAATTAATTTATAGTATTTTGCGGTCCCTGGTTTTTTAAGGAATTTTGTAAACGAATAATTGTCGTCAATGATGCTGTAAATATTTTATAAAATTTATGGATTGTCCTTATTAAGTTTATTAAGGCTGTAATAAATATATTACGTTGATTTTACAAGTTGCGTTACCGTGTTTTTGGAAATTGCTTAAGAGTTGTAGTAATTTTTTTACGAACAGAATTGTAAATTTAGTTTTGGAGTTTAAATTCAAATTAGAGAATTTCGCAGGTATCTTTTATAGTTTTACTATGCAAAAATTTATTTCTATAGAGTCTTACAACGTTATTTTGCGGAATTTCAATGCAAAGAACGACTCTAAAGTAGCTAAATTTTTACTAAAAATTTGTTTCAGATTCAGTGTTAGTTTAGGGACCATCCCATGGAGCGCAGGAGCAAGTACTTACGGCTATGCATGTTCCCAAATCTAGACCACCAACAAGACGACCATCGTTATCCGGACACCAGAGCAGTGCGTCGTCGATAAAGGGCATCGCTGATAGGGCAAAGCCTGCACTGCAGATGCTGTTCACTGCCAGCGTGTAGCCGTTTCCTGAGTACCCCTGCCAGTCGCGAAAGTTCTGATCAATCTTGATGCCACCCAGGTCCAGGGTTCTCCTCTCGTCTCAAACCAGGAAAGTGTTTACTATGTGTGCTTCCGCTGGGGAAACTCCTCTCGTTCCTTTCCAATTCTTTATATTTGTATACCTATCACACTTGGTATAAAATTTGGACTTCTCTTCGATTCACAATGTTTTCATAAGATTTGCGTGAAAATTTCGTTTGTTGTTGTAGGCACTTTATATGAGACGGTTTTGGTTTGGTTTGTTTAAAATTTGTATAAAGTTTGCTTAGCTTTAGTCTTGTTTGCTTTTGGACGTTCGATCGCACAAAAAGTTAAAACAAAAGGTTCCTTGTCGATGTGTAAAAGTTTTAAGTTTTTGTTTTTTAACGCACTTAAAAGTGTAAAGATTTAAAAATCCCCTCGTGTTGTTGTGTATAGATAATTTTACATTTAATATTATTTTGGCTTTGTTTTGGAGTCTGAAAAAGAAAAGAGATTGTTTGTTTCGTTAGTAATGTGTTGTTTCATATTTTTTTAAGTAAAAGTAATATACGAAAAGTATGTTATGAACTAAATTATGTGGTTAAATTAGGTAAAACTTTTCTTAAACATTATAGAACTAATATACATTTCAATACATACTTTATGTTTTATTTATTTATTTATTATATTGTTTATTACAGAATATTTTGTACCTTAAATTGTTATGTATAATGCTTGCATGAGCATGAAAATATTTTATTGTTTTCCTATTTTCATAATGTTATTATTTTGAAATTGTTTGTGCTAAAAATATGTTTAAGCTGAAATATTAATAAATCATAATATACAAAGGGGCTTACATTTTTGGATTAACTCATAAATCTTTAATTTTTTTTTAACACAAACTGATTTTTAAATAATCTTAGCAACCATAAAACTAATGTGTTTTAAATCTGCAAAACCTTTCCTCTTATTTCGCTTCATCCCTATCTAAAATCAAGGCGTTTTAATTGCATTGGCAACGTAGTTTCTTGGGGAAATTCCAGGCCATCTGAATTTGCATCTGCATCCCGACAATGCCGCATCATTGGGCATCCATTAAAATATTTACATTTACACATAGCCGATCCACAGGCAATATATACATATATATAGGGGCAATCGCATGAGCAAAAGGTAAGAAGAGGATGAAAATATAGAAAGTCGTCTCGTCTCGCTGTTGCATTGTTTCAATTTTTGCCTTGTGGCTTCCGGTTATAACTAATTTTCCTCCGAATCAAAGTTTTTCTTTGTATTTTGTTTGTGTTTAAAGTTCAATAACATTAGAAATTGCGAATTACAACATAAAAGCCAGAGCGGAAAGAAAACTCGGCGATCGGCAAGCTGCTGCTGCTGCTGCTGCTGCTGCATTGCTGCATCCGAGAGGGAGAAAGACGTGCAGCACAACAAATTTTTTTGTGGCAAACTAAAACTGAAAACTGCGCGCAAAAAAAAAAAAAAGAAAGACAAAACACAAAAATAGAAGCAAAGCTGGAAAAATGCTTTTTACATAACATGTTACTGAACTGCAGGCACACCGCAGCAGCAGCAGCAACAGCAGCAACAAGTTTTGCACTCGCCAAATTCATTACAAGTGAAAGTCCAAAAACAACACCAACAACATCACCATTTGTAACAGCAACAAACAGCAACAAAAACAACAACAACAACAAGCCAGTTGCATTCACAGCGCAAAAAGTTCGTTAACATTGAACTACGAAGCAAACGAGGCGGAATACGAAGAGAAAAATGTGCATAGAAAAAATACAAAACTGCAGCAAACTTGAAAGCAGCTTTGAATGCAAGTTTTATTTGCAAAAACCAATATTATGAAATAGGAGATTAAACACAAAAACAACACTAGATACATATATCAATAATAACAAAGATGAAACAATGTAAAACAAACTTTAATTTGAAAAACCATTTGATATTGACTGAAAATTAAATTTTCCAAACACATCTAAATTTTGCAAGCATTTATTTAACCTATAATTAAAAAAAACAACGATATTCCTTTACCTTTCAAAGTAGAGCAACATCAGAATTACTTTTAAAAACATCACAAGAATCACAACATTAGCACCTAAATATTTAAAGTTAAAACATCAAACCTGAACTTTTTAAACTAACCTTCAATAAAAAAAGTTTTACCCAAAAACATTTCACTACCTTCAGAAAAGAAGCAAAACCAGCATTACTTTTAATTATTACACAAACAAAAGTTACTTATTATTCAGTTTAATATCAAATCGCAATTTTCTAAACTGAAAATAGAGTCAACATTTTATAGTTTTTTCAAAGTTTCAATAATAGCTGCAAAATCTTTCTACTTTTTAAACAAAACAATAAAAAAATCTACTTAGCAATTTATAATAAAAAATTACAACATTAAATGGAAAATGACAGAACATCTTCAGAGGAATCACATTTTGTGATACGTGAAGTGAGTAGCAATAGCAATAATATCAGCATTAGAAATCAAAAGAACAAATAAACAAGCAACACAAAACATCGATAAAAAACCAAAGCAACAACAAGAGTAATAGAAACTGCTGCAGCAGTGCAACATGCAGCAACAACAACAGCAACATGCAGCATAGACATTACAACATTGCGCTGCCTGGCACCCGCGTCATCATCATTTCTCTTTTTCTCTCTCTCTCTCTCTATCGCCTATCGTCTTTCTTTCTTTAGTTTTTCTTTGGGTTTTCCACAGCATTTTGCTGTTGTTGCTGCTGTTATGATGCGCATGCGCGGCGGAAAACTCGTTTTTCATTATTCAATACAAGCAATACAAGCAATTCAAGCCGCTGCAGCTATTTCACTTTCCAGCCACCAAACTGCAAGTTCAGGCGCAAAAAAAGCGAAAGAAAGAAAACTTGAAAAGGCAACCAAAATGGAAATGGGAAAAAATAAACATGAAAAATAGAGAAGCACGAAAGGAAAAGCCAATGGAAAACCTCCAGCCTCAGCTGGCGCCAAGTTAGCCATTTGCCGTTTACTGTTTCGCCGTTTTCCCCGCGGGGCCTGAATTATAATTAGACATTTGGCCCGAGCTGCTCAACATTTATGCAAAATATTGGTTGGGCGCCCCCCTTCCCCTCCCCGCCTCTTCCCTCTTTTTGTTGCATTGCGAATAATCACAGGGCCACAGTGCGTATACGCAATCTCTGATTAGCGCGGCAATCGAATTGCATAGAATCTTATGGCCTGTGTACTTAGCAGAGATTCTACACTGTGCAGCCACTTCCTGGTTTTGTTTTTTTTTTTGCAGCGAGAGTGGCTGGCAATGAGAATTCCCGATTTGGGTGCGCCACTTGATCGCTGAGCTGAGTGACCAGTGAGCGGTACCGAGTACTCTCCAATCTCCCAGTGCAATAGAGGGTTCTTTTCGCGAAAGTTGAAAGCTTTCCAGTTTTCCATGGGAGTGGTGACCTTAAGGCGTTGTTGAGTAGGCACTGCAGTCGATAGTGCATATCGGAATTAGGGTTTGAAAGTCAAAATATAAAATATGTAACGCTTAGCAAGAAGCCTTACACCTTAAAAAGAAACCTGATTTAAATGAAGGAAAGTTGATTTAAAATAAGTATTTATTAAAATTGAAAAGTCAAAATATAAACTTCATAAAGCCTAAGAAAAGTCTTTACACCTTTAAAAGAAATGAAATGATTAACAAATATTACTTATACTTGAAATTTACTTTATAACGATCGGCTACAAACTGGAAAAATTATTATTGTTATTATTAACCCAAATAATTGGGTAATAACATTGATAATATATTTAGAACCACTTTCTGCGAAAACAGATTTAAAAAATTAAAAACATAGATTTATAATAAGCCAATGAAAAATACACCTTTTTAAAATATATTCTACGTATTTTTGATAGTCTTATATTTTCAAAACATTTATAAAAACAAAAATATCTTGCCTAAAAATAGTTGCTTTAAATGTGAAACAAAAAAAAAAAAAATAACAGAATTCGAAGCTTAAAGACATTATTTATTTTACCCTAAAATAATTTAAAATAAATATTATGTATTGAAATAAAAGGACACTTTACCCACCTTTCGCTTTTTTTGTTGTCGTTGTCCGTTGACGATCCTCGACGTTGCTGAATGTTGTTTACTTGTTTCTTGTTGTAAATGGTTTCGTTGGTGTAAATATATAAATTTTGATTGTTTTTGCAGTTTGTATATATTTTGTAGGTGTTATAAAACTACGTTTTAACTTGTAAATTAATATTATTATTATCCGTAAGGCAGTGTAAAGTTATCAAAAAGTTGTTGTTTACTTATTTGGGTTGTTTCACTTGTTGCACATTGACCGATGTGCCACTTGATGCAATTGCAAATGCTGTTGTTGTATTTGCTTTGCAGCGCACTCGGGCGCATTTTATTTGATTTAGTGTTTAATATGTTTCAATTTCCTTCTTTTTTTCGTTGTGGTCACAAGTAAGAAGTGGAGTACGTGGAATTGTTCGGGGAAGCTGTCTCTGAATTAGCCGACTTAGCCGATTTTATCTTACAGCGAATGCGATAGATGTATAAAGTTTTATTGCCATTAGCAGCGATATCGATGGCATTGACCAAATTTGCATCAGTTCCCAGTTTGCTGCTTTTGGCACGCATTTATGGTGTTTGAAGGTGCGCTGGGGCATTTGGGGACTTTTGGGGGCCGGGGGTTCGGATCGATCGGCGGAGATCGCCCCCGAAGACAAGTGTTCCCGCGGTTAAAATCACTCCCTATGTCGGCTTGCTGTGCGGCCTCTGCAAGTAGAATAAAACATGGTAAGACACACGCCAAATAGCCAATCAATAAATATGAAATAAACTCTAATTCGCTGCATAAGTTTGAATTGTTTAACAAAAAAAAAAACAAAAAACGCTCAAGACATTGACAAACCGGTTGACAGAGGCCAAGACAACGCGCCGATGCTCAGGTGAGGGTGTTCCCATTTTGGCGGGAGATCATAAATTCCAAATCTTGTTTAATTTACATTTTTTGTTTATGATCTCTTTCATTTGACCAATATTATATGGAAAAGTCATTAATAAAAGTTATTCGGTGGTCTGAATAAAATCTCTATAAAGATTTGAAATCATTACCAACGGTGTCTAAAAGTATGCTACAAAGTATGGATAAATAACGAATAACGACTTTAGACTCTTTTTTAACTGATAACAAATCTCTAGGAATCACTGTTAAAGTAAATTTAACATTTTGACATTTTCCAAAAATATTTAGTACACACTCTATACCCACAATATAGTTTATATAGTTGTTTTAACATAAAACTTATTAATTTTAGTTTAATTTATGTATTATGCAATTAGTTACATCGATTCAAAATCCTTTTTTTAAACCGTTAATTAGAGAGATATTTTTTTAATGTTTTAGAGTTTAGTATTATCTATGATAGTTAAGAATATTTTTTAGAGAACTCTATAGTAAATTTACCCTCGGTTTAAGAATTTGTCCCTAGTTATAATAAAGATTTAAAATCGATAACTCAATATTATCTCGTTTAATTTTTTGTCCTTGGTCGTGAAATAACTTATTCCAGAACACCCTATTTTCTGCATAGAATTCGATCCAAATTTAAAACAAAAAACAAAAAAAAAAGAAACACATTAAAGCTTTCAATGCCTGCAAATTATGGAAGAGCTTTTGCCCAAGACTATAAGTCGTAAAGCTATGCAAAATGCGTTAGTTGCAGAGAACGAGAAGTCGAGAGAGATAGAAATAGAGTGAGATAGAGACAGGTGGCAAGGAAGAAAAACAGAAAAATAGAGAGAGACGAAGTGCGCCGGCTTCTTTGACTTTGTCTATTTCTATTTACTGCGTAAATATGTGTGTTGTTGTTGTTCTTGTTGTTTTGCTTAGCTTTTTGCATTGTTGTTGTGGTAGTGTGCGTTAAGTTTTTAAGCGTTATGTGTGTGTGTGTGTGTTTGTGGTGACCTTCTCACACTGTCATGGCTACGTATAAAATAATATAAATATAAAAGCTTTTGGCTTTATAATTTGTATGCAGCTCTCAATGCGTGTCGACGTCGACTTTCTGCGTCTGTGTGTGTGCGTGAAGAACATAAGCGAGTCGTGCTCAAATAGCAACAACAAAAACTATAAAACTGTAGACAATAGCAACAACCACAGGGAATTTCATTGAACAAAATATTATTAACGTTCCGCTCAAGATCGCTGTTTTTTGCCAGCTTTTATTGTTGTGACTGTTGCTGTAGATTGTTGAAAAACAAAAAAAAAACACAGTCTCACAAACGTTAGCCACATTTGCTGTATTTGTTTTTCTACCAACTGACTTGAGATACTTCCGATTTAGCGGAAAAAGCTTACGTTTTTCTATGTTTTGGTGACAAGCTTTAAAATAGAAACCACACTAATTTAGTTAGCTTCGTGCCTAATTATTATATTTCTGGATACTAATTTCAAGGTCATTGTACATATTTTATGTTTAAATTTTAATTTATTTTAGAAGAAGTTTGTGAACTCTTCTTGACTTTTTACCACATGTTTGTAATTGTGTTCTTTACAATAAAACTGATTTATTACAAATAATTACTCTAAACTTTAGGTAGCATACATCATTTTTAATTGATTTTTCGGTTTAATAATATTTTTAAAATTTTAACTTAACTATTAGTTTTAGTCACTTAATTATTAGTCACAATTTGAGAAACAATTTAGCAAGTGGGCAAATTTTAACCTTAGTTTTAGTGCTTTACTTTTTGTTTCGTTTTCTGTTGTAACCACAAAAAGCTATTGTTTTTGCTGTTTTAATTTTTTTTTTTCGCTGGTGACCTTCTTTTCTGCTTCTTCTTCTGTTGCTGCTATTTTATTTCTGTTTTTTTGTTGCTATTCCGATTCAAGTTTAAGGTCGTCGCTTTGGGGGTCTAGACTTTATAGACTGTAGACTACGTAGACTGTAGACTATAAGCCGTAGACAGTCGCTAATGCCGCACTAATGGCCGAGCTGTAGGGTGCTTGTTGTTGCTTTTATTTTTTGTAGTTTTACAGGTACTAATAGCACCCCTCTGGCCCAAGGGCGTAACGAATATTGTTGTAATCGCGTCTCCCTCTCCTTCGTTCATTTATGCTTATGTACGCTTTATTGCTTTTTCTAGGCACTAAGACTCTAACCATAAATTCAGTTTACTCGAACGGTCCACGTATGTGGAAAGAAAACCAATTCAATTAGTTAATGCACCTCATTATGTGTGACTAATTTGCATTGGGAGAAACACTACACCTACTAAAAAAGTGGA
Organism: Drosophila oshimai; assembly: GCA_018150695.1. Lineage (NCBI taxonomy): Eukaryota > Metazoa > Arthropoda > Insecta > Diptera > Drosophilidae > Drosophila > Drosophila oshimai. The sequence continues at coordinate 1,187,963 of JAECWM010000191.1, forward strand.
ACTAAGCTAACAAAATCGGTCAGGGCAACTTATAAATAAAATCACCTAAGTTTAGTTTAAAATTTTTAAGTTGAAGAGCCACAGAAAATATTAAACAAGGGGAACTAAAGTATTAACAACAAGAATATAAATATAACCAATTGTCACCTAAAAACCCTTAGGATCGCACCTTATAGCCTCCACCACGTTACACATCCGCCCTGTTGTCCCACTGATATATTTAATTCATAAAGGATTGTTAATTGATTGGGCATTGTTTCTCGACCCATATATGCCCTCAGAAAACAATTACCAAATTATTATCATCATTATCATTACGAACTGGAATTCATTGGCATCTGGCGCACGCGGCGTATGCGTAATATTTCTGTGAACTGCTACAGTTTCATTGTTACAGTCGAGAACCCAAAACATAAGGTTAACCCTGGGAAACTAACGACCTTGGGTCACTATTATACACAACATATACCCAAAAAATTCTTGTTGGTTCGCAAACCAGAAGAATTCAAAATTAACCAACGTCGAGGCAACAACACAAAATGAATTCTAATTAAATTAACAAAATAAGCATAAGCAAAAACAGAAAAAATGTTAAATGGAAAAATTATTCTGCCACTGCCATAAAAAGTGCGATCAAGAAATAGCAGACACACGAGACACAGCCATTATGCATAATGGATAATGGAGATGGAGATGGCGACGGCGCAGGAAAAGTTGAGTCAGGTCTGCTAAAATATATATATTTGTCCCACTCACTGATCCCATTGTTCTATTCTGGCCTCTACAAAACTGTAAATGCAGTGGAAAAGCTCATATATTAGGGGAAATCTATTCACCGAGTGAAATTTATCTATTTAAAAATTAAACACAAATAAAATAATTTTATAATTATTATACAATTTTAAGAGGCATAATATATTTTAAGATAAACATTTAGAAGCATTTTAAAACATTTTTTTGGTTATGACATAAAAGTAGATCAAAAGAATTTAAACATTTTTATCTTTTTGATTTTAATGTTTATAATAAAGAGGAATAAAAAGTTGTTTGTGGAATAATAGAGTTTTTCTTTATAAATAGTTTCTGTAGTAATTCTAAGTGATATTTCAAAAAACTTAAAATTATCAATTAAAATTAAAAGATAAGATGATAATGAAAACATTTACATCGATATCTGATAACATTTTATGCAAATGTTTACAACATTTTAACCGTACCCCCAGAAAGCGTATTGAAACATTGAAATAGAAGAACAAGAAGTAAAGCACAACCGAGCAAAAGACAGAAAACAAAAGCAAGAGGCATATCTTACTACGAAAATTTGTGTATATGTCTGTATGTCTTAACGTGCCCCAGCAAAGTGCATGTGAGTGCCAGTGTGTGTGTATGAATAAAATACGCAACCTTCAAAAAAATCTAACAAAGCAAACTTGTTCAATAGTCATATGCGTATCAGGAAGTCAACATTTCAAGGATTGACTCATTGAAAAAGTCGAATGCGACGGCAACAAAAACAAGTTAGTCGCTGTCGCACGCACACAACTGCAAGCTCAAACACACTCTCACACACACACACATACTCCCAGTAGCATTAGACGAAATGAAAACTTTTTGTACAAAAAAAAAAAAAAAGCGCGCCCGGCAAAATGCAATGCAAAAAGCGGCAACAACAATTTATTTACAGTAAAGCACACACACCTACAGTGCAAATCTGTGAGATCACTTGCATTTGTGCATTTGCTCTCTTTATCTCTCTGAGCGAGCTTTTGCTTGCATATGTGTGTGCAGTTTCGCTCTTTGCAGTTTCACACTCTTCCTTTGACACTTGCTCTTTCGTTTCCGCTTCTCTTGTTCCATGCAATTCTCTCTTTTGCATTGCTCGCTCTGATTTCATTCAAATTGTTTAACGCAAAAGTGCAAATACCGCAAAACGATGAGAGAGTTTGCTTGTTTATGTTATTGTTGCTGTTGTTATTTTTGTTGTTGTTGCTACTCTACTCCAGCCGCAAATTTTACTTTTCATTGTGCGAAATTACTCACAAGAAACATATTACAATTTGTGAGGTAATTTCTGGCTGCAAAAGGGCAGGGAACTTGCAAATTGGCGGGCAAATACTTGACAGATACTATGCGATTGAAAATGGATTATATTAAAATGAACATACGTAATTATTTCCACAAAAGGTGATGATTTTAAATCCTTTGTTTTAAAACTTTTTAAATAAAACATATAATAAGAAATACATTATTTTTAAATGATCTGTTGAAATAAAAACTTTTGGTTAAAAAATTCTGGACTGTAAACTGATTTAAATTTTTAGCTTGCAGAAATAAAAACGTTTTTTTTTATCTAAAATAAAATGGAACAAATAACTTTTATCCTTAGTTTAATATAGTTTGTTGCATTTAGCGTAGATAGGGGAAAAAATTCAGGGGATCAATCCCCCTTGGGTCTGAGAATTAAATAAAATGATATAATGCTCAAAGTTAAAAATGAAACAATTTTTATGTCATATCCCCCCCCATATCAAAAAGCTATCTACGCCACTGAGTTTTTGCATTCATAAACAAACTGCAAAACAATCTATTCATGTACCAAGCCATTCACAAAAAGTAAGGCAGTTTTTTAAAATCAAGACAAACTCCATTAAACATAAATTTATAAAGTAAGTTTAGGTAAACATATTATTATTATTTTAAGTATGTTTTGAAGTTTTAGAAAATAAAAGTTCTTAACAAGTTACAAATTATAAGTTGTTAATATTAACAAACATATGTATTTTTTTTCTTAATTTTTAAAAAATTACTTATAAATTTTTAAATTTTTTATAAAATTACAAATAATTTGTTTGTTACATCTTAAAAACAGATAAGTAAATTAAGAAAACACTACTGGCACACAAACATTAAGCAGTAAATATACTCAAACACAATATATGATATCCTTCAGTTTATAAGCCCATCCCTGACCTCAGTAAAGCGTTCAAAAGCCCCAAAAACGACGAAAAACCTTCACTCTCGGCTGGCAGGTTCATTGCTCAGATTCAAGGCACTAACCTGGCCAAAAACTCCACTACTACACTTCTGTCAATAACGCTTAGCTCCTTCGCGCAAAAATAAATACAACGAAATTAAATGATAATATGGAAGAGCAAAACAAAAACCCAAAAAGCTTTTCAGGCTTCAGACTTCAATTGAAATTCGCGGCGTTGTCGATTCGATTCGATCGCACTGGAACTGGAAGGTCGTTGCATTAAAGAGTTTAATGACCAAGGAAACTTTTGCCGAAATATGAAACAAAAGCGGGCAAAACCACCAATAACAACAACAACAACTAGGCGCTGCGTAAACTGCAGCGGGCAGCGACGTCAACTGAGGCTGAGGCGGAGGCAGCGATGCGGCAGCAGCGCCCACAACTTACTTACACTCCTTTCATGGCAACAACACTTGGGAAAGGTCAACGAACAACATTGCCTCGTCGGTCAAAAGCAGAGTTCACACGAACAGAGAGAGACGGAGAGAGCAAGAGAAGAGAGAGAGAGAGCGAGTAATGCACGAAAAGAAATATTTATTTTTTAAATATTAATTGAGAATTATTAATACAAACTTCATGTTAAAGTTATATCAAAACGATATTTATTTCAATTGGTTTAAAACCAAAGTGACTTAATTCTTCTATAATGTTTTATACATTAAGCTATTTTTTAAGAAATTAAAACTTAAGTATTTCAATAAAGCTGTTCCTCTAGTATATTTTAGAAAACAATAATAACTAGAATATTAAATTATGCTGATCTATAGATTGTTTTAAAACCTAAGTATTTTCTATTGTTTATAAGTATTTAACAAAAAAAAATTTTAATATTTTATACAAGAACTGTTTGTTCTTCCTATTAAGAAAAATAAAATTCTTAAATTAAAAAGTCTAAAAAATTAAATTTTAAAAGCCCTTAAATTTTCATAAACTCTACTAGTGCTAATACAATTTTTACTTTAAAACATGCACTTAATTAACAAACAAATAGAGAAAAAAATCCATTTGCTTTTTATTTTAAATTGTTTTAGTGTATTCATTTCATTGATCATTGTGATAAAAAATTTAGATGATCTACTTTTTTTTATAGTGTATGGGTAGTGAGTGAGAGGGCTGGTGAATTTTTGTTTTGCTTTTGCTTTCGGATCGAGTCGAGTGAAATAAATGTGAGTGAGTGAGAGAGCGAGCAAATGGAGTGAGATAACGATCGGGAGTTGCTCCAAAATCAAAAAATTAAGACCCCCTTCCCTCCCCTTCCCCAAAAATCATGATTCACCGCAATTAATTATTTATTAATTGTTAGTCACATTCGAGCTATTTTCACGCCAGCAAACGTAAAAAGGCATCGACGCCCACGACGTCACCGTTTGCATTCGCATTCATTCACTTTTTCAGCCGAGAGATCAACGCACTTTGTGTTGATCCCACGAAACAATTTGCCGTTTAATGCACCCAAAAAAAAATAACACAAAAATCAAGAGCAGCAACAACAAGGCGAATTCAAACAGCCACAAGAAATGCAATGCAGCAAAAATTATTTCGTTTTATTGAGTAACTTTTATGGGGAATTTCACTTTTGATTTTAAATCCTCTAAAAAAAGGCAAAATTGCGAAATGATTCTGAGTCAAGTAGACATTTTTTTAATTAAATTAAATGTGCACTTAATTTAAAGTGACGTTTTAGTGCAGTGAAAAGTCTACAAAAATATAAATCATAAAAATTTAATTCTTCTTTTTTCCTTCTACTCATAACTATTTGGTATATTTAAATATACATTTTTATGAATAAACTAACAATTTATTATTAAAATGTACAAAGGCTGCAATTTCAAAAACTGGTATAGGTATGCTTAAAACTTAAGGTTTCACGGGATAAATAAATGAATAAATTGTGCTTAACTTTGGAATTGAAAATGCAAAAAACCAAAAATAAAATGTCCTAAGCCTTTTACCAAACTTCCGTTTGTTTTACTTTAGCTCAATCAAATGAAATAAAACTGCTCACAAACTTTTACTTTGCTTAAAATATTAAAACTTAATTTATTATTGCAAAATAAGCCCTATTTTAATTTGTAAATAAAAATAATAAAAACTACCCAAAAAGACCGACTGACTCAGCTGCCCATATTTGATTTTGATCGATTCGATGGGTGAGTTACAAAAAAATAATTAAAACTGCAGTTCCACTTGCATTTTGCTGCTGCACAATATGCCGGCGTCAGCAGCGACGCCAGCTGCGCTGCGGCAGAGAAGCACAAATGCAGCGACTGCAGCCCAAGCGAGTTTTGTCACTGATAGCGAAAAACGAAATAAATAAAAATAAAATAAGATGCGCGCACAAAAAGCCAACGAAAGTTGGACGCTAAGACATTGAAAAAATTTCGTTGCCGTTGCCGAAAAAAGACCAAAATAAATAATAAAAAAAAGCTTTAAGAAAAAATCGAAAAAATGCATGGAACATGGAAAATTGCAAGAGAAGATAAACCCGAACCCGAATCCGAATCGCAGCCCGAAAAAAATCGAAACCGCCAGAGTAAATGTGTCGGTCAAATTCCTTGGCCTGGCCAAGATGCCTCGGACCTGGCCAAAAGGCATCGCATTGGCCATCGCTTTGTGCAGGGTGCAGGCCAAGTACTAAACTCGTTTGAAAGTTGCAACTGCCAATGGGATCGCTGCAGATCGAATGCAATAATGTCTTTCTTTTGGAAATTATGGATTACCTCAGGAGAATGAAGGCTGGGAGATTGCAAACAAATTTGAAAAGTCCAAAAAGGGGTTGGTTAACATAGGCTAAAGTTCAGGGGAAAGAAGTTGCGAAATTTATGGAGGGAAATTTCAGATGAAAGTACTTTTTGTGGGATAAGTATGGAGTCTAACCTTTTGTATTGTATTTTTTTTGGACTAATGGGGTGGAATAATTTTTTCCTAAATAATTTAAATCAGGTGTTTTATATAGTTAAAAAATACTATAAAACAAGGACTACTATATTAAAATCTTTAATAACTTAACTTGTGATGGATTAAATACAACATTGTAAATTGAATATTATATCATATCTTGGGATACTAAGATGTAGTATTTACACTTCATGAAATTAATTAAATGCATTCAACCTCCAGGTTAAAGTTCATTTTGAAATCCTTTCCAAAGGGAAAGTGCAACCGATTCTGATCTGCATTTCTTTGGCGCAAAAAAGAGAGGAAAACCGATTTTGTATATATTTTTGCATGACCAAAAAAACAAAAGCGATTCCGAATGCAGAAGAATACAAAAAAAAAAAATACATAAACGAAAACGAGAAGAAAACATTTCTCATTGAAATTGAATGCAGCAGCGACGCAAATAAACACGAAAGAGACGGGGCGAGAGTGAGATGCAGCGAGTGCAAGCCAAACATTTGAAGATGCACCATAAAACCAGCCAACAACAGCTTCTTCTTCGCCCCTCCTTCCGCTTCCTCTTCCTCTTCTTGCCACTGGGCAAAACTAACCTAACCATGCCCATTCCCAACATGCCAGGCAACATTAGAAAACTGCAACCCAGCGACGTCGACAGAGGCAGCGGCTGCGGCAGCGGCAGATTCAGCGGCAGCAGCAACAACAACGAAACTGCAGCGAAAGAAGCGAATGAACCACGCGACTGCACAGTGGTCGTAATCAGCAAAGGACTGGCACAAAAAATGAAACACAGCAAGGGCTTAAAATTAGACCATGAAGAGAAGGGTTCAAAATCAAACTTCAGCTCAACTTGATTTTTACTCAAACAAAAATTAAAATCAAACTTAAAAATCAAATACAATAATTTTTCTTTATAAACATTTTGTCTTAGTTTATTTATTTATTTATTATTATTTTTTTTGGGCTTAAAACCAGTTTTTAGCTATGTATGTATATAATAAAATTACAGTTTTTTACCGTTTTATTGCAATTTATACAAGAAAAAGTGTAGGTTTCAAATCAGGTTTTGCACTAAAATGTACCATAACCTTCTTTTTCTTTTCTAGAAGGCTGATGTTACAAAGCTTTTGAATAAAATGTTATTCACTTTTAAAGTAGTTCATTTTTTTACTTTCTTAAATATTTATAAATAATATGCAGCTTTTCAGTAAAAGTATTTGATTTTTTTACTTTTTTAAATATTTTTATAAATAAATATTTGCAGAATCAACTATTAAAAAAGCAAGGAAACTGAAGCACAAAATATGATAAAGCGCCCACTGTGCCACCAGCGAGTGTATGCATCAAAAAAACAGACAGTAAATCTGATTGTTTGGGGTAATTGAACTTTCTTAAGAAATTGCGACATGTACACTTTGAAAAGCTCTGGATTTGCGAGCGGCGGCAGTAAGGCAGAGCTGCAGCTGCAGCAGCAGATACAACAGCAACATCAGGCCCAGCAGCAAGCAGCGACGTCGCAGCAGCAGCGGCAGCAGCAGCAGCAGCAGCAAAAGCAGCAGCACACAAATGTACGCCAATGACCGAGTTCGGGTGAAAGACCTTCGATAACCATCGTCATCATCATCATCATCGTCGTCGTAGTCGTCGTTGTTGCAGTTGCAGAGACTCTGCCGCTGGCAACATCATTATCCCCATTCATCATCATCATCGAGTGGAGCGTGGAGTAGAGTAACTCGGTCTCTGCTCTCAGCGCTAGTCAATGCACTGGCCCCAACAATAACAACAAAACAAAAACAAAGGCAGATAGAGAGGAAAGAGAGAGAGCGCCTGCTAAGAGCAGTGTACAAATTCATTGAACTAAATTTAGCATGGCTCTCTTTCACTGTCACTCTTTCTCTCTCACCCTCTCTGAGAAAAGCGCGGGAGTTGTTTTTATTTCGCAGTCACACATGTGTGAGTGCATTTCGAGGTGCATTGCAAGACCTCAACTAAGGCTAAATGCTTAGTGTTGTTTTTGTTTTGCGAATGCATGCAATAGTGTGCGAGCACTGCCGCATTTGGGGGCTATTGAGATAGGCGCGTTAGATGGGGATGGCAGTGCCGCTCAAACTGCGGAGCCTTGGCTGCTTAGAGCGGCACGTGTTTACAGTTCGGGAGCCACTCAGAACGCTGCTCAAACTGCCAATGCAACTGTAAATCGTACGAGCTTTGTTGTTGTTCATTTTCACTCAGGGCAGCGGCGAAGGACAATCAACTTTATATAGTCGCGAGATCCTTGACTCTTCAAGAATATCATGATAAAGAAATGGAATGTAGGCTTTGCACATAACATATTGCAGGCCCTTTAATAAATTTGTACACATATTCGTTAATAAGTTGCTATTTAATATTAAGAACACAAAATATGTCAAAATATGTATCAAAATACAGAAAAATACTTGGTTTTTATGTTTAAGGCTAATAAGTACATAAATTTGTATGGGAGTAACACAGTGCGTATGAGTGATGAACCTCCGAAAATATATCAAAATGGGTATTAAAATGCAGAAAAATATTAAATTTTTTAATTTAGGCTAAGAATTACATAAAAGTGTGATGGAGTATAACAGTGCGTATGAGTGATGAAATTAAAGAAAAGGAATTCGCGAATTGAAAGCCTTGCAAATGTTAATGAAATTGGCTAAATACTCAACAAAAACTGCAATGTTAGCCATTAAAGGCTTTTAGTCATAAAAAAAAAATTGTTTATTTACAAGTTACAAAAAAATGTTGTTAGCAAAAGGGACAACAAGTATTAAAATAAAATAAAAACACAAGCAAGCTGTCTTTACTTAAAATGTGTAATACAAATTTGTGGGTTTCTTTTATGATCTTGTAAAAATTGTTAAGGACAAAAGCCACACTGCGTATGAGTGACAAACGTTTATTGGGTTTTTGGTGAATTTTTTGGAACTATTTAGCGTTTTTATTACTTTTTTTGTAATATTATAGTATATTTTAAGCCAGAGATGTACTTAGATTGCTTAAAGTATAAAACAATTTTAAGTTAAAAAGGTATTTTAAAATTATAAAGTTAAATTTTTTAAGGATTTTTGTTAAGGTCCTTTTTAAAGGGGTGTTTTATTAATGTCACCAATTCTAGAAATATTTAGAATTTACTTAATAAAGGGCAGTTCCTATCAAAGAAGTTCAAAGTCCTTGGGCTACTATCTCGACCACATCTTTAGCTAGGTGTGTGTGTACCTTAAAAGCCGTACCAGACCAAGACTGAATTTTTGTATACTTTTTTTTTTGTTTTTTTTTTGGCGGTGAAGTGAATGTACGGGACGTCAATGCACGCTCTGCGTCGACAGCGACTGAGAATTGAGAATGACGCGGTGGCAATGTCACTGATCCTGACGTTGACCTCTGCCGGAGGTCTCTATCCCCCGCTCTCTTACCCTTCCTCTCTCGTCGTATCTCTCTCTCTTTTTTTTTATATGCATATATTTTTTTGGCAATGACTTGGGCATTTTTCGGTTTCGTTTTCGAGCCTGATTTTTGGTTCTACGCGGCAGTGGCTCAGGTTATTTAATTATTATGCTTGAAGCTTTTTTTTTTTTTTGATTTTTTGGGCAAGGTCATTGAAAACCGTGTTGGTTTCGCCGTGGTTTTAGTTGTTGTTGTTGTTGTTGCTGCAGGCAGGCACTTCTCTTGCGCTGCTTCTACTCATTCGGTCTTAATCAAGGTGAGTCACCTTGGCCTTATTTTCGAGCAGCGCACTCTTTGCCTGCGCGCACGTGTGTCTGTGTGTTTGTGAGTATATCACACTCACGCATTGCCAAAAAAAAAACAGCTAGCTCGCTCACGAAGGCAAAAGGCAGCACCAACAACAACAACAAAAGAGCAGGGAGAACGAACGAAAAAGCGACTCAACTCAACTGTTGCTGCTGCTGGCATTGTGGAAGGTCATGATTTTCGGCACTGGTATGTGTGAGCGACTTGACTCGCTGGCATTTGCCTTTCTGCCTCTGCTTCTGCTTCTTCCTCTGCCATTCTGCCGCCGAAAAGCCAAAAAGCCGAATCTTAAAATTTGATACAGAAAACTGATGCTGAATTTGATTTCCTTACTTGAGAGCTTTTGAGCGGTTAATAAAGGCTGCAGAGCACCCCAAACTAGAAGATGTCTACTCATGATAAATTAAGGTAACTTAAATGTAATATTTCATACAGGTCTGAATTGATAAACTAGATTTTATTTGCTGTTTAGTTTGAAGACAGGAATTCTAAAATTGGCATTTGCTATAACACACTAGGTTTTAATTAAAAATTTATTATTTCAATAAATTTATAATACGTACAACTAATTTAAAACTTTAGTCAAATAAACAAAATATTGGTAGTTAATTTTGTTTTAAACATTTGTTATAATTGGAAACAGTTTATTTTTATAGTTGTTTTTTTTTTTTTTTTTTTTAAACTAATTTTGCTAAAAATATTCACACTTTTTAATTTATTTCTTAGTTTAATGACAAGGCAAATGTAAATTTTATTTGACCGCTATGGTATGATATGCTGTAGGATTATATAAAAAGTATTGAAAGTTAACAAAAACTTTTTTTACATGTAATTTTGGGCAATATTTTCCCAATTCTTTCTTATAAAGAAATTTTATCCCCTATACTTGTATTGTTAAAGTGGTTACCTATTAATTATTTCTTTACAAAAATTAAAAAAAAAAATTGCTTACGATCGTGTTATCTGTTTTTATAGAAAATAATATTTTTTAAGGGTATGTCTTACTTAGTGCACGTATTTTTATTTATTTACCCATCACAAATGACACTCCCTGGTGGGAAAGGGTACAAAAACTTCTTCTGAACCCGCACAAAAGCACTTGCCATATTTCATTGTTGGTTGGCTTTTTGATTAATCTGGCTTTTTGGGCACGTGCCCCACCGAAGCATCGGAACCAGCGAGCCCTTGCCATTTCAGGCCTATTGGGGTAAAATGTTTGTCATGGCTACTCTTTATCTTTCGTGCCTCTCGACTCGAGCCAAGCCAGTGCATAATTAAAAGCTGAAAACTGACAATCACAAGCGCAGAAAATATCAAAAGATTCATACATCAAAAAGCAAAACGGACTGAGCAACGACTTGGATTTGGACTTGCACTTGGCCTTGTCAAAAGTCGAATGCTCCGCTCCGTTTTGTGGGGCTAAAGCTAAAGCTGATGCTAAAGCCAAAAACTGAGAAGCCTTGAACCTCAATGTGCCGAATTGTGTGTTATGTTGTGGGGGCAGAAGAGTACGCTTTTCGAGATGGAGATGGTGATGAAGAACCAAAATGTTGAGCCAGCAGTATGTGCTTTTGGCTGGGTTTTTTCGGGCAATGTTTTGTTGAACTTGCCGCAAGCGGCAAACAATAACAAAAACAGCAACCGAGCAACAGAATGCCAAGAAAACAACGTAGTTGTTACCAACAAAATTACGCGGTCGCAGACCCACAAAAAAACCAAACGTGACTTGAGGTTAAAAAGCGTGTGTGTTTGTGGGTATCAACTTCATTGGCACGAAGCATCTGCTGGGGGATTTTCATAGTCATTTTAATATCAGGCACATAACTCTTAGAACTAGTTTTGTTCATAGAAGGCCTAAACGTAAGCCACCCACCGCCCCCCGCGACCTCCAACCCTTCAAAGCAAGGCTGCGATCGCCCCAAGAGCACCCAACAATAAAATACAAAATATTTTGTACTGGCCGAGGCATCAAGTGGAATTCTTTTGATTTGCCTAAGGTTGCTCCGGTGGTGTTTGTTCTGTTCGATTTTTATCAAGTATACGCCACCTAGGCAGTTGGGTTGGCTTATCAGTTGGTCGAAACAAACAAGATCATGGAATGCCATTAGCAGCTTAGCCGCAGCACTTTGACAGTCGATTGGCCAGATTACTTGGGCCTTAGCCAACTTTCATGGCTGCCTATTTTTTGGAGGGTGGGGGAGTTACACAGTTTTGAGCGGAACGTAAATCATGTTGATGTATGGACTGGAAATGAGGAAGTAAGTGGCTTCTGAAATAAGGTACATTTTTGTTTTAAATGTGTAAATTTGATGAGAATGAATTTTAAAGG